>CM038721.1:22979673-23579673 GCA_021613375.1 Megaleporinus macrocephalus | reverse complement strand
CACAGCAATGCCCTAGAAAACATTTAAACAAGCACAGAGAATACCATAGTAACTTTCTAGCAACACTTTTGCAAACACCTGGGATACCTTAGAAATGAGTTTATCTTGTGAAACATTATTAACAGCCTTTTCCAGGTCAAGCTGTTTATTTTCAGTGTGCTGCTAGTTTGCTGGCTAACGCTAGTCTCAGTTTCACACAGTACACAACACTTCACTGACACATGTTTAGAGGACAAATACTTCAATCTAAAAGTGCTAATTTGTGCTAAAATGTAAGAAGCTATTTCCTAAACTACTCTAATCATTTAATTATTTTTCTAACTTCTTATTTTTACGTATTTTGTTATGCAAGTGGACTATGTAATATCCAAAATCCTCAGAAATATCTAAAAGAATACCTTGCAATTAATTCTAGACTTAATCCTCTAATATAATCTCTGTTTGTGTGCTTATATTTCTATAACCTTCTTGGTGTCTGCATTATAACCTAATTAATGAGCACTGTGGCAAATAAAAATCCCCTAATATGTGCCAAATACTGATTGGTTGCCATTGCCTGTTCTCTTGTAATAGGTAAAATTTGAACAAAGACATTGATCTTTATCTTTATAAGTAAATCATTCCTTTTCTAAAGTTCAAACATTACACATTATGTTTCTTCTGAAGCCTTTGTTTGTCATTTGATGCATGAATAATCATCATCTGCTGCCACCTTGTGGACAATAAAATCTATAAACTTTTATGCACAACTGAAATGGTTTGAATGCTTCCTTTTAATTCAGGCTTTTACCATCATGGAGTGATGGACTTTGTACCAGAATTGTATAACATTGCATTGATTTGGAATGTAGTGGGTGTAGATGGAGGAGCCCTGTCCAAGCACTCTTATTTATATAGCATTGGCACTGCTGCCAAAAGTGGGACTCCTGCGTGCGGGACAATGAGAAGGTGATATTATAGAAGTGACATGTTAAATTCTCAATGTTGGTAGCTACAAATAACATTGCTTTTGGTTAAACAAGTTTGTTAATTCGTATCATCTAACTTTCCACCAGTAATGTCTTAGTGAGATGCAGCCGTAATAGTCATAAATATGGCTGCTGCAAGAGCACATATCTAAAACAGACAAACTTAGCTTTGAATTTTAGTTTATTTCAGATCTAGCTCATGATAGAACATGTAAACAACAGCTTTTAGAACAAAGACCTGCTTGACTGAACACAGAACCACCCCTGCGCTGGATATCACAGTAAACCCCTCTCTTTACAACCCTCCCTCACTGTTTTTGCTGTCTGCGTCACCACTACACGTTCTTTCTTCACTCAGCTCAAGTGGCACTCCATAACTGCCTCATCTCCTGCTTTATCTATCCCAACTACCCATCACCTCTCTTACTCATTTTCTTCTCTCTCCCCAGATACAGCTAAAGATACGTTCCTTTTTTTATTCATGTCTGCGATTAGCTTTCTGTGTTCTCTTTCTTCTGAGCCAGCAAGACCCCACCCCTCAGCTTTAATTCTGTTTATAAAAGTACAGTTACAAAGAAAAGGTTCAAGAAGAAAAGTAATTGTAATTAAGTATTCTATCCACCTCTTACTAAAGAGTTTAAACTAAACTAGTGATGAACCAGTCTGGCAGCCAGAAGGGACAAAGAAAAATAACACCTCACTGTACATTTATATATATATATATATATATATATATATATATATATATATATATATATATATATATGTTGTACTTGGTAGTAAAGACTTCAAACGTCATGTCCTCCCCAAAAGATGGCTGCTGAGGGAAAATACTTCACTTCCTATATGGACTTTGGTTATACTGCCCAGCCCCAGCAGGTTTCAACTATAAGCCAAGCCTCACACATTCATATAAAGACTAGAGAGTATAAATTTAGCAGCGAGAAACTTATAGAGACAGACAGAGAGCTCAGCACGGCTTACATCTTCTCCTCACAGAAAACTCAACAGAAGACAAACAATGTCTTCCACTAACAAACAAGCTAAATATACAAGCCTATAATCTCACACACTTCAATTCTGTATTCCATCTCTATTCAAACAGAAAAGGTTGACCAGTGTATATTTCTCCAATAGTTTTTTCTCTCTTTAGCTGAGAAAGCCAATCGCTGAGAGGATACGTAGAGAACACATAAACAGCAGCATTAAGAAGTTCCTCCTAAGCAGAGAATTCCGGACTAGAGAATCCTGGAAATGATGCTTCATTTCCTTATGCAGCAGCAGCAGCAGTCCTGCAACCTGTTCTGCTCCACTGCTGCAACTAAGGCTACAGCAGGTGGGTGCAGGAAGCTGTCAACTTCCTGTCTCAGTGGGGAGAGCAGACTCCCAGGGAAGACTGCTGAGCTCTGTGCAGGCTTCCATAGAGAAAAACACAAGCGTCCCTCCAGCTCGCAACACCTAGACCTCTGTGGACCCCTTTACCATTACATACTCGCTTTAACATGTCACTCTGAGACTGACATTCAATAAGTTTCCAAATAATGTAGTTCCTCGTATTGTACTTTAATGAAATTATGTTATACTTTCACTGTAAGAAAATGTGAAGAAATGTTTTCTTTGGTGAGTTTTAGGAACTTTTTCAAATCTGTATCAGTGTGTTGGAAAGTTTGACTCATAAAACCTGAAATGACTTGAATTTGCCACCTTCAGTGAAGATTAAGAATATTGTATTATTCACACACACACACACACACACACACACACACACACACACACACACACACACACACACAGACTTAGACACATACACCCACACACACAGTTACATACAGAATGTTAAGACACTGAATAAAACATTACTGTAATAATGAAAATACAAATATGTATTAAAACAGTCTAAAGTTACATAACAGCCTTATTTAAATCTAAGGAGTGAATGAGTGAGTTGGTGAGTGAGTGAGTAAGTGGGAGAGTGAGTATTCGAGTGAGTGAGTGAATGAATAAGTGGGTGAATGAGTGAGTGAGTAGGTGAATGAGTGAATGAGTATGTGAGTGAATGTGTGAGTGAGTAAGTGGTGAGTAAGTGAATGAGTGGGTAAGGGAGTAAGTGAGTGAGTGTGTGTGTGAGTGAGTGGATGAGTAAGTGAATGAGTACGTGCGTAAGTGAGTGAATGAGTGAGTGAGTGAGTACGTGAGTGAGTGAATGAATGAGTAAGTGAGTGGCTGAGTGAGTGAATGAGTGAGTGAGTGAGTAAGTGAATGAGTCATTGAGTGAGTGAGTGAGTGAGTGAGTGAGTGAGGGTGTGAGTGAGTATGTGGGTGAGTGAGTGAATGAGTAAGTGGGTGAATGAGTGAGTGAGTAGGTGAATGAGTATGTGAGTGAATGTGTGAGTGAGTAAGTGGTGAGTGAGTGAGTGAATGAATGAGGAAGTGAGTGAATGAGTATGTGATTGAGTGTGTGAGTATGTGTGTGAGTGAGTGAATGAGTGAGTAAGTGAATGAGTAAGTGAGTACATGTGTGAGTGAATGAGAAAATGAGTGAGTGAGTGAATGAGTGAGTATGTGTGTGAGTGAGTGAATGAGTAAGTGACTGAGTGACTGAATGTATAAGTGAGTGGGTGAGTGAGTGAATGAGTGAGTAAATAAGTGAGTGAGTGAGTGATTGAGTGAGTGAATGAATAAGTGAGTGGGTGGGTGAGTAAGTAAATGGGTGAGTGTGAGAGTATGTTTATGATACCCTGATTGTTACAGACCAAATCAATATTTTACAACACAGACACAAGATCTGCTGAGACATGTTGTTTATTTTTATTAATAAAGTGAGTGAGTAAGTGAGTAAGTGAGTGAGTGAGTGAGTCAGTGAGTGAATGAGTAAGTGAGTATGTGAGTGGGTGAATGAGTGAGTGAGTGAATGAGTGAGTAAGTGAATGAGTGAGTATGTGCATGAGTGAATGAATGAGAATGTGAGTCAGTGAGTGAATGAGTGAGTATGTGCATGAGTAAGTGAACGAATGAGTGAGTAAGTGGGTAAGTGAGTGATTGAGTAAGTGAGTGGGTAAGGGAGTGAGTGAATGAGTGAGTGAGTATGTGAGTGAGTGAATGAGTGAGTAAGTGAATGAATGAATAAGTGAGTGAATGAGTGAGTAAGTAAATAAGATAGTAAGTACGTGCATGAGTAAGCAAGCAAATGAGTGAGGGAGTAAGTGGGTAATAGAGGACATGAGTGAGTGAGTGAGTGTGTGAATGGGTAAGTGAGTGAATGAGTGATTGAGTAAATGAGTGTGTGAGTACATGAGTATATGTGTAAGTGAATGAGTGAGAGTGTGAGTAAATGAGTGAGTAATTGAGTGTATGAGTGAGTGAGTATGTAAATGAGTGAATGAGTAAATGGGAGAGTAAGTATGTCAGTGAGTGAGTAAGTGGGAGAGTAAGTAGGTGAGTAAGTGAGTGAATGAGTAAGTACATGAGTAGACGAATAGACTTAGTGAGTAAGTTAGTGAGTAAGTGGGTAAGTGAGTAAGTGAGTGAGTGAGTGTGTGAATGAGTGAGTGAGTGAGTACATGAGTGATTGAGTGATTGGGTGAGTAAATGAGTGCATGAGTACATGAGTAGGTGTGTAAGTGAATGAGTGAGTGTGTGAGTAAATGAGTGTGTGAATGAGTGAGTGTGTAAATGAGTGAGTATGTGGGAGAGTGAGTGAGTAGGTGAGTGAGTGAATGAGTGAGTTAGTGCATGAGTGAGTGAATAGTTAGTGAGTGAGTGAATAGAGTTAGTGAGTGAGTGAGTGAGTGAGTGAATGGAGTTAGTGAGTGAGTGAATAGAGTTAGTGAGTGAGTGAGTGAGTAAGTGGGTAAGTATGTATGTAAGTGAGTAAGTGATTGAGTGAGTGAGTGAGTAAGTGAGTATGTGAGAAAGTGAGTGATTGAGTAAGTGATTTAGTGAGTAAGTGAATAAGTGTGAGAGTATGTGGAAGAGTAAGTAAGTGAGTGTGAGAGTATGTGGGAGAGTGTGTAAGTGAGTGAGTGAGTGTGAGAGTATGTTTATGATACCCTGATGGTTATAGACTAAATCAACATCTTACAACACAGACACAAGATCTGCTGAGACATGCTGTTTATTTTTATTATTTGTTGTTGTTTTTTTTGGGGGGGGCGGGTGTTGGGGGGTTTGCGGGGACGGGTTCTTTTTGTTGGAGCGCTGGCGGAGATGGTCTAGTTCTGGGGTATTTAATAAGAATTTAGTAAAGTCCAGTCTGAGGACATTTTTCTCAGACCAGGGTCCGGACCCTCATCATTTCTAACTTGTGTTCTGATTCAGTGCCACATCCTGTATAAGCAGCCTAGTATCTACATTTTTCTAAAGTGTTTAACGTAAATTAAGTGTGCAGTTTTCTATTTAACTTAGAGCAGGTTATTCTTTCTGACTCCCTCTGTTCTCTGACTGCTGCTTCTTGCCTCTACAGTGCCTGGATCTGATTGGCTGCGGAGCGCCTTTGGGGCGCTTACAACGCATGCGATTGATCTGTGAGTTTACTGTGGCTCACAGTCCGTTTACCGTAAAGACAAGAAAAGCCCCGCCGCCTCAATTAAACACGGTCTAAATGAAGTCGCTCACAATTTTCAATTTGGGGCCGCATTAAACAACGTCTGGGTCCGGACCTGGACCGCGGAGCGCCTATTAGTGACCTAGTTCTTTCTGAACAGCGCAGTCAGTCTTCTCCAAAAGCTCCTCTTACCTGACTTCTCCTTTTTCTGCACCTCCTTATTTTCCTTTATCCCCTGCTCCTCCCGCTCTTCCTGCTCTTTCCTATTCTTATACTTCTGTTCTGCCAATTCAAACACCAGGTCGCTCACCCTCTTTTCCATCATGGCCTTGTAGTTGCACATGGCCTGGGTGAGCTCCTGTTCTCTCCTAATCATCTCCCCCTTTTCTACCTTCCACTGTTGTTTCTCGCGCAGCAGCTCCATCTCGATACTGGCCATTGCTCGTTTCTGCAGGAGGATCATGCTCTTCAGTTTCTCTTGTCTGCTCCGAGCCTCCTGCTGGCATTTAACCAGATCCTTCTCCACATTCTGCAGCGTATGTTTCAGCAGAATGTTTTCCTCTTCCAGCTCCAATCGGGCTTTCAGGGATTCGTTATCTTGGGCCTCGTTCTTTTTCTGACTAATTCTAATTTCCTCTATCTGTGCCCACATGCAGTTTTGCTCGGCCACCATTTTCTCCATCTCTAATTTCTGGGCGGCCTCGAGCCGCGCTGTCTCAGCCTCGAGCTTCTGCTGCAGCACTTCTATCAGCTCCTGCTGAGCAGTCTTAAGCTGCTTTCTTTCCAAGCATTGAGCTGTCTGCAGCTGCTCTCTCTCTTTTTCAATTATACTGCTAAAGTCGTGGCTCGCGTACTCCAGGAGCTTGTTTATCTTCTCCTGGGCTTCTCTGCATGTTGTCTGCCCGTCACCTGATGTTTTTAGCTGCAGATGTTCCACAGCAATTCTTAAATTGTCTACATAATTTGGATTCATGTTCCTAGCACTTAGAAAAACTGCACAAACTAAACTTGCTCTAATCAACTACTGAATAAGCTGCTCTCAGTTGCCACGTAACACTGAACACCTTCTGCGCAACTGTGACGTGCGGAGGTTTTGCACCCCTATTTATAAACTTTCAGAGCGGCCGGCTATGACGTCATAGTCACGTCCTATAAAATGGTGACTTAGAGAAAAACAGGCACGATTCCAGACAGCACACTGGAGAGGGCGGGGCGCGTCCGGCACTTATATAGAGTTGATGACGTCATCGCCGTAGGCGCCGTAGAAACCACCGTTAAAATAGTGATGCTACAGGCAAGGGCGGATTAAGGATAGTCTGGGCCCCTGGGCAACTCTTTAACAACGTTCTGCTGGGCTGCATTAAATAACATTTGAGAGCGTAGGTGTAAGACAGGTACTGACCTGATTTACAGTATTTCTACAACAGTGCATGAAATTGTGAAAGGATGATAAACAGAGAGAACGCAGCAATCCACACTCATGTAGTTCAATTTCTATCCGGCATCTTTAAGTTCCAATTTTCCACCAGTTCCGCCCTAAATGTTGCTGCTTCAGGTGCCAGAATGTAACTGCAGCACCCAGCTAACAAAAACAGATCCCCAGGACGTCCGATCCAACACTGCGGACTTTCGCGGGACGTTCTTTGGAGGGTTTTGTACCTTACTGCAAGTCATTTAAATGCTATTAATTTAATAGATTGTTAAAGCATAATGAGACATAAAATAAACACACGAGAACTGATAGTCAGTAGACATGTATTTATTTTTAATTAAATATGTAAAACAAATGTTAAATGAACTGATGTGGGGTGAAGGAACCTTAAAAGAATAAGCAAAGTAACATTTATTTTAATTTGATTTCGTTACCTCTGACCATGAAAGACTAAACTTTAATCATCAAATTATTCTTAACTAAAGTACTAGGTACATTACTCAGTATCCTGGCCCAACAATAAAAAAACAACAACAGTTAAAACATTACCTTATCATAATGATAATTAGTATAATAGTTTTCATTATTAGACCTGCCTCTCCTCTGGTCTGGCTTTTATTGCCAATTTTGACCTGTTTTGGAACCGACCTTCTTTCTATAGACCTGACGGAATTCATCCAAGCAGGCTTGGCTCACAGATTTTAGGGCATAACATATTTTACTCTGTTTCTAACTTTAGTTGACTGCCTAAAAATGATAGTACTAATTTAGTTTTTCCAATAGTCATTGTGTATAAACCTAGGACCAGCATTGTACAAAAACATAAGAAAGATAAAAATCATTTTAACAGTTTTATTAATACAAACAACTTAATATACATAAAGCCGTCTCCACTTACATTATGTCCCCTTATTAAATCCCCCATTGACCCTTTTAACGATCTTAATAGTTTTAAACTTAGAAAGGGGCTTGGAATTCTTCATTTAAATATTAGAAGCCTACATCAGAAACATAAAATGGATCAACTGAAAATTTTAAGTGCTCAGACTGATCCTGATATTTTAATCCTGACAGAAACCTGGCTCAGGCAACCAGTAAGTGACGCAGATGTAGCTTTACAGAATTTCACACTATACAGAATAGACAGAATATCACGAGGAGGTGGAGTAGCGGCTTTTATAAAATCTAATATTGAAGTTGAAATTTTAAAGGCCATCTCTAAAGAAAAGTGTTTTGAGTTTTTAGCTCTAAAGGTATCCCCAGGAAAAAATGACTCCTTTGTCTTAGTAGGGATCTACAGGCCTCCTTCTGCTCCATCCTCTGCAACAGATGAATTAGCAGAGCTTTTATCTCACTATACAACTTCAGAAATGCTGGTCCTAGGGGATTTTAACCTGAACTGGCTTTCTAATGCATCCATTCACCTAAAAGAAGTTTGTGGGAATCTCATTCTTACACAGCTAATCACTGAGTCAACTCGGCCAAACTTAAAGGACCCTTCCAAATCCACCCTGATTGACTTAATTTTTTCAAATAGAACAGATAAAATCATTGCCTCTGGAGTTTTCGAACTTGGATTTAGCGATCATTGTCCGATTGGGTGCATTAGAAACAGTTCAAAGATACAAACAGGCTCTCGGATGGTGTTTAGAAGACATTTAAAAAATTTTAATGAACAGGCTTTTCTTTCTGATTTAGCAGTGAGCAAAATTCATTTAACTTTTAACAGTTCAGATGTGGATGTAGCACTAGAACATTTCAGGAAATCATTCCTCTCAGTGGCAAATAAACATGCTCCGTACAAAAAGCTGCGAATGAGAGATAGATCTAGTCCCTGGTTTACAGGTGAAGTTTCCTCACTGCTACAGTCAAGAAATAAAGCCTGGTCTATTGCCAGACGCACAGGTGAACGTGAGAAATGGCTTGCATTCAGACAATTGAGAAACAGATGCACCTCTGCAATCAGAAAAGCCAAATCAGATTACTTCCTCAGCCGAATTTCTAATTCCTCAAACCCACAGGATTTCTGGAAAGCAGTAAACCTCCTCAAGAACAACCCTCAACAACCCCCAACGGAAATTCTAGTTGAAAATAATTTGATCTTTGGCCAGCAAGAATTATGCCAAGCTTTTAATGCACATTTTGCTGCAGCTGGTCAGATATTTAAAAACATTGACATAAACCTGCCCATAGATCAGCCTACCACCACCACTACTGCTTCCCAGAATCAGGATATCTTCACACTCCAGACCTGCTCCCCATACATTGTAGCTAATGCCCTTTCTTCTATTAATCCTCGAAAAACAAAAGGTGAGGACGGTCTGGACCCCAACCTTCTGCGTCTGGCAACCCCAGTTATTTTAGAACATGTTACATATATTTTTAATCTTTCTATTTTATCCTGCAGAATTCCCAGTATCTGGAAAACAGCACATGTTATTCCTCTGCATAAAGGAGGAGATGCGGCAGATTTAAATAATTATAGACCAATCTCAAAACTCTCTTGTTTATCCAAAATTTTAGAATCCTTAGTAAATAACCAGCTCAAATCTTTTCTGTATGAAAACTCAGTCCTGTCCACGTATCAGTCTGGTTTCAGAGAAAGACACAGCACCATCTCTGCCACCATGCTGGTTTTAAATGATCTTTATTTGGCTTTAGACAGGAAAAAGTTCTGTGCTGCCATTTTTATTGATCTCACAAAAGCCTTTGATACTGTTGATCATGATTTATTACTAGGTTCCCTACATAAGATTGGTTTTAGCAGTAATTCAGTTCTGTGGGCCCAGGATTACCTTTCTGGTAGGAAGCAATGTGTGTCTCTCGGTAACCATAAATCAGACCTACAGCCTATAACGAAAGGGGTTCCTCAGGGCTCAATCCTGGGCCCAGTTTTATTTAATATTTTTATCAATGAACTTGCCGTCTCTACCTTAGACTCCAAATTACACCTTTATGCAGATGATTCAATCTTATACTGCTCAGCAGATTCAGCTCATGCTGCACTAGATAAACTCCAACATTCTTTTAACTCTTTACAGACTGCTCTATATAAACTTAAGCTGGTTTTAAATGCTAATAAAACCAAATTCATGTTGTTTTCCAGATTTTCAGATAGGGTTTTAGATTCCATAAATATTAATACCCTGACAGGATCTAGCATCGAGCGAGTCAGCGAATATAAATACCTCGGCATCTGGCTGGATGAAAAACTCTCCTTTAAATCTCATATAAGCAAACTCGCCATTAAGTGCAGACAGAAGCTCGGATTCCTTTATCGGAATAAATCCTGTCTACCCACATACGCTAGGAAAAGAATAGTGGAGGCAACCATACTTGCAGTCCTGGACTACGGCGATGTAATCTATAATAAAGCGTCCGCCAGTGCCCTCAAACCGCTAGATTCAGTTTATCACTCTGCTCTGAGATTTATAACTGGAGACCCTTACAGTACTCACCACTGTAGACTCTATGATAGAGTTGGTTGGTCCTCACTAGCTGCACGAAGAGAATCACATTGGCTTATTTTTATCTATAAATCACTCTCTGGCCATTTGCCAGCTTACATCTCTTCTCTGATTTTAATAAATAACAATAATTATCAGACTCGCTCTAGTGGCTGGATCACCTGTCAGGTACCGAGAGTTTTTAGTGAACTGGGAAAATCTGCTTTTAGCTACAGTGCACCAGCGAGCTGGAACTCTCTCCAGGAAACTCTGAAGCTCAGCTCGCTGGGATCACTGAACCATTTTAAACTTTTAGTTTCTAATCACCATCAGAAAGCCTGTGATTGTTTTAAATGAATAAATCTACTAGGATTTTATTTTATTTTATTTATTATTATTTTTTTTTTTAATTATTATTATTTATTTATTTATTATTTTCTACTTTAATTTTAATTTTTTACGTTTGTTTTATTTTACTTTTATTTTTGTTATTTTTTTTATTACTATCTTTTTAATTTTTATTTATTATTTGTATTATTTTATTATTATAATTATCCAATTGTTATCGTGAATGTTTTATTGGGTATTTTTTATTAGCATTTATTTATTTATTTATTTATTTATTTTTTATTATTAGCATTTCAACTTTCTATTATCTTGGTGTATGTAATATGTTTATTTTATATTCCTTTATATTCGTTTATAATGATTTTCTAACATTTTTTACATTGTATTTTTAATGCACCTATATTAAATGTTTATTTAAAATTGGTATTTTATTTATTATTTTTGCTCATTTTGTTTTCAATCCCCTTTAACTGTATATGCTCGGCTGCATTGAAAATGAGGGTCATCCCTCAATGTATTTCCGAGATTAAATAAAGGTTGATTGATTGATTGATTATTACAACGAAAAACATTATTATTACAAATTCTGGTATAGTAATGAGAATCAGTATTTTTTATTTTTTAATTGATTTTAAATTATTTAAATTATTTTTAATTATTTTAACTAAAGCATTTATTTTTATAATAATAATAATAATAAAAATAATAATAATAATAATAATAATAACAACATTAATAATAATATTTAAAAAATAACGATGATTATTATTAGTTATATTTTGATGATAACTGTTATTATTATTATTATTGTTGTTATTTTTACTATTATTACTATTTTGTTTATAATAATAATAATAATAATAATAATAATAATAATAATAATAATAATAATAATAATAATAATGGTAATAATAGTAGGGGAGTGCAGAATTTGTTGGCTTTATAATTTTAACTTTTTGAATTATTTTATTTTAAGGATATTTTATTTAATTAGTACAGCCCACAATGGTTTACACCAGGGGTATTTAATTAAAATTCAATAAGGTCCAGTCCGAGGAAACGGTCCGGACCATCATAATTTCTAACTTGTGTTATTATTCAGTGCCATATTCTGTATATAAGTAGCCTAGTGTCCGCATTTTATGTCATCAGCAACTGAAAAACAGTACAAAATACCTGGCCTGTGTGTGCGGCGCACCCGGAATCTGCACATATTTGATTGGCTGAGGAGCGCCTTTGGTGATCTTACATCACACGCAATTGGTCTGTGACCAGCAAAGCCCATAAAGACATAGTTTATCGGTTCGGGTCCACATTGTACAACATCTGGGTCCGAACCTATTAGTGACCTCTGGTTTAGACTACCCTCTTTTGACAGCGTCTTCTGTCATCGATGACATAATCAATGGGTCTGTGGTTCTAAGTTACTATTATTGATATTCTTATTGCAATAAAGTTAGTAATAGGTTCACCTGATCATTTGTCTTCCCACGATGTGAGGCATGTTTAAGCGTCACTGCAATCAAATCCTCAGTCTTGTAGCATTTTATGTGGCATATTATCGCTGAAATGATCTTTTCCCTTTTCTTCCTTTGTAACTGTACTCAGTCCAAAGGGAGTTACATCAAATTTTCCGGAGCATACTCCTAATAGTATCTCCCAAGCTACCTCCCCCCTGGATACTAGATCTGCAAATAATTACAATAATAAATAGACAGTAGAATAACAATAACACAGCACTGTAACGTTTTGGATTTAAAGCGTTTATATAGTAAACCAATATACTGTATATACAAGCCCAATTCCAAAAAAGTTGGGATAAAGATTTGCAAATCTCATGCACCCATATTTTATTTACAATAGAACATAGAAAACATATCAGATGTTGAAAGTGAAACATTTTACGGCAAATAACTAATTTATAACTTGATGGAAACTCCAACATCTAAAGAAAGTTGTCTACTACTCTGTAGCAACCAATTGCTGAAGTTTTCAGAGAGAAAACTTGTCTGATGTAAAATTCTAGCTGCTTCAGTTCTGGGTCTTTTTTGCTGGACTTGTAGCTTTCATGATATGCCAAATGTTTTCTATTGGTGAAGGGCTCAGTGCTGAGGTTCGCCTGCAAATGCTGTAATTTGCCTGCAAATGATGGATGCAGTATGTGGTTTTGCATTGTCCTTCTTAAATATGCAAGCCCTTCCCTGAAAGAGATGTTGTCTGGATGGGAGCATAATGTTGTTCTAAAACCTCTATATACTGTTCAGCATGCTCAATGAACAGTAAGCTGAACAGTATGGAGAGGTTTTAAAACAATATTATGCTTCCCTGAAAGAGATGATGTCTGGATGGGAGCATAATGATGTTCTAAAACCTCTGTGTACTGTTCACAGGTATTTTCCTCTTGAAACTCTGAGCATGTTGGTCCTGAAATTTCCATGTAAAATTGGGTACAAAACAAACAGACCTCATGTTATGAGATGATTATGTGCACGGTATAATGAACATTTGGTAGCTTTTGAGGTAACTATCACCATTATTGGTTTTGTTTCCTTTTATTTTACTTCAAGTAAATGTATAAATCATGTGGATAACAACTTTGCCACTACAAACTAAGTTTTTTGCACAGCTGGACAGATACACTAATAACCTGATTCAAAATCTCAGCAACTAAGGAGGATCTGCTGAGAACATCAGGCTCTTTATGGCCCCAACAGTAAAGGTATGAGCATGACTGTGCTCTTGGGCAGGCAATTAAATCCTAATTCTGCCAATTTGAATTCATTATCTAATGGGTTAACAAATAAAGTTGGTTACCACTTTTGAATACCATATCTGCGCCGGACCTTCTTAATTCTGGGCGAGGCACAAATTTAGGAGCAAGTGTTAACGATTGACTGGTTAGTGCTAGACTAATTTTTAAATAATTTGGCTTGTTGGTGAAATAATTTTATAAATGGTTACACATGTAAAAACAGAGGCTACATCTCTCCAATGTTTGTGGTCAACAAAGACACAGCTCATGCAGCCAGAAATGATTTGACCTTCAGAGATTTTTGAAAAAAAAAAATCTTTTAAAGTTTAAATCAACACATTCTGCAACACATGTAATATGACTAAAAACAGTTACTACGTTTGTAGCCACTACCCCATACTTCATAATGGGAATAGAAGAGGAAAAGTAATAGACTCAAAAATCACCTTGCTGACTGGAAGTTGTTAGTATCTGCTGTGAAATGAACACCACTGGTATTAAACACAAAATGTGTTAAACTTTGAGAGTGTGCTTATACTTTAAGTCTCTCCATTTCAATTGGAATAGTTGGTCAACACATTGCTGTGAATATACAGTTTTCCCCTTAACTTACAATCAGACTGACAGCATAGTTTCTGAAATCCTTTTCTTTATTAATATAATAAAAAAGTATTAAAGGTCCAGTTAAGTAAATAACAAGTACTGTTCAGTGTTGATCCAGTGTATAACTTATAAAACCCCAGAGATGGAAGGATCGATCGGCTATTTCTGTATTTCCAGCTAGCTCTTCATCCAGAAAGAGGAGCCCTCCGTTAAACCCCCTCCGGGCAGGTCCCTGCAATTCCTATCTATACCGCTAGGTGGAAATACATACCCTTTCATTTTCCACAGACTGACTAAAGGAGCGGCCTCACGAGAACAGTTTATGGCGTTCACAGCATGTGCTGACAGAAAACATGTCGTCCGTCTGGCAGTTTGTTACCGTATGTGACGCAGACTCATCCAGGACGTTTTGTAAAATTTATAAAATCTGTAAAATCAACGTGTGTCGTGGGGCAATCAAAAACATTTAACACTAATAATCTAATACGGCACTTAAGAGTACACCACGCAGCTGAGTACAGTGCATATCAGCAAACAGCAGAGCTAGCACGCGCAGCTAGCACATAACAAACAACCCAGAACACCGTGCAGACTAGATCTACATTTAATGATTACAGATTGACGTTTAAAATAACTTTTTAATGACTGCAGTTTTGACTGCATTCATTTAATTAGCTTTTTTTTGTTTTAAATTAAGGGTCTAAATTTAATGATTAGAGTATTGGTGATATTTGTTTGATTTACTTTGTTTATTTGTTGCTAATTTTGTTTAAAATATTGTGCTGTTTTATATGAGCTTGTTAAAAATGGTAATAAACTAGATTCGACCATGTTTCATGACTTGCTTGCGCAAATAACTACATGTAGCCCTGCCTTGGCATATAGCCCCGCCCTCGACACTTCTGCTCATAAGTTTACATACCCTAGCAAATTTGTGAAATCATGGCCATTTCCTGGCTTTTGACTAAATCAACCCCCAACTTTACAACCGTCCCATCCCCCAAGCCCTCCCAACTCCCATCTGTATCCGCTCTACATGCATGAATGTATAGTGAGACATAGTACATGTCTAAGACATCCAAATGGAGACATGTTTCTTTGCTTTACCAGAAACTAAACTTTAGTTGCCTTACCCTTATCAGTCTCGTCAGCTGTAAATATCATTCTAGGCAACTTTCAAACATATACAATCTTGATTAGAAGTCTAATATTGTCGTATTATAACAAACATTTTTATTACTTCCACTCAGGTAAAAGTTTCTTCTTTAAAAATACACATTTTCTGTAAGCACACAAGTAAAATTGTATAATTATACGCAATGGTATTTTACATATTATATATACCTTCTATATTATATTATATATATATATATTTTTATATATTATATATTTTTACCTTCTTGATCCAGCTCATAGACTGTAAATTAGGAAATTTATATTTTATTTAATGTTTGATTATGACCACTTTACATTTCAAACATGCACTAAGTTGCCAGTTTATTGTTTTCATTAGGTAACATTAGATTTACTAAGGCTCATTAGTCATTTTATCCTATACGCCATTTAAGTATATACTTTGTTTACATATACTGACCATAGGCAAAATTTTAATAAATCATTTGCTAACCATGCTCGGCCATGTCCATCAATGGGGAAAAAAAACACATTTGCACAAATATTTCTGTGGTAGACCATTCACAGCACAGACACTGACATGGTAGTGGAATGGTAATGTGTTAAATCTGCTGACATATATCTATAACTATGCATAATATACCAAAACCAACATGAATAGGGTAGAGGTGGGCTTATCAAACAGATGTAATAATAAATGTCTAGTGTAAAGACCCCAACATTCACATCATTTACTACATATGGTGGAAGACTATGTCAATTCATTTAATGGTTGTATCATATCCATTTTGCGTGTGTTGTTTGTACCTTGTAATTGCTGGTATTTGGAAGTGGAAGGAGCATCTGTCAGCAAATATACAAAAGCCTTTCCAGCTTTAATTCAGCCTAACCTTTTTCAGTACAGGCCTCCATTTTTGTAATCATGATCATCGTGAAAATGGTGGTTGCCTGTGTATCTACATTAAGGAAAGCAAAAATAAAATATGCATAGCATGGCACCAAAATTGATATTGGGATCCTATTAACATTTTTTGCAAACAAAATAATAGTTTCAGCACTGCTTTGGGCATATTACTGAACCCAGGGCTAGTGCAAATCCACGGGTCAAATGCACACAAGTTCTTGCACCCAATCAAATTTACACTGTATCACTAAACTGTGCCCGTGCCTACATGAAAAGAGATCCCACAAATAAAATGTTTATTCAAAATGTACCCTTCTGCTCATAAGTTTATTTGCAAATTTGTGAAATACTGACCGTTTCCTGGCTTTGCTCTACATGTGTGAATGTGAAATGCTACTTACATCCAGGTGCCTTGGGTACTGTTGGGCTTTTGCTGCTTTTTGCCTTCTTCTGAAGGACCTGCTCACTTGTGTTACCAAAATAAAAGTGAGACATAGTACATATCTAAGACATCCAAATGCAGACATGTTTCTTTGCTTTACTGGAAACTAAACCTTAGGTGCCTTCCCCCTTATCACTGTAAAAATGGTTTTACACATGTAGATATCAGTCTAGGCAACTTTCAAACATGTACATTCTTGATTAGAAGTCTAATATTGTTGTATTATAACAAACATTTTTGTCACAGTTTTTTGTCAATATATGGATCCATTTATACTTTACAAATGTTACTTACACTCAGGTAAACGTCATTTCTTTTGAAAATCCACATTATCTGTAAGCACACAAATAAAAGTCACCGATATACATGGTGTACAGTATCTCACAAAAGTGAGCACACCCATCACTTTTTTGTAAATGTTTTATTATATCTTTTCATGAGACAACTCTGAAGATATGACAATTTGATACATTGTAAAGTAGTAAGTATACCACTTGTATAACAAGTCAAATAATGTACAACAAAGCCAATAATGTCTACACCGCAGGCAACAAAAGTGAGTACACACCTAAATAAAAAAAGACCATCTGCATGGCTGTTGTCCCAGAAGGAAGGCTCTTCTAAAGATGATGCACAAGAAACTCCACAAACAGTTTGCTGAAGACAAGTAGACTAAGGACATTGACTACTGGAACCATGTCCTGTGGTCTAATGAGACCAAGATAAACTTATTTGGTTCAGACCAGGTATGGAGTACAAAGACAAGTGTCTTGTCTACAGTCAAGCATGGTGGTGGGGCTGCATGCCTGGCTGTGGGGAGCTACAGTTCATTGAGGGAACCATGAAGGCCAACATGTACTGTGACATACTGAAGCAGAGCATGATCCCCTCCCTTCCCCAGGATCCCCAGGCTCTGCCTCAGCCAATTTACTCAGCCCAATCCTGACCTCTCTCTCTAATGCTGTGTCATCAATCACTGTCATATCTTCATGTCTTTTGTTAGCCTTTTTCCTTTTTTTTGTAGAGCTTCTATATTTTTAGTTTACTTCTGTTTATTTGTTAGTTCTTTGTTTAGTCAACCACTCCCTCTAAAATGTGCTGCCCATTTGGCTTCGCCCAGTAAAGCTTGTTATTAGAGCTCAGTTTAACAGGAATCATATTTTCTCCAGTCAGTTTTTTCCCTGTCCAGTCAATATGTGTATTGTGTTTCTTCATGTCTTTTCAGGCCTTGTGTATTTGTTACTGCTGATTCCTCTCTCTTGGTTTGCTTCTTACATAATCTGTTGTCCTCTTTGTTTTCTTTGTTGTTGTTTTTTTACCCTAATTTTACTTTATTCTGATTGTTTAACTTTGTGTCCTTTTTTCTCAGCTTCACACATTCATCTAGCCTCTTCCCTCACATACGTGAAACCTCTCTTTCAGATCACAGACTATAAGGGATTGACAAAACAATCCTAGAGAAATGGTTTTCCTCAACCATGAATGCTCTGTTTTGAAATCTACTTTTGTTAAGACACATTCTTGAGTGCCTTGTGTTTGCAACATAGGCTCCATAAATGCGGGAATCACATGGTGTCATTAAATTTGTGTAGTCTCTGCACAGCACTATATCCTGGTTTTCTTGTGACACCATTTCACAGCATTCCTCAGGGGTTAATATGAAGACGTTGTTCCGTCCATTCATTTAGAATTCTTTTTCCTTGATGTTTAATTTCAATGTTGAAATTTCCTCAGGCCGATTAGTTATTTGACCAAGAACATTCTTTCCAGACCTCACCATTTTTTATGTGATGCAGATAGCTCTCAAAGTGAAAAGCACTGATGTTGTCGAGGCATCCAAACTCCTGAGCATCTGTTGCAATGTGAAAGTGAATGCACATTGTACACTAAGAAGGTCTCTCCATAAAGTGTTCTTTCCTTTTTTATACAAAGTATTCCAAAAGTTTGTATGCATATGACCCATGGATCTGCACTAGCCCTGGGTTAACCAATATGCACAAAGCAGTGTTAAAGATCAAAAAGTGTTCATAAAGGTCATCTTGTAAAAACACCTTTTAAAACAATCTTCCCCGTATAAAGAGCAAACTGTCGGAACTCAGTTGCTTTCCAGCGTTCAACATCCTGCAAACCCCTTGGTGACATTCTGCCTTTCCTCTTGTCCACAAAAGCAGTAGTTTCTTCATGACACCTAGGCAGCACTGGTGCATGTAGTCAGCAGGAAAAGACTTTATCATGTCTATTGGAAGGGTGAAGAAAGGAGACACACACTCCTGTAGATGGTGTTCTGGTTGCCAGTCTTCTCTAAAAGATTGATCTGTCCTCAAGGTGAGGTTGTCAACTTCAGGATATGTCATGCGACCATCCCAGACTCCTTTCTGTGTGCACTTATCACATCCATAATACCCAGAAAACTGCTTTATGCATTTTTCCATTGCCTTGGCTGGAACATCACAGGTTATACATATTAGTTGAATTTTTAAATGCTTGCCCTCCCACCGCAGACCATCTTCCATTGCTTTTGCCAGTTCTTTTACTGTATCAATAATAATTTTTGGTTTGAAAGCAGCAATAGCAAGGCAGAGAAGAAAATCACACTTTGGAGACAAATTAATTGAACAGAAGACTGACCAGAGAGATTTGTTACAGCTTTTGAAGAGAGGCAGACCATCAATGTTGAGGGAGATGTCAAGTAATTCTAGCTGATTTGTGACAGATGAAAAGTATCTCTTCAAGTGTTTAGAAAGCTGATCAGCAACATTCAGTCTTATTTTCTCCAAAATATCACTGACTTTGACTTCACGCTTCCTGTTAGTGTGAAAGAGGGTTCTTGTAGTGGAGGGGAAATCGGCATGCCCTTGTCTTTTAAGGATTCTCAATAGAGCATCAACAGCACAACACTGAAACATGCTAGCCCATTTTGACAGTTCTTCCCTAAGTTTGGGTGTAATGTCTTCTTTGCTTTCAAAATCTGTGAGTTCTTTATCTAAGAACATATCAGTGGTCTTATTCTCAAAATGATGGCTGTGAACCAGACCTTCGCTTTTAGCAGTGCTGCCCACACAGGCTAGTTCCAAGTCATTTTTTTTACTGACTACAGATGTGTTGGTTGTCTTATTATGTGCTCTTGACACCAAATTTTATTATACTGCGTCTTTCGTTGTCCAACTGTCATCCAGTGACTGTACCGTTATCTCTGCTAAAAACAAAGTTTGGCTGTCATAGCAGACATATGATATATCCTAAACATAAAATGCATGAATTAACAAAGCCAGTTTAGATGCAGTCTGCTCACTTTCTACAAAACCCATTTCCAAAATTTGGACAGGAGCAACAAAAGACAGGTAAAGTTTTGTAATGCTTCAAAAATATATCAAGTACACTGACAAGTCAGTAACACAATTGGACATAACAAGAACATGCCAATAAGGCTGATTCTTTAAGATGTATTTTTGTGCATAAGTTTTTATTTGCATTTGCAAATGCAGTAATGATCTGTGCTTGATTTTGGAAAATGCTTCTGAGTCCATCCAGTGATTTCCAGTACAGAATCATGTCTGTTTTTAATGCGGTGTCACCTCAGGGCCCAAAGATCAGAGGCAGTCAATGTTAGTTTTACGCTCATAGAGATTTCACTGGATTCTCTGAATCTTTATGATATTATGTACATGTAGTTCTTTACTATTTAACACTGAAACATTATTCTTGAATTGTTGCGTTATTACCCCATGCAGTCTTTCACAGAGTGGTGAATCCTTCTCCAGCTTTACATCTGAAAGACATTGTCTCTCTGAGATGCTCTTTTTTATAACCAATCATGATATTGACCTGTTGCCAGTTGACCTATTTTAACAACTTTACCAGTCGTTTGTCTGCCCTGTGTGTTGAAAACATATTGCTGGCATCAAATTAAAAATGGGTATATTTATACACTGTCAAGTCACACTATTATGACATCCCCATAATATCCAGAATATCTGCCTAACAGCTAGATGACCTGGGAGAATCATTGAAGAACCATGTTTTTTAAGAGTGTGGATATTTTCTGCCATTATGAACTAGAATATTATTCTACTGCCTCCTCACTGTTGAAAAATAATGAACTCACCTTTCTGTGAAAGGTGCTTTACAGGGCTAAAGAAAAAAGATAAACAAGAATGTTAATAACAACATTTTGCATAAAACGTATACAACATAAATACATCATCCATTACAAAATAAGTGTCTTTTGCATGCATGTGGGATCTATGATATTCTGTTCTGTCTATTCTGTTCAGTATGTACTGCTCACTCAGTAACTGGTAGTAGTACAAGTCAATTTTGTGTCACATGTTCTTTAGCTTATTATGAGCTTATTGAATTGTTTACTTATTACAATGATGAATAAAGACTGGAGTGTAAGAGATATATTGTTGCTGATTTTGCAAACCTACCAATCAAAGCTTAAGAGTTCTAAGAAATCCAGTAAAAATGTAGCTATTGCAAATACCTAAGAAGGATTGGACTTAAACTACCATATAGGAGCACTTTGTAGTACAATTACATTCTTTCCCACACTTCATCAGAAAGTCCCAATGGACATGTAATTTATGTGTTCATGACATAAAAAATGTTTCCAGACCAACACAGCAAGCGCACACATTCAGACTCGCTGGTAAGAGTCTGAATCTTTTGCCATCGATTCCTGAAGAACAGGAGGGCAGATACCGCAGTCAGGATCGTTTTACTGTTTCTTTAGCGGTCAAGATCTTTCCTAGCTCTGTTTTACTTACTTACTTGAAATTTAATAACATGTTCATGTTTTTGACTCAAGCTCATTTAAACAGAATCCTATCTCCTGCCACTTATCAGCAAAATAGTGAATTTGGACCTTAAACTATCAGTTTAAAACTTGAACTTGAAACGTATCAGTTTTGTCATAATTAGAATATAAATGTGTAATTCCACTGATTCCACTGTAGGTAAGGTAGTAAAACCCTGTATGTATAGTGACGTAGAACAACATTTGTGGAATTATGATAAATTGCAAATAAATAAACAAAATACAACATTATCTGTACTTCTGTTTATATAAATCCAATTAAAGCTCACTTTACAAACTAAACAAGATACTCCACATTTCATGGTACTGTTGTCAGAAAACTTTTAAATTATACATGCAATGTTTGGATTATATACATACATAACCAAAACAATTCTTTGGTGGCTTAATGCTGAAATTAAATGACAAATAAATGTATGTTCAGGTTTCCTGAGTAGACAAGACTAATATTAATGTTAGACAGTTAGGCTGTGTCCCAAACAGCACCCTTTGGAATACATTCTGCACTACTGCAAGCACTTATAATTATTGTGTCCTTTTATTTATTCATTAATTAATTAATTTTATTTATTATATATGTATTTTTATGTATTTAGTGTAGTAGCAGTCTGAAGCAGGGGGCGTTGTATGCTTAGAGGTTTAGTTGAGCACCCAAATAAGAACAGCTCATAATAAAAAACTACATTTTAAAGTCATTTTGGACCATCAATCCAAAATCAGTGTTGGGGAAACACTTTAACTAGGAGGACACCAACAAATCTTTAAAAAAACCCTAGTTGACAAAGTTTAGTTTACAAATATATTAAGACATTTTATTAAAAGAATAATAAATAAAATATATAAAAAATATATAATAAAGGATATGATTATTTTTTTAAATTCAAGAGAAAAATAAATAAATCCATATCAATTTAACACATTTTTCTCATTGAATATTCAGCTTCTGTGGGCTATGGTTATCAGATGAGAAAGAGAGAAATTAAGGGCATGAGACTTGGGGTGAGTGTGTCATGACAGAATATTTTGAATAAATTACATCAGACACACCAATTTTAATAATCAGTTATCAATATTATTACCATTATCAACAGATTCGGAGCATATGATCAAGACCATGTTGGCCTTACTCGAATATAAGAATTGAATATCTATAGCTGACCTGCTGACCACACAGTTACGTTATAGTATCATCTCTTCATATCTTATCATTCTGTAACATTAATTATCTAATACACATACAGACAGCACTACTCTAGCACCTTATCTTTAATAATACACAGACTAACCAGCAGCACAGCAGCTACAGCTTCTCTCTCTCCTTTATAAGCAGTAAACAGACCACCTGCAGCATTAGCCTGCTAAACTAAAATAAATCGTCAGAGAGTCACTCCTAGCTAATAACAGAATACAGAGTGTATCAGAAATATGGAACGCTTATGATGGTAATGTGTTGGTTCTGAGTGATAAAGTGCAAAAAAAGCTATTTTGCAAAACTTACTTGACAAAACACCAGTCAAATAAAACACTGAGATTGTGTGTGTGCGCGATGTGAAAAGAAAAGCTGGATCATACCATTTTGCAAGGCAAGGGGGGCGGGCTGTCTTTTCGTTGTTAAAATAACTGGTTTAACCATATACTTATTGGCGTAGGATCCACCCAAAAATTAAACCAGAGAAAAAGCGGAAACTGTTTTGAAACAATTTATTTTAAAAGCGTGCAAAACCTTCGCAATTTACGCGCTGTTATTGTTGTTAGCATCAGACACTGGTTGTTAAGTAGTCTTTAACTTTGTTAAGGCTTGTGTTGATGCCTGTTCAGAAATATTCTGCTGTCGGCTGATTCACTGACTGGAGCTCTCGCCTCGCTGGAGCATCGGGTAGCTTGAGCTAGCTTTAAACGCGAGGTCAGTGATGAGAGCAATGAATAGCAAAATAAACTGCAGTAAAACGGCTTTAGTATAATGTGTTGTTATGGTAACAGACTAGGAGGGTTTAGGTTAGCTAACGTTTATAATAACGTTAATAAAGTTTATAATAATTTGTCAGAAAGCACTCTGAAACGTAAAGTTGCTTTACTCTCTGGCCACGTCCCAAACTGCAGACCAGGTGCGTAGCTAGCCCTAATTTAGATTTAAATTGAGTCCCAGCACCCCTAAAGATTATAGTAAAAACGTTTTAACATTAATTTGTCTCTGACAAGCTGGAAATGTTATCGACAGCATATGGTTAAAAAATTATTTTAACAACGAAAAGACAGCAGCCCCAACCCCCCGCCCTGCAAAATGGTATGATCCAGCTTCTCTTTTCGCATCGTGCACACACACGGTGTCAGTGTTTTATTTGATGGTGTCTTGTGTGTAGTAAGTTTTACAAAGGAATATTTCTGTACTTTATCACTCAGAACCAACAAATTGCAGTGATTATCAGCAGTTCATATTTCTGATGCAGTCTTTATTCTGTTATTGTTAGCTAGGAGTGACGGATTTTAATTTAGCATGCTAATGCTGCAGGTGGTCTGTTTACTGTTTATACAGTTTTCTGACAACAGTACCATGTAATGTGATCTTTAATTGGATGTATCTAATAATAAACAGACGTGCCGATGATGCTGTATTTTGTTTATTTATTTGCAATAAATAAGTAATTCCACAAATGTTGTTCTACGTCACTATACAGTGATTTGCTACCTTACCTACAGTAGAATCAGCTTATTGGTAATATTTAGAGGATAAGGTGGGCTTTGATTCATATTAGCAAGTGATCGGTAAAAAGTAATTAATTAGAGTATTTTGCCCAAAGAACATCAGCTGCTCAAATCTACAGATTGATTTAATCCTGGAGGCCGAGGCTAACTGTAGTTGGCTAACTGCTAGCTCAAGTATTTTGAGTAGATTTTGTATTGAGCAATATATGGATATATAATACTAAGTTTAGCACAGAGCAAGACACAGAATGACAAAAATGGTGCAGCATGACTGCGAATGTCTGTGAATGTTTGTGCATCATAAACAAACATTTTTTCATGTATGCAATATACATAATATATGCAAACTATGATAAACATAATTCAGTGCTGAGACCTAAACTAAAATTTCATGATAAATCTCTGCTTTTCACTGCAGGTTATAAAGATGAGCAAGTAGCCCTGAGTTTTAAAATAATCTAACGCTGTTTTTGTAAGTCCTCTGTACTTTGCAGACTACTTTAGCTCAAGGCATCATAGACCTTTTTAGTGGTGTTATGTTTAGCTACTTACAATGATATGTAATATAATAACTAAAGTACTTAAATACACGTAAATTGCTAGTTAGCCAGCTAGCTACAGTGGTTTGTGTACAGTGGTATATGTATCTCTTCACGTTTGTGCTTTGCATAACCACTGTGCTAATACACAGCAAGCACAGTGTTGTTACAGCACTGAGTCTCTGAATGTAGCTTGTAATTTTTTCAGAAACTAACAAGAGAGCACATAAAGCTAGCTCACACTACTAGCCATAATTTACTTCCCTCACCTTCAGTCATTGCTACAAAACCTAAAAGTAACTGAACTACCTAGTCATTTATTAATGTGGTGTTCATTTTGTCAGACTCAAATGAAAAATAAGACACCATGTAAGGTAAAATTAGGTCTCACTTAGATTTACTTTGCTACACAACAGCTTGTATGTGCATAGATATATCCTACTTACACAAAACCTTGCTTTTCTGTTTTGTGAATCCTACGTGCTTGCAGCATTTTTTATGCCCCTGCACTTGGATTTTCACTGCCAAGCATCGCTGCCATAAGTGGATTTTCACTACCAAGCATCGCTGCCATAAGTTGTCAGCTAATCAGAAAGAAGTAATGGATTTTGACCAGTCGAATTGTTCCTGCTGTTTCTCTACATTCCCATTGGTTGGGAGAGGTGCAGTAGACACATGCACAATTTTTTGTTTGCTTCTCCATGGGTCTGCAGAACCAATGGCCTGAAGTAATGTGATTAATTAATTAAATATATAAATATACACTGATCTCCTTGTATCTACTCACATATATCACTTACCATATTGGAGCACTTTGTAGTTCTACAATTACAGTCTGTAGTGAATATGTTTCTCTGCATACCTTATTTTCCCTCTTTCATCCTATTCTTCAATGGTCAGGACCACCACATAGCAGGTATTATTTGGGTGGTGGATCATTCTCAGCACTGCAGTGATACTAAGGTAGTGGTGTTGCGTTAGTGTGTGTTGCACTGGTACGAGTGATGCAGCTGAATTTTTTGAACACTGTGTCCACTTACTGTCCACTCTATTAGACCACCTTGTAGATGTGAGGTCAGAAACTGTAGCACATGACAAAATCCAGGAAATCACATTGTAGCATTTTAAAGAATTTATTTGTAAATTACAGTGAGAAAAAAAGTATTTGGTCATCTACAGAGAAGGATGAGAAGGATCCATTTTCCTAATGTTACCTGCTCTGTAGTGGCCCTGACCATTACAAGACAGGATTAAAGGGGATAAACAATGTTTGCAGCAAATAAGATGGACTACAGTTTGTAATTGTTTAACATTAAAGTGTTCCTATATGGTAAGTGGTGCTGATAAATGTTTGTAGATATAAGGAGGTGGTTTAATCTTCGGTCATGTTAAAGTGTACAGTGCAAGTTGAGGCTATAGCATCTTGGTGTTCAGGTAAAGAATACAGTTCACAGCTGTAAGAAGTGACTCGAACAGCTCTAATAATAAAGCTAACTACTCCTGTGTCTTGTTTTAGGCCATGACTGGATGAAGGCGCTCCAAGTGGTTAGATAATTCTAAAAATTAAAAAGGTGACCTGGTAATGCTCAACGCAGAGGATAAAGGAGACCTTGAGCTTGTGTTGGGTTGCCTATAAGTTTTAATTAAGAAAACTCTGGACAGGGTAAAATTTTTCTTGAAAGTCCTCATGGTAGAGGAAATTGTTTAATTATAAACAGTAACAAAGCTGTTCTACTGAATAAAAACACCTTTGTTCATGGTTCTATTCGTGTGGTGTGTGAAAGACCATTATAGGGGCGAGTGGGGGTGGGTGAAGATGAATCGGGGTGTGTGACGGTAGGTCTGGGTTGGTGTATGCTGGATATTTTTTACATTTTGTAAATGGTTTGTTTAATAAAATTGCATATTAAATGTTATTATGGAGTCTTAATCTTTAAGTTCTATAACATTCTATGGGCAGCAGCTGATTAGAATCCAGTGACACAGGATGCAATATGGCTCAGGATTGTCCATAAAAATGTGTGAGAATACCAGGCAGAATCCAGACATAACGATACCAGGCAAAGAAATAGAGTAAGTGAGTGAGTGAATGAGTGAGTACTTGAGTGAGTAAGTGAGTGAGAGGGTGAGTCAGTGAGTTAGTGAGTAAGTGAATGAGTGAGTGAGTGAGTGAATGAGTGAGTAAGTGATTGAGTGAGTGAATGAATAAGTGAGTAAGTGATTGAGTGAGTGAATGAATAAGTGAATGAGTAAGTGATTGAGTGAGTGATTGAATGAATGAGTGAGTAAGTGATTGAGTGAGTGAATGAGTATGTGACTGAGTGAGTGAGTAAATGAGTGAGTGAATGCGTAAGTGATTGAGTAAATAAGTGGTTGAGTGAATGAATGAATAAGTGAGTGAGTAAATGAGTGAGTGAGTAAGTGATTGAGTGAGTGAATGAATAAGTAAGTGATTGAGTAAGTGAGTACGTGATTGAGTGAGTGAATGAATGAATAAGTGAGTGAGTAAGTGACTGAGTGAATGAGTAAGTGAGTAAGTGAATAAATGAGTGAGTGAATAAGTAAGTAAATAAATGAGTGATTGAGTGAGTGAATGAATACGTGAGTGAGTCAGTGAATGAGTGAGTATATAAGTGAATGAGTAAGTGATTGAGTGAGTGAGTGAATGAGTAAGTGATTGGGTGAGTGAGTGAGTGAGTGAATGAGTGGGTAAGTGATTGAGTGAGTAAATGAGTATGTGAGTGAGTAAATGTGTCAGTGAGTGAGTGAATGAGTGAGTGAATACGTAAGTGAATGAGTGAGTGAGTAAGTGATTGAATGAGTAAGTGATTTAGTGACTGAATGTATAAGTGAGTGGGTAAGTGAGTGAGTGAGTGAATGAGTAAGTGAGTAAATGAGTGATTGGGTGAGTGAATGAATAAGTGAGTGGGTGGGTGGGTGAGTAAGTAAGTAAATGGGTGAGTGTGAGAGTATGTTTATGATACCCTGATTGTTACAGACAAAATCAACATCTTACAACATAGACACAAGATCTGCTGAGACATGCTGTTTATTTTTATTATTTGAATTTTTTTTATGAGGGGGGGGTGCGGGGGAGGGTTCTTTTTGTTGGGGGTGGGGGTTCTTTTTGTTGGAGCGCTGGCGGAGATGGTCTAGTTCTGGGGTATTTAATAAGAATTTAGTAAAGTCCAGTCTGAGGACATTTTTCTCAGACCAGGGTCCGGACCCTCATCATTTCTAACTTGTGTTCTGATTCAGTGCCACATCCTGTATAAGCAGCCTAGTATCTACATTTTTCTAAAGTGTTTAACGTAAATTAAGTGTGCAGTTTTCTATTTAACTTAGAGCAGGTTATTCTTTCTGACTCCCTCTGTTCTCTGACTGCTGCTTCTTGCCTCTACAGTGCCTGGATCTGATTGGCTGCGGAGCGCCTTTGGGGCGCTTACAACGCATGCGATTGATCTGTGAGTTTACTGTGGCTCACAGTCCGTTTACCGTAAAGACAAGAAAAGCCCCGCCGCCTCAATTAAACACGGTCTAAATGAAGTCGCTCACAATTTTCAATTTGGGTCCGCATTAAACAACGTCTGGGTCCGGACCTGGACCGCGGAGCGCCTATTAGTGACCTAGTTCTTTCTGAACAGCGCAGTCAGTCTTCTCCAAAAGCTCCTCTTACCTGACTTCTCCTTTTTCTGCACCTCCTTATTTTCCTTTATCCCCTGCTCCTCCCGCTCTTCCTGCTCTTTCCTATTCTTATACTTCTGTTCTGCCAATTCAAACACCAGGTCGCTCACCCTCTTTTCCATCATGGCCTTGTAGTTGCACATGGCCTGGCTGAGCTCCTGTTCTCTCCTAATCATCTCCCCCTTTTCTACCTTCCACTGTTGTTTCTCGCGCAGCAGCTCCATCTCGATACTGGCCATTGCTCGTTTCTGCAGGAGGATCATGCTCTTCAGTTTCTCTTGTCTGCTCCGAGCCTCCTGCTGGCATTTAACCAGATCCTTCTCCACATTCTGCAGCGTATGTTTCAGCAGAATGTTTTCCTCTTCCAGCTCCAATCGGGCTTTCAGGGATTCATTTTCTTGGGCCTCGTTCTTTTTCTGACTAATTCTAATTTCCTCTATCTGTGCCCACATGCAGTTTTGCTCGGCCACCATTTTCTCCATCTCTAATTTCTGGGCGGCCTCGAGCCGCGCTGTCTCAGCCTCGAGCTTCTGCTGCAGCACTTCTATCAGCTCCTGCTGAGCAGTCTTAAGCTGCTTTCTTTCCAAGCATTGAGCTGTCTGCAGCTGCTCTCTCTCTTTTTCAATTATACTGCTAAAGTCGTGGCTCACGTACTCCAGGAGCTTGTTTATCTTCTCCTGGGCTTCTCTGCATGTTGTCTGCCCGTCACCTGATGTTTTTAGCTGCAGATGTTCCACAGCAATTCTTAAATTGTCTACATAATTTGGATTCATGTTCCTAGAAAAACTGCACAAACTAAACTTGCTCTAATCAACTACTGAACAAGCTGCTCTCAGTTGCCACGTAACACTGAACACCTTCTGCGCAACTGTGACGTGCGGAGGTTTTGCACCCCTATTTATAAACTTTCAGAGCGGCCGGCTATGACGTCATAGTCACGTCCTATAAAATGGTGACTTAGAGAAAAACAGGCACGATTCCAGACAGCACACTGGAGAGGGCGGGGCGCGTCCGGCACTTATATAGAGTTGATGACGTCATCGCCGTAGGCGCCGTAGAAACCACCGTTAAAATAGTGATGCTACAGGCAAGGGCGGATTAAGGATAGTCTGGGCCCCTGGGCAACTCTTTAACAACGTTCTGCTGGGCTGCATTGAACAACATTTGAGAGCGTAGGTGTAAGACAGGTACTGACCTGATTTACAGTATTTCTACAACTGTGCATGAAATTGTGAAAGGATGATAAACAGAGAGAACGCAGCAATCCACACTCATGTAGTTCAATTTCTATCCGGCATCTTTAAGTTCCAATTTTCCACCAGTTCCGCCCTAAATGTTGCTGCTTCAGGTGCCAGAATGTAACTGCAGCACCCAGCTAACAAAAACAGATCCCCAGGACGTCCGATCCAACACTGCGGACTTTCGCGGGACGTTCTTTTGTAGGGTTTTGTACCTTACTGCAAGTCATTTAAATGCTATTAATTTAATAGATTGTTAAAGCATAATGAGACATAAAATAAACACACGAGAACTGATAGTCAGTAGACATGTATTTATTTTTAATTAAATATGTAAAACAAATGTTAAATGAACTGATGTGGGGTGAAGGAACCTTAAAAGAATAAGCAAAGTAACATATTTATTTTAATTCGATTTCGTTATCTCTGACCATCAAAAACTATATATATATATATATATATTATTACCGGCGCTGGGCTCAGCGCACATTTCACTTGCACAGTACGAAATCTTAAATCATCAAACCATTCTTAACTAAAGTACTAGGTACATTACTCAGTATCCTGGCCCAACAATAAAAAAAAACAACAGTTAAAACATTACCTTATCATAATGATAATTAGTATAATAGTTTTCATTTTTCCAACGAAAAACAATATTATTACATATTCTGGTATAGTAATGAGAATCAGTATTTTTTATGTTTTCATTGATTTTAAATTATTTTTTAACTAATGTATTTATTTTTATATTCATAATAATGAACAATAATAATAATAATAATAATAATAACAATGTTTTTTAATTATGTACAATTATTTTAACTAATGTATTTATTGTTATACTCATAATAATAATAATAACATAAATAATAATACTACTAATAATAATAATTATTATTATTATGATTTTGTTGATAACCATTATTATTTTTATTATTATTATTATTATTATTATTATTATTATTATTATTATTATTATTATTATTGTTAATACAGAAAAATAAAGAAAGCAATTAAAAAAATTAGGGGAGTGCAGAATTTGTTGGCGTTCAGAATTTTAACTTTTTACATCATTTTATATTATTTTAAGGATATTTTATTTAATTCATGCATCCCACAATGGTTTACACCAGGGGTATTTAATTAGAATTCAATAAGGTCCAGTCAAGGAAACAGTCCGGACCATCATAATTTCTAACTTGTGTTATTATTCAGTGCCATATTCTGTATATAAGTAGCCCAGTATCCGCATTTTATCAGCAACTGAAAGACAATACAATACAATACAAATACCCGTCAGTATATTTCAACTATAATTATTGTTTTAAATGCTTCAAAAATATTGTTAACTCATTTCAAGTAAAAACCAGGGCTACATTAAAACAGAATGCGTTTGGAAAAAGTGCATCTTAAATTGTTTATTTATAGAAAAGGTAAATAAAGGGTGCGTGATCTCATTAACTTAAGGTGTGTCTGAAATCACCTATTAGTCAGCAGGTACTATATTAGAGTCTGTAGGTGCTGCTGGAGCGGCTCACTAAGCGAGTTTTAGAAGCCACACAAGCTTGGAGGTACTACGTCCGCCATATTGCCAGTGACCTGTGACGCAAGACGTCAGACCACCACCGTAAAAGTCCTGCTATTTATTTAAAAGCTCTGTTTACTGACAGATTTAGATGCTTTTGTGACACTAATCTGCATACTCAGACAGTGTCGAGCTGTAGCTCAGAATTTAATCATTGTTTACCTCAGCAGAAGCGCTAACTTCTGTAGCGGCAGTTCACTAGCTGTAGCTGCTGTACACCCAGCCGCTTTTCACAGTTTTTTCCCTCCGCTTTAAATTCATCCGCGGCTGCCGATTCAGTACGTCATCCGGGTACCGTTGGCCTACTACTAGGTATTCGAACATACTAGCCGCGCTCGCCTACTACTTCACTAATCTAATATTTGATTGGCTGAGGAGCGCCTTTGGTGATCTTAAAACGCACGCGATTGGTCTTTGACCAGCAAAGCCCATATATGGTAAAGACAAGAAAAAGTTCCGCCGTGTAAAATAAACACCGTCATAATTAAATCTCTCAATGCCTTTTTGGGTCCGCATTGGACAGCATCTGAGTCCAGACCTATTAATGACCTCTGGTTTAGACTGTCCTTCTTCACTCAAAAAATAACTTGTTGGATTTACTTAATTCAGTTATGTCAACAATTTCCACTAAACTATGTTGTGTTAGATATAATTAATTCATATTATTAAAATGACAAGAAAACAAACTTAAGTAAAACTAACATGACTACATTAAGTTAAACCAGCATGACTGTATTAGGTAAAATCAACATGACTACATTAAGTTAAACCAGCATGACTGTATTATGTAAAACAAATGTAACTGCAATATGATTAACTTGGTTTTAATTAATAGATTTGTGTTTAGTCACCTACACTGACCAACATAGAGTCCCTAAAATGCCTTTTCAATAATTTTCTTAATTGTGCTGATTAATCACAACAGAATGATATTTCATTATACCAACTTAATTCACGTATGTAAATTTAATGTAACTGTTGGGCTACCTATACTCAGTTGTATTTAGTAAGACTAACTAAACTATATTTCATATATAGTAAAAAATAAAAATTGTGTTCCACAGCAAACTGTGGATTAATTAAAACATGGATGTAATTATCAAACATACCAAATGGTAGTTTTGCACTCGAGTTTTCAGAGGGGGTGGTTTTGACAGTTTGGGGGCGGGACATGGGCCAAAATATTGGCTAATGGCACCTGGTTTCGTGACTGACTCACCTTGAACAGCCTTTCATTCTACAACTAACATGGTGCACGCACAGGAGCCGACAGAAGAGATAGATTAATAAAACTCTGGTTTATCTCACTTACAATAATGATTTAATAGTCGTATCACTTCTTATCAGCACGTATTCACTCGTTCCTGCTGCGGCTCGGTCAGTTAGTACCATATATAGAATATTTAGAATTCTAAAAATTCTAAATATTCGGCGGATATTCGCGTTTCGCCATTGCTGTAGCTCACAAACTAACAAACCAACAAAATTCTAATTAGCGGTGAAGTACGATCACTACATTTCCTTACAGCTCCCCATCTTTCCATTCTCCCAGTAGTTTCTATCTAAACAGGTCGAAGCAACGCTGAAGTTGTGGTTTAAGAGGTTGTTCGAAGTGAGCAGTCAGTCACGAAACCAGGTTCCATCAGCCAATAGCGTCCCGCCCCCAAATTGTCAAAAGCAGCGTTTTGTTGTATGGTAATGAGCTCCACCTGCCGGTTCTGAAAACCAGTAGATTTGAACTTCCACCCAATCGCTGTCTGAGAGAGTCAGACCAGACAAGTTCACTGCAGATCCGACCTGCAGGCTTCGGCTTATTGTTCCAAACGTAAACGTCTTTATACCTGCCTGTGGGACTTTGCCCAACGTTTATGCTGTTTATGATATTTTAGATTAAAACAAACTTCTCGTTGGAGCGGCAAAGCCAAGTGCCAGTCACTTATACAGATTTTCTCTTTATTTTAATGTGTGCTCATAGAAAACAATTGTAGTAAATTACATATATACATATACTTTTATACATGACAAATTCAGGTCAGTGTAAAATGGAATACAGTGTCTAATCGCAGTTGTGGTCCACAAAGATACATTAGCATAAACTCTAGATCACAAAAATACAATTCTTTGTACCTGAGTATTAACAATAACTGAGTACTTTAGGTGAAGTTAGTTTTAGGTATATTTTTATCCCCATACTTTGTCTTTTGTGTTCAAATTTATACAAATGTTTATGCAAATTATATTCCTCTGCAATCACATGTTCATATTTGTCCAATATAAATAATGTAAATGTTTGGTTAACTTAATGGTGCAAAAAGGAAATGGATACAGACAACTACCTTACCAAGATTTGCCTACAGGTGATACAAATAATCTAAAATGTATGCTATAAAAAGAGCAGCTAACAGTGAAGGCTGTAGGCTCTGACTGATAATGGCCCTTTGTAGAAAATCCAGTAGATGAGACAGCACGTGTAGTGCGCAGAGTATTCACGCTACCAGCTCATAGGTCATTCCAGGACAGGTCAGATCCACTGGGCTTTCCGGATGACTACTTATTTGAACGCTACAGATTTAGAAGACACAGTATTGTATATCTTGTCAATTATTGGGGCCATATATTGAAAAGACAACTAGATGTATTAAGGCTCTTACCAAACCCCAAATGGTCTGTATCGCTTTGCGCTTCTTTGCCAGTGGCACATTTCTTTACAGCGTCTGGGATGCAGAACGTCTTACCAAGGCAACGGTTTGCCATGAAATTCGAAAGGTTTGCTTGCGCTTAAGTGCTTCCTTAATATATTTCTCACATTCCCTGGTCACAGAGGCATCCTTACCATAAAAGAAGCCTTTTTCAGAAAAGCTGAACTGTATTCATGAGAATTAGTGTTTGCTTGATCAGAAACTTGGAGTTAAATTTACATTATTTAACAGACGCTCTTATACAGAGCACTTCCTGAAGTGCTTTGTATTCATCTTGATAAACTATTTCATACTAAAATTACAGTCAATTCTCCAGGATTCCCAAATGTTATTGGTGCTAAAGACTGCACTCAGATCCGGATAAAGGCTCCATCTGGACCCACTGAGGCAGACTATGTGAATCGAAAATCACTTCACAGCATCAACGTACAGGTACATGCCTAGCAAAAGATCAATTTAAGTCATAAGCATGTAAAATCACTCAGTCCATGGGTGTAAACAACTTTCCCTTTTTGCCATTGTTCTAGATGATTTGCACTGCAGAATATCTGTTTTCCAACATTTAGGCAAAATGGCCCAGCTCGGTGCACGACTGAAGGATATTTCGTGCCTCCTCACTGGCACAGAGGTTTGCCCAAAGTAAGAATACTCCAACCAAACAAAAATAATGCAGATTCAGCCCCAGGGTTTAACTCTGCTCCTTATTATTGTAGGTGCTTTTCCTGGCTTACTGCTTGGGGATAGGGGTTACTCCTGCCAGCCTTTTCTCCTTACACCATATGCAGACCCTACAACAGATGCAGAGAGGACGTTTCACTCATGCACATTCCAAAACGAGGGCATGCATTAAAATTTTAATTTGGATACTTAAAGAGCAGATTTAACTGCTTCCGTCATCAGAGTCACCCATGAAAGAGCCTGTGATATTGTAGCAGTCTGTGCAGTTTTGCACAATGTAGCAATACTGCAGAAAGAAGCGATGCCAAGAGTGCAGTTGGAGCAATGGGAAGACATTTTAATTGCAGACCACATGGATGGTAGAGCTGTGAGATATGTATAGAGAAATTTCGTTTGCATTTGTTCATTACCACAGGGTATATTCTTAACAAAGAACAAGAACATGCCTTTTTTGAAAGAGAAGTTTATTGATTGTCTTGCTGAGCCTGTGGAAAGACTTAGCTTGCAAAATCAAGCATATTAAAGTGAGACCTTTTTGCAACTATTCACATCTTTCTCCATTTTCTTTATTTCAAGCTCCAGCTTTCTTATTTTGAGTTTTTTGCACTGCAGATCTGCTTTTTTGCATTCAATGTCTTGGAGCAGGTACCTCTTGTAGATCTCATGAATCTCTGATTCCTTTTAGACAGAAGTATGGTCAAGATTGAGAAGTTTTTATTCTTCATGTTGAACTGCATAACTACTACTCACTTGTTCTCTTGCAGAGGTGTGAGCTCTTGAAGTAGATGCCTGAGGGACTTCTCTTGGTTCTTCCGTTTCCTTTAAAACACAGCACAGATCATGAGATCATACAGCACCTCAGACACACACACTCCTTACAGCTGGCCTTTCTGAACAGGCAGACACTGTGTCCTCATCCTCCTGTACCACCCTGGATGGTCCTGCAATATCCCCCACAAACAAATTAGACACAAATGTTAACGGTCCTCTGAATTCAGTCAAAAAAAAATAGGCTGGTTTATGGTACTCACATCATTGTCGATTACAGGAGGATCCAAAAGAGTCAGCACATCCCCCACCACTAATATTTTAAGCCATTAAGTATACAATAATTCTACAATGTAGGCTACAAGAACAAAAACATAAAATCTGAGAAACAACTAAACCTACCTTTAACATAAGGCTGTGTATCATGGGGACACACAGGATCAGATGTTGTTCCTCCCTCAAGTCCTACAATAATGGGGCATCTGCTGTTCTGCTCTAAAGCAAGGTCTTCTGCAGGAGTGAGGGTTGCTACAGGGGGCCCACCACCAGTTGCAGCAGTAGCAGTTTTCTTTCTGGTTGCTAAGATATTACACATAATTCTTTCAGCTCTTTAGACATTTGTTTTTTCGCCTTTTCATATATCGATTAGCAAGGCTGTTTAAATACCGTGTGCACGCGCATGATTGTCGATTACAAAAGCCTGGCTTTGATTAGTGGGAACAGGTCGCATCTGGATATCGTTAGTGAAACGGAACTAGACGGAACTGAAGTGAACTGTTTGGCTAACTCAAGCATGGCCCACTCAAAGCGCCGCTTTCATAACCTCGCTTCGTGGAATAGCCCCCAGACCAGGACACATTACCATGGAATTCATGCTGGTCTACGTTAATTGTTTTTTTTTTTTACGGTGCAAGATTAAGAGCCATGCTCGGGTTATTGACTAGCTAAGCAGTTTAAACATTGTGATCAGATAGAACTGTTATACTGTTAAACACTGCTTTTCCTGTTTCTTTTCTGCTATCTAGTAAAAATAAAAGCATAAGTCAACTTGTAATATCTTATTGCATCTTAATTTAACAGAACAATGATGTAAAAATCAAGTACATAACACACTCACATGAACTAGCCTATGGGGAAGTCACAAAGCAGCATATATATATATATATATATATAATATATATATATATATATATATATATATATATATAATGATCCATGGCCAAGTCCCTTTTGAGCTAACAGAAGTAACCAGTGGTGATGAAGAACTCCTGAGAACTGCTATGAGGAACCAAGACTGAAAACATAAACCCACCCACCTCTGGTAGCCAACAGATAACAAAACAAAAACATAAAAGAATTCAGCATTTAACTTGGGAACATTCAATATTGGGAACTTGGGAACGTTCAAATCACTGGACAAAATTAGATTAATCAAAGTACACCAATCAGTAGGAGTTACGTATAAGCAGATCATGTATTCAGCATATTGTACAATGTCAAGGGATGAAGCTGTTGTAGTTTATTGTGGAGGCTAAAGTAGTCACCAGTAGACAAGCAAAAAATGAAAGACAGAGGACGACAGTTTCATTACTGGGTGAGCAAGAAAGCCGGCAGGTTAGAGCTCCAGACATGGCAGGAGAGTCAATGGCACGCAGGTAACTCCATTATGCAAAGACACTTCCGGGTGAGAATACGTCGTGTGCGTTTGTTGCTGCCGCTTCTCCCTGGATTATTTATTTATTTTACTTTTTGTTTCTACTTTTGACTTTTGTCTTGAACTTGGACTTTTCTCTGGCTCTGTGCTTTGTGACCCTGAACTTTGCTTTGCAAGCTTTGCTCATCGTACCTCACCGTCGGGTGGTCTGTGTGAGTGCGCGTCCAACTTTACTTCCTCTTTGCTGCGAGCTCTCTTCTCTCCGTCCTGCGCCTTTGGCTGCTTCTCTGTCGTGTGATTCTCTACTCACTCGTTAAGATGCTGGCTGCCGGCTGTTGATATGTGGGGTTGCTCTGCGGTTTGGATTCGCGGGTTGGCTAACGTGGCTAGTGAGTAGTTGGTATGATTCTCAGCAGAGTTTGGTACCGACGATTGGACGTTTTGGTTAGCTTGCTTGCTAATAACTAAAGGGTTGCCATGGCTTCCACTGGATGTTTGTTTTTTCTTTTTCTTTTTTGCTACTGTCTAACTTTGGCTGGTTTGCCGGTTTGTCACTGCTGGGCTATGGCGTTTTGCTCTACTACAGCACAACTACGCAGTCTTGCCATCACTCGTCGCCCTCGCTATATCCACCGCTCCTCCAGAACTCGACTCTCTGTCCATCGCACTTCGGATTGTGCAATCCCTGTTATCTGGACAAATGAACGCGAATGCAAAACTATTGCCTCCGCCTGCCCTCGGCGAATTAACTTTGTTGTCCTCCGTTCTCTGCCTCGCTCCACCTCACTGCTGACTCCAAACAACTGGCATTGCTTAACTGTCGTTCTATAACTGACAAAGGTTCTTTTTATAAATGCCCTCATTGTCCATAACAGTTTTGACATGTTTTCTTTCATCTTTCTGAGACATGGCAGAAACCTGGAGACTACTTCCATCTTAATCTTATGCTACCCAATGGCTTTAGTTATCTAAGTAAGCCTAGGCCGCAAGGGAAAGGTGGTGGCTTGGCCTTTGTGTACAATAGTACACTTAAAATTAATGCCTGTGAACTTCAAGAAGTTACATCTTTTGAATTTATGGCCTTGAAACTAATTGGTTCAGCTCCTGTGCTGTTCTTGTTAATTTACCGCCCCCCCAAATAATCTTCAAGCTTCATGTGAATTGCTCACTCTAGCTAGCTCTCTGTGCCCAGCTATGATTGTACTTGGGGATTTCAATATCCATGTTGACACAGACTGTTCATTATCGAATGAGTTTTTGGCTGTGCTTAACTGTTTTAGCTTGACACAACATGTTGACTTCCCCACTCATTCTAACGGCCACACACTGGATTTAATCTGTTCTGCTGGTCTTCCTATCTCCTCTGTTTCTGGCTCTCTTATTGGTGTCTCCGACCACAAGCTCATTGAAGCCATAGCTAACGTTTCATTCTCTCGTCCTCAAGTGAAATCTTTGGTCTCTTTTCGTAATTTGAAGGCTGTTGATTCTCACTCTTTTTATACTCTTCTTCTGTCTTCGCCTCTCTCCTCTATCTTTCAGTTGTCTTGCCCTGATGACATTCTGTCTCTGTTTAATGACTCCATCTCTCATACCTTTGACCAGTCTCAGTTGTCTCTGACCCTATCTGTCATTTCATCAACAAATCGCTTGCTTCTGGTTATGTCCCTACAGCCCTTAAAACGTCCGCTATCATTCCCATTCTCAAAAAACCTGGTTTGGTTACTGCTACCCTTGAACACTACATTCCGATTTCTAATTTGCCCTTTTAGCCAAACTGTTAGAAAGGGTCGTAGCTTCTCAATTGCAGTCTTTCCTGGTAAACAATGATCTTTTTGAACGTTTCCAATCTGGCTTCCGCACAATGCATAGCACTGAGACAGCCCTTTTAAGGGTTCTTAATGATCTCCTTGCTACTGACACTGGTGCCCTTAGTGTTCTGCTTCTTCTAGATTTAACTGCTGCATTTGATACCATTAATCATGACATACTTATCTCCCGTCTCTCAGCTATTGGCATCACTGGCACTGCCCTCGCCTGGTTCATTTCCTATATTTCTAATAGATTTCAATTTGTTGCCCTTGGTAAGCATAAGTCTACAATCAGTATAGTTACACAAGGTGTTCCCCAGGGATCAGTCCTTGGTCCTCTACTCTTCATCTTCTATATGTTACCTCTAGGTCAGATTATCCGCCATCATGGACTTCATTTTTACTGTTATGCTGATGATACTCAGATCTATCTCAGCACTGAAAGGTCCACTAACCTGCCACCCCCTGCCTTAATGTCTTGTATCCAAGACCTTAGACAATGGATGATGAGAAATTTTCTAAAACTAAACGCTGATAAAACTGAAATCTTATTTGTTGGCCCCAAGTCTGTGGTTTCACATCTCACTGACTTCTCTCTTAACTTTGATGGTGTGACTGTAAACCTTTACCAGTAGTCTTTAACTTAGGTCTATTTTTTGACTTTCATTCGAATCACACATTAAGGCTCTGGTAAAATCAGCTTTTTTCCATCTCTGTAATATTTCTCGTCTTAGACCCTTACTCTCCATAAAAGATACTGAAACTCTGGTCCATGCATTAGTATCATCCCGATTAGACTACTGTAACTCTCTACTTATTGGCATTCCAAACAGAGCTATCCATCCCCTTCAATATGTACAAAACTCAGCAGCATCAGTTCATATCACCCCAGTTCTTTTACAGTTACACTGGCTACCTGTCAAGCTTCGGATCCAGTTTAAACTTCTCCTGCTAACATATAAATCTCTTCATGGTTTAGCTCCTGCCTACTTAGCTGAGCTCCTGCACCCGTACTGCCCTGTCCGTACTCTTAGGTCCTCTGAAGCAGGTCGCCTGTCTGTTCCCAAATTCAGACTGGTCACTGTTGGGGGGAGAGCTTTCAGCGTTATGGTCCCCAAACTGTGGAACTCCTTACCACAATCTCTTCGTGACTGTCACTCACTTTCCTCATTTAAAGCTCCACTTAAAACTTGCCTCTTTTCTCAGTACTTTTTCTCTGCTGCTCACTGATTTTTTTTTTTCTTCCTCTCGATGTAAAGTGTCCTTGGGTATGAGAAAGGCGCTATATAAATGGAACTTATTATTATTATTATTATTATTATTATTATTATTATTATTATTTATTATGGCAGGTACAGTCGAAGTCATAAGTGAACTGGCACCAGCAATGAAGTGAACAGCACATGAAATGACAGAGAAACAGAAACAAAACTTCTTATCTTATTAAAACTTGAATGAAGGTGTACAGAAAATTTTATGATCAACAGGCAAATAAAATTCAGAACAAAAATTGTCAGGGCAAGTTCAAGCCATAAGGCAGTTTCAATTAGAGCCTAATCGATATCAGTTGGCAGATAATGGGTGATATTAATGTTACACAGAATTGTCAGTATTGGCAGAAATCTTGCAGGTAAATTGAAACTTGAATATTCCATGCCTTATTTCATGTTTGCTTGTTTCTGCGAAGTCACCCAGGTGGCTTTATAATTAAAAAGCTAAAGTTGGATTCTTATTCTAATATCCTTTCCACATTAAATAGCTTTGGCACCTTTACTTAGGTCTAGCTTAACCATTCAGAAACAACAGATTCCCATTCCCTTTACCCATAAATTCACATCACCTTTGCAATGCTCAATATTAACTTAGTTATGAATGTACTTGTGCACTCTAATATTGCATGTGTCCCATCATTTGAATGGGAGCACCAGGCACAGGTTACCTTTCATAGTTTTTAATGATGATGTATCAGCTTTGTTTTTGAGGCAGAAAATGATGAGGCAGAAAATGAAAATTCCCAGTTGTTAGCTACTGTTCAGACAGTCAGACAGTAGACAGATTGCTGGTTTCCATTCAGACTGCATGAGGCACTGCCTTAATTGATCAGCTGCATTGGGTGAAACTGTCAAAAGATAAATGGTGCTGACCATGATATTGCTGGTAACATTGACTAAATTCTTACAGTCTCTGGTAGTTGGAGGCACAAATGTACCTGGCACATGGTGGAATTAAGTTTTAGGGATAATTATACACAGCCCAATACATACTAAAATAAAGCATGCATAGCCCGGAACTCAGACATATGGCCTGAGAATTGTGCAAAGAGCAACTTTTCATCTCAAAGGATTACATATTCCAGTTGTGGTTTTGTTAATCTTTTTAATGGTGTACTCAGTCCCTTTAGTAAATGCTGTTTTCTCACAACAACCCCCAGCAGCTACTAAAGCAAATTATGTTGCACCATGTCCATTTTAGCAACACAACAGACCCAGAACTTACTGCAGTGTGACACATTTCTCCATTTTGTCTGCAAAAAAGCAGCTCCTGTAACATTTACAACATGGTAATCAACTACACCAACTAGGTAATTTGCAATTCCTTAAATCATACAATATACATCACAAACGGCCAGATTAAGAGGAAAGATGCAGTTCCACAATAGGTTATTCTTATGATACAATCAAAGTATTTCAGCCAATAAATAAGCCATCCAAAGAAATATCCAAAGCAGTCAAAGATAGACCGATACCAAAACACTATTGATAACTTTTCTTAATAGTAATTAATAGTCTTAATCTTAGTATGCCAACATAAAAAATACCTAGCTACTCAACACTGGCTATTTGTATGTTTGACTAAATCATAGCTAGCACCTAAATGAGGTTGAAAAAGTTAAAAGTAATGTTAAACACTGTAGGCCTATGTACATGTACAGGGTTGAAGTGTGTAAAAGCAACATCAAATACTTTCTTCTGTGATTTTTGACACTATAACATAAACTGGCTACATTACAGACAATAACGAAACAATTTTCACAAACATTTCTACATGAGTATATTTCACATAAAGAATTTATATTTGATATTTTGATAAATTACTAAGTCATTTCAAACAATAATGCAGCTAGCTCGGTAACTAACAGCAGTTATCAAACAGCAACAGTAACCTCGCTACAGTAAGCATGCTAGCATCACTTAAAGGTTACCTGGCTGACAAAATGTTTGCCTAGCACAAGAGACGAAACTAAATTATAATTTCTCACTTAGCTTCATGTAACGCCCGAAAACACTGAATGAAATGAAAAACAAATGAAATTAGATTAACCTACCTTGCGAGTGACCATGAGGTATATATATATTTTTAATTATTTACTGTTTATACAAACCCAGCTTGTTTTTTTGGAGCGTCCTTCAAAATGCATGTAGTGCTTTGGCCAGAAGTTACTTCAGCTGCCAAAGTACCAAATATTGAATTTGTTGGGAGGATGGCTGACGACTATGGAGGTCCGAGAAGGTCAGTGTCCATTTAAAAATGTTCTAAAATATAAATATAATATATATTCTATAAGGACAGTTTCATTGATTTGTTCCCCTTGGTCTTATGTCATAGACTCCTTATGATTGAGCTCCAGCAGAGCCTGGGGTTTTTGTTGGCAAACCTGGGCAGCTGCTCTTCAGTTATGACCATAGGGCTTTGGCTCTCAACAAGTTCTACACTGCTGGCAAACTCATCGCCTGCAAGTTTTGACAAATTTTCACAATTCGCGTGTGTAAATATCTCTCCTGCGAGCGTAAATGTGAAACTCGCAAGCGCAGAAAAAAGTCCTGCGTGCGTGTTTATCATCATATCGCGCTCAAACCACCTAGATTCGATAGCTGTCCTTGCACGCCATGTGAATTACCTTCAACTGCTTTCTGTGCTCAAGTGATTATTTTGTGCTTGAGTATTGGATTAGGGTGTTTTTGTTTTTTATGAGCATGCGTTCACTGATTCTCGTTGCCCAATTGTCTGTTCCACCGTCAACTTTAAACTCCGGTTAAGCCGCCTGAGAAAGACCTGAGAAAAAGCCAGTTCAGAAGTAAAATTCACAGCTTTATAAAATAGCAATTTCTAATAGTAATCCATAAAGTCAATGGATATCAGTTCAGAGTCTACAATACTATGTACACATGAATTATGAAGTGATTCTACTGGCCAGAGAAGCCTCAGTAGAGAGCTGTATTTACTTGTGTATGGCCAGAAGCCTACTTTGTCATAATTTGACTGTAGCAGTTTCCAGGATGAGGATTTACAAATCAAGCTAGCAAGGGTAGGTGAATTCAGAATTGTTATTTTGATGTCAATCACATCCTTGAGTCCTTCAAACATATTACTTAATATGCATATGAACTATTTATTTATAGATTTGTTCTACAATAATCTATGGATCTATATCAATGAAAATATACAGCTATAATAAGTAATGTATACATTCATTTAACATTGAAGAAAATGTATATGCGGGTTTTCTTTTATTATTCAGGTTGTCACATGTAGCACTCTTGATGAGCTTGAGAAAATCAGAAGCACCTTGGGAGACTTCATTGAGTGTGGTGTGCCAAACATATACATGGCTTCACTGACTGATGTGCCCACCATTTATGAACAGATAATCACTCATTATCTGTACCACAGGTAAAGAAATGCAGATTTATCAAAAAAAGGTTTTATTCCAAGCAGTTCTGGAGTTATGTCTACTGGTCTGTTCATCATGAAACTTCTAATCAACGTAAAGGATAGCTGCTTTGCTCAAATGACACAGAAAAGTCAAAATTGTGTGTAAAAAAACAAAGTGTGTGCGCACGCACGTGCGCGTAGTAAGGGTATGAGTTGTATACATTGTGTGCTATGTGAGGGTGTGTACTTCCTTGAAACCCTAATTCCCAGATTTGAAACCAATCGAGCCTCTGTGGGACCACCAGAATGGCAGCATTGGCTCTATGGATCCTCCAGCAGCTGTAGGATGCACTGCAGTTGGCATGACTCCAGATACCTGTGATAACCTACCAGGACCATATTAAGTCTGTCAGTCCACACACGGTGGTCACTCTGGAGATTAGCTGGTGGTCGTCATAATGTGACTCAAATGTGTAGAAAGAAATGTGTGTATGCATTATTATGCATTGTTATTATGCAAGATTAAAATGTTCTGTGTAACAGAATGGATATGTCACCTCGTCTTTTTTCATAGCTAGAGCTATACAGCTATAGGGCCTGTAATGAATGTACAAATTCCAAATGATACTTTTCTACTAAACATAAAGTACATTTAATGATGCAATTTAGATGTCATTTTTATAGTACTGAGTAGTCAAAGCTGGTATTAGATGAGAACTATAAAAAAATATTGGGTTGCTTGGAAAGCGTTAAATAAACACACTGACGTATGTAAAAGCTCTACTTACTATTAGTCTACCTTTTGATCCTACTTTTATTATAGTACTGTGCAACATGTGTGCAATGGTGACTGATGCAAAACTGAAGAATGTACTTTACAATATTTGTATGTAATATATTTAGGGTGGCAAACATGATACATCAGTTCATATCCGTACTAAACTCATGTGGACAGATGTAAACAGTGGTGGAGAAGTTCTGGGCAGAGTTCCTTTCTGTGTTCACTTGCACAGGCGTTAAACTCTCAAGATGTGATGTCCGGGAGCTCTTTACAGTAAACTGGAGTGCACAAGGAAGTAATCTTAGAGAACAGGAGAAGGACATCATCTTCGTCTGGGAATGTTGGCTAATATCCACTCAAGGCAAGAGACTGTGTTTGCAATCAGCTTCATATCTATCAGTAAAAATTATTTTGTGCGGTTTGTACAGTAATATTCACACATACAACTTGCCATATTGGCTACAAAATGCATGTGCACATACCCCTTGTTCTGTCATTAAAATTACATATTGTATAACTAATTTGCTTGTATGCATTTCAACAGAAGAGAACATGGAAATCACATTTGAAGATGATGAGTAAAAAAGGGGAGGCTGTTACTTTGACCAGAGCTTAAAAATGTTCCTTTACTGTCATCAAGATCTGATTGTTACACAAATTCTGGCCACTTCTCTGTGAGAAAGTGCTGGAACACATGTCAGTTCCTGCCAGTTGTGCAGAGAGAAAGAGAAGAGATGGGAATGTGATGAATGTAGAGTATATATGGTATATGTGGTGAATAGAAAGCCAGAATGTTAATCATCTACAGCTTTAGTCATTTCACACTGCAGAGTGAGAGAGATCACCTCTGGAATGGAGACACTGATGGGTATCAATAAAGAACTAATTGAGATTAGACTTCCATTCTTCCATCTTGACACCTTTTATTTATTTCAGAACATGGTTACATGACAGCATTATTAATTTTTTATACATCATGTCACTTTATAACAAGATGCCAGTGAGTAAGTAAGGGAATTAATGTTTAAGTGAGTGTTCTGTCTGGTATTTCAGGCCATATATAAGAGCTTAATTCCTGTATTTTAGAAAATACGCCTTTTATGATTTGTGATACCCTGATTGTTATAGACATCTTATAAAATCAACATTTTACAACATTTATTTACAAAATATCTGCTGAGACACCCTATTTTATTTTTATTATTATTATTATTATTATTATTATTATTATTATTATTATTATTATTATTATTATTATTTTATTGTATTTATTTATATATATATATATTTTTTTTTGGGGGGGGGGCGGGGGTCCTTCTGTTGGAGCTCTGGTGGAGGTGCTCTTGTTCCTTCTGTACAGTGCAGTCAGTCATCTTAAAAAACTCCTCTTACCAGACGATTACCTATACTATTTTTATACCTCTGTTCTGCCCATTCAAACACCAGGTTGCTCACCCTCTTCTCCATCATGGCCTTGTAGTTGCACATGGCCTGGGTGAGCTCCTGTTCTCTCCTTATTATCTCCCCCTTTTCTACCTTCCACTGTTGTTTCTCGCGCAGCAGCTCCATCTCGATACTGGCCATTGCTCGTTTCTGCAGGAGGATCATGCTCTTCAGTTTCTCTTGTCTGCTCCGAGCCTCCTGCTGGCATTTAACCAGATCCTTCTCCACATTCTGCAGCGTATGTTTCAGCAGAATGTTTTCCTCTTCCAGCTCCAATCGGGCTTTCAGGGATTCGTTATCTTGGGCCTCGTTCTTTTTCTGACTAATTCTAATTTCCTCTATCTGTGCCCACATGCTGTTTTGCTCGGCCACCATTTTCTCCATCTCTACTTTCTGAGCGGCCTCGAGCCGCGCTGTCTCAGCCTCGAGCTTCTGCTGCAGCACTTCTATCAGCTCTTGCTGAGCAGTCTTAAGCTGCTTTCTTTCCAAGCATTGAGCTGTCTGCAGCTGCTCTCTCTCTTTTTCAATTATACTGTTAAAGTCGTGGCTCGCGTACTCCAGGAGTTTGTTTATCTTCTCCTGGGCTTCTCTGCATGTTGTCTGCCCATCATTGTCTGGGGTGGGTTTCCCAAAAGCATAGTTGCTTACTACATTAGCAACTTACGTGGTTAGAGCTATGCAGGTGCGATGCTAGTGTTTCCCAAAACCATAGTTGGAAGTATGGAGGTAACCACGTTGGTAACTTGCATAGCCCGAACCATCGTTAAGCAGCACAGGTGTTTCCCGAAACTATAGTTCCACCGAGCGTTCACAAAAACTGTCGTTAAGCTATGTAGTTGGAACTACAGCCATAGACCTGTGGTTAGAAGCTTAGTTCCTGCGTATTACATCATTGATGACGGACAATGCAGTGTAAAGCATGTCAGTAAGCTGAAAATTAACATCAATCTTCTGCTACGAACATTTAGATGCCAAATACTTTGAACATGTAGTTCTATATATATTCATGATCGTATTTCTGTGTTCCTAAGCACGCTGCATTCATTAAAAAATATCGCTATATCACACGTGTGTAAGCTGTGTAACATACACTGAACTGTGCTCTCTCAACATGATTTCACCTTTGTGGTGCTACCCTGGTGTAACCGGTGGAGCAGGAGGTGGTTAAATAGGCTATCCTATTTAACCCTATCCTAGGGTTTCGGTTTAAAACGGTGGCATGTTAAGTTAAAGGTTAAATCATTCAAGCAGACAACTTGCCTTAGCTCAATATGGAGAATATGTGCTTCTGCTGTAAACCTTAGTTTAGACTGATAGCCTGTGTATTTTTTATAATGGTAAAGGAAGCTGTTCACCTACGTGTGACTGTGCTATATGGCAGAAATCTGCACGTTTACATACTGGGTTCCCAGTGAGAGAATAAATGTGAAAGGGTTTAACCTACAAGTAAAAGTGATGATGATATGTTAAAATAGACTTAGTGGAGGAAAACGCTGTGGGCAAAATAAAAAAGGGTATGGGTAGGGGATTAATCCTTGGGGATTAATAGGCCAAGATAAGATGGGTGGGGGGTTGATGTCTGGGAGGTGTGTATGCCACAGACATCTTGCCCCCTGCAACTCCAGCCAGCACTTCTGGGCCTAGGATGGCAACAACCCTCTCCTCTATAAGAGGTGTAAGATTGCAGCTCCTATCACCAGTCCTCTGTTGCTCCCTCTTTAGAGCTTGCTCACACTGGCAAAGTCCCTCCATTTCCTCCTCACATCCTCTGCAGTTTGTTCCACTTATGATGATGGTGATATGGTGATTTCCTACCATGTTTTCATTTTTGCTGAATTAATAATTTTTTTTTTTAGTTTTACAAATATAATTTGCTGGTTAAAATCAAGCTCATTGACAAGGCCCTCAGGTTCTCTCACTAAGAATTGTGGCTTTTGTGACATTTTTACTTGGGACTATAGGACATCAGGCCACTAGCATAAGGGTTAATATAAGTGTAGAGCATTAGGTGCATGTGGTTTCTTGCCAATTTCCCATCTTCTCTACATTACTTATTACTAGAAGACCTGCCCATATGTAAAAGACCAAGGACAACATGAAAGTAGAGAACTTATGACTGGCCCTTTAAACTGATCCTTTATGTGTATCTGTGTGTATTTCCAGGCCTATGAAACGAAATGGTGTTATCTTGTCAGTCTATAAAAATATAAATCCGAGGAGACAATGAGTAAATAATAAAGAACTTTAACAAGTCAATACTTAATCACTGAGACCATTAATTGTGATTGTGAGGAAAAACACTAAAAGAGTAGATCAGTGACCAGGTTTCGAACTCAGGTCTACGTGTTTCCGGATGCATCGTCCTCACACGTTCATTCCACTGCACTACTAAGGAACGTGTTTGATACTTTACGCTCCATCTTATTAATAACCATGTGTTCATTTATTTATTATTTCTTTTTCATTTATTTTCTTCATTATTTTCTGCATATATATTTTCCTGTGTCTATGAGTGCATTGGACCTGCTAATAGTTATTGTATTTTTTTCTTCTAAAATAAATAATAATTTTTTTTTTTATTGATGGATCTTTTTATTACATTTAATTGTTGATTTTATCATTATTGTTGTCATTTTTGGTGGTTAGTTTTATGATTACAGTATGTTCAGATATGAATAGTGAACATTAATTACGTGATTTCAATCGCAACCATCATATTTTGGTATTATATTACAAGGTTTGTGAGTTTCCCCGCTGTGAGAATCAGACAGAACACATCTGGAAACAGTGTAGTTCAGACTACGGTGGTTATAACTTACATAGTTCGAACAACTGTGGTACGAACAAAGTACGACAGTTTTGGGAAACAGTCTTGCTTCAGATGTTTAACGATGCATCGTACCACGTTAGTTCAATGCTAACCTCCGTCGTTGTACGGGAAACGCACCCCTGGCTGGGAGCGAGGAGCAGACAAGGAGACAGGCTGGACGCACGGAGACGGACACAGACGCAAGATTTAACAAAATACTTTTAATAACTAAAGTACATAATAACAGAAATCAAACAGACCAGAACACGGGGAAACATCAAAGATATAATCATAGAAAACAAACCACACGACAAGGAGCAAAACAGAGGCAATATATACACAAGAGGGAACAAGAAACACCTGAGAACAACAGGCGGGGTCACAGATGGAAATAGGTAAGGGGAGGAGACAAGGGAGCACATGACCAAAACAAACAGAGCCACATGACGACAAACGGAAACACAAGCACATGGGACAGACAAGGGAATGTAAACAAAGACAAACAGGCAGGAAAACAGGGCAGGACGTGACAGTCATCTGATGTTTTCAGCTGCAGATGTTCCACAGCAATTCTTAAATTGTCTAAATAATTTGCATCCATGTTCTTAGCACTTAGAAAAGCTGCACAAACTATACTTGCTTCTGGTTAACCACTGAACAAGCCGCTGTCAGTTCTCAGGTTAAGGCACTATAGGTATGTAATGGAGTTAATTTTGTACCTGCAGTTTTATAATACAAGTAATTACAAATTCACAAAAAAGGGTTAACTACATAGTTAACTACATAAGAACTACATAACGCACATACAACACAAAAAGTAAAATGCAGCTGGGTCTCTTTTAGCTAGTATTTAGCTTTTGCCCAGTTTTGGACTGTGTGGTCCAGAATTAAGGTGGCTTTATCTTCTAAATCTGCAATTTACACAACTCAAACATCAACAGCCAGTCAGCCAAAATAAAACTAGTAAGTAATCTACAGTCACAGTGAGAGAGTACATGATAGTTGATGTGTAATTGGAGCTCCATCTTGTCTATGTGTTCTAACAGCGCTCTGCACAGTCAGCAGTGGAGAACAGCGAGAGGGTCTTTACTAAACTGATCACACCCCCACAAGCATTTTGTCTTAATCCCACATGATGAAATAAAGATTGTGATTGCAGTAATAAATTGAAGTCACTGATAATCATTGAAAAACTTTGCAGTGATATTGACTCCTTACAGAGCAAATGACTATTGTTTGTCAAAGTATTTATATCAACTTTAATCATCATCAATATATTCTAAACTATAGATGAAAAATAATACATTTAACTCCTCTGCACAAATGTATGAAAGCATGTATAAATGGTTAACATAAGATTTAGCTCTTAAAACAACACAGCTTAATACATTATACTATATATGTAAAATCACATGGTTTAAACTAAAAATCCTCTATGGCAAGAAGCCATAAGAAGTTGTGAATTATGGATCGGCATGTCCAAGTTCTACCCACATATGTGCTAGTGTTGTGAGCTTGAGGGAGAGTGATTTATAAATTCAACCGAATGAGAAACAGTAGAACGCTACTGAGTTTATATCATAATACATAAAACCAAAACAGTTAAAGTGCTAACAGACCCTATTGTGGAGAAACAATGACATGCATAGGAAGTTTCACTGCAAATACATATTACATATTTATATTTGTGAACATAAATTATATATACATATATTTGGTGTGTTAGTGTGTGTTGTGCTTGTTTGAGTAGATCAGACACAGCAGTGCTGCTGAAATTGTTAAACAGTGTGTCTACTCACTGTCCACTCTGTTGGACACTACTAACTTGGTTATCCACCTTGTAGATGTAAAGTCGGAGACAGGTCACCTGTTGCTGCACACTTTGTGTTGGTGATTCTCTAGTGTTGCTGGTTGGTGGACTATTCTCAGTCCAGCTGTGACAATGAGGTGTTTAAAAACTCCAGCAGCACTGCATTCAACAATGAAAATTGTCCACTGTAGGACCACTGCTGACCTTCTATTATTTGGAGGGTGGAGCTTTCTCAGCACAGTGACATTGACCTGGTAATGGCATGGAAGTGTATGTTGTGCGAAGGTATCGCTGACTGTGGTGTTGCTGAGATCTTCAATGCAGATAACAAATCTGCAGACCTGATGAAATATTTCATGATGCAAGTTAAGTGCTAACCTCAAGCAAGATGATATGGAAGTGTAAAGATAACAGAATGAAGTATGTGTAGTGTATTGTAGGTACCACATTCTTAGCTCAGTTTCAGCTTATCTTATAAAGATGACCTTTGTCAGTGAAGTAACTAGGATCTTGTGCCCCTGCCTCATCTGAAAATGACTAATTAAAATTATGATGCAGTTTGCTTATTTACATGCTGTTGTCATGTGTTGTCAAGTTGATGTTTTCAAGGCAAAGTTGCTGCTTCCACTAGCACCAATCATAAAAATGTGTACATTAGACTTTTGGGATAAAATGGGACTAATTTGGGATAAAATATTTACCATATTTAGCTATATTGGCATGCAAGATAAGATGGTTACACTGATAACCTTTGCTGTGACATGCAGGACTGTTTACCAAACATTTTAGGAACCTGAGAAATAACAATTAAAAACTGCTTGTCTGGTCAAATAGCATTTATTTCCTTACATAAAAAACTGGCATTACAAAAAATGCAAATAATGTTAATACAATAAGTATAAGTCAGGGGTGCTCAAGCCTGATCCTGGAAATCTACCACATCCAAACATGGCAGATAGTCATATGCCCCCGGAAGCCTTGTTTGCCTGGATCAGGTGTGTCAGACTAGGGTTGGAGCTAAGCTCTACAGGGTGGTAGATCTCCAGGATCAGGACTGTGTCACAGAGCTTACTAGTTTATTTGATAAGGTCAGTGGTGGATCTAGAACATTTTACCAAGGGTGGCAAAGGGGTGGCATGGGGTTTGAGCAGGGTCGAACCCCATGAAAGTGCAACAACATACTTTACTTTCAATGTAAGTCAATGGAACCAGAAAGATTTCCAAGTTATTTTGGAGTGTTTCCACTGGTACATTCATCATGACATTTTTAAACAATCTATATCTTTGGACAGTGACAATATGTTGGTAGGGAGTGTTAAATAATTGTAATACTTTCATTTATGTTAACACAGTATCATGGATATGATGTCTTATGAGAGACACCAGGGCTGTCTGTATAGTGAGGAGTGAGATATGTCAATGGTCATATCTATATTTGTGTCTTAGTATCTATAAGAGGGACCCTTGCACCCTCCCACAGGTAGTTATACCACTAACTGTAGTACAGAGTATGAGCCATATGATGTGTAAACAGATATGTCTTATAGCATGTGTCAGAGAGCCATAGCATTACTAGTTTACACTCAGAGATCAGAATGCACACCAGATTGAATGCAAATCAAGTTTTTTAATTAAAGAAGACATTTCATTAAAACACACAAGATGCGTGTTGGATAACACTGTACAGATCAGTACAGATCAAAGATGTCATATCATGTCTTAGATGTTTCTCAAGAAGGTAACAGAAAACCCGGTCAAAGGCCTCTTTACAGTGGAATTATTTGCTAATGAACAGTTTCCTGGTCTAGACAGACACAATGAACCACTAAACTACAGAAAAATAAGGTGACGTTTTTATTTGGAGTAGTCCTTTTTAGATGAAACAGATTCTTCACAGACTTCTGACATAACAATAACATAACAATGGTGTAGCAGCAATAAAGCATCTAAATACATATCTGTTCAATTAACTATGTAAATAAGATTTATTAATAATCTGCTAAATTCAGTGGTTTTTACTTTATTTGGAGTTTCCAAGTTCATATCTGTACATGTTAATCTGTGAAGTCCCTGAACATGTAACAGGTGTAATACAAATCATCTCAATATCCCCTTTTGTAAACATGCTGCTGAAGTTTTCCTGAATCAGGTTTTAGTTAAAGATGGTGTTTTAGATTAAGGTTATGATTTAGATAAGGATTATGGCAACGGTTAGGGTTAGGAATAGGTTTTGAGTCAGTGTTAAGGTTAGGGCTAGAATAAAAGATAGGATTACTTTTTGGTTCTGGGCGAGGTTGGGCCAGGGTTTGTGTTATGATAAGTTTTGGGTTGAAGTTAAGGCTACTTAATTTAGCATAGCAGAAATATATCTTCTCAATGTAAGTAATATATCAACAGTACTTCTTATTTACTTCAATGTATTTCGATGCTTTACTACTGCCACTTTACTGATATTTCATTTATGTTTTACTGTGTACAAAGTATTACTAAAAATTATTAAATTTTTCCCATTATTGCTTTTATCCAGGGTAGGAATGCCGAAATCCTGGTGTACGCATATGGTTTTTCAGGAGTTTGACAGCTCCCTGTATAGGCCGAAACAATCCCGACTGCAACGTTATCACACACCAAAGGACCCCCAGAGTCTCCCTGCAACAAACATAAAGGTATAATGTTAGTGGATTGTTGAGCTACTGATTACACTACAAACACTGCATGTAAAAGCCTGTTAAGAATATTAAGAAAAACATTACCTTGCAAAATCCACTATACAGAACATCTGTACACAGTAGGTTGGAGCTTTCCCACTGTTCTTTGCATTTCCAGCTACTTAACATTGTGACTTTAGCCTCTTGAAGAACTTTACTTTGAGGTCCGTTGTCAGTAAGCAATCCCCAACCAGCTATACTGCAAATGGTGTCTTGCTTGATCTTTTCGTTTATTTTCGGGATGGAAATCAGGGCTGCATTCTTGGTGTTTGCAGTCGACTTTTCTAGCTATAACAAAATGATTACAGTTATTACTATATGCACTAAACAGATGATCCATAACATAACTGAATATGGTTTCTGGGGTCTTAACACTGCATAACTCTTTCAGAGGCATCCCAGAGTTGTCCCGACAAATAGCACAAAATACAAGCTTATCACACATGCATGCACATGTATAGACATATCCAATTAAATATGTAAAGTTTGGCTTTCTTGCAGTACCTCTTAAAATGATTCTCTATACATCAATAATGGAATGTTGCCGCCATTAATAAGACCATACACAGTGGCATGCAAATGTTTGGGCATCCCTGGTCAAAATTACTGTTACTGTGAACAGTTAAGCAAGTTGAAGATAAAGTTAAAGGTAAAATACTTTTCAGGCAATATTAGTGTATTATTTTATTGTTTCTGTACACTTTTAGAGTGAAAAAAGGCTAGAAGTACCTTGAAAAAATATGGGAACCCTAGGAGATTTGATAACATAGACTTTGACGGACCTTAATTAGCCTGTTAGGGTCGTGGCTTGTTTACAATCATCGGTAGGAAAGGCCAGGTGAAGCAAATTTTAAAGCTTTATAAATACCCAGACTCCTCTAACTTTGTCCCAAAAAACAGCAGCCATGGGTTTTTCTAAGCAGCTGCCTGGCATTCTGAAATTAAATAGTTAAGGTTCACAAAGCAGGAGAAGGCTGTAAGAAGATTGAAAATGTTTTTCTGAACCCCTGCTTGACCGCAAAAGACCCAGTAAGATTAAGCAGACTCTGGAGTTCTGGTACATTGTTCTACTTTTCAGCAACACCTGCAGAAATATGGCCTTCATGGAACAACAAAATTCAGCATCAGACGTTTGCAAAAGAACACCTAAACAAGCTTGATGCATTTTGGAAGCAAGCAAGTCCTGTGGACTGATAAGGTTAAAATAGAATTCTCTGGCAATGAGCAAAGGTCTGTTTGAAGAAAAAAGGGCACAGAATGTTATGAAAAGAACACCTTTCCAACCATTAAGCATGGCGGTTGATCAATCATGCTTTGGGGTTGTGTTGCAGTCAAATAGCAAAGGGAACATTTCACGGGGAGAGATAAGAATGGAATCACTGAAATTCCAGCAAATTCTAGAAGCAAATACCATTAATAAAAAAGCTGAAGCTGAAGAGGATGGCTTCTATAAATGGATAATTCTAAACACACCTCAAAAGGAGCAAGCTGAAGGTTTTACTACGGCTCTCAAAGTCTCCTGATCTAAAAGATGAAAATAAAAGATTTAAGCCTTTTGGAGATCACTTCATATTCAACTTGCTTAACTGTTCACAGTTACTGCAATTTTGACCAGCGGTGCCCAAATGTTAGTATGCCATTGTATTTGTGTATTTGTACACAACAAGCACTCAGTTGTACTCAATTTTAGATTTTTTGTCTTAGATACATGAAAAAATAAATAACTTCACAAATGGGTCATGTCCCAGACATGGTCTTGTCTTGGGCTAAACTCCAGTGCCTATGGTGAAACACCAGCGGAAATTCCTTTTGGCCTAGGAAGCTTAAATGTGGCTGGATAATCAGGACTAAGGTCTATTTACATTGCTGATATATCTGTACCCACCACTGAGGTTAGTACCCCTTAATTTTATCCAAGGTGTATATAATAAAAAAACATGAAATAATTGCCTATAAATAAGATATATACTGTTTATACATTTATATTTATATTATATTTTTTTCTGTAAATACTGCATAAAACTTCCTCCATGGTTTACTATTTTTTCCTTGCACAGATTATTAAACCCAAACAAAAAGAGCTTTGAGTGATTGTTCACCTTCAGCACCATAATGTCATCCACAGGGTTTTGTGGGTCATTTGTAAAGCCTGGGTGGCTATAGTGCTCTTCCACTCGTATACGCTCAAAGTCATTGGTCGTCAGATCATGAGCACCTACGACTACTGTCGCCTCATTCCAATTGACTGGTCTGTTGAAAGGAACAAATAGTTAACACCTTATGGTTAATTTACAGGACTTTCCTACATGTATGTCATCCCACTCCAGCACACACTTGATTGGTTGATCTCTTGCTCCCAAGTATGGCATTGAAAATTAGTTCCCTGCCGTGAGTGCTTGGACCCGCGAGGAACGTGGAAATACAGGCCACTAATTTTTAGCTAAATGTCTTGCAGGTACCCCTTTATAAATTAATTTACAAATGTGTCAGTTTTAACTTTAAAAGCTTATCTCAAAACTGCTGTAAAACTTTCTGTATTCAAAGTATTTTTAAAAAATATCATGCAATAACTTTTTGTGAGGGAGCTTTAAGTGGCATTAAATTCTTCAGATGGCTGGATACCATCACCACCACTGTGAACAAGTCCGACTCATTTCGCAAAAAAAACCCCACTTTGTTTAGATTTAAACCATTTTAATTTGCAGAAAATGTAAAATGACTGTAGTACTAAGCCATAGCATGAAAGACCTGCTGTTGATAGTTTCTGTAACACACACAGTAAAAATATAAACTGCATTTCAACTCAAAATTATATTTCCAGTGCTGGCTGACCTATAGCTCTGTTTCATTAATTACTGTTTGGTGTAGGAATTCATAACACACACACACACACACACACACACACACACACACACACACACACACATAAAAGTCTATACTAAAAAATGCAGCAATAAAACAGAACAGAAAACAGAATTAAAAAACATATTATTACTTGCAGTGCGCAGCTGTTATGACGAATCGTTCAGACACTAGGAAACCACCACAGCTGTGCTTGCCTCTCAGTTGGAAAGACACCATGTACGGTCTGGAGTGTGGTATTGCATTTGTGCCATTCACTATACCAACTTTGGCTGGGAACAAGAAAACGAACCCAAGTAGATTAATTTTATGCTTACAGTTATGCAAACATTAATGTTATGCACCTCTTTACTATGATCTGAAGCTATATTTTTCACATATAATTAAATATTTAGCTACAGGCTAGTGAATTTTAAGAAAACTCTCTAAACACACTTATCTATTATTGTGAATTTCTGTTTACTTCTCAGAACCATTATAAACAAATGTCATCTCCACCATAGTTACTGTAAACAGCAACAACTTGGTCACAACGTCTGAAGATTGGAAAATGAGTCATAGAATGGAAAACTGTTTGCAGAACTGTAAACCTCAAACACTGTTGCCTCTCCTTGAATTACAAATCCTGCATTTGCAAAAGAGGGCGGTAACAAGGGCAAATTCTAAATTCCTAAACAGTCTTGTCTCATTAAAATTTACATGTCCGAAGGTTATATACTCCAGCGCACGTTCTGGCCCAGCAAATTAGCCAAAACAGAGCAACAGCAATTTAAAACAGTAGCCTGTGCATAAGCACATCTTTCCTGACTGTTAAGTTGTATTTTCATGCGCTTCCCAGGGTCGGTTTTGGTGGCTACTATGGCGGCCATTGGTTTGCTTCCCTGTGGCCCACACAATTCACCCTCCAAGCCACAGGGCCTGACAATTCTTCTGCCCTATGCAAACACTCTGCTGTTGCTGCTTCCCTTTGGAGTGAACAGAAAAAGTAACTTGAATTCACAATTCTGCTGCTCTCCACATAGTGAACAAAGGCTGTTCTAGATTGCTGTCATGCCCTTCATTCGTCGCCTAACATAGCATTTTTATTCTAGGAGTCGTTCGTTCATGTTCCAGGTATTTCAAATGCAATTTGCTGACTCATTTTCACATTTTCAATTTCAGAAAATCAGATCTTTAGCACCTCAAGCAGCCCAATGACCCACACCAGTACCTCCATTTTTGGAAGCAACATACCAGCTAACACATGTCTAAAACAACAAATTCTGCAAGCACTGGACCCACCCAAACTTCTCCCTGCCATTGTTATATGCCCTATATAAACTGCTCCTCTGCCCTCACTCTCTTGTGATGAAATAAGCATCCCACCATCTCCCACGCTCCTCTATCGCTCCTCTATCACTCTATCGCTCAGTCTTTGCTTGGCGTCAAGTCTCAGCAGCAAAAGCCACCCAGAACTTCAACCCAAGTTTCTCACAGTTCCTCTTCCTTGCCCTGCCATAGTGGTCTGAGCTTTGCAAACAGAGGGTGTTCTGGCCATTTTTCTCTCTGACCAAAGTCACATACCTTTCATGTAGACATAGATTGGCACATTCTATGGCACCTGTAAATATACACTGTGAGCTGAAAATGGCAATATAAAAACTAAAGAAAATAATAAAACAGCATACAGTTGCATACCATTGTGTGTGATTTATTTCTTTTTTGATTTTCTAAAAATTGAAAAAATGCCATCTTAAGTTGAACTTAGTGTATCTTAATATCTTAGTGAATTAATTCAGCCTTTCAAACCCGCAGCAGGTGGTCAAGCTTTTCTACTAGCCCCCAAATTGTGAAATCACCTCCTGTTCTCTGTTCGGGACTCAGAATGGACTCAGAACTCTCCTGTTTGCACAGGCGTTCTGCTAATATCTGTGGCTAGAAACCAAGGTTCGTCTGCATATATGTATAGGCATATATGGAAATAAATTGATACATATAAAAAATGTGTTCATAAAAAATAGCCTGTCAATGTAGAAACACCCTACACAAAAACCTAATTAGGTACTTGGCTATAATACACATGTTTCTAACCTTGTGGACTCCCAGTTTTGGTTCAACACAGCTGGGTTAAAAAATATTGATACACTGAAGGTATTCATTAACAGTGTTAGATTTATATTGGAGCTAAACAGAATGATGGGTTAAACATGCCTGCTATAATAGACAGGAGAAGGTATGTGCAGGTGACACTTACCAGAATGGCCCAGCTGTGGCAGCAGAGCAGCTAACAGGAGCAGAGAGATGATAGCCATGGTGCTTTAGGGAGAATAAGAGTTCACCCCAGTAGGGGGGATTATATGTAGCACCGTGGACAATTAAAATTTACCACAAATCACCCGATCCTTACATCAAGTGTCAATTGCTCTTCAAATGCCCTACATTTCCTGTTAACCACAGAGTGGTGTACTTTCACAGAGATAGTATCTATATCAGACAGAAAATCTGATGTCAGCAAGTTGACGGTTCTGACTACCTGCCTATGTTAGGATCTATGTTTTTTTTTTGTTCATAAACTTTAAAGAGCGTGTTGATTTAATCCTTAAAAAATAACAGAATAAAGTTAATATGATGATTAATATCATTTATAATTTCTAATCTAATATGAAAATACTAATGTCTTAATCTCTGTCACTATATTCTGGTTTGCTTCAGCTTTAAATAGCCAGTTTTATTATACAGAGCACCATACCACCATTCTCCACTTTTAGCTTGTACACTAAGTATGATTAAAACTAATTTTATGGCGGAAGATAAATGAAGTGCCTTACAGACAGGTAATGTTTAACAGTAATAGAAATAATTAATTCAAAATCATATAAGACAATCCTTCTTCTCCATCTCTTTCAGAATGCCCCCCAGGTCATTAGACAACTGCAGCTCCTGGCTGGTATTCCTCTTGGAACTGATGCAGAATGCAGCAGCACGGCTCGTCTTCAATCTTCCTCAGGGCACTCTCCTGCTGTCCTCCCTTCACTGTTTTCCTGTATCTGCTCACATTAAATTTAAAACTAGCATGTTTTGTGACAACATCGCTGAGGTTAGAATTCTACCACTCAGGGTCTCAGAGCATCTTTAGATTTCTGACTGTCTTTTAACGATTAACCTTCATACCGGTATGATTTGGATCACCTGTTCAGAACAATCTCAGCTCTTTCAGTAATGAGAAACTGCTGCAGCAACTTCAGCGACTGTATAAAAACATGCAATGGTGTCTGATTTAAGTTCCATGAATATAAATAGATGAAAATACTGTGAAAGAGTTCAAACTTGCATGCCGGTGGTAGTGATGCATCAATGTTAAACACTGACTAAGCAATTTTAGTACCTTAAACTCATGCAAGCTTGGACTCTTACATGCTTCATGTACCTTTAACGCAGTCACAGAACACAGTCTCTTCTTAGCAAGCTGTGTTTACTCGACTGTAACAAACACAGTGCTCGCATTCAAACAAAGTGCATGTGTGGGCCTGTGGCACAAGCGAGCGAGTGCATGTGTGGGCCCGTGCCTAAGTGAGCATAGTGCATATGGGGGCCCGTGGCCCAAGAAAACATGGTGCACATGTAAGCCCATAGCCCTGAGGTAATGGAATGAATATAATGAACTTAAAAGGGCCTGAGGCCTTTAGCCGATGTGTATGTGCAAAGAGCCAGAGGCCCTAAGGGTATGAACGAATGTTTGTAACCCAAGCTAATGAGTGAGTGCATGGGTGGCTTGAGCTTATGAGAGATTGCCAGTGCATGAAAGCGGTGGGCCCATGGCCCTAGCTAATGGGGTGAATGTAATGAGCCCAAGGGTTCAGCTCATGCAAACGCTGATCATTCTTTTCACTCACAGTGTACACAATGGGCACAAATTCTCTTAGCACCCCACAAGCTTTGCATATCCGCATCAAACACAATGGAGGCCCTAAGTTTACAAAAGCACAGTCACTCTATACAGCAGCAATTTATACACCAGGTTTTCACTTACACTTCAATCTGCATCACCAGATACAAGTGATCCTTACTGCAGTGTTTTGATTTGAGCTCAATGCAATCTCATGTTTGTTTTCAGACTAATGATCCAGGCAATAACTTCTTTGGTGGGTATTTCTGATTTTTCTTGTTCTTTGGGGGTGGGCTCCACCTATGCTGTCCCAATCCAGCAGGAAAAGCAGAGGTCTTGGCACGCTAAGACCTGGACTGAGAATAGGGCCTACGCTAAAGACTCCTTAAATTCCAAATAATTGTATCTTTCACATTCTTTAATCATATCCAGGATCAAGGTCTAGGAAACAACTGTGAGATCAGCAATGAGACAGAACCAGAAACAAGAGCGAATACATGTAACGTCCATAATGCACAACCAAGACAGGACTGGAAACAGAAGGTGTTTAAAAGACACACAGGAAACTAGACACGACTGGAACCTGATGACGAGGGGTAAAGGCAATAAACTGATACCAATTGAGGGGTGTACATGAGGGCAAAGAAGTTTGGGGAAACAACCAAACAGAAGAAGCACATGGCAAAGAAAAACAATAACACTTTCTATGAATTCTGTTTTCATGGTACTACACAAACATATTTATGGAATTTTACAGCATGCATAACACCATATAATGCCTTATAAACCTATATAATTGATTTAATTACATGCGAAACACTTTATGAAGCATGGGAATATGACTTTGTAATGTTAGCTTTCTTAATGCATTATTATATCCACACATTAGAACACCATAAAACTGTGGCAACAATCATAGCTAAAAAGCAGCAGCACTTAAGAAAGTCTTGTAAATGGTATTAATAATAATACAATTGTATTTATGTAGTCTGAATTTGAGTTTATGTTAATTAATGTTATTTAGCTGGTAACTTGTAATTGGAACTGATACTATAATGAGTTATGGAACCTGAACCTGAGTACAAAGTCATAAAAAGTCATAAAGTCATATATAAGGTCATATACTCTTTAATTATTTAGAGGTTATGCATATATTTGTCACTACTTAGGAGCAATTTTACTTGTTTATGTCTGGTGTTATAATGACTTATGTATGCCACATAATGGTATACAAATACATTTATATAGCATTGCATATACGGGATCCATAGGAAGTGTTACCATAAAAAAGAAAAATAAAAGCATACAAACATACTGTTGTAAGTATTTTACCACTTGCACTACATGATGTAGTCGTATCGATTCATAATATAATATAATTATTCAAAAAATAGTCCCTGAACCACAATATGAGTAATTTTCCCAGTAGGAAGCTGTCTGATAGATGACTGATAACATGCCTGCTATTTGATGTGACGTATAGACAGAAGCAATGTTGAAAATGGAGCCATATAATAAGCTCAGGAAAGAGACAAGCATAGAACGAGCAGAGCTTCTGTGGCTGAGACTGCTGTTTGCTTAGCTGAACTTATCAGAATGTATCTACTCATATATGTATGGGTGGAGCATTGGTGGCAGAATGTAGGTGTTCACATATTTTTTATTTTATTTTAAATGTATGTACTAATTTGCCATATTATATACTCCAACCATGTATCAATACTCACTGCCCATTTCCGCCCTCCTCTAACCAACTCATTAATAGAAAATGACCTCTGTAGGACCACGATTGACTTGGTATTATTTGGATGGTGGACCACTCCTAGCACAGTGACACAGACATTGAAGAGTATGTCGTGCTGAAGTATCACAGGCTGTGATGTTACAGAGATCTTTAATGCAGATAACAAAATCTGTTGAAATGTTTAATGATGCAAGTGAAGTGTTAACCTCAAACAAGATGCATGGTGTGGAAGGGTGTGTGACTTATAGGTGTCACATTTCTTGTGAAAGCGGCTCTACACATCACCAACTAATTGAGATAAAGCTGCTCTTTTAGCAAAGTTTCCAAGCATCAACACATAGCTGTGGGCTCATTCCACTTTTCTCAGTATAGTGCACAGCACAGCAAAAAAAAAAAAAAAAATAGAAATAAGATAAGATAATCCTTTATTAGCCCCATAGTGGGGACATTCAGTGTTATAGCAGCAGTGCAGTATAAACAGTACAGTATATACAATATAAATAATAAAAAGTCAAGAACTCTTAAGAATGTATTTACAAATAATTGCACATTGCTTCTTAATTGCACAGGGGGAAAGGAAAAATATTGCATATTATGTTACACTGAAAACATTTCTATTTTCTGTAAGTGTGTAGCGTTTACGTGTGTGTGTATGTAGTCCGTTGTGTATGTGTAGTCTGCTGGGAGCAGTGCTTGTTATAGACAGCAGCAGGAAGGAAGGACCTGCGACACTGCTCCCTCATACATTTGTAGCCTGTTGCTGAAGGAGCTGCCCAGTGCTGCCAGAGTCTTATGCATGGGGTGAGAGTCATTCTCCAGCATGGATGCCAGCTTGGCTAACATACGGTCTCCCAGGACAGAGCTGGCCCTCCAAATGAGTTTGTCCAGTCTCTTCTTGTCTGCCGTCGAGATGCTGCCGCCCCAACAGACCACTCCATAAAAGAGGGGAGATACCACCACTATCTCAAAGAAGGTCCTCCAAATGACCTCAGCCTCCTCAGCAGCTACAATCTGCTCTGGCCTTTTTTGTAAAGTGCAGTGGAGTTATCTGACCATTCCAGCTTGTTGTTTAGGAGAACACCCAGGTACTTATAAACCACTCCCTCAATGTCCATACATTTGATGTTCAAATAAAACCTCAATAAAGGTATTAATGCATAAGTACATGCATATAAGAGTTCAGAGTTGGGATTTAAAGGATTACACATTCAAAATACACATTTTCTGTATTCAGTTCAGGTTCCATTTTGTATTTAGAATAATATTTACCCCACAAATACCATCTTTTAAAGGAATACCACAAATACTTGCTCATCAACTGTTTTAAAATCAACACACAGTGTGCAAAGACAGACCCCCAAGAAGACTGGTGAAGAAGTCTCATCCTTTTTTTCACAAATAAGAAGTATCCCAAATAGAAAGCACTCTGTGATTCAAGCCATCCCATCTCTCTGTTAGCTCCTTTCACAGGCCACAGGATAATTTCTTGCTAAGATTCCTGATACTTCACTGGATCTAGCATATGGGAACTTAGAACACTGTTAAACACAGATAGGCGGCCTTCAAAGTGTATAGGGCTGGAGCTATGGGTGCAGTGCCTCTGGTTTGTTGGATTGTGCTGCCGTCTGGGGAAAGTTGCAGATATGTGGGTGCTTAGCTTGTAGAGGTTTGGAAAGAAGATGATCCCGCTCTTTCTTGGATTCTCTTGACTACTTTTAGTGGCAGAGCATGTCTGCTGCACCTGGGTCAATGGTGGGGCCTAAGGAGAGGGGTAGCTTCATCAGTGTATTCCTATCAGGCTCTGGTAGTCTTGACTGTGCTAACCAGTGGTGTAATCAGACCATCTTCAGACTTCTCATGCTGGTGCTGCAGAGACATCAGTCATGAATTAAGAAGTATAGAGACAGTATTTATTAGGTGAGCCTCAAATGCACTGGCATTGCAGACCTTCTTAAGTCATTTATCTGTTGTGTGTCATTGCTTGTGAAGGCATGAACAATCATGTCCAACAAGGGCTGCTTCTTTACCTTACTTAAGTAGAAATTGTGGTTATTTACACTTTACTGGAGTCATTATTTTCCAGCTGACATTTTACTTCTACTCCTTAGATTTCCACATCATTATCTGTACTTTCTACTCCTTACATTTTAAAAAATAGCCTCAATTTAAAAAAAAATCATTTCAGCTTGCTTTCAGTCATTTACATTTACATTCCAAAAAATGTTATTGATAACATGCCTTTGAAGTCTGACTTTTTGCTCCATTACAATACTTATAGGCAACTAGTCATCATATCTTCAACTCCATTAAACACATGTTAATGCTCAGTAGTACACAGATATGCTTCTTTAATATATTTGGATTGAATGGGCATATATGCAGTTGAAGCAGGAAGCCTAGTGCATCCCAAATTTTTCAACATTAACATTTTAATATAACATTATAGTCATTGCGGCTTTTAGAAGAGGTGGGCTAGTGTACTTTAGGCCTATGTGGTGCGGCCTATGCTTTTGTTTTTAATGGCATTTTTTTCCCATTACATTACTTTTACTTTTATACTTAAGTAGCTTTAAAAGCCGTACTTTTACACTTTTACTTGCGTACTAAGCTTGAGTTTATGCTTCAACTTCTGTAGAAGTATTTTTAAACCCTAGTATCTATACTTCTACCTGAGTATTGAATGTAAATACTTTTGACACCTGCATTCTGCTCCTTATCATGATGCGTTAGCAGGCATTTCAGTATTTATGGGATGCTGTGTAGCAAGTGGCTGGCACTGGCCTCTAAAAGCTTTTAAGGCATGATCATACTGATTGCAACACCAGGAGGATCATGAGAAGTGCACCCTCCAGAAAAGTGACCTTTTGTGAATGGGCAGTGAGTTGTGTGTATGTGTCCAATGTGTTGTTCTGTGTCAGGTAGTAGGTTTAGTTATGTGGGTGAAAGGTATAGTTAATATTGACCTCCCCTGCAAATTCAGTGTTTTGCATGTGCTTGTTTGCTGGTATTTTAATAAAAGAGCATTTGTTGCTGCTCTTTGTCGACAATTGATTACTATGCAAAAAATAGAATCTGTGTCTTATGCACTGTCAATGTGTTGTGAATATTTTTATATACCAGGGGCGCCTGTTAAAAACGTATGTTACAGATGGGTCCACTGAATGCTACACAGATTGCAGGAAGGTCAAGGTTTTGTGACATCCGTCGTTTAGAGTTTATGGCTCAGCAAATCCTGCTGGTTTATGACAGGAAAGGCCAGAGAACTAGCCCTGAGCCTAGGAGATAATGATCTGGCCAGATGGGTCGAGGGTGGTTGACCTGTTGTCAGCTTGGACTTAAATACAGTGTGTTTGCTAGTTTGAAGTTAGACCAGGGTTTGAGAGCTCTCAGAACATCTGTACCACGGTATTTTAAGAATAAAGTTTATACTCTGAACTGGTCTCCCTCTTCATTCTGACAGCAAGAAAGAAGTTACAACAAATGCATTATTTGAAGATCAGCTACTTGCAAATTTTAAAGCAGTGGAGAAGCTAACATTTTTCAAAATACCATATTATCTGTGACAATTATTTTATACAATTGTAACATGTGAAAGAGTGCTGCTGGTTGTCTATAATGAGCCATTTTGTTATTTTTCAAATGATTTCCGTCATTTGAAGGCCTTTCTTGTAACAGTGTGTGAGATGGCAGAGGCGGATACACACGCAGATGAGGATTTACAGGTTTAATACTATTCATGACGGAAAAAACAGGCAAAGACAAAAAAAAACAAAAACACACTACCAGTATAACAACGTAGGACAAAGACAGACTGCAAACATGGGGTTTAAATAACACATGGTAACGAGAGGGAGCAGGTGACACAACTCAGGATGAACAAAAAACAGGTGTGACAGGCGGGGCCAGGGCGGAGACAAGGAGCACATGACAAAACAGAAACACAGACAGGCAGACGTGACATTTCTCTGCTAAGGTAGCTGATTGTAAGCTGATAACGCACCAAAATGTGCATACCAAAAAAACTGCACATACAAAGTTTCAAACGGAAGATTGTAAATTATACTAGATTATTACTAGATTATAGTCCAGGGAATTCTATTCTTTGTGAGGTAATATATTGGGAGCTTTGATATTTGCAATAACTTGAAAGAATAAAAGGTAGTAGTCAGTAGACCTTTGATGCTGAGCACTGCGCAGTTCACAGGTGATCTGATCTGTTATAGTATCTAAATATAACCTAACATAAATATAAAATCAACAGCTACAGTGCACCAAATCACACCTGTACTTGGTAGATTACGTGAAGAAAACCCTTCCATAGAAAACATTCATAATTAGTTTTGTTACATATGGTTTTGTTGTGAAAGTTTTAAACTGTTGTCACAGTATAGTATGTCATATTAGTTATATTAGTTTTTTTTTTTGTACTGCATATTTAAATGTTTTTGTATCTTTTGGTGCCTAGATGACAGTAGTTTATAAATTTCTGGTCTACCATTTCCTGCATTTTGACATTTTCACATACATTCACCATGTTGCAAGATCTTTTGAACAGATAATGACATGCAAAGCACTGGGTAATTAGACATTTGATAATCACAAACCACAGAAAGATTTGTAACACAAGCTAGAATTCATAAGCATTTTTTAAGTTACAAACTCACAAACTTGATGAAGCTCTGCAGATCAGAAAAGATTATTTATCAAATGGAATTTGACCTTAAGTGCAATTTTCTCTAAAATCATTCACGTTCCTCTGTTTCAAAAGTGTATGGCTTTTTTATTTATATAACTGACACATCAGAAATGCATACTGTCATTTTTTAATGTCACCTTAGCTACCAACTGTCTTGTCCCTTCCACTTTGTGGGATTATGAAAGATCATTTTTGGGATGTCACAGGGTTGTTGTCAAACAATATAAAATAAAAACCAACACAAATCACATATTTAAAACACATTTTTTGAGAAATGCTTCCATTTCAGTGATACTATATCATCATTGACTGAAAGCTAAATTTGCTCACTGTTGGAGTGAACATAAGGCCTTTGCCCTTCACAATATGATGCAGTGTCTGTTCTGTAAAGCATTGGCAGTGTGGGGTCCAACAAATCATAGGGCTGAAAAGCAGGTTACTTTAGAAATTATGTGTTCTTCCTTGCACAGTGACAATATGCATGTATACTATATTAATAGCGATAATATGCCCATATGCCCCAGGTATCCCCAAAATTGGGAAAAAATTAAAAGGTTAAGAAAATTGTAATCAGTTTTTTACTTCACCGTAGACATTGCAACAAATAATGCAAACTGTACACTGGGGATACAAAATAAGTTTAATTGGAACATTTAAATAGATATTGAGATCAACACATGGAACAACAGAGAATTATATTGTTACAAAATACAAAACTAAATGAGAAGAATATGAGAAGTTTCTTTTGCTGATGCTGCTGGCAGGCTGGCTGTGTGTGTATGTGGTGCTACTGCACGTGTGTGTGTGTGTGTGGCTGCTCTGTGATGCTGAATTAAGTGGTGGTCTCTTTGATGCCAAATTGACGCACAACCCAATTATAATTTGAAGTTTATTTGGAAAATATTCAAAATTGTGTCTGACTGAAGTTTAGTCAGACCAAGCAGCTGCAAGGTTAAGTTGCTAGAATTGGGACTAAACTAGGTTTCTAAGGCTTCATACTGGATTTGTAATTTGAAGTTGTTGCTTGTAATTGAAGACAGCTACTTCTCTTTTGTTTAGGTGACCAGTGCTGGTTTTCTTCTCATTGTGCCCCATCAATAGCTGGGCTTTATTGTCTTTCCCTGGGGTCTCCAATGTTATCTGCAAAGTATCAGTGTGGCCATAGTGCACCTGATTCCACCTGTTTAACTGGGCAGTCTCTAAAATAAACACAATATCTGTTTTCTTGTGTTACAACCACTGGTGGTAATAGCCTTTCTATTACGACCAGTGGTCGATGATTGACCACTTGGGGGCACCTTTCAACATAAAAGATCATCAAGCAGCCATCTTGAGAGACGTTCATGATTAGCTCTCGTTAGACCTGCCCTGGAAGAACTCCTGCCTTGATCAGCCCGGCACTCTTCATTGCGGTTTGCTTCGCTTGTAGACCTTGTGGAAGCTTGCTTAGGCTTTATAAAAATGATGGGTGCCTTTTGTTTATTTATGTCACAGTCCTGCAGGGGGTTGGACCCAAGTGCAGGGAGGAAACCCGTTTGTGTAATGGGTTTCACTTGCAGTTTTTTTTCTTCTTAGCTCCTTTTTTTTTACTCTAAGTTTTTCTTTTCTTTGTCTTTTTCTTTGGATACCGTTTACTGGCTACCCCTCAGCTAAAGTGTAAGTGTTTGATGTCTGTTTAAGTAGACAAGTAGTTTTTACTTAGCGGCGCCTTGTGGCACTCTCGGCACGAGGACCTGGTTGCCGCTCTCTGCTGCCTGAACCCCTTTTCCTTGTTTTTAATGTAGGGAGATTAGGTGTAGCTTTGTGTATTTTTGTTTCCTTTTGTTTTCGTTTTTTGTTTTAGTTTTTTGTAACCTTTAACTGTTTCGTTTACTATTTTGGCCTTTGTTTGTTTGTGGAAAAAAAACCCTGCTGTCTTCTGTTTTTAAACATTATGCAGTGTTTGGTCTGGCAGAGGTCTAGGGAGATCCCACTCTTATTTTCTGCTCTGGCCTAAAATGTACCAGGTTGTAACAACTAAGTCATAACAATATATTAGTGTTATTGTTAACATTAAACGCATAAGATGAATTAATAATGGTTGACTAATAAAATGCAAACAAATAGCAATTGCTTTCATTCATTTTTATTCATATTCACATTCATGCTTATATACTACATGGGGAAATTAAGTTTTCATAAAAAAGTTTTTAAAATAGCTAAATTGTCTGTAGCCTGTAGCAGGAGTGAATATTCAATTTGAGAGAATTTGTACTTCTAAGAATTTTTCTAACAGGACACTTTAAAGGCATACTTAAGTGCATACGTTAAAATAGAAGCCAAATAAGTAAAGAAAGAAAGAAAGAAATGCTTCATTTAAGTGTTATAGCATTCTAATAGGTCAAGTCATCACACTCAGTTCCATAAATACATACATATTCAAGGTGCTTTTGCAAAACTCAGAGGACGCTGTTTATATGGATAGCTTTATTGATAAAAAATAATTAACTGCAATGACACAGGAACAATTTAATTGTTATTAGCAAATGCATTTTTTCAATTATTTATTTCTGTATTATTTCTGTTTAAGCACAGCTCAAATGGAAGCAAATGCAAACATTCATTAATGCATGCAAAAGGAAATGTTTTTTATTAATCGTTTTATTGGAAGTTATTGATGGTTTCCTTGATCCAGGAAAGGAATTTGGATATCTTTGTGTAGACGTTTGGTACTCTTGGTTTGTCACAGTTCCCACTTTCATAGAAAGACACAATTCCCACTGCAATATTATTGCACACCAAAGGACCTCCAGAGTCTCCCTGCATCAAACAACAGTATTAGCACATAGTTTAAATAACTGTTCAGTAAGCTGTTTTTAATATAATAATGCGTGTAAAGCTTATTAGGTAGCAATTACATATATTGGGGTGCTTTACCTGACAAAATCCACTACCAGAGCCTGCACAGAGCATGTTTGAGTCAGAGAAATATCCGCCCCAGTCAGATTTGCATTTTTTGGATTCTATGATGCTGACGTCTGCCTCCATGAGACAGGGACTTACAGGCCCATTGTTTGATTTTCTTCCCCAACCAGCGATGCTGCAAATGGAATTGACCTCAACATCCTCATTTGATTGGGGGATGGAGATCCAGTTCACATTTCTACTCTTTGGGGCTGGTTTTTTAAGCTGTAACATGATTGTACGTATTAAATATCGTTGTGAATACATGCTACACTTCTCACAGAATGACAGGCCCAAGCAAAAGAGTGGGTGGGATTTTTGGTCTGTTTGTTTACCTGCAGAAGCATGATGTCATTGTACAGATGCTCATAACCAGGGTAGATGTGGTAGAACTTCACTGCTATGCGGTAAAAGTCATTGTATTCCAGATTATGAGCACCTATCACCACTGTTAAATTCAGTCCACTGTTAAAAGAAATAAATTAGCAGTACCATGATGAAGTTTGTTTTGTACTGACATAAATTCTGTATGATCACTCGTTATCGTTCTTGATAACGAGTGATCATTTAAGTTTTTAATATACAGTACATCTCAGCAAGAGTGAAATGTGGGCTACTCAGACTGTTGAGACCTCATGCAAACTGCAAACTGTGCAGCTGAAGTTTTACACACCTCAGTGTCACTACTGGGCTGAGAACAGTCCACCAGCCAAAAATATCCAGCCAACGCCATCCTGTGGACAGTGTCCTGTGACCACTGATAAAGGACCAGAGGTCCTGATTACTGTAATGCTTTTTCTTGCTGGCTGCATCTTTTAAGATAGATTTTAAACAAGCTTTCAAAACTCTTAATGGCTTTACAATATGTGTGCACCTCAAAAAAAAACAACAAACATCTGCCTGTGTTCTAGCACGTTATCTTAGACCTGCTTTCTGTGATACAAAAAACTTAATGAGACTCTCTCTATGTTTCTGTCTTCGCTTACAGAAAGTATACTACTTACAGTTCATTTTATTAAGTATACTTTACGCAGTTACTATACTAATGTCATTGTACTAGGAGTACACTCGTATATGTACTATTTTAATACTTCTTGGGACTAAATTGGCCCACTTTCTAGTTTTTAAAAGTATACTTTTAAGTACACTTTAAGTGTAAGGGTAGTAAACCAAGTATACTAGTTTACATCTTTTGTACTGCAACTACACTAAAAGTAAACTTAAGGGTTTAGTGTTAGTTTACTAGCTTGTAAGTTTTCTTTAAGTGAACTTAACATAATACTTATAATTTACTGTTTATATTATTGTTGTCCTTTAAAGTATATGACTAGGTTTAAGAGTTTTTTTCTACTTAAAATAGAACTTAACAACGTTTACTTACTCACCAGTGGACACACGTAAAATAAACAAAACACATTCAGATTGAGAAACATATTTGTATCTTTATAAATCTTTACAAATCAAATTTTAAATGAATATTGTACTGGATGTGTTTTTGTGCAGAGCAAGAATACTTACTTCTACTATCTCAATCAAAAGATGAAGTACAAGTAAAGGTCAAATATACTTAGAAAGTTCTATACTTGTCAGTGTAACCCTAACATACTTAAGTATAACTGTGTTTAGTATATCACTGAGAAGTACATAAAAAGTAAACTGAAAGCATACTCACTTCCTTTTAGTTTAAAAGAAGTAAACTAATGGTACACTTGAATAAACTTCTTTTTGTAAGGGTTATCCAGTTGTAAAGCCCTGTCTAGCCCTGCCCCTGTTTTTCTTAGGCTGTGTCTGTTTCTACCCTGTTTACCTTTCCTTATGAGCTCGCCTGCCATGAGCTATTGTTGTTGTTCTGGTCTTTTCTCTGTTTGTAGCCCTACCCTCTTGTTAGCCCCGGGTGTTTCTGATTTGCTCTCAGTTCTCTTATTTGTTTGGCTTGTCCTGCCTCCTCATCTCCCTCTACGTTACACCATACAAGCTTAGTACACAATTTTAACTTGTTTGTTTATTTATGTTTCCTAATATTCCTGTTAGCAAACACTAAAAATAGAGGAGGCTGTGTGTGTTTGTCGAGGTCTCTGCATTACCAGCTGACCTCCTCCCAGTCTTTCAGCACAACAAGAAACAACACGAATGGTACCAGATTTCTGAACTGGCTCATGTCTGTTAATATGTGTGGGTGTTTAGCATAGCATAGCTAAAATGACACATAAATGATTCTTTTACAGTCTGTCCAAACACAGAAAGACATAAACTAAAGTATATATATTGAAAGGAGGTCATCTGCAAAAATACATGTAGGCCTACAGGCAGCACCAATATGTGAGCAGATGTGCTGATGGTTATTTTTGCTTGATGACTAGTATATGCCAAACACACAGTAAACTGTAAGACTAAAGACACAATGAACCAAATACAATAAAAAGGTAAATTTTCATTTCAGCTTGACTTTAAAGTCCCTAATATTTGATAATGTACTAGTTGGTCTGCCCATCAACATATGAACTAGGCATTGCAAACCTACAAAGAACACTTATATAGTTTCTGATAATATGGACAGGCAGTGTACAAAATAAGCATACTTCAGTGTAGAAAATAGATTATTTCTGCTATTTACTAATGACATGATCACAAGGATAAAGATCAGTCTAAGGTCTAAGATACAGCAAGAAAACAGTAAAGGAAAAACACAAGGAAAAAAACTTACTAAACCCAGCAGTGTGCAGCTGTCATGACAAAGTATTCAGACACAAGAAAGCCACCACAGATGTGTTTTCCATTCTTCTGAACAGAAACCATGTAGGGTCTGGAGTGTGGTTCAGCCTCTGTGCCATTCACTATACCAACATGTACACTGGCTGAGAAAGAAAGAGTGAAGCCAAAATGATCATAATTCCACTAAAATTAAAGTAATTGTCTTGTATTTTTGTGCTATGCCTCAAATTCAAACTAAAGTGCTACTGTCATGATTCTATATGTGAAAATTAATACCCTACCAGAATGGCTCAGGCATGGCAGCAGAGCAGCAAACAGAAGCAGACAGGTCAATGCCATTGCAGAAAAAGAGAAACTGAGTTCTCCTTAGAGAGGAAGAGCTTTTGATCACTCTGCATTTCCTTTTATTGTACTGTGCAAAAGTCAAAGACCACCCTTAATTTAATTCCCGCTTACTTTTAAAGTACACAATGAAATCTTGAGCCATGCCTAACTGCAGGGGGCAGTTAGTGTGGCAATGTCCCACTTACCATTCAACACTCCCCACTAAGCCCACTAATTTTTATACATGATTCTGCAGAAACAGAGAGCAAAAAGCAAACAAACCAAACTGTCTAAGGATGTCTACTCTGGACTTATCAGATTGCAATACATGTTTCCACTGTGCATCAGTCCGTTTCCGAGTCCAAAGAAGTGGACGTTGTTAATATAAAACTTTCGCTGTGCATAGTACAGTCTTGCATTTGTAGATGCAGCAATGGACAGTGTGTATTGAGAACAGCTGGTCAATCCATTTCTCAGCCTGTCTGGTGATGTCCATCACAGCTTTTGTTGGGTCATTGGCTTTTGTTGTTTTGGGTAATTTTTCTTTACTCACAGACATTTATAGATCCCGAAAAGCCTAAAAGACTCGCAATCCTTGGCCAAGAAATATTATTTTAAATTGTTGGTAATGAGCCTTTACACATTCTCTCTCATACTTGGTCATTCCAGGATGCTCTTTTCATATCCAAATATGAATGCATCACCTGTTCAGGGTGTTTTTTTTTAATATTTTGATTGTTCCTGTCCCAATGTTTTTGGAACTTATTGTAGACACTAGACAATTTTAGAATTAGCATATATTTGCAAGAATCAGTGAAGTTGATAAAGTACAACATGACAACTAGCCACCATACTGATGTATTCAAATACAAAGAATATTTTGAAATCACTGCTTTCTGTTTTTACATCATCCCCAAACTCTTTTTGAATTTTGGAAGTTTAACATGGGTTTCTGTAATCTAAGTTTGTAATCTAAGTTTATTAATAATCCTAAAACCTATAGTGCTTTATTTTATGTTTAAGAGAATCCCTCTGTAGGTGTTTGCCCAATCTGAGCTCAGTGGTCAAAAAGATCTCCACTGATGTTCATCCTTCTTTCACAGTGTTTATCCCATCAAAGCTCTTGAAAATACAGCAGTTGACAAAGCCTACTGCTATGCATATCACAATGTTTAGTGTACAGAAACTATTGCTTCTCATTTTCTCCCTTTATTACTGCTTCTATAGCTTTTTTAGACAGGCGTCATTCTAAAGAGCTCAATGACTTTAAACATAAGAAAACCCCAAAATCAGTTTGTGACATTTCTGGCAACTATGTTTATCTCACTATCAGTGTGACTTCAGTCATCTGAATTAAGCATGCAACTAATTCAGTGACTGTGTGGGTCCAGATTTAGTAAAGTAGCCCCATGCTGTTACACTCCCTCCACCAAGCTTCACAGTTTGGATGAGTCTTTGGTCCTAGAATAGAAAGATTTATCATTCAGCACCTTTGTGATTAAGTGGCCTGCAGGTCTTATTACCCAACACTAATACCTGACTTAATTAATGTTTTTGTTTTTATAATCTAGTATAAGGCATACAAGGGTAGAGGCAGTTATAGCAGCAGATTTTTGAATCACATGCATTGGCCAAATATGTTTGCACATGCAAAGAAAAGAAATTTGTGTTTGTTTTGCAGATTATCCCACAATTACATGGTTTCACACATGATTACACATATGGTCACATTGACTTTTATACCTGAGCTCTAAAACACATACACAAACAAACATCCATGTCTGTAGACATACACTGACCGTCCACTTCATTAGTAATCCCTTGCATCTGCATTCACTGTCTGGTTCATCAGCTCCACTTCACAATTTCCATGCATTTGTAAATGTTCAATTATGGACTGTAGTCTATATTTTCACAGATTTTTTGTTAGCCCCCCTTCACACTGTTGGACACCACAGAGGAGGAATTATTTGGGTGGTGAATCTTTAAGTGAACAGAAAACACTTTTTACTTTCTGAAATTAAAATGCTGCTAAAAATAAACCTTACAATTTATCCTGTGCAAGTTATGGCAAATTTTATTTTCATATTTTTTTTGTTAACCTCGGCAAATAAATAGAAATTGTGCACTACATTTTGCAAGTAAAAAATAGGTTTACTTATTTTCACTTATGAAATCAGCAAAACATAATTTGACCAAGAGTGTTCAAACCTTTCTGTAGGCTTTTAGATGGAAAACAATCTTAAGCCCAGATAACAATCACTGTTGCTGAATTATTGCAAGATTGAACTGATTATGATGACTAAAAACAAGATTGTGTTTGATACAAACTCTTTAGGGCTTTCATTTTCACACATATGTTAACCGTCCAGCATGCTCTGCAATAAAAATGTATCATTCGGTCCATGTACAAGTGTGCAGTGCATGCAAACCTAAAGTACCTCTAGGTGATCTCCAGGACATTTTCCAAAAGCTCTATTGTTAGTGGCCTAAAACAACATTTTAATCTTTTGACTTTTGGTCATTTTCTGTAGTAAATGCATGTCAGCAGGTTATTACGTGGCAGCTGCACTGCTGTTAAATGTGAGGTTAGTTTTTCATGTCTCACAGGAAATCATCTTTTAGATAAAGTAAAGTGAAATGAACTGTCTTCACTATCTGTGTTTACACTCTTTAATTCAAGTGCAACAAACCTTTGAATAAATGTACAAACAGCACATATATAGTGTGTTTACTTGTTAAAAAAAACTTGTGAACAGTTTTTCTTTTGTCTTTGTGTAAATACATATAAAAAGATGAGTAACCCAATAGTAACAGAAAGTAACCCGATTACATTACTTTAATATAGTAACCTTTGAATTATATTACAATGACATTTTTTGTAATCAGTATTTCAATATTACATTAGTATTACATGAACTTAGAGGATAAATAAAGATTTAAAATAAGAGAAAGGCACAATTATAGAACTATAGAATAAAATATATTCTTCTCCCCAGTGTGACTGCCAGCTTTTTAAACAGGCTAAGTTAAAGTGGGTCAGAAATACACACACATACACACACACACACACACACACATATATATATATATATATATATATATATATATATATATATATATATATATATATATATATATATATATATATATAGGGAAAATTGTTTCACATTAAACATTAAGTTTCAGCTCTTTCCAAAGATTTTCTATTGGGTTCAGGTCTGGAGACTAGCTAGGCCACTCCAGAACCTTGAAATGCTTCTTACGGAACCACTCCTTAGTTTCCCTGGCTGTGTGTTTTGGGTCATTGTCAGGCTGGAAAACCCAGCCATCTTCAATGCTCTTACTAAGGCTGTTGGCCAAAATCACACGATACATGACCCCATCCATCCTCCCTGCAATGCAGTGCAGTCGTGCTGTCCCCTTTGCAGAAAAGCACCCCCAAAGTATGATGTTTCCACCCCCATGCTTCACAGTTGGGACGGTGTTTGGGCTTGGGGTTGTACTCATCCTTCTTCTTCCTCCAAACACGGCGAGTGGAGTTGATACGAAAATGTTCTATTTTCTCCTATGCCTCCTCTGAATCATCCAGATGGTCATTGGCGAAGGGCAAACGGGCCTGGATACGAGCTGGCGTGAGCACGGGGACCTTGCATGCCCTGCAGGATTTTAATTCAGGATGGCATAGTGTGTTGCTAAGGGTAATCTTTAAGACTGTGGTCCCAGCTCTTTTCACGTCATTGACCAAGACCTCGCACGTAGTTCTGGGCTGATTCCCGACCTTTCTCAGAATCATCCTTACCACACAAGGTGAGATATTGCATGGAGTCCCAGACTGAGGTAGACTGACAGTTATCTTGTGTTTCTTCCATTTTCTAATAATTAAAGTTGTTGCCTTTTCACCAAGCTGCTTGCCTATTGTCCTGTCTTGCCCATGGTGGAGTGTGATTGATTGAGTGTGTGGACAAGTGTCTTTTATACAGGTAACTAGTTCAAACAGGTACCATTAATGTAGGTATAGGAGGGCTACTTCTATTCTAAAAAACTAACAGGTCTGTGAGAGCCAGATCTCTGCTGGTTGGTAGATAATCAAATACTTATTTCATGCAATAAAATGCAAATTAATTATTTAAAAATCATACAATGTGGATTTCAGGATTCTTTTTTATATGGTTTTTCACAGTTAAATTGTGTATATATATATATATATATATATATATATATATATATATATATATATATATATATATATATATATATATATATATATATAAATTGAATTTGACCTTTCAGGACTTTGGTGCCCCCCTGTGGCTTAAATGTAAACTGTAAAAAATATACCCAATGTGTCAATACGTAAAAGTCAATGAATGTGTTTTACATATTGTGCTTAATGAATGAATCAATACAAATTAACTTGCATTGACAATGAGTGCTCATTGCTCATTACTCTGACAGATTAGCATGCAACAGCGAAACTATGCTGTTTTAAAAATGTTCCACTGACACCGTGCTATACAGCAAAACAAAAGTGTAAAACACAATTCTTTCTGTTCTGATGTGTTGTAATTTCATGGCCATTTCATGGCTCTAGTGAAATGGGCTTTAGCACATTTCTCTGCAAGCTTGTAGATAGCATGTTAAAGGCTACACACCTAATAACAACAACAAGAACCAAGTTTATAGCCAGAAAAAGCACTCACTTACAAACGTTATATATGCAATGTGTTGCAAAGAATGCATGGCTAGCCAATTAACTTACTGAGGATAGCTTCTCTATGGTGAATGATATGGGTGAATGATGTTCTTATTGGCATTTGCTGTTTGCTGTACCCTTCTTCACCTCTACCACAAGGGAGCAGTTCTGTACGTCTGCATTTATCAGTGGTAAGAAAACCCTTAGGAGGAAAAGGAGAAACAAGGTTTATCTGCTAAGAGCCCACTCAGTGACTACCAAGCCTCATGTTTACTTTTGTCATAGCAAGAAAAACTTTACTAAGAATTGTGAACACAAAATACCATCAAGAGCAGGGGTGTGCAACTTCTTTTAACCAGGGGCCAATTTCACATTAACACCTAACACCAGAGGGCCACACTTTTTTACAGATGTCTCCACACAAATTTGTAATACATTGTGTTACTAAGCTACTATTTCATAATATCAGGTACTTACAAGAAATGCCTTGGTCAATGCAAGATATTGCAGCGCCGTTCTGACACAAGCTGAATAATGTCAGGCTCCAGTAAGGTGGTCGCAAGTCTGAGCACTGCCTGCAGGTTCTCATCAGTTAGTCTTGTCCACAGGGGAGATTTATTCAGCTTCATCAAGGAAAACATCTGTTCACAGATGTAAGTGCTTCCAAACATGGAGATCCACCAGCAAAAATGTTTGGAAACTGTTCCCTGTCCAGGGATTGATAAAACTCTAGGAGAGGCATCTCCCTGTGCTTACTTCTTATTGCAGTAGAGCACGTCAGTTCAATTATTTTTCGGTATCTGCAGAGAATGGATCAGCAAGTAGTCGGAGTGTAGCCTGTTCATTTCTGAACTGCCCAAATCTTGCATTAATTGCCTGCTTTAAGTCTTCAAGTACACAGCTGTGTCGACTCCAGTTATAGTTCTTGTGAACAAAGTCCTCTCGAAAACATTGGCCTGACTCACCTGTGTGTAGTAGGTAACATCCCCATAGTCTTCCAGAAAAGACTGAAATTCTCTGTGGTCTAGTAATCTTGCACGGATTAAATTAACAGCAGATACAAGTCCATTTTCTCTTTAAACTGCAAATGTTTTTTCACACACTGCCTCTTGGTGAATTATGCAGTGATAGTGTTTAAGTTCTGCTGCCTGGTCTGGTCCTAAATGCCTCTTCAGATATCCTATGAAGCCATTTGTCTTACCAATCATGGAGGGAGCACCATCGGTTGTTACAGCTGTTAGCTTGCTCCATGATAAATTCAGGTTCTCCACTGGCCCTCGGGCTGCATGTTGTGCACCCCTGATCAAGAGGCTTTATTGTCATGCATACAGTGAAACAAAACATCCATCCTCCAGGACCATATGGAGCAACACAAAACGCAAGTGCAAAACAACACATGATACAGTGTGCAAAAAACAAACAAACAATAGAACAAAAACCTAAACATCAGCAAGAAATGTGCAATATCCAAGATTCATTAGTTAAGCTAACTTTGTTAATTAAACATCAGGCAACTCTTTGTATAGTTTATGGAAAAACATTTCTACACATGCAGCTTTAAAGAGGTCTTATGATGCTCAGTCTTAAGGTTCAGAATTGTATTTTTGGGGTCTAGAACAGATTTACATCCTTCAGTTTTCCCCACACAATATTTTTCTCACACAGAACATCTATATTCATCCTGTACAATGATCTGTTAGATCTCCTGTGTTTTTAAGCCTGTGCTCCTGAGTGGTCAGTTTGAACTTTAGTTCTATATGCTCTGTGTGAGTGTGTCCAAACACTTGCTGGAAGGCAGGCAATAAAGATTGGACACTGGGAAAAGGTTTCTGTGGGAGTTTTTTGCAGTTTACGTGCACAGAAAGATACATTTACACTAAAGGAACGTGGAAAAACAAAAACGCATCATAGGTCCCTCTCAAGATAAATTTACACTAAAGGAACGTGGAAAAACAGAAACGCATCATAGGTCCCACTCAACATTGCTGTTAAAAGAAAAAAGATCAAAACACAGGAATTTCAAAAAAAATATATTAATGGCTAATTGTTATAACTTTTTATAACCTGCTTTCTTTTCTTTATGTTGTTCCACATGTTTTTCTAGGACCAGATTCTGGAGTCTTGCAGCAGGCCATGCTTTAGCTCTATCAGTGCTGTAGGAAAGAAAGATGGTTGACCTCCGCTATAGCTGCCGCATCTGTGCCATCCGCTATCCCACAAACCAGAATTACCCAAATATTTCTATGTTGTTTTTTTCCTTTAACTTGAATAATGTAATTCATGTAATTTCAAAGCAGGAGGGAGTGCCTTTATGTGTTATAATTTGATTTGTTTGTTCTCCTGCCTTGGGTACAGGCAGACGAGGTAGTTGTTCATCATATTTTGAGCACAAGTTCATTTGGGCTTGTTTCTGGTTGATACATTTTACTAGGCCAGTAGATGACTAATGTGAACAGCTTTTCCACCTTTCCTAACGTACCTTTGCACTGCATCTGACGCAATTAATTAATGGCTATTCAAGACTGATTTAATGAATGATTAAATGGTGTTTTGGTCAGGTGACTGGGTTGTGATTGGCCTTTTCTACGACCTAATTTTCAATATTATAGCCACATGCCTATGTTAATACTACACCTCAAGCGCTTTTTACAACAATGTTGTCTCAAAGCAGCGTTACAGAGTTTTGAAAACAGACAGTTATAACATATATCCCCCAGTGAGCAAGCCAGAGGCAACAGTGGCAAGGAAAAACTCCCTCAACTGGAGGAAGAAACCTTGGGAGGAACCAGACTCACAAGGGGAGAGTCATCCTCCTCTGGTCACACAGTATTTACAGTTTAAACTAAATACCAAAGAAAGGAGCCTCTGTTTGAAATCTGGATAGCAAAGCTTTAGAAGCTGCACAGATGGAAGCAGTGTATGACTGAGGCAGTCTCTGGCTGAGGCAGTCTCTGACTGAGTCTTTATGTAAAGTGGGCGTGAGCTGAAACAGTCCCATCCTATCTCAATGCTGGTACATCTGGATGGCACAGTGATGTAACTGAGGGTGTAGCAGTAAATGGACAGGTGAGCTGGCTGGTGATGGTGGGGTGATGGCCCGATGATCAGTCCTTCAACAGCGTTCAACAGACAGGAGGACAGTCATTACCTCAGGAAGAGTAAAGAGAGAGAGTTAGTTGGGCTCGGGAGTAAGACTGTAGAGAATATGAATTTTCAGAATTTTAGAGTGCGGCTGGTGGCAGATCTAACTATAACAGCCTAAACTAAAAGGAGAGAACCAGAAGGTAACATGGACATGAGAGCACCCTGAGAGACTGGGATCCCCCCACTCCACCGTCAACAAACCTGTGTGATCGCGTGAAGTGGTGGAACAACAGCACCAGCATCTCAGTTTACCATAAACCTCTGTGTCCATGAACCCCCAGATCTCCTGCCTTTATCTAAAAGAGAAGATTAATTACCAAAAGCTACACTAAACAAGTATGTTTTCAGTCTAGACTTAAATATTGAGACTATGTCAGAGTCCCGAACATTAACTGGGAGACAATTTGGGGGCTTTGTAGGAAAAAGCTCTTCCCCCCATTGAAGTCTTCTGAATTTTTGGATTTATTAGAAAACCAGCATCCTGTGATCTGAGTGAACGTGGCGGTTCATAATAGGAAATAAGATCTTGCAGGTACTCTGGTGCGAGACCGTGCAGGGTTTTATACGTCAGTAATAGAATTTTATAGTCGATACAGAATTTAACAGGAAGCCAGTGTAGTGCTGATAAAACTGGACTGATGTGATGGAATTTCCTGGTTTTAGTTAGTACTCTAGCTGCAGCGTTCTGAACTAACTGAAGTTTATTCAGGTTCCTGCTGGAGCATCCTGACAATAATGCATTACAGTAATCTAGCCTTGAGGTTATAAAGGCATGCACTAATGTTTCAGCATCAGACATAGATAACACATTTCTTAACTTTGAAATGTTTCGTAGGTGAAGAAACGCTGTTCTTGTAATATTACCTATGTGTTGATTAAATGTCAGATCTGAGTCAATTGTTACACCAAGATTTTTGGCTACTGAACCAGGAACTACAGAGAAGTCAGCAAGATTTAACATTAAATCTGAACATTTAATCCGAGCAGCCTTTGGGCCGAGTAGGAGAACTTCCGTTTTGTCAGGGTTCAAAAGAAGCAAGTTCTGTAGCATCCAAAGTCTAATGTCTCTTACACAATCTTCTATCTTATTTAATCTGGATTTATCATCTGGTTTGGCTGATATGTACAGTTGTGTATCATCGGCATAACAGTGGAAACTAATTCCATGTCTATTTATAACTGAGCCTAATGGTAGCATATATAGTGTAAATAACAGAGGACCTAAAACAGAACCTTGTGGGACTCCATATTTCACTTTTGTAGAGTTAGACAATACATTATTTATCTTTACAAACTGGAAACGGTCAGTCAGGTAAGATGTGAACCAGGATAACGCTGTTCCTGTGATTCCAACTATATTTTCTAGTCTGTCCAAGAGAATAGTGTGATAGAGATACATGGCCCTGATCAGAAGCAAGAAGAAGATCATTTGTTATCTTAACTAAAGCTGTCTCTGTGCTGTGGTAAAACCAGATTGGAATTTTTCATATATGTTGTTCTTATGTAGATGAGAACAGAGTTGTTGAGCTACAGCCTTTTCTAAAATCTTAGAGATAAAAGGTAAATTGGAAATCGGTCTATAACTGGACAGTTCTCTGGGGTCAAGATTTGGCTTCTTTATCAAGGGTTGAAGGATAGGTTACTCGTAATGGTAGAACTTTTTATCTAATATTCTCGATTTTGCTATTGAAAAAGTCCATGAAATCATTGCTGCTGTGGTTGGCGGGTATTTGAGGTTGAATGTGTAGGTCCTATTACATTCTGAGTGAGACCTACAGAGTCTAAGATAGATGAGAAAGCCTTTTTTAATGGATCTGCTGAGTTCTCAAAGTGAATATTAAAATTTCCTGCAATTATTACTTTCTCACTGCTAGATCTGTAACAAAGTCACTGAATTCTTTTAAGAATTTAGAATAAGGTCCTGGTGGTCTATAAATGCTGACTAGGGTGAGTACACTTCTATTAGTGGTCGGATTGGTGATGTTTATGAGAAGAATTTCAAAAGAATTGAAAGTGAGATTGTGTTTCTGACTCATGTCTAATGAATTTTTATGAATGACACATATGCCCCCTCCTTCTCCGGACAGTCTGGGACTGTGTACATACTTAAAGCCTATGGGAGTGGCTTTATTTAATGCCAAATATTCCTCAGGTTTAATCCATGTTGCTACGAGACATAACACATCAATTCTATGATACGTTATTTTATCATTTACAATGACAGCCTTAGAGTTCAGTGATCTTATATTAAATAAACCAAACCTTAATTCAGAAACACTGCAGTTAGACACTGGATCTAATATTCTTATATTAACTAAGTTATTTAAACAAGCTGATTGAGATTTTCAAAGTTTGTGTTTAATTCCTGGCAGTGAAACAGTCTCAATATAGTTGTACCTAGGTTGCACCTAACATTATCATTAGGTCACAGTGTTATAAACAACACATTCAAATTTACCACTATTGTCAAAAATAGATAGTAGATAATCTGGATAACACTAACCCTAACCCTAACCATAGATAATCTCTGTTTTTAAGAATGTGCAGTTTTCTCTTCTAATCTGGTTTGCCTGGTTTACAGAGCTATTACAGGGCAATGCAGAAAAATAACTGGATATTCTTTAAAGCATTTATTAGGCGTGAGCACTCTATCTCTCTTTTGTGCTCTCTCGTAGCTTGCTTTTCTCTCCTCTTTCCCGCTTCAATTGGTCTATCTTTCACCTTAAGGGGTTGCCCACTGCTCCGAGCAAGTGTGCTCTCTCCTAGGTGTATGTTCACTAGTGTGTGTATATGTGGGTGTTTCACTGCACGGATGGGTTAAACGCGGAGGCAGTGTTTCTAGGTGAGCGTCTGGTGGCCAGGCAGCCCATGGCACCAGTTTAGCACGAAATTGACAATGTGAGGGGACGATGTGGGTCCACCACCTGCAAGGTTAAGCATATGGGGACAGTGCAGTGTCTCATAAGCAGTAAGAGATGGTAGGGAGGTCCTTGTGGCATAAACCCCTGCAGCATGTAAAACTTGAGCATGTGGTAAACGAGTCGGGAGCTTGTACGCAAGGTAGAGAGGTAACAACTAGTTATAATTGGGCTCACCTCCTTTAACATGGTTAGCTCTGTAAACAACAATTTGATAGGAGTTGCCGGGTAGATGTGGGGAAAAATACCTTTGAACTGAAAGGCCATGGTGGTGGTCCCCATTTTTTAAGGGGAATGTTTACACATCCCACCCTCACCTATTGTCATGAGGTTTGAGTAATGACCATGAGGATGAGATGGCAGACACAAGCGGTGGAAATTTCTTCATCATTTAGTTTTTAGCAGTGAACCACTCCAGTGAAATCACTAGATCTTACATGGCTACCCTATCCTAAAAGTTCAAGCTGTGACTCTGAATCTGAGGCTGGAGCTAGAGCAATCTCTGAGGCTAGAGCTGGTGCAACCTTTGAGCTGGTGAAATCTCTGAAGCTAAAGATGGAGCAACCTTTGAGACTAGGGCTGAAGTAATCTCTGCGGCTAGAAGTAACTTTTCAGAATAGTGCTAAAGTAATCTCTGCGGCTAGAAGTAACTTTTCAGAATAGTGCTAAAGTAATCTGTGAGTCTTAAAAATAAGACTAAATTTCAGAGACTAGTCTGCTTGTTAGAACGAAATAGTAATCTGATCTATGTATTTGTTGCATCAAAAATGAATGCACCTAGATTTCAGGTAAACTATTGCACTATAGCTTGTGGGGTGTGTCCTACATCATTGGCTCTAGTTATTTTTTGCCATTACTGTTTTGGCTATTTGACCCCATTAAATGTGGCAGGCCATGATAGAAATACATTCAAGGAGAGATGCAAAATGTAACTTGTGGTATTTTTGGGCCAGATGTAGAAAATGTGTGCAAATCGTGTGGCATGCTAAATAAGACCTAAAGTTGAGTGTCTTTATAATATAAAAAATGATTTTAACATTTGTTTCACATTATTTTTATTTGTGTCTTAGGCAGCGTTAATATTTTTATCATATTTTTTTTTTCATGACGAAAACAAGACGATAACTAAATAAAAACGGCCGAAAACGAGATGAAAATGTTTGGCAGGGACGACATCCAATCAGAACTGATTTAGTTTTGTGAAAGGCAGGAACAAGTTAGGAAAACATCCAATCATAACTAGAGGCGGGACAAACCAGGTAGCCATCAATCAAACGCACTAATTTGGTTTAAACCCGGGAAGACCATACGAGCCTGGTAACTGTTGGTACTCATGATGGAACTAAGTTATCTAGACAGTGTCAGCAGAGAGAAAGAGAGTTTAGTGTTTGTGTTTAGAGAAAATCACCACACTGTGCTGGACATCAGCTCTCCAGCACCACCGTTAGCTAGCTTCACTGCTGCTAACGCTAGCTTAGCCTTTCCTAATCCTAGTGTGAAAGCACACTGCCCTGTACAGTTTAGAGCGTGTCCTGCTGTAAACACTGTATTACCTCAGTAAGGTGGTGTTAATGGTCAGATTAGTTGGATCAGGGAAGCAGGGGGAAGCAGCTGAAATGCTATATGTGCAGGGCAGTGTGTCGGAAAACTAGCTAGCTAACTCCAACCATCTGCGTACACACTAAACAGATAAGGTAGTTTTATTTACAATGAATTAGTACATGTAATGTGCAGTGTTTGTTTCAGTAAACAAACACAGTAAACACTGTGACCTACAGATGTGGCAGTTTTTCATTCATTAATTTACTGCTATGTTAAAAATATTTTCGTAGCAAAAAGTAATAAATGCAATTAATGTAGATTAGTTCATCACAGAGCATGTAATTAGACTGGCAGCACTAGTAACAATTATTAAATAAATACGAGATAAATAAAAAGGTGATACAAGGATGAAATAACAGTTTTCTCTTATTCTCTTTGCAGTTACGGAAGACCTCAGATGTTGATTGTTGAATCAGTTTGTGTGTGTATTGGTCTTTTAAACATGAATAATATTCCATAACTGTTTGATTTTTAGTCAACTGAATTGACTGTAGATTTAGTCTGTGTTCTTATCATAATTAATCAACTAAAACTAGACTAAAATTAAAAACAATTCAGATGACTAAATTATGACTAATACTAATGACATTTTAGTTAAAAGACTTCGACTAAACCTAAATCATAATATGCTGTCAAAATGAACATTGGTCTTAGGCAAGAGCCAGTCAACATCCACATCCATGAGATCATATGTATTGAAGATCAATGTCAACTGAAGTTCTGTTTCTCTCTCAAAATGGATATAAAATCTGCAACAGAGAAATACATTTCTCAGGGAACAGGTTCTCATGAATAATAGTAATTTTGTCAAAATAATGCAGCACAAATGAAAAGACAAAAATTATATGAGTAATATCTGCAGAACATATAAAGGCAGGAACAAATGAAACAACTGTTAAAATTAGAAAAGACATCTGGATATTAGCAGACAGACATGGCAAACCATTCAAACCATTCAACAACTATTCCATGCTTTTTCATACAATTATACTCTATACAATTATCTATTAGACAATTAATAGCCATATCAGTTTTTACTAACATGAATTAAAGTTGTTCAAAATGAGTTTCTATAACAGGCCATTTTAGCATTTCTATCTATTTTTCTTGATCCCAGGAACTAAACTTGCATTATGAAATATTTGGTGGAATTTGAATTATGAAAATTAAATTACACCAGAAAATATTAAGTCCAGATGAGTAACAGTTCAGAGTAGTACAAAATAAATTTTGCATGGAAAATGACATTTTCACATATGTAAACTGAATTTATTGTAAACTGAAAAATAGCATTAGTTAAAACTGCTTGCAATAAAATAAATTCACTGGATTCCAAACAAAACATTATTTCTACACACAAGAGGAAGACGGTTTTAAGTACAGTGCCAGCTGAAAGTGTGAGTCTGTTAATAATGTATTTCACAGGAGCAACTAATACAAAAGATTGGAATGGTTATTAAGCAGTGATTAAAGGAGAAACTGATCTATCCTAACATGGCAAATTACCCATAGTCATTATTTAATACAGCAGTACTTGAGTTCTTACATACAGGTGTTTTACAGGAAAATACCTTTTGTGCTTTATGAAATAAACTTGTAAAGCCTTGAAGATCGACACCATATTAATAAGAACCACATTAGTAGAAAAGCGTATCATCTTCAATTCTCCAAAAATGTTTTCAGTTTTTTTTAATCTTGTCCACTAGTCTCAACAAGCATTTTAAACATTTTGTTATCATTAAGATTTTGTTGAAATCTTTTCGGTTTGGCAACCACTTAACCAAGTATTGGTCTGCTGACCAAAGAGCTTAGTAATCTTCCCACTTCTCATTTCTGTGTAAAAGACCCATGTTAGATTATGAAAAGAAATGTTAGTGGTGAACTGCCTCTTCCTGCCATTCTATTTAAACTGCTCATCATCTTCAAGTAGAACATCTTCTTCAGGGAGAGCATACCCTCTCGGTACTGCACCATGGCCCTCATCCCTCTGCTTCTGCTGGCTGCTCTGCTGCCATACCTGAGTCACTGTGGTAAGTTTTATATAGCAACATGCAACATTGCTTATATATTTATACACTTGATTTCAGTTCCAGTTCTTGCAAGCAGTTTTCAGATGCATTTATTAAAACATAATAGAAATGCTTAGTAACTAGTTCACACTGAGCAAAAATAATGATTTAATAACAATTATATCCTCCCTGCTTTCTTTCTCTCTCAGCCAGTGTAAATGTTGGTATAGTGAATGGCACAGAGGTTAAACCACATTCTAGACCCTACATGGTGTCTATTCAACAAAATGGACGGCACATCTGTGGTGGCTTCCTTGTGTCTGACCAATTCGTCATGACGGCTGCGCACTGCAAGTACGTTTTTTTCTGATAAAATCTGGGTAGAATGTACTTATTTTATGGTCGCTAACTTTCTCCAGTCTTTGTTAATGCTTATGATTGTCTGAACAAATATCAACCAGTTAACAATTTCCAGTTAACCAGTTAAATAATCTCATGTTTTCATTGAAGCTTATGAGTGATTATTTCTTTCTCTCTAAACAGCACTCAGCAGCTTACAGCAGTGCTGGGTGCTCATGATTTGTCAAACAGCGAAGAAGGTTCTATCCGCATGGAAGTGGACTCTTACAACCCGCATCCACAGTTTAACTGGCAGAACCTAGACAACGATATCATGCTTTTAAAGGTAAATAACTATACTTAATGAAAATAGTAGGTTATCACTTCCAAGTTTGTGTAGTGACTATGTGACAGTAAAGGAAACATCAAACTCATACTCAGTTTCAGCTCAAAGACAATTATTTCAATTCTATAGATCCAGTCCATGTATGTTGATTGTAATTAACCAACACACTAACTGTAGAGGGTCTATCAAGTTTACAAAAATGAAAACCTTGAAATAATTGTACAAACAGTATTGTGAAAAACTTTTCAGACGGTTGAAAAAATTACACTTAAAAAGATATTTATCTGGGCAGTGAGTGTTATTTGGTTGAAAAAAGGGTTTAATATTACAATAAATACAAATAACATTAATACAATGGATGAATCGCATGTGACCTTTCTAGTGATAATCACTCAATGGGCTATGCTACAAGAGTAATTTGTGTCACTTATAGCTTATGAATTAATTTGATACATTATAATCTGTTTTTTATATGTATATATTATCAATATGTGTATCAGTAATAGTCAAAATGGGAAGAATGTTAATGCTGTCACTGACTTATCCAATACATACAAAGTACTCAAACTATCATTCCATTTCATATCATAAGTCCCTCACAAAACAACATGCTAATAACATATATTGCATACTATTAATTTGTAAAGTATTTTAAACATGACTATAACGTATAATGCATTTTTAAATATTTATAGCAATATTTATTATGTATTAGAAACTGATATAATGCATTATGACCAAAGAATGTATTATAATGTATTAAGAATATGTTCTTAAATTCTAATAGGCACATAAGTCAAAGATTGTGTTACCACTGAGATTTAAAGTTTATCGGACTCAGCCAGCTTGCTGATAATTTAGCAAACAATGATCTTCCCTCAGTTGCGTGGAAAAGTCAAAAAGACCAAAAAAATCCGCTGGATCTCCATCCCCCGAAGGGACGAGGACATCCCAGCCAACACAGTCTGCAAGGTAATCGGCTGGGGAAAGACAGGAGCCTTTCAACCACCAAGTAACCGTCTTCTAGAGACAAAAATCACGATCATAGATAGAACAAGGTGTTCGCACTTGTGGTCTATAACCGAAAGGATGGTGTGTGCACATCATCCAGGAGGAGCTTGTCAGGTAGGCAAAAGTAAATTGTCATGTAAACCCATGGTATATGTAAATTATTACAATTACACGAGAAATATTACATTCTTTTATGTGTTGTTGTTAACAGGGAGACTCTGGAGGTCCTTTGGTGTGTAATAATGTGCCATCAGGTATTGTCTCCTTTGGCGAGAGGCTGTGTGATTCAACTGCACGACCAAATGTCTATGCAAGAGTATCTGCCTTCCTGCCCTGGATCAAGTCTATTATTGGAAAAGTGTAGTCTGTAAAAGGATCTAAAAGAAATCACTTGGCTTACTTTATTTCAATAAAAGCATTCCATAGCATATTTGTTACTGTCTCCAGTTTCACTTTGCTTCTGTTACAGAACTACTACAGAGACTGATACAGCTTAAAACATATACATCTATCAGGGAAATTCAACAAATACAAGACAAAGCACCAAAACATGTCTGGGCGAGATTATTTAAGGTGCTTAATACTCAAAATGGCTGTTCACGTAATATTGAGTCAATGCTCAAGTCTCTGTATTTCAAGTAAGAGTTGAATCTTGAGACTCTGGGGTTTGAATCTGACTCGAATCTCAAAGTTTATTTTGAAAAACCTTTTTTTACAATAAGTAGAAAAACTTGAATATTGCTGAAGCCAAAATGCAAAAAAGGGTGATGGAGAAGCTTTTTTATTTTTTTGGAATAAACAATGATGTTTCAAGCTGCAAATCCATTCCACCTGATTTTACTGCTTTGAATGCAGTGTATATTATACACAAACTGTAAACTATTAATGTTTTACCCACAACCCCATAATCTACAAGTGGTTAGCTTGTATAACAGATAAGGATTCTCTTATTAGTTGACACGAGTGGACAGTGACTGGAAACAACTAGTCCTGCAGATGGTCCAATTGTAGCACATAGCTTTTCAAAGGTTGCTTTCGTGATTACACAATGGCTAATCCAAAACTCTATATGGTTCTGCACAATGCTGTCCCATAACTCCAGGTGTTCAGCAAGGTTGAAGTAACATTGTCACGTGTGAAACGTTTGAATGGAAACCAGGCTGGAAAGAAATCTTATGTTCTATGTTGTGAGGTACAAGTGAGGCAGCATGCGACTGAAGTTCTCCTCTCTACTTAACAATAAAGAAAATTAGTACATTGTACATTTACACAAGCACTGTTTTCAACATTTAGGATTAAAGAGTTAGGAAATATTGTTCAGTAAAAGTTTTTGCCTTATTTCAGTCCTAACTAAAGTTGTCATGGTGACTAAACGGATAAGCCGATAGTTCGGATGTTTTTGTAATACAATCCCTGGATTCCTTCTATCCACCACCCTTCTTCTTCATTAACAGATGAGCTCTTATTTTAGAGTAAACAACATGCATTCTCGTACAAATATGCTAATTGTCATTGGAAATATAGTTAAAACATCTTTGTCTTTTATTATCTTTATCTGCCATAGTAGTGGTCATCATTACAGCCACCAAGTCAACTGGACTGGCAGTGTAGGACAAGTTTACTGTGATGTTTTTTTCTCTGATATGATAATGAAATTTTCTTAGCTGCGAAAATGTACATGCAGCTGAACACTCTCAGTCTAGAGAGCTCCATAGCTGCAATGCATAGTGTTACAGTAAACTATTATTTTGCCAATAACAAGGGCTTGCTGATCTGAATTAAAAATTGCAGTCAATCCAACAGTTCAGTAAGTCTTGTGTATCTTTTATACAGTGGTAGAAAACATATAAGCACAAACAAAGCTCAGATTTTTATGTTTCATCTTTAAGTGAACATATCCCCTAACTTCTCTATTATCAGATTTAAATGTTTTCAAGAGGCCATCGCCTGTGGAGGGTGTTCGGTTTAGTAGCGCTAAAATGAATAAACTGTACTAAACTTGTAGAAATTCCAGGAGCTTACTTGAAAGAAAACTTCCTGAAAAAAGTTCATATGTGCGTTGCCTTATGTTAATTTGAATTAACACTAAGACGACTATTAACCTTCTTTTAAATGTCTAAGACCAGGGATGGAGTGCAACTTTTTAAACCTGGAGTTTACATAAAGTCCACCACAACCTGACAACAACAAGGGTATCGATATCTACTCCTGAACACTGAATATTCATTCAACAGACCAATGAAAGCTTTGTCTTCTTAGATGATTTTTATTGAGAACTTTTCTTTAGCTTACTGTGAGGTTAAAAGGTTAATAATTCTACTAATGTACTTTACCCATAATTACAAACTATATCCAGGTAGAATTTCTATACAATATTTTTAACTTCAGCCCCTTCTACCAGTGCCACACACAGGTCCCGCAGGCACATTAATGTCCTGCCATGTCATTACATCAGCGTATAGGCTATTCCTAATAGACTGAATTCAAGGGTCCGGTTAAAAGATGTACCCTTAGGATTTGAGAGGGTTTAGATGAATCTGTATCAATCTATTGTCTGTTTTTATCTAAGTAGATAAAAAGCATTTAAGTCATAGACATTGGAATATATATATATAGAATGGAATCAGGACCTTCTTAACAATCATGGCTGTGAATACGGTGTACTCCACTTGCTGCCACTAGCAGTTCTAGGGGTGGGGCCACAGGGGCATTGGCCCCAGCTGAAATCTGATCGGCCCCCTGAGGTGCCCCTGTCCTGTCACTCATCTGTCTTTTGCCCGAGAGCGATGATCAGATTATAGGTGGATGCTATTCCATTTCCAAACACTACTGACGCTAATGAGGAATTAGGAATGTCCAGCGTGAATAAAGCTTGCAGAAGAAGAAGATTTTCCCGATACCGCGGAGAAAGTTTTTCTGGCTGTCCACGTTCTGAGGAGCTGGTTTAGTCATAAATCCCTGTAGCAGTAATGTTAACTGAGGCCCTCCTTGTGTTTAGACATAAACGTTAGCATTTCGCTAATACATGTCATGCTAATTGATGTACCTCTTTGTCATTTGAATTTGTGTGTTAACATTAACTATAATGTTTGCCAATGAAACAACAGTGAATGCTGGAATGTATGAACTGTCTGATATTGTTATCTTGTGAAGTGGCACACAAGTTCACTGAATTCTTATTCTCACCTCATGGTGATCAGATTTAGCATAACTTTAATGTAATGGCTTTTTTTATTATTGGTTTGTACATCACCACATCTACTACAACTCATTTTATTATTTCAAACTTTCAAGTCTCTCCTTTAGTTTGAAAAAAAATAATAATGTGGTCTTATACACAACAAGGTTTCAGTAGAATATATGCTTGGAGTTTGTGACATATATTTGTGTTTTAGCCACAAACTGGGACAGAACTTTATTTGGTTTTAAAAATGCATGTAAAATTGGTAAGGAGATTTAATTCAAGTTTAATTACATTCAAGTGTTTAAACATGGCGTGACTGCTGAATGTATACACCAGACCAAAATCAGGGATTGTGTGCAAGGATGTAGGACAAACACTTGGCCCTCTAGAAATATTGTGGCCCCTTGATGGCCCCTCACTCAGAAAAATCCTAGATCCGCCACTGGTTGCTGCAACATAAAAAGTAAAGCTCTGGAACTAAAGGAGGAATCTGTGTCCAGTGAGTGCCTGAGAAGTGTTGTTTAAATTCCAGTCAAATTTATTATTCAGTGTCAAAAAAGGCTCAGAAAACTTCTAGACCACTTTGAAAAATGTTATTTTTACTGTTATATAGATTCATGGGAGTGTGTTCTACACATACAGTAAATGTCAATGTTATATTGATTCATTTTTATTTGAGAAATAAAATGTATTAATCATCTGTTTCCCACTGTATATCAGCTATGTCTATCAGAAATGTAGACAATACAAAACAAATCGTCATTGTCCAATAAAAAATATGAATCTCCAAAATAGTAACTATGCAGGAGAAGTCAAAAACGTAAAAATGTAAATTAAGGCAAAAAAGTTTTATTTCAAGTGATTTTGAAGCATTTCTATTGGTCCATTTATCATGGAACATGGAACTCACAGGGTATAAAGAGCAGCTGTTGTGTTCAAATAATATTGAAAAATAAAAAGCGACACAAATGGAGATACATTTTTGGACTGCAACGAAATACAATATGAAAACATAGTCTAAAAACTATATTTATATGGATCTAATGATAGAAAGGTAGTCAGACAGCACTGTATAAGGAGACTTACACGCACATACTTTACTGCTAAAGGGACCCCGTGCACATTCACTCGCCTGACTGCAGAGCTAATTTACAGTAAGACATTTTAATTAATAAACACACATCATCAGACCCTTTATTACTGATTTGTAACTACCCTGATGGCAGATTTTCTCCAAAAAATTTAAATCATGCTGTATTTATGCTGGCTGACATCTCTTTGCATAACTGTGGTGGCCAGAAGCTTGACTATGCCTCGTTCCGGGGTGACACTGACCACCTCTAGCTACCCCTTAGCTGTGCTTCTGTGGAATTTTTTTCACCCTAACCATGTACCTATGGGGCAATGTTCTGCGGCCATAGAGGTCAGTAGTGTTTCTATCAGTTCTTCTTTCTTTGTAAATACCACATTCCAAAACTTGACAAAGAATGTTTGTGGTGAACTCAATCACTATTTAAACTCTTTTTGTTCTTTAGGCAGAACAGTCACTGTCCCTATAGTACTATGGCTCTCATCTCCCTGCTTCTGCTGGTCGCTCAGCTGCCGTACCTGAGCCACTGTGGTAAGTCTATTTTGATTAGGCTATTTAATTAGTGGTTGTTAATATAGTTCAGCACTTCTTGCATGCAGTTTTCAGAAACATATATCATAAAATAACATGTCTGTTGTAACTAAATCACACTGAAGGACAAATACATACAGATAGCATAATTATCACTCCTCCACTTACTTTCTCTCTCAGCCAGTGTAAATGTTGGTATAATAAATGGCACAGAGGCTAGACCACACTCCAGACCCTACATGGTGTCTCTCCAGACGCAAGGAGCACACATCTGTGGCGGCTTCCTTGTGACTGAACAATTCGTCATGACGGCTGCACACTGCTGGAACAGGTAACTGTTACACTCACTACGTTTTCTTGATGTGGTCCACACTGGGGTGGAATGTATTAATTTCGAGATTTTTTCAAGTGTTTGTAGATATTTTGAAAGGTGCTAGTTGGAAAATACCATCAAAAATCATTCAGCTCTAATATGTTTCTCTAAACAGGCTAGAACAGCTTACAGCAGTGCTGGGTGCTCACGACCTGTCAGACCGAAGAGATGGATCTGTCCGCATGGAAGTGGAGACTTATTACCCCCACCCGAACTACAACCACTACACTCTGGACTATGATATCCTGCTTCTAAAGGTAAAAATCTACATTAAATGTCATACCTAGTATATTTAAATGCTATTTTAAAGAGTTCAAAGAGTAAAGTTCTTTATCCCAGTAAAATAAACACAAAAATTAATGGGGGCCTATAATGGTCATTTTCAATGTTCAGAATTATAGTTTTTGGGTTTATTATAAAATAGGTATGCTTTATTCTTCTTAAAACACAATATTTTTCTCACACTGTACATATTTGTTTACCATCTGTCTGACCTGTTAGAGCTTCTGTGTCTTTAGCCCCCTTTCCAGTGAGCGCAGTGTTCATAACTGTGCAGACCATCTATATACACAAAAGCTACATAACACACTAAAGGATAAGCATAATAGGTCCCCTTTAAATTAATTTTAGATGGAAAGAACATTTTGCATCAGATGCATATTAATGTTGATGTACTAATGTTCATCTTATGGCTAACTACTTCTTACCCTACCTATTAAAATGCATATTAACCTCTTAACTTTACCCCCCTTTTTACCAATTTCCGCCTAAAAATATATACCCAAATCTTGAAACTTTTTACTAAAACACTGCACAGTGGAATTTTTATGATGTAATATTCCTGACAAGCCTTCAAATTTGTACTAGAAAGCACTAAAATGTATTGCAATTAATCTGCAATGCTCCAAATATGCTGAAAACAACAAATAAGACAGGCGCTTTTTATATTTTAAAATTTAAATTTTAGTGCCTACCAATAATAGAGTTTATGTCCCCCAAGACTTTTTTTTCCTTTAGAAAAGTGTGTCCGCATGTGTCTACAGTCGCCAGAAAAAAATAGAGTTGATTTCTTTTAGTGATTTGAAGTTATTCAAGCTGGAGTAGAGAGTGAACAGGGGGGTAATCCCCATTAATCCCCCCCAACCTCTACAAAATAAAAGCAGCTGATTTTACTGCAAATATATATATATATATATATATATATATATATATATATATATATATATATATATATATATATATATATATATATATATACCCATACTCCACCTTTATTTTGGTATCATTTGGAGCTGTTTATCTGGTGTAAAACTTCCTCTGCTGCCCCATCTAAAACAGCATAAAATATCTTTTTCTTTGGTTTGTGACTTTGTTTAGGGTTCACAGTTAGTGTTTGGACTGTTGTTTTGTGTCTGTGTGTTTCCTGCGCTCTGAATGCGCTGTGAGACTCAAAACACACCCGTTTTCCTGAACCCCCACCCCCCACCCCCTTCTCGGTTACGCGTCCAGATATCTCCGCACCTGATTAGTCCACAGACTTGATTGACATGACATTGGAAAGAAGAAGGGCGGGGCTTTAAGGGGATGTGTGTAAAATGGCCAAGTTCGAAATGGAAGATATTGTAATAATTTTTTTAATTCGATGGCTTTTACTCTGATCTGTCGGATCTCCGGAGTACTCCTTCCACAAAATGGCGGATTATTAACGATCGGATTGACAGAAAAACTGGGGCGCGCGCGTTAAGAAGTTAAAGCACTAAATCAAAGGTGTTAGCAAAGTTAGCAACTGTAGTTGCATTAAGTGAATACAGCAGTAATGTTGTCTCATGTATTTCAAATAAAATGGACATTAATAACTTCGTATTTTGCAAGCTTGTGTTATTTGACCAGCATGAGCTGTAAAATACAAATGGTTTTAAATTCGTTTTAATAAAAGCTTAAATAAAATGTAAAAACAAAAAACTGGGAGACAAAGAGAAGAGTGGGCTTTAACATCTATTACTGTAAGAATTCAGAGCACTTAGACACAAAGGTGAGATCCATGAGCAGGCTTGTTTATTGAATAACAATTAAAAAGAATGCAGAGATAATGTAGAACTGGGCAGGGTGTTGGTAGACAACACTGGGAAACCCGGTAACCTGGAAACCGGGGGGCCTAGCGGGGTAGCTGCAGAAGCAGGTCGTCTAGAATAAATGGAAAGCAGCTGTAGATGGTGACTATGACTAGAGCTGGTTATTCCAGGTGGAGATTTCCTGTCCGAGCAATGAGTAGAGCAGTTCCCCTCAGCCGCCCTAGTATCCAGGATGAAGATCCTCTTTGAGCAGACATAAACAAAACCCTTTCTCAAGGGTAACATTAAAGAGCAACCAGCGTGTCTTTAGCAGTCTTTCTCTAGTTCGAGGCTTAGAAGTGAAAACGGCAGGAAGAGTACTGCCCTCAGACTATATGACTATGTGACTCTGAACAGCCGAGTCATAATTCAAGTGACATTTTTTTGCCAATGCAACCCAATATTTTTATAGTTGTGCACTGCTGACAGATCAAACATTTATGGCAATGTACCAAAAAGTTTGAAGGCAATAATCCCAACTGCAGAAATGGAATAACAACGCTGTAGCATCAAAGAAAAGTTAAAAGCCTGATAGTAAAGTTCATGGATACCAAGGACATGAAACAAAGAAGTGGGCAATAACGTGGCCTTTTTACAGCGAGCTTGGCGCATTCTGTCCTGCTGTCTGCTATTGGAGCTTGGTGATTCCAGCTGTTATGCTGGAAAAGCTAACAGGGAAGCAGGAGCAGACCTGCGTCTTTTGGCAGTCATAATTGTTTTCCTTTGGGTGAGCGTGCCACTTTAAACACTGTTCTTTCATGCATGCTGGTTAATGTAGGAGATTGATCTGTTCAAATTAACGTCACCTATAAGTCACCTTTACAAAATAGTGTTAACAGCCTAACAGGAAAATCAGATTTGGTAAGAAAATTAGATTTGGGACACTTTCAGCCGCTGTGTAATTATGCGCCTTAGTGGTCTATTTGGTTTTTTTTTTGTAATCAAACAATGATTTTCGCAGTTGCGTGGAACAGTCAATACGGGCCCAACTATTAGCCGGATCTCCATCCCTCAACAAAACAATGAAATCCCGGGCAACACAGTCTGCAGCGCAGCCGGATGGGGACGAACAGGAACCAATAAACCTGGAAGTAGCCGTCTTATGGAGACCAATGTCAGAATTGTAGACTTTAAGAAATGTAAGACCTTCTGGAGGGAGTATGTAAACAAACTGAAGATATGTACACTCCATCCAGGAGGAGTTTGCATGGTAAGTAAAACAGCTCAACAATATGGTCACTCTGCTAATCCTAACCCAACATATAAACAAAAGCAAGAGTCAGTTCTGGCAGCAATGCATACAGTAATGTATTCATTTGTGTGTGTTAACAGGGAGACTCTGGAGGTCCTTTGGTGTGTGAGAATACTGCAGTGGGTATTGCTTCTTTCATTGAGGGCAGTACATGTGATACACCCATTGCTCCAAATGTTTTTGCCAAAATATCTGCATTTCTGCCCTGGATCAGGTCTATCATTGGAAATGTGTAGTCTGCATTTTAAAAAGTCCATTTTGTCTCAAGGTAATCTCAATAAAAGCATTCCTCAAGCATTTTTCTCAAGCAGGTTCTTTGCTGTCCCAGAATTTACTCCTGTGCAATAAAATAAGAGAGAATAGAAATAGTATTTACTTAATATATGTAAATGAAACAAATATAATTAATACAAGGAGAATGTCCAGTGGGCACCAATAGTCTACACAGTAAAGAAAATCTATACATCTACACAAAATAATTGAGGAATGAAGATCCGATTTAAGACCACATCACAGAAGAGAGATGTAGTTTCAACAATGTATGAAACCTAATTTATCACAGTTATATAGTAGAACCCCAGTTAATAGATCTCTTTCTCTGTTTGCTGTGTAGTGACTTATATTATAATGGGTAACATTGTATAATGACAAAGCATGAACTGTGCACACCCTTTTACTAATACATAATAGGTTCACAACAAATTATCACACCAAATTCATGAAATGTGTTAACATTGCCATTGCTTTATTTGTAATCTAGAAGAATTTGATCTCATGTAATGTTATTGGTACAAACAAAAACATACTTCATAGGGCAACAGGCACTTGAACTAGTTTTACTCAATTCATGTTTGAAAGATTCTTTCATTATACCATGTTTTTAGGTTGAATAAAACTAGTTCATTTACTTATTAAGTATTTTTTGGTTGATCCAACGAAGCACTTTTCACAGTGTAACTCCTTTACATAGATGTTTGTAAAATATGTATTCTTTAGACTATTTTGTAGCTCAAGTTTCTTAAATAAATGTGAGAAATGCCTGTTATGAGACTGGAAAGCTACAACTGAAGAATACATACTTTACAAATAACTATTAACAAGAGTTCACTTCAGTTATCTTATTAAATCAGCTAGAAAATATTGTAATCATATACACATTGTGGACAAAAATGTAAGCTTTATGTTCACTATAAGGAATATTATATGCAGTACTGTAAATAATAAACAATGTAATGTAAACAATGCGAACATACATACTGCAAAATAAAATCACTTGTTTATTCAAAAACAATTTAGGCATACTACAATCTTTACCTTGGTATGATATGCTTTGGTTGATTTGTAGTTATTTATTAAAGGTAAATAACAGCCTGGAGATTACAGGCGTTGGTTCATTGTAAGAACAATGGTTATAGCAGGTTGACTTAGCGGGGTATAGATCCAGGAGAGAATGTCCTGTAAGAGCAGTGGTTATAGCAGCTCCCTCTGTGGAGCTTAGTTCCATGAGATACAGTGCCTTGCAGTGGAAGGGATTGAACTTAACTCTGTTTGTTCTAACTAAGCCTCTTGGTCATCTCTGACAAGATGACCAAGCCACAAAGTAGCTCTCTACGTGGTGCCCAATTCCAGGAGATAACTTCCTGTAAGAGCAGTGATAGAGCAGAAACCCTAACGAACGGGCAGAGTTAGGAAATGGCTTGGTGGGCTTGGTTCGGCTTGACTTGACAGAACTTGACTGGACATGGCACAGCTGGACTTGGTGTCCGCTTGACGTAGCCGGGTTTGGCGTTAGCCTAGCTTTAGCTTGCCAGAGATGACAAAGAGGCTTAGTTAGAACAAACAGAGTTACGTTCAGTCCCTTCCACTGAGGTGGGGGTGCGAGGGGTATGTAAAGGCACAGGGCAAAACAAGAAACACCTGGTAAACGAGAGGGAACACAAACATGAAACAGGCCAGTGGTGGAGACAAGGAGCACAAGACACAACACAAACATGACAACATAGCACTGACAGGAGAACGCATACAACACAAGACAGATAGAGAGCAAAACAAGCAGACAGACAGACAGACAGCAAAACAGACAGACAGACCAAGAGCAAAACAAAACAAGATAGACAAGACAAAATAGACAAGATAAACAGCAGGACAAGACAAAACACAAGAAACCCTGACAATAGTGCAACTTTTAATTTTGTAAGATATTACTTGGTTGATTTTTAGTCATTTGTATTAAATTACAACTCTTATGATGTATGCCATATGATGCAAAGATATAAAATTACTCTCTGTACACTACAAGCGATATAAATCATGTTGTACGTCTCTTACTGTCTTTAGTGTGAGGAACTAAGGAAATGTTTGTAATTTGAATTGAAATGATTGTAGTTTGCTCTCTGGTTTACCGAGACTTAGAAAATGTATTTTCAGATATTTTAGAAGGTTGTTTGTTTATAAGCTACAGCAGCAGTGAAATGCGAATATCTGCCAAATATCCAATATCAACCCTTTACAGAGCTGCAGCAGGAACGAGTGAATAATAAAAAGTGATAAGACAATTTAATTATTATTATAAGTTAGATAAACCAAAATTCTTATATATCTTTCCTGTTGGCTTCTCTTTGTCCACTTTGTCCCTTACTGCTTATAAAAAAGTTTACACATCCCCATCCTTACCTATGGTCATGAGGTTTAAGTAATGAGATTGCAGATACAAGCAACCGACATTTCTTCATAATTTAGTTTGTTTTTAGTAGTGCACCACCCCAGCGAAATCATTGGATCTTACATGGCCACCCTATCCTAAAAGTTCAAGCTGTGAATCTGAGGCTAGTGCTAGACCAATTGCTGAGGATAGAGCTGGTGCAATCTCAGAGGCTAAAGATGGGGTAACCTTTGAGACTAGGACTGAAGTACCTCCCGGACTAGGGCTGAAGTAATCTCTGAGGCCAGAGCTGAAGCAACTTTTCAGAATAGTCGTAAAGTAATCTCTGAGGCTAGGGCTGAAGTAACCTTTAAGACTAGGGCTAATCTCTGAGACCAGGCTGCTTGTTAGAATGAAATAGAAATCTGATCTATGTATTTGCTGCATCAAAAATTAATGCACCCAGACTTCAGGTAAACTATTGCACTATAGCTTGTGGGGTTGTGAACTGGCCATGACAGAAATACTTAGAGACACAAACTTGTGCATGTAACTTGTGCATAACTTAATCCACATTATTTTAACTTTAAGCCAAAATGTGTGGCATGCTAAATAAGACCTAAATTCAAACAAGTGTCTTTATAATATTATAAAAATATTTTTAACATTATTTTTATTTGTGTCTAAGGCCAGTCAACATCCACATCCATGAGATCATATGTATTAAAGATCAATGTCAAATTAAGTTCTGTTTCTCTCTTAAAATGGATAGGAAATTTGTAAAAGAGCAACACATTTCTCAGGGAAAAGGTTTTCATGAATAATAGTAATTTTGTCAAAAAAATATATGAGGACTGCTTGTACAGTCAAAAGAAGCATTATTACTACTATTTCTATGTAATGCCAAAAGAGGCCAGTGCGAAGGATGAATAAGTGTAATCTTGTGGCCACGACCTGCCACTTTAATAAATTGAATAGCTTACAAATACTTACAACCTATAATTAGAAAAAGAACTAATGGATTTATTGAAATCATGGCACAAAATGTTCCTGTTAAATTTGTGTAGCCTTAGGGCTCAGGGCAAAGGAGTGGCCCTAAGAACTACCAACACCACAGCACGATGACAGCCAAAGTGCCAAACCAGTAGTTCCATGTCTGTAATTGACCAGTGCAGCCTGAAAAAGACAGAAAAAGACTGAATGAAAAGGGGACGTAGCATTGGAGTCTTCCTGGCAGAACTTTCGCTAAAGCTTTCATTGAGAAAAAGATGTGGAATGGACACAATTAGGCTTTAAGGCTGTGTTACATATATTACATTACATTATTTTATGAAATAGAGAGCGTAAGGGAGGAAATGTCATGCAAATATATATATATATATATATATATATATATATATATATATATATATATATATATATATATATATATATATATATATTGTTTTGTTCTACCTGGGCTGAGCCCTGAACCTGTACACGCTGTGCACAGTTACACAGAAAACCATATTTTCCACTAAACAGCATGTGGCAGGTCTTGTCTTTGGGCAAATGGTTGTCATTGATAAAGGTAAATCCAAAACTGATGTTTATAAAGTTATTTGACTTTGGATATGGATAGAAAACACCATCCTTAAGTCTTAAGTTGTCGATCTTCCATATTTTCAACATTTAATAAGGTATTGGTTTAAGCAGTGTTTTAAGCAGTGATTAGTATAATAAAAGGGAGGGCTTTATTCTTTAGTCTTTATTTGGATCTTCATTAGCTTCCACTATGTGGTCGCTAGTCTTCCTGTGGTCCACACAAAGGAAAATCAATTAAAATAAACAAACAACCAAACATCAACATAAATCAAAAATATGCAGCAGAAGAAAACAGCAAACTTAAAAACATTAACATTTATATAAGCTTAATCAAATTTTGTTTCAGTAGCTTTTTAAAGTATATCTACTTATTATATGCCTGTTGTTCATAGGGAGCATACTCTAAGACTCTAAGATTCTCTTCAGAAAATTTGATTTTGGACATGGCACTACCAGCTGACCTGTGCTCACTTGACGTGCTTTATACCCATGACAAAAGCCTGAAAAAAAAACAATTTTCAGGAAAGAAATTAGGTCTATTTTAAACATAACATTATGCATGAATAACAAAAGACAGGATTTCAATTCAGCTTCCACAGTTAACCATGATAATCATTTATGCATATTACACACATTAGCACAAAAAGAACAACAAAGAGCTAATCTGGCTGCTCTGTTCTGTACAATTTGAAGTTTTTTAGATGTTTATCAGCAGCAATTGACCAAACCACTGGGCAGTACTCCAAATGTGACAAAACAAATGACCGCACTACATCAGTCATAATAGACAATGGAACATATGAAGAACATTTCCTTAAGATTTGCAATGCCCTTTGCCATCATTGACACAATATGATCGATTTGGTCAGACCAAGCTAACAAGTTAACTAATTTAACTCCCAATAAGGTGGTCTTAATGACCGGCTCAACTAACAACCCATCTATAGAAAAACGAAATTCATTTGATTTAGCAAGTGCATTTCTACTACCTAAAACAATGCTTTTGGTTTTAGCTATGTTTAATACTAGTAATTCAGTCTCACCTATTTAACAATGCTTTGCAAATTAACATTTAAATTGTCTCTCAACTCCACCAAAGTTGGTGATGCACAGAACAAAGTTATATCATCAGCATACGTGACTACTTCAGAGTTATTGGCAGCATAAAATAAATCATTTAAAATAAAGAAAATAAAAGTGGACCCAAGTAACTCCCCCGAGGAAAACCACAAAATACTGTTTTTCTATCTGACAAACTACCATTAAAAAATACACGCTTTGTTCTCTCAGAAAGATAACTCTGCATCCACTTTAAGGCTAAAGATAACATTAGCCATAACATTTAAGCTTAGAAATAAGGATACTATGATCGATGCCATCAAAAGCCGCAGTAAAATCCAAGAGCACAGCTCCAACTAGTTTCCTTTCATATTGCATTCTATCAATTTGTAAAGTATTTTAAACATGACTATAATGTATAATGCAGTTTTAATTATTTATAGCCATATTTATTATGCATTATGAACTGACATAATGTATTATATGTATTATAATGTATTAATATGTTCTGATAGCTTGCTGATAATTTAGCAAACAATGATCTTCCCTCAGTTGTGTGGAAAAGTCAAAAAATCTGTTGGATCTCCATCCCCCGAAGAGACGAGGACATCCCAGCCAACACAGTCTGCAGGGTAGCTGGCTGGGGAAAAACAGGAGACTCTCAACCACCAAGTAGCCGTCTTCTGGAGACAAAAACCACAATCATAGATAGAACAAGGTGTGCGCGCTTGTGGTCTATAACCGAAAGGATGGTGTGTGCACATCATCCAGGAGGATCTTGTCGGGTAGGCAAAAATAAAACATCACGTAAACCCATGGTATATGTAAATTATTACAATTACACGAGGAGTATTACATTCTTTTATGTGTTGTTGTTAACAGGGAGACTCTGGAGGTCCTTCAGGTGCCATCAGGTATTGTCTCCTTTGGCGAGAGGCTGTGTGATTCAACTACACGACCAGATGTCTATGCAAGAGTATCTGCCTTCCTGCCCTGGATCAAGTCTATTATTGGAAAAGTGTAGTCTGTAAAAGGATCTAAAAGGAATCACTTGGCTTACTTTATTTCAATAAAAGCATTCCATAGCATATTTGTTACTGTCTCCAGTTTCACTTTTCTCCTGTTACAGAACTACTGCAGAGACAGACACAGATAAGACTTAAAGCACATACGTACATCTATCAGGGAAATGCAACAAAAACAAAACAAAGCACCAAAACATGTCTGGGCGAGATTCTTTAATAAGACTAATACTCAAAATGGCAGTTTTTGTAATATTGAGTCAACTATTGATTGTTTTAAGTCAGAGTTGAAACTTGAGACTCTGTGCTTTGAGTTGAGTTGAATCTCGAGTCTCAGGTTTGAATCTGACTCAAATCTCATTTCATTTAAACTTAATGAAGAAGTTCATATAGAAAATATATATATATATATATATATATATATATATATATATATATATATATATATATATATATATATATATATATATATATATATATATATATCTCAGGTTTGAATCTGACTCAAATCTCATTTCATTTAAACTTAATGAAGAAGTTCATATAGAAAATTTATATATATATAATATATATATAATATATATATGTATATATATATATATATATATATATATATATATATATATATATATATATATATATATATATATATCAGGACTGCTTGTACAGTCAAAAGAAGCATTATTACTACTATTTCTATGTAATGCCAAAAGAGGCCAGTGCGAAGGATGAATAAGTGTAATCTTGTGGCCACGACCTGCCACTTTAATAAATTGAATAGCTTACAAATACTTACAACCTATAATTAGAAAAAGAACTAATGGATTTATTGAAATCATGGCACAAAATGTTCCTGTTAAATTTGTGTAGCCTTAGGGCACAGGGCAAAGGAGTGGCCCTAAGAACTACCAACACCACAGCACGATGACAGCCAAAGTGCCAAACCAGTAGTTCCATGTCTGTAATTGACCAGTGCAGCCTGAAAAAGACAGAAAAAGACTTGTGGTATTCATAAAACAGTGTCACTGTATAAGTCTATATAAGTCTAGTTCCTCCCTACATTCAGGGTAGACCTGTACATGCCAAGAGCGACTATGAACCAGGAGCAGAGCAGCAGAAGCCACTGAGACAGCACATGGCAAAGCGGGAGCGACAGGGGTGGTAGCGGGGCCGGGGTCGCCAAATGCTGCCAGCAAACTTTAACCAAGGCTGGAGCCGGGTGACTTTTCAACAGTAGCCAGCATGGATTCCAGAATTTGACTTGAATCAATAGGAGATTCGGTGCAGCAGGATCCTCAGAGGCTGGAGGCAGAGAGCTCGGCAGAGACGGAACGACAGGATCTCTGTCCGAATCCGATATTGTTTAGAAGCATAGCGGGCATGAATATCAGAGAGACAGTGCGAAGAACGTCAGCACCTAAAGGCAGCAGAAAGGGATCGTAAGTTGAATCCTCTTAGCGACAGGTGACTGCTTTTGGTTGGAGTAGTGAATGAAAAGGGGACGTAGCATTGGAGTCTTCCTGGCAGAACTTTCGCTAAAGCTTTCATTGAGAAAAAGATGTGGAATGGACACAATTAGGCTTTAAGGCTGTGTTACATATATTACATTACATTATTTTATGAAATAGAGAGCGTAAGGGAGGAAATGTCATGCAAATATATATATATATATATATATTGTTTTGTTCTACCTGGGCTGAGCCCTGAACCTGTACAAGCTGTGCACAGTTACACAGAAAACCATATTTTCCACTAAACAGCATGTGGCAGGTTTTGTCTTTGGGCAAATGGTTGTCATTGATAAAGGTAAATCCAAAACTGATGTTTATAAAGTTATTTGACTTTGGATATGGATAGAAAACACCATCCTTAAGTCTTAAGTTGTCGATCTTCCATATTTTCAACATTTAATAAGGTATTGGTGGATAGGAACAGTTTTAAGCAGTGATTAGTATAATAAAAGGGAGGGCTTTATTCTTTAGTCTTTATTTGGATCTTCATTAGCTTCCACTATGTGGTCGCTATATATATATATAGAACAGGGATGACAAACACAAACTACACAAACATTCACATACAAAGAGAGCAAACGTTGCACGCTAACCGTGCCAGACCTGCACGTAACAAATCTGGTTTCACCTGGTTCACAGGGTTATGAATACACTGTCTGATGTCTGAGACATTGTTTTGCATTACTTTTGCAGTAGAGTTTTGGTCTAAAATGTATTTGGATCTATTTTAATCCATTTACGATGGTGGGAGGCACGAAGGGCAAAACATCACAAAAAAAATCACAGACCAGATTTACTTTATTTACTACTAAAAAAGGATTGTGTGTAACGCGTGCGGAGACTGAAGAGGCAGATACATGCGCAGATAAGGATTCTGAGCTTTAATAAAGTCCATAGTCACAGATAACAAGCAACAGAAAACAAGCAGATCAAACAGCAAAATACACGGGCAGACTAACAGCGAAACACAGCAATGTACACAACAAAATGACAGACAACGGTAAGGGGACAACCGAGGGCATATAACAAGACAAGAAACATAAAACACATGGACACAGGAGGAGTTACAGATACGAACAAGGTGGGGGGCAGAGACACTAGAAGCACATGATCAAAACAACCACGAAAAACGTAAACAGACAGACAAGGACAGGCAGGGCGTGACACTGTGCAGATATATTTTGTTGTTAATCAAAGTACAAACTACACAGATGGACCCGCAAAGATCCAAGAGGAGAATAGTTACATATTTTTAGCTTTTTATGACCTAATGTTTTAAAACAGCACAATAAAAAAGCTCTAAAATAAAAAGACAAAACAGGATGCGTGGAGGCAATTAGACTTAAAAACTATAACTGGAATGGATTATGTTCCTTAATTAAAGAGACTGAAGATGACCCCTTTAGTGACAGCCCACTATATCCGAGTGACAGATAAGTACCTTTTTTTCTGAGTGTGCAGGGTTTAGTCTAACTAATACAAGCATTGAAGCTTACTTCAGCTGACAGTGCGCAGCCATCATGACAAACTGGTCCAACACTAGGAAACTACCACAGTGGTGACTTCCATATCTCTGGAGGGAGACCATGTAGGGTCTGGAGTGTGGTTCAGCCTCCATGCTATTTATTTTACCAACATTAACACTGGCTGAGAGAGAAAGAAGGTGTTATAAAGACATTTTCTGCATGTATTAAATGTATAAAATGTATATGAAAATGACCATGTTCATAACGACAGTCCCTGGAACAAAATTTGAAGCTAATATAACAACGCTGAAAGCAGGTATTTGTAGGTGACACTTACCGGAGTGACTCAGGTACGGCAGGAGAGCCGCCAGCAGAAGCATGAGAGATGAGAGTCGTAGTGCTGCAGGGAGAAAGACTTTTTCCCTTGTAGAAGGAGAAAAGTTTAAATAGAAAGCTGAGGGACGGATCATCCATTAACATATTTTGTCACAGTTTGTTGTGCGTCCTTCACACAGAAAGAGGACCCAATGGACTAAACCCTGTGGACACAGTGAACATTTTGTAAGCAAAAATAAGTTTACATATGTTATACAGGGAACCTCCAAATGGCTAAATTTTAGTGCCTAATTTATATTTATTTCTATTGAAAAATACAATAGAAAAAAATTGTGTGATGTCAGTTTTTCATATTCCACATTTTATAATTCTTTTTTTTATGTTAACAGCATCTGTGCATTATAACTATGCAGATCTGTTTTCACTCTAGAGAATGTGTTAATTTATTCTCATCTGGAAAATCAACAAAACATGTCATTTGATCAGTAGGTGACTGTACATGTTTAAATTAGCAATGTGTAGGATGACACAACCTGTCAAATTCATACTCCAAACAACAGGGGGCAACATATCACTAGAAAGCTGTGGTGTCAACTCCTGTCAAAAGAAACACACAGTCCCTTCTCTTTAACATATGCACTGATAGCACTTCACTTACCATTGTAGAAGAAATGCTCATCAAATCACCACCGAACTTCATTCTTTTACTCACCAAGAGCGTCTTCAGCCGTGACAAGCAATGCCAGTGTTAACTCTTGTCTTGTTTCTGTTTATACCACTTCTTCCTTTCATTGGCTATGTGTTCTAAAAAGATCCAACCAGGAGAAGCACCTTCAAACTGATGGACTATATATTACAAAACATCATCTGGGCAGTCTACACAAACCTCCTTCTGGGATGCAATTTCTTGAACAAAATCCACAGGTAAAACTTGGTCCAAACGTAGGCCAGTGCGACTTTGCTTTCTCATAGAGCTAAAGGAGCAATCTTTGAGGCTAGAGCTGGAGCAATCTTTGAGGCTAGATCTGGAGCAATCTTGGAGGCAATAGTTGTAACAATGTCTGAGTCTGGAGCTGGCGCAATCTCTATTGACCATCTTTAGTCAGTGTGGTGGAACTTCTACAAGACAAGTCAGAGGGAAATGTAAAGAGTAACTTTACTAAGACATAGCAGACACCGCCTTGAGAGCTGTGAGAGACCAGCTCTAACTCAAGCTGAGAATGCCTCAATACACTATATGTATGTGTAGATGACGTGGTGCCGTAAGACCCTCCGTTATCTTGTTGTTATTAAGCAAAAATTGAGTTCCGTACGTATACTGATCTAAACCAGAAAAACTGGTTTGAAGATGTTCTTTCCTTAAATGGTAATTTATTGAGCTTCTTCTGTGACTGTGGAGGCTGGTCATACCCCTTATCTTGACACCTCGCTCAGCATTGCTAACACCTTTCACTCAGCATCGCTAACACTTCTTCATTCTGCACACAAATATCAGTTCAAGTCACAAGTTTAGGACACAAGTTCAAGGTCTTTTTGCAAACAGTTGAAACACAGGTCACAAACACATGCTTTTACTTAAGATACATATACGCATACATACACACATGGTAAGCAAACACATAGAAGAGTAAAACTAATTTTCCCTCACCGACCTGATAAGCAGAGCTTACTGAGTAAATTCTTGAGAAACTGTCTGGAGTGAAATATGTATAGCTGTCTCACAACTTAAATTAATGTCTGAAATCTTGTTAAACACGTGACTTCCTACTCGCCAACTTCCATTCTTAAATGGTGCCACAGTTCCATTCTAGCAGCTATACAAGACGTAGCATTTAAGGTGGAACAGAACAGCTGACTAAAGATATGCTGACGCATTAAGATTTCCCTTCACTTGAATTAAGGGGCCTAGATCAACTTACAACAAACAGGGGACTGAGTGCCTGAGGGGTTTCACCTGTGAGCCGTTTGGGGTGGCCTACTTATAGTGGTGTCTTCTTAGTTGGTAAGTGTTGAATCGAGAAACGAGAGAGACAAGAGCCACCAGGGCGCAGAGTGTGAATGAAAAAGAGAAAAATTTATGAACAAATAAAGTCTAATTTGTGTTTATAGTAAAAGAGAAGTTTGTGTTTGTTGAACTTTAGAAAATATGAAAAAAGAAAGCTCTGTTTCACCGAATCCTGATTCCTGTGTCCTCACTTCGGACAGCTAAACCCAGGGTTGTCACCCCATTGCATTATTGCTCCTCCACCCAAATTTAAAGTTAGGCTTTGCAGTCCGGCAGGCTATGTTGTTCTGGCCTTTACCAAACCCAGACTTGACAGGCTGGCTAATACAGAAGTGTGATTTCTCACTCCACAGAACATGTTTCCACAGCTCCAGAGTCCAGTGAAGGCAGTTTATACCTCTCCGTCTGTCGCTTGGCATTGTGCAAAGTATTGTAAGGCTGGCTTGCAGCTGCTTGGCCATAGAAATGCAAGTCATGAAGCTCCTTGTGCAGTTTTTGTTATCTGCCAAAGGAGGTTTGGAATTGTGCAGTTAATAATTCAGTAGATTGTTTGTATATTTTATGCACTATACACACACACACACACACACACACACACAGTGACATACACGCACAGACACACCTGTAAACTTAACATGTGCAGAGTTGTATATTAAAAGTAAAGTGCTGAGTGCAGCAGTAAAGAACAGTGCAGACTGAATTAAATAGATATAAATATGAAGAACAGTAGAGTCGCTGGTAGAGACGGTGGTACAGAGTGTTCTGAGATTCTATCAGATAAATAAAAGTGCAATACAGAGAAAGTAGAGTGAGAGAACATCTGGATATGGAGGTATGAATGTAGTAGACAGTACAGAGAAAGAAGAGTGAGAGAACATCTAGATATGGATGTATGTATGTAGTAGAGTGTATTCAGAATGTAGTGTTGTGATGTTCAGCTGTTCATGAGTGTGATGGCATGTGGGAAGAAGCTTCTCTGAAGTCTGGAGGTCTTGATTCTCAACTGGCTGAAACGCCGACCTGAGGGAAGATGCTGAAAACAGGTGATGGATCACGGACGATGTTCTTTGCCCGCTTCCTGGTTCTGGCCGTGTGCAGGTTCGGTAGGGAGGGTAACTTCACACCGATGGTTCTCTCTACAGACCTGATGATGCGCTGCAGTCTGTGAGTGTCGTGTTTGGTGGCTGAGCTGCCCCACACTGTGATGGATGCGGTGAGGACAGATTCTATGGTGGCGGTGTAGAACTGCACCATGAGCTCCTTGGGCAGGTTGAACTTCCTCAGCTGACGCAGGAAGTACAGCCTCTGCTGAGCTCTCTTGATGATGGTGCTGATGTTGCAGTCCCATTTCAAGTCCCTGGAGATTATTGTGCCCAGGAACTTGTAGGAGTCCACAGCCGTTACAGTTCTGTTCAGGATGGTGAGTGCTGGAAGGGTTGGAGGGCTTCTCCTGAAGTCCACTCTCATCTCCACTGTCTTGGCTGTGTTCAGCTCCAGGTTGTTGTGGTTGCTCCAGAGGACCACCTGCTCCACAACCCGTCTGTAGGCAGAACCTTCACTGTCCTGGATGAGACCAATGACTGTCAAATCATCTGCAAACTTCAGGATTTTGACTGAGGGGTCTGTGGAGGTACACTCATTTGTGTAGAGTGAGAAGAGCAGCGGGGAGAGAACACAGCCTTGTGGAGCACCTGTGCTGATGGTCCTGGTTCCTGAGGTGATCTTTCCCAGCCTCACCTGCTGCTCTCTGCCAGTGAAGAAGTTTGTGATCCACTGGCAGATGGAGGCTGGCACATTGAGGTGGGTCAGTTTGGTGTGTAGATGTCCGGGGATGATTGTGTTGAAGGCGGAGCTGAAGTCCAAGAACAGAAGTCTTGCTTATGTACTTGGATGGTAGAGGTGCTGGAGGATGTGGTGAAGTCCTATGTTCACTGCATCGTCCACAGACCTGTTGGCCCGATACGCAAACTGCAGGGGGTCTAGTTGGGGGTTGGTGATTTCCTTCAGGTGGGTGAGAACCAGCTTCTCGAAGGATTTCAGTGCGACAGGTCTGTAGTCATTCAGTCCTGAGATGGTTGGCTTTTTGGGGATGGGAATTATTGTGGAGCGCTTGAAGCACGCTGGTACGACACACTGCTCCAGTGATTTGTTGAAGATCTTGGTGAAGACAGGAGCAAGCTGGTCTGCACAATTCCTCAGGCAGGAGGGTGACACTCCATCTGGGCCTGGTGCCTTCCTCACTCTTTGTTTTTTGAAGAGTCGGTGCACGTCTGCTTCACAGATCTTCAGGGCAGGCTGAATGGGTGGCTGAGAGTCAGAAGGGTGTGAAGTGGTGTTGTATTGTTCAGTGGAGCTAGGTTTTTCAAACCTACATCAGATCCTACAAAGATGTAGAATGTTGCAGTGGGACTGAATAAAATACTCAAATTCAATCACTAAGAGGTGTGTCCCAATACTTATAATGTATTTACACATCATAGGATTGAGCTTAAGATGTTAAAGATGTAAACAAAGCAATTCAGAGTGCTTTAATGGGCCATTCTAAAGAAAGTTCTTGTGGTTTTCTTTGAATATTTTAGATGGAACTGATAAGCAGTGCAGAATTACTGAGTAAATTCCTAAGAAACTTTTTGGAGTGAAATATGTAGAGCTATCTCATGACTTAAATTAAAGTCTGAAATCTTGTTAAAGTGGGAGCTGAAGTTGGCTTCCTATTCACCAACTTGTTTAGTGAATCCTCAGTGCCATCTTAAATGGTACCACGGTTACATTCTGGCATATGGACAAGATGTAGCATTTAAGATGTGATGGGTCTGCTGACAATTTGTTTTACTCTTCTTTGTGCATGGTTACCTTATATGTATGTGTATATGTATCTTAAGTAAATGAATGGCTCTGAACTGCACAATAAAGAAGTGTTAGCGATGCTGAGCGAGAGGTGTTAGCAATGAGCGATGTGTCAGAACAAGATAAAGGGTATGACCAGCCTCCACAGTAACAGAAGAAGCTCAATAAATTACCATTTAAGGGAAGAACATCTCTAAACAAGTTGTTTCTGGTTTAGATTTGTATACTGTTATTCTTGACTCTCTTACTGGTTTTGTGGAATTTCCACCACAGTTCTATCTAAAAAATTCTAAGAAAACCACAAAACGAAGGCTGGAGAGGAACTGAAACTTTTCACCTTCCCACCACTATTTAAACTCTTTTCTTCTTAAAGGCGAACAGTCTGTTTCAACAGTCTGCTACAACACCATGATTCTTATCCCTCTGCTTCTGCTGGCTGCTCTGCTGCCGAACCTGAGCCACTCTGGTCAGTATCACCTACACATACCTGTTTCCAGTGTAATGTTTATATCTATCTAAAGTCTGATCTCAGTTAGTGTTCTTCTCTCACAGCCAGGGTTAATGTTGGTATAATAAATGGCACGGAGGCTAAACCGCATTCTAGACCCTACATGGTGTCTATCCAGAGATATGGAACACATATCTGTGGTGGCTTTCTAGTGTCTCAACGTTTTGTCATGACTGCTGCGCACTGCTGGAATGGGTAAGCTCTTTATTTACATTCTTAAGTGACACTTCAGAGTAAAATGATAAGATAATTCCTACAAAAACAGAAGCTGATTATAAACTGGAAACATGGAATGTTGTGAAGTTGCCAACAGGTAGCTATAATAGCATAAAACACTGTTATTTAGTTGTTAAGCATGACAACCATTTTCAGACAATGTAAAAAGCACGACCTTTTGACAACGCTGTAGCAAAGAATGTAGACAATGTTGTGAAAATTATTTGTTTGCTGGGTTTCTCTCTTTCTCTCACTGTTTTAAACATATAAGAAAGTGACACATTAAACACAATAAGGAACTCATAAATAATATAAATAGACACAACAGTGAAAATAATGCAACACAATCCACATTTTTTGAAAATTGTGAATATTGCGTACCATAAAGAAAATCCAATAAAGTGTACACTCACAAGCTTAGTTACAGCTAACTGAATAGAGACCTTGTTTCACATTACAAAATTATAATGAAAATGGGCAAAATACCAGAGATATATGAATCGCAATGAGCAACAAGTAATAAAACATCAACCTAAACCATCACTTCTCTCTCTCTCTCTCTCTTCTGCATGAGGCAGAAAAAACTCATTAGGTGCAACAGCTACATTTAAAAGCACCATGTACACTGTAAGCGCTGTAAAAAAACGACTAAGCAGTCTCACAATGTCTTAATAATATCTTCTTAAGTAAGGATTCACAATTTATAGAGAACACCTAAAAGAAGAAAAGATACAAGAGAGAATGAAATCAACCTGCTTACCTGCTTAGTGTTCACCATGTTACTTGGCACTAATTGGTGACCCACATAGAACCAATAAAAAACCCCAAAACCTTAAACCGCCCAAAAAAATTATTCTTTTACATTCAAATGAACCCCAAATTCACATGTTTTTCTACCAAAATTAAACTCTGGTGAAAAAATATATATTACTGTCACACTTAACTAGTCATTTGTTGCAGAACCAGCATTGTAACCAGTACATTTAGTAAATATCCACAATGTTCTTCTAAACAGGGTATCAGTACTTACAGCTGTGGTGGGTGCTCATGACCTGTCGGACCAAAAAGATGGGTCAATCCGCATTCCTGTGGAGACGTACCATGTCCACCCACGTTATCGTGCTGATAGAAATTTTGACTACGATATCATGCTTTTGAAGGTAAACAACTCCCCGAAACAAAACTATTATTATTTTGGAAATCATTGTCAAGTTTGAACCTACCATAGATTTTCTGTCTCTGCTCATTGGGCCTGATTTGTGCAGCTGCAGTTTTGTTTGGAAAACAATAAACTAAAATTTCTTAATACAGATTTTAATTCTAAACATAACAAAAATATACTGATGGGAGCTACAGCAGTAGGCTGTAATTAGTGATTCATGTATTTACAATGATGTTATGCTGTTTCATATTCATAAATCATATAACATTAACTAATCGACTGAAAATTTTTAATCATTTTATGGTCTAGCTGGGTCTGACATAGCACCTGGGTTATAGCAAAAGAGTGGGGCTTAATGACTATCACAATGTGCAGTCTTGTTGATAATTTAGCATGTATTGTCACAGTTGGGTGAAGAAGCCAAAAAGAGCCCGACTGTCAACTGGATCTCCATTCCTGAAACAGCAGAGGACACCAAAGCCAACACGGTCTGCAGTGTAGCCGGATGGGGACAAATAGGAACTCATAAGACACCAAGTAGTCGTCTACTGGAGACAAATGTTGGAATCATAGATAAGAAAAAATGCAACAAACTCTGGAGGTTTTTATCCCAAAGAATGGTGTGTGCAGTTAATCCCGGAGGAACTTGCTGGGTATGAACAGTTGATGAATAAAGTATTCAGTGTATTTCTTGTCTTTATTTGACCTGATGCAGCACATACACATAAAAGTTATGCACATTCAGCAAATTAATGATGTGTTAATTTGTTTTGTTGTTAACAGGGAGACTCTGGAGGACCATTGGTGTGTAATAACACCGCAGTGGGTGTTGTTTCTTTTGGTGACAAGGACACATGCGACAACCCCACCAAGCCAGATGTTTACACCAAAATATCAGAACTTCTACGCTGGATCAAGTTTGTACTTAAAAAAATGTAGCCTGCATTCAACAAGTGATGCAAGAAGTAATATGTGGACTCAATAAAGTTCTCTCCTGCATACTTTTCAAGCATTTGCTGTCCTCTCCTTGAGTTTCCTTCTCCAGCTGAAACAATGCAGAAAAAACAACTGATAACTAAGTTTTAAAGTCTAAGTGTATGTAATGTAACAAACACCTATAACCATTTAGAGATGCCAGGATGCTTAAACACACAGGCACAATTGCACTTGTCAGTGTGCCTCCTTAGACGGAACACTGTGACACAGCCCACCTCCTAAAACAGCTACCAATGAATAAAAGGAATGTATAGGAATAAAATACCTCCTCTGTACACAAATGTGGTTTGGGATGGAAGTCTCTAAGTGAATCCAACAAATGTCTTCTCTTAAAAAATCCAAACAATGCCAACTCTAAATAACAACAAATAACTACTACACATAAATGTAACCAATACCCACTCAGAATTAATACGAACAATACCCCCTCTGAATGAATATAATGCCCAGTATGGATGATTCCAAACAATATGAATGTTAACTGGCTAAAAAAGACATAAATGAATGCAACCATCCCTTTTTCTGAGAGGTGGGGTGCAAAAGTGTATTAGGAGATTATTTCGTACCATGTTTATCACATCAAAATGGTACATGGATTTCACAAAGATTTTGTACAAAACAATGTATGTTTTTATCAAATTACAGCACTGGAGCTCAGCTACATGGAGATGAATCAAACATGGTGAAGCTCTACTTCAGTTGGTTTTGGCTTGATTCTGAGAACAAACTTGTATACTTTTAAAATCAGATGTTGAAAACAGTGGACAATAAGACAGTAATATGTCTGTCCTAAACAAGCCACAGCAAGTCAAACCTACTTTATTATTCATGTAGGACAGGGGTATTTAATTCAAATTCATTAAGGTCCAGTTAGAGGAGATTTCCTCAGGCGAAGGTCTAACTTATGTTATGATTCAGTGCCATATCCTGTATACTGAAGTAACCTAGTATCAGCATCTTATACCATCAGCAACTGAAACACCAACACATCACGCTCTGAAAGAATTATTAAAACTTCAAATAAAAGTTTTTTTCCTTACTTCAAGTACAAAAAATGGCTACAATAAAAAATCTGAATGCTATTGAAAAAATGCTTTTTATTTATACAGAAAGTAAATAAAACATGCGTCTTCTTAACAGCTTCACAAATTGACATGTTGGTTTTACAGAGCAGTATTCTCCAAAACTAGACGAGCAAGTCAATTCCATAACCGTTCCACTCTTGACTTTTATGTTTTTACATTATTCTTTCTGACTTGTTTATGTCTCCAGCTGCTGCTTCTCGCTTCGTACCTTGCCTTTGTACCTGCCGCACGCCCCAATGTGCAATTGGCTGAGAAGCGCCTTCGGTGATCTTACAGCGCACGTAATTGGTCTCTGAGTTCATTGCGCCCGTATAACATAAAGACATGAAAAGCTCTGCCACTTAAAATAAACACTGTCTAATTTAAATAGTTCTCAATAGTTTATTGGTTTGGGTCTGCATTGAACAACGTTTGGGTCCGGAACCTTAATGTAGGACATTCAGTACATCAATAGTACAAAAGCATAAACACATCTATAATACTAATACATAACTACTACACAAAATAACTAACTTTGACCTGCAACATTCTGTCTATTTGACCCATTGTAAAGGTCTAATATAAAGAATGGATGGAGTGTTTAATAATAGATTGAAGCTTGTTTAAAAGAATATCTGTATAGAACTGAATGCTACACAATCTGCAAATGTAAGTTTGTTAAGACCAGTTCACCATGAATTTCAGTGAAAGCAAACCAATGATCTCTTATTTTTCATTACTGATAATCAAAACACTAGAAATTCAGTATTTGCTTACTAATGCTGGTTTGTCTGCATATTTCAAGTAAGTTGGCTGAGAATCCTGAGATTTATTCATGTATAAATTGTACACTGTCGCCCTTTTTAGGGCTGGTGTTGCGGGAGGTAGGGCCGGCCGGCTGGACCTCCATTGGTCATACTAACCATACGATATAACAAAGAAACAAAAGAAACATGGACAAACCGACAAAACAAAGAAAAAGACATGTTTTAATTATAAAGAGTGTCTAACGTGCGGGGTAAGTCAATAATTTCCTCAGTTTTAAAACACAAAATGTAGATGAACAAAAGATTCAAACAATTACACATGGTCAGAGGAAGATGATGTGTATCTCAGCTTATTCATACAGAGACCCTCCTCCAGTAAGTTGCCAGCCACTGCAAGGAGTAATAGGAGAAAAGAGAGTTCCCAAGACTAACAACTAGGAAGAAAATTAGACAACAACAACTTGTACACAGTTAGTGGTGGTTACTAATGTGCGTCAACATTAAATGTTGACAAAGCAATTTTAGTACCTTAAACATAATTATGGCAGCTTAAAGTCCCTGCATGCTGTAGACGATGTTAACTGTCACAGGGGCAAATGGCCTTTTTTCACAGCTGCAAGAAACACAGTGATCTCCAAGCTTTTGCAAGTGTCAGTCCACTTTTCTCAATAATGTTCAAAGTCTCTATGCCTGGTCACTTTTGCACAATCTTTCAGCCACTGTCACCACATGGGCCTGTGGCTTGAACAAACATGGTTCATGTGGCTCAAGTGATGTTAGTGCTTGCATATGTGGTTATGAGATAGTGGAGTAAATGTAATGGGCCCATGTCCCAGAGCTGCTGTGTGAATGCCCTAAGCCAATGTTTGAATGAAGTAGGCCTGTGACCCCTAGGTGATGGGTGAGTGCATGGACCTGTGGCCCTGAGTTTATGAAAGAATACAATGGGCCCAAGACCCTAAACTAGAATGTAATGGACCCCTGGCCATGGCTAACTGAGTGAATGCAATAAGAAAAGGCGAACGCATCCAGCAAATGCAAAATCTAATCACTCTTTGCACTGACAGTTTACATAATGGATACAAACTGCACAAGCTTTGCATAAAGGCATCAAAAACAATAGGTTGGTGTTTAGGCCCTGAGATTATGTCTGCACAGTCACTCTGTGACTAAATATATAGACAATATAGAAAAAGTGTTCACAAAATTTCGAGCTCCACTGTAAATTGACTTAATTTACAATCACAGTCGTTAAAACCACTTTAAAAACTGTGTATTTATTTATCATGGTACAGGTCCACATTGCTGCAGGCCAAGCCTCAGGAGATCATTTACTGGGGAAATACCCCACCAACCATTCAACATGCTCCACTAGTGGTTCACAGTGGTAAATGGCAAAAAACTACTACTTCAAACAACACAGGAGAGTTTACATGATTTCCTGCCTTATATGTTTTTTCCTGCCGGAACTCCCCTGCATTGCCTACCTAATTTTTGAATGCCCCAGTTCTGAAACTGGGCTGCTGGGCAATTTTGCTATAGGTAGGGCTGGTGCAAAATCAGAGGCTAGAGCTGGAGCAATTTCTTAGGCTAGAGCTTGAGCAACCTCTAAGGTTAGGACTGAAGCAATCTTTGAGGTCTAGGCTATAGCAACATCTAAGCCTAGGGATGGAGCAATCTATAAGGTTAGGGATGGAGCAATGTCTAAGCTTAAGGCTAGGACACTACATGGGATTTCAACAAAGCCAAGGACAGAAAACTGACTAAAGAAAGAGACAGGGCCTCCATCAAGAGCAGAGATTGAATGCCTGTTATGGTCCGTCTAGTGTCTCACCAGCTCAACCAACCAGCACAAAGTCTCTTCCAGCTCAGCAAGCACACCTGTAAACTATTAGATAGCCAAAGGAATGAGGGAGCTCAGAAAGTTGAAGGGAGACAAGAGAACACAAATGTAAACCAACAGCCTCTGCACATAACACCCCACCCTATAAAATCAAACACATTTGAAGTTAAAGGAACTTGCCAATAATCCCTAAGCAAATCAAGGCAATACCACTGTGTAAAAAGGTACTCATACCCAATTTGGTTATTGGTAACAGCCCTACACAATCAAGAATAACTTTCTCGAATGGCTCTCCCACAACTGGAGCGGAGAAGAAATTTTCTGATTCGTCTTCCCCACAATTTGACAAGTATGACATGACTGACAGTACTGTGAAACTGTTCTTTAAGAAGTTCTTTAATATGTCATCATAGGTTTTGGTGATGCCCATGTAGCCAGCAGGCTTAGTGAGAGAGTGCCTACGTTGTCTTACAGGGCGCAGGTGCCTGGGGGATAATAGCCACTGTTTTTTTTATTTATGTGAAATGTGTTTTATGTACATTTGATTTTAATATTTTTATTCTGGATTACTGGAAGGTTGAGCATCCCTTGTAGTAGATGCTCAAAGGATTTTTTTATCACATTGGGTGCCTAAATCATATGTGTAGCCATTTTAAAACGAATTTCCTCATGACTGACTAGTGTGGCCTCCGATCACATTCTAGGTGGTCTCAGTTACCTTGGCAGACAGTGTATGCCATTGGGTTTTTTTGGATATATTTTGGTTGAGAATAACTTTGATTGATTGATTTTTTTAAAGTTGATTTCTTTTTTATATATATATATTTGATTTATAATTTTCTTGTGCATGTAAAGATTTATTTATTTATTATAGTAATCTCATTTGTGTGTGTGTGTATAGGATTTGGTGTGGGGTGGCAAAGTCTGAGGCCAATGGTTGTGTTTTCTGTCTCTTTTGTGAGACCCTAGAGTCACCTGTGAGTGCCACAGTCTTCTGGTTGGGGAACGGCTACCTGGTTGTGGTAATGGCATGATTGGATGCTGTTTGATGTTAGCCAAATACTGAAGTTTGTGTACTGATTTTTAATAGTATTTGGAATTAAAGAACAAATTGTATTTTTAACTGCGTTTTAGGTTCTGTCTTAAAATATAAAAATAAAATCTTTCTACTGCATCAGTCTCATCAGAACTGTGTGTGTCCTTAATTTGGGGAATTTTAAGAGGTATCACAGTAGCACGTTTGATTTTAGAGATTTCTATTGTGTAACCACTTGATGAGGGCCACACCCAGATGACCTGAGAAAGCATTTTCACAAGCTAAGCTTAAAATAGATGACCTATAAACCCCAGGAATAACAATCTGATAGTATTCCACTCCAAATCAGAGGCGTTTGGAGATTAACATTCCCCACATTTTACAATTTCGTTCTTAGGGACCACTTTAAAAAAGCAAGTCTCTAGTGACGGATTGTTGAGCTTCTATTTTCAAGCTGCATTTTACCAATTTTTGATGAAACAAGTTCAGTCCCCACAGAAGAATTTGGTTTGCTTCATTTGTCTCCAGTTTTGGAGATGCCATAAAAGTGTCCGACAGGGTCACCTCATTCTTAAGAGTTTGGGCATACGTTTCTACACACACTGCAAACATGTAATTAAATTACTCATCCCCACATCCAATTCCAGGTGTCTCGCTTACCTCGGCCAAAGGAAAAACTGTTCTTCCTGCCAAATCATTGCCAAGGATAAGAGAGACGCCTGCAACTGGCAATTCAAACCATACAGCAACTCTTACAAATTCTGACACCAAACTGGATTTCAAATTAATTGCATACAACGGTACTTGTATATGCCCTATTTCAATACCCTGAACTAGCTAAAATGTATTCTCAGAAAGCGGCACAACACTTGCCAAAATGAAAGATTGTGTAGCAACAGTATTATGCAAGATGGTAATACTGGTTTAACGTTATGTTTGTTTCTCTTTTGCTGCCAGGCTTTACAATCTGCCACCAAGTGTCCCATTTACAGCAATAGAAACAAACTCTAGACTCGCCAGCATGACTACATCTTTGAACCACATTCACACCCTTGTGGATCAGCTTGGGCTCTGTATAATACTTTACTTGTAGGTACTGTGTCTGTGGCCTCCTCTCAGTCTCTGTGACCCATCACGTTTTACTACAGCACTGGAAATGCCAATGAAAACATTAAAATGTCTTCAAGAAATCATTACATTAAACAAGAAGTTTTGTTATTAGAATTATCAGGAATTTATACCAGACTTTTTGCAGCTCTAAGTACTATGTAGAGATCAAAAATGTGTTATTACTTAGTAGTAACCAAAACTTTAGTATTCACACTACAAATAGTATGCAGTGACATTTGCCACGACCACCTCCAAAAGTGCTTTGAGTGATTGGATCACATTGCATTTCCAAGACACACTGGACCTTGTTCACACCTTGGCACTGTCCACTTGTGTGTCGGATCACATGACATGGATGTCAATATGTGTCAGATGTTAACAGAGCCATGGCTACTACCTGTGCACATTGATTGCTGATACCTTTTCTATTTCTATTACGTCTCTTGTTGCCAAAAAAAATCACTTACAAAAGGTTAAAAATGACATGAAAAAAAACAGTTTTTGCATACTTCACATGATGATATATATATTATCATATGTGAACAAACATGTTTTGTTTTGTCACATTTCATATGTACAATATACATTTAAAGAAATCTTGAAATTGGTGCCTGCAAATCTTTCTAATAAATTTAAAAACATTAAGCAGGTGAGGCAGTCATGTTTGGGTATAACATCAGGAACTCAGGATTTTGCCAACCAAAAATGCATCAACAAATAATCCAAAATTTTCCACTTTGTGAGGCAGTGTGCTGTTGAAGTACCACTCTTATGTCCCATTTTAAAATATGGGGTGAATTAAGAACGTGTCCTCATCCACTCTGAACTACAACTCCCAGCAGCCACCGTCTGATCATGTGGACATGGAGACATTGGCTTCACTGGAGCTCTGATTAGCTTCACCTGTAAGATACACTATATAACCTGCCTGTTACACACAGTGCGTTGCTGAGCATTGTTCCAGATTTTCTGAGCCTACAAAATGTTTTTCTTCTGAATTGCTGGTTTGACCTTCTTTTTCGTATTGCCCGTTTTTCAATTTTGGCCTAGCCCTTCTTGTTTTTTCATGGGCTTTCTGTTTTTTTACTTCTGCCCATATTTTCTGACCTCTCTTGTGCCTAGCCCTTTTGATCTGGTTTTGTTGTGCAATTGAACACTGCCGTTTTTGGATTTACCTTTTTTTATTAAAATCTATTTTTCTAATCTCATTACTCCAGCTACATTCATCTGTCTTTTTTTCTTAGTGAATGTTACAATGAATTCAAAAAATTGCAATAAAGGGTACATTTGGTTGTACAGCTATAACAATTAAGACCATTAGTCCATTAAAATTTTGTACATCTCATGGAAATGTTTTTGTCCTTTCAGACACTTATCAGTTTTTTTATATTGTTGCTGCTAAAATAGCCAACCACAGCAGAGGTAATAAGCACTCTATACAAGGCAAATACGTTTGTTTCATAATATTGTAAATGGATATGTAAAACCCCATCTGGGTATATTTTTACTATGACCAAAGTCACATAACTTCTATATAGACATTAGAAAACAATTTAAAATACTAAAAAAGACCTTGTATGACATGTTTAACACTAATGAAGAGCTTAAATACACTTTAAAATGGAACTAAAAAGACCTGATGGGGGTGCTATAGAACAGGTCAAAAAGTCCACCAGACGAGGCCACTGATTTGGTATAAACAGCTTGCTAAAAAATTGCCTGCATTGACGAAATGCTGGATTAAATACTGGAAAAGCTTTCTCTTATCTGTCACTTTTCTTACTTTTTGTTTGTGGATGTTTTTGACTGCTACTGATGTGGAGTTGATTCAAAAAGAGTTAATTAAACTTTAAACTTGTTTTTTATCATAAGTGTCTCGAAAGACATAAAAAGCATTAAAGAGACTTGAGTTTGAGTAGGGAGAGTTTAATTACCAGCTTTAAACAACACCAACCCTGCTCACCAGCTGCTGTGAGCCAGAACTCTGCTCACAAAAGCACTTTCTATATGTCCTGTAGGATTTGGGATCCAATAAACTATTAGTAAACACAACAAAGAACGAAAACCAAAATCAAACATTTTTTACAGGCTGAAACTGTCATTTGCTCCTTTTTTGTTAGCTTCCTATTTCAATTTTCATTGCCACTTTAAATGGCATCCGCTGGCACATCGTTAAGATAACTGCAGTAATTAATGTGGAACAGAAGAAGCTGGCAAGAATAAAGCCAACAGCAACCTTTTAAAAATAGGACAACATCCAACTTTTTTGTTTTTGCCAAAAACATGAAAGGAAAAAAAATAATTTAATAAGTACAATGTAAATAAAACATCTATTAATGATGCAGAAGGCGTGCAGTGGTGTATTGTTTAATGATTCTTTTAATGAATCATCTAAAAACATCCAAGCAGAAGCCAAGTAAAACATTTAAACTCACACAAACTGAGTGACTATACACTATAAACACTAGTACCATTAACATAAATTAATAACAGTCCTTATAGGTGCATAGGCAAAGTGGCAGTGCATAGTGATATGAGTAGAATGTCCAGCTAGTGCTCAGTGAGCCTGTCCTGTCAGTGGCCCATCATACAATAATGTCCTACCACAGTGAAGAGGTGTTGTACAGTGTGATCGCTGGTCATATAAACAATCTCAGAGCTGAATGGGTCTGTAGCTGGAGGTGCTACGCTGTCTGACTAGTAGGTCATGGAGGGGGTGTGATGTATTGTCTAGGACAGCAGTGAGTTTGTTAAGTGATCACCTTCTCAACACCTCCTCAAACCAAGCAGTGAGCAGCCCAAAACCATCCTTCTTGATCAATCTGATCACTTGTAGTGCCCCTATCAGTCACAGGCCCATATACCTCCATATGTCGCTCCTGTGTAATGTCACAGACTTTCGGTTCTGCATATTTCTTGTACCAACATGTTCTGCATTGTATGTACCTATAGCAGGTGTGATCTCTCTAGAAGGTGTGTTATGTTATTTTCACTTTGAATATTTTAAAATTAGCTTATGTATATTGAAACCCTACGACTGACCAAAAAACACTGCTCTCTTGACAACTGTGAGAATTGTGGCAAAACATCCTTAACCAGACTGCAAACAAGATTCCATTAAACATGTATTCTTGTTCTTAAAGGTATGTGTCTAAAAGTTTGAAAGTTTATATTTTTTTATTTATTATTCTAATTTAAAAATCGTTCAATTTTACATCCAACAGTTATGCCCATCTTTGAAAGCACTCTCTTGAACTAGCCCTAAACATGTCCATCACAAATACATCTATATCAGCTCCTAAAAGCTTAATTGTTACATACAAACATTGTTTTATTACTTACATTTACTTATGTCAGTGTATTAGCACCGCAAGAATGTCTAAGTATTGTGTACTAAAAGTCTAGAAGGCTGAGGTGATTTGCAAAAACTAAACTACTGCCTACACTTCTTTTGTTTTATGTGTGCTACAAAACACCAGACCAGACTCTCGCCTTCTCCTTTGCCTGTTTTCACAGACTGCTGCCTCTCAGTTAGAGCAACATGTTCACATATGACATTTAAAACATTAAGGGAGGTATAATGTGTCATTTTAGTGCATCTATAAAGCATATTCAAACAACACAGCAATACACTATATTAGGGATTCTGCAAGTTATCCTTCTTTTTTGTCGTGACTTTTCATAAATGACTCAAAGAAGACCAAACTCAAACTATTAGGTACATTCAAGATGTTTTAAGACGAAACTGTGCCATTCTTAGATATCAGATCACTACCTACCCTAGCAGTCTGATACACTACCTGTCAAATAATTAAACATGCCAAATTAGTTACAAACATGTCAAATGAACCAGGTAAAACAGGAGTATTTAATTAGAATTCAGTACACGGTCCAGATAGAGGAAATTTCCCCATGCCCAGATCCGGGCCCTCATAATTTCTAACTTATGATTTAATGCCATATCCTGTATAGTGGAGTAGCCTAATGTCAGCATTCTGTCATCAGCAACTGAAAAATCATTTACAAATACCATTCAGTATATTTCAATACTATTTATTGTTTTAAATGCTGAACTGAATTAATTATTTATAAAACTTCAAATGTTTTTTTTCTCACTCCAAGTAAAAACAAGGGCTACATTAAAAATGCTATTGAAAAAAGTGCATCATAACATGCTTATTTAGAGAAAAAGTAAATAAAACGTGGAGTTTGATTAACTCAATCTCACATCTTAAAAGTTTATCTTGTATTCCTCTCTCACACTAAACTCTCTTGTTTAGTTAGAGAAGTGAGCTTTTGGTTGTCCAGCCATGACTTTAAATCTGGGCTGAAAATTCTCACATTCTCACACACATATGAGATACATGGGCCGTTCTGTGTGGAGTTTGAATGTTCTCTTCATGCTGGAATGGGTTTCCTCCGGGTACTCCAGTTTCCTCACACAGTCCAAACACATGCAGGTTAGGTTGATCGCTCACTCTAAACTGTCCGTAGGTATGAGTGTGTGCGTAGGTGTGTGTTGGTTATGCGATGGACTGGCGACCTGTCCATGGTGTACCCCTCCTTTGCCTGATGACAGTGGGATTGGCTCCAGCCTCTCCCCGTGAGATATACGTGGCTGCTTTAAATTAAGTCATTTTTCACCGTCGACCTTTCTTTTTTTAGAGCACAGCATCTGAATGAGCCTTTCTCTCTGACTCTCTTTACTCTCCGACTACGGATTCTCGCTTCGTACCTCGCCTGTGTGTGCCGCTCTCCCGAATCTGCACAGATCTGATTGGCTGAGGAGCGCTTTTGGTGCCTTTGGTCTGTGAGTTTACTGCGCCTTGAAGCCCGTATACCGTAAAGACAAGAAAAGCATTTAAAATAAACACTGTCAAAATTAAATCGTTCTCAGTAGTTTATCAGTTTGGGTCCGCATTGGACAACGTCTGGGCCCGGACCGCGGCCTGCCTATTAGTGACCTCTGATCTAGATGCTTTATTTTTTAACTGGAGTAAGCACTGTTCTCTGTGTTTGATTGTACTGAGTGTAAAGTTTGGTGGAGGTGGGATTATGGTGTGGGGTTGTTTTTCAGGAGTTGGACTCTGGTGTACCAGGCATTTGCCCGGTGGGCCGGCAGTCCTCAGGGCCGATTCTGTTGGATGTTTTTTTTTTTCTCTTTTTTTTCTAAGAGACTGGCCCACAATTCAGAGGGGGCAACCCATTGGTTCATCTTCGGTATAGACAGTGGACTGAACCAATCAGGACATAGGACAAAAGCGACCACACCATTATCTGCTGTAACTCTAGTTAGTTTCAGCATTGAGCATGTTAAAGGAGTGTTAAAAGAGTGGCAACACGGAGAACCCAAAGCGAAAGAAAGGGGGTGCAAAGAAGATACGTGCAAAGACATTGAAGACTGTCACTGTAGATAAGAAATGTCACTGTAGATGCTGCAAAATGTGCTAAGATCACAGACATGTTCGCCGCTGTAGCCTTCATGTCCTCTGTAACAGCAGTGCTCCAGCTCGCCAGGTTTGATTTACTCCGTACTGCCCTCTATTGGATGTGTTGCTCAACAACCATGTCAACGGAGCTGTATGTGGCCAGTGAAGGTTATATCGCTTAAAACGCACGCAGACATGAAAAGTTTTAAAAACATTATTTACATTTTTATTATGAATTTATTGAACCGATTGTTTATTGTTATATAGAATTAATTTTAGATACAATTGTTAAAGATTTAAAAAAATGCCTTAAAATATTAAATATATAATCTATAAATTAATGAATATATTAGAAATAATACAGTATATCAGTTCTGTTATGATGTATTTACTGCCCGGATTGTTTATAGTTTGTTTACTATCGAATTTAAATGTAATCGTCTCCGTGGCAACGTCGTTTCAGCGATCAGACCAGCCAACATTTCAGCAGCGAATACACAAAACTGAACGTTTCTCTTAAAAATCAGCAAAACTTCAAACTCCAGCTCCTCCCAGCAGATACACGTGTGTTCATCGCATTTCTGCTCTCTTTCCAGCGTCTTTCACTCCTTTCTCTCCTTCATTCGGCACATTTTACTCCGCTCTGCTCCGATACCCCAGCCTGTGAGGAGAAATTCGAATAAAAACAGTCGAATAATCAGCTCAGCTGTACTGGATTATTCAGATGTGCTCAAAAGCACACATGTATCATCATCAAACTCGCTCACGAGAAAATCTACAGCAGATTAAACCCACCAGAACTCCAGCGGAGACCTTTCAGCTCGAAACACTAACAAGTTGTGAAGTTATTTGATACTAAACGCGATGAATGGCGCTGATAGAGGTCTTCGGTTAAATCTGTGCGAGCAAAGCATGAAAATGAACTTGTAGCTGATCCAGTTTCTCAGTGTCGTGTGATCGGTCAGACACCAGAGGGCGCTCCAGACACAGTCCACAATAAACGGGATACTACGGAACTTTTTAGTAACTCGTAGCAGATTAATTATATTAAAGGGCCCATATCAAGTGTTAGTACTGATTTAAGAGTTATTGCTAATTTAAGAGTTAATGCTGATTTAAACGTGCTGATGTATATGTTAGTGCTGATTTAAGTGTTAGTAATGACCTAAATGTGCTGATGTATATTTTAGTGCTGATTTAAGTGTTAGTAATGACCTAAATGTGCTGATGTATATGTTAGTGCTGATGTAAGTGTTAGTAATGACTTAAACGTGCTGATGTATACGTTAGTGCTGATTTAAGTGTTAGTAATGACTTAAATGTGCTGATGTATATGTTAGTGCTGCTTTATATATTAGTGCTGACTTAAATGTGCTAATTTAAGTGTGTTAATTTGTATGTAAGTGCTGGTTTAAGTGTTAGTGCTGATTTACATGTGCTGATTTAAGTGTGCTGATTTAAATGTTATTAACGATTTAAGTGTAAGTTATTAATGATTAAAGTGTGCTGATTTAAGTGTGCTGATTCAAGTGTTACTGCTGATTTAAGTATACTGATTTATATTTTAGTGCTTATTTAAGTGTGCTGATTTAAGTGTTATTGATGACATCACTGTCAATGGGCTCAAGCTCTAGGGTCTCTATCAGTGCAGCACTTTAAGCCCAGGTGGATCAGAAGGAGCTGTGTTCTCTGTTTCTCAGCTACATCGTTCTTCTCACTGCTTTGTGAAGTTGGTTCTGATGTTCTTTTACTGAAATTTCTCAATGAACTGTGTCAAAATGTAAATGCAAATGTCTTCTGTCTATTTCTGCACATAAGCCATCAAAGGTAAGATATAAATGCTTCATGAACATCTCTCATGCCCACTGTGGCAGTGTGCTTTAGCCTTCAGGATGATTGACAGTTTGGGTTGAAGTGTTCTGGTGTCGTTTCGTGTCAAGATGATGTTTTGTACCTCTCTGCTGACTGATTACAAACTAGAGTTCAGCTCGTCATTGGGCTTCATGAGGGTCATCATGTTTCTAGTGGACCGTTGCTTTGTAATAAAAGGTTTTGATTGTATTCAAAGGGGGATTCCATCCATTTTTCAAATTTTCCGCACAATTCTGATGTGAAATGGTTGATTGTAGAAACTTACTTTATTTATTTACAGTGTGCTGATTTACGTGTGCTGATTAAAGTGTTACTGCTGTTTAAGTGTTAGCTATGGTATAAAAGGTAATGCTGTTTAACTGGAGCTACACAACGCGGAAGCGACTCATAGCCACAAGTTGCTTAACCATTACGTGACAGACTTTTGTACATCTGATGCAGCTTTTAAGGTGGAACAGGAAAATTCCAACAACTTCAGCATCGTATTAAAATCACAAGCGTGATCGCTCGATAGTCTGAATCACCTATTCAGAAAATGTTGATCAGTTTATTATTGAAATTTATTATTGAAAGCTGCGTGAAGTGGTGCATCTGGTTTATGGTGGCCTTCACAGAGGACAGTTTTGCATGATTGCGAGTGTATACCGTCACTGTCCAAGGACAACACGTAATTCCATTTGTGTCTATTATTATTTTTTTGCATCGTCTTAATGCGGCAGTTGTCGTTTACATTGTGTGACACATTTATGTTAAATGGAACAATAGAAATGTTCCAAAATAGCTTGGAGAAAATTCTGGTTTCATTGGCTTACATTGAAATTAAAGACAGTTTTTTGTCCTCTCCTGTAAACATGCCTTTTTTATTATCGCCAAAAGAGTAACTTTACAGGAGAGGACAAAACTGTCTTTAATTTTAGTGTAAGGCAATGGAACCAGAATTTCTCCAAGCTATTTTGGAGCATTTCTGTTGGTTTATTCATCATGGAATTTTAAAGTGATATAAAGAGCGGCTGTCGTGTTCAAATAATCTAGAAAAAATTAAATAAACTAAATACATGGTGATGTATAGTTTTCTTTGGAATGCGACAATATGTTCAATAGCGTATATCTGCATTTACTCATAATTCACATATCAGTGCCTCTTTTGTCCTAGTGGAGGAGGACAGAGGGGCCTTCTGGAAGTGGACGTTGGACATCATCCACCGCATGAGTGGCGAGATGCTGCAGATCAACAATGACCCCCAGTTTTTGCCGATGTCTTCGCTGACCTGAAGAATGCGGCAGAGGGCCATGTTAGGAAAATGCTGGCGGAAGGGAGGAAAAAGACTTAGTTTCATTTTTCAAACTGCATTGAGGGAACAACTTGGTACAAAAATGTATTGATGGCATTTTACAGAGTAAGGACAGGACTAATCAAAGAAATGTGGGATACAGGACAATCAAAACCAAACAGGACAAGTAGACAATTCAAAGGATACATTTCTACAATTATGCCGTGCGAAAGATTAGATGGCGACCCGAAAACATAAAATAATGCAAGTGAATAGATTTATTTTCATAGGCTACACCATTTAATTTACAGTTTAAGGTTCAAACGTTCTTCTTCTTTCCTGAGTTATTCCCTCACTTGTGCAGGGTCCTCAAAACAACACATCATCTTCAACTTCTTCTGGTTAAGGGCATCTTCTGGGGCGACACCTGCCAACCCACTCCTGTGATTCCATTGAGTTTCTTTGATCAGCCTTTTGGTGGCCTATTGCATGTGTCATACTTCGACTTCTTCTTGCTTTGCATCACATGGGCCGTACCTCCCACATCTTCTGAGTAATTGGCACTAGCCAGAACTTTTTTCTGGAACCACAGGAGCCACATCTATATTCATATGTGATCAAACTGCATGATTCTCACTGACCACAGCAGCATCTTCATCTCCATCCTATGGAGGGTTTGTTCATGCTTGGTGGAGGCTGGCCAGCATTCAGATCCATAGAGTGCAACTGGCCAAACCAAGTTGTTCACTTGAAGTGGGTTGGGCTTTAATGGCACTTTTGGTATCTAATGGTGACTTGCTGTCATTCCAGCCATGCAACACTGATTCAGGCTCAGGCATCTGTAAAGGTGTCAGTGTGAAAAGTCACGAAGAAGCCAGCGTTTGTGAACTGGATTGTTTTGCATGGCATTTTTATCCAGCCTATATTTCCACTTTCATACGTGATCTTCAAGGTTCTGGTAGGATTAATTAGTGAACATCACGTCGTCTGTGAACAAGTGAACAAGGGTGTAGAGTTTTGACATCTGCCGGCAGCGTAGACTGAAATTGGACAATGGCTCGGAGGCAGCTGTTATTGATCCATTTGAAAATCTACAATGAGTGGCACAGCACACAGATCTGGAAGGAATTTGAACAGTCGCTAACATCGTCTTTCTTTTACAAATGGGAACTAGTCAGCCATATAAGTGGCGAGCTGTCATAGATTAAGGTGTGGTTAAAAGGCTTGTGAAGCTCTCAACCCAGGAAAAGCCTTCAGATGTGAGCAGGAGCAGCAACATGCTGTCATGAGGAAAATCTTTGGAGTGATAACTTTAAGGTGAAACTGTAGTGGTGATATCATTGAATGTGGCGAGGAACAACAGCACCCACAGCAGTGAAAAGGGCCTTCAGGTGTGGACATAGAAACAGTGGTGTTAATGGCTCAGGATATAGATGAAATGTTTTCAGCTACAAACAGAACCACAGAAACGGAGGTGGTCTCAACAGGTAGGTATATGGAAACTGTAATGCCAATGCCATTCGCAGTGGGCAGGATCTTTGGAGTGGTGACCTATCTTCAGTAGCTGGCATGGATACTGTTGTGGGGATGCGATTGCACTGAAGAAGCACTGGAGCAGTAGGTATACTTGTTTGGAGGTACTACTAATTGCGAGCAGGGGCATCAGAGTGCTAGAGAGCCTGCATTTCAGGTGAGCACTTGAGAAGCCTGGAATGGCAGCATAATTAGCTGAGAATAACATCTTCAGCATTCTTGGATTTGGACTCTTGGATTTTCAATACCATCAAACTTAAAAATGGTATGGTCACTCCCTTCAGGATCTTACATTGGCTGTTTCTGTGCTTTTATTATAGATTAATGATTTTTAAATGCACTGTAGATTATTCCAGTTTAAACTGGCATCGAAATCCAGCATGTTGTACCTTTTTGGCTACAACTTCAATAGCAGATAAGTATTTAATGGGAAAACTTTAATTTAAAGTTAATATATAGCGCTTAGCAAAAAAAAAGGTCAAAAGCTCAACTTTTGCAGCTCAATTTACGTCTAAGTGTCATGAATAGATATGGATACAAGAGCAGATCTTTAATTAAATCAAAAGGCAAGAACAGAATATGCTACATAGAGCAGTAGGCGCAGTTAGCAGCTGGCAAAAAATAAACAAAACATAAAGCTTGAGTGCGAACCGAAACAATCTCAGCAGCATCCACATTTAGTTAAGACCTCGCAAGGCCTTGTGTTCGTCAATGTCCTTTATATTGTCCTTGATTAGCAGGTGGGCGAGGGGGTGTGGTCTGCTCAGTAGACAGGGGAGTTAGAACAAGGCAGAGGTAACGGAGAAGATCTAACACCCCCTGTGACACTAAGGAGAGATGCAAACATACAGGTATTTTATTTTTAATTATTGATACTTTAATATCTTTTTAATATTAAAATATTACATAAAACATAAGGATCCTCCTCACAGCCAAAAATGCCCATTCCTCTTGTAGCCTAGGTAAATAGGTAGGTAGGTAGGACAACACCACTGCAGCCTTCATGTCCATGCCTGGAGGTACCAACACTGTACCTCCTGCTCCTGCTCACAGCTGAAGATGTCACCACTGCAGTCCCTGTTTCATATTAGCAACCATGGTCACTGGAGAGGTGGTGTCTTCAACTGTGGCCATTACCCACGTTCGGCTTGCAGCTGTTCCTGTGATCTTTCAGTCTTTCCTTACAGCCCCTGCCACTCCAAATGGTGGTGCAATGACCCAGCTTGCACAGGTATCACTTAGTTACAGGTGAGTATATGGTTCACTGTGCATCGTGCACCATTACAGACTTTGTACCTGCGCCAGCAATCTAGAGCTCCTTCCTTTAATCTCATGGCCAACATTGGGATCACTTGAGACGTGGTGCCTTCAACTGCGGGCATCACCCACGTTAGGTTTGCAGTCTTTCCCCAACAGACACTGACCCTGCCACTTCACGTGATAGCACTATTCCAGTGCCCCAGCTTGTGCTCATTCTTGCATCCTCCCCACAGCTATAGATAGCAATTTATCTTAGAGCCTATGTAAGTAGGTAGGTCAGACATCACCATTGTAGTCTTCATGTCCAGGCCTGGATGTGCCCGTCCTGTAGAGCTCCTGCTCACAGCTGAAGGTGTCACCATTGTAGTCTCTGTTTCATATTACCCATAGCTGACGACACCACTACAGACTTTGTACCTGCGCCAGCACTCCCGCCTCCAGCTGGAGGCTTCACCTCTACAGTCTCTGTTTCACTACTAAACCAGGGTTACTGCAGAGGCGGCACCTTCAACTGCAGGTAACACCACCATTAAAATTGTTGACCTCCCGAGTCCCCAGCCCAGGAGACCCTGAGTGCAGCTACTCCAGATGGTTCCCGGTCCAGCACCCCAGCTCATAGCTGAAGAAACCACCATTAGCTGCAGATTGTGTAATGGCCAAAGGAGCGACAGCAGCAACGTTTAGGTTTGTTTGTCAGATGTGACCTTTTTAAATTACTAGTGTGTAGATACCACACTTACATTTCTTGTAGTAGGACACAATAACTTAATGACACTTGTAATGTATTCTATATTAGTTTGAGCTTTGATGGAAGAAAGTTTTGTTTAGGTGGTCAATTCTGTGTCTATTAATCGTGACTGCTATGACCAAAGATCATGTGGTGTTACCACTGACTGATATGACGTATGTCTAGTTCTGTGCTTTTATAATCAGTTCTTGAGTAGTACTTATGCAGTAATCTCACTTTACTGTGTATTTTCAGTATTTTTTAATAATGTATTAATTAATTATTTGAAGTAGGTCATGTTTAGTGATGCATGAGACCAGTGAGCCAAATGCTAATATATAGGTCTTTTAAGATGTTTAGAATAAAATAAAGAAGTTTGTAGAAATCAGTGAGAATCTCTCTCACAGCCAAAGCCCCCCCCCCCCCCCCCAACACCCGAACTCCTACTAACAAACAAAGACATCACCACTACAACCTCCATGACCTCATCTGAAGGTTCTAGCACTCCACAGCAGCCGTCACTGCTACAGCCTCTGTTTAACGCCAGTGGAGAGTAGGAGCCTTCAGTAGCCGCTACTGAGGCCCCCCCCGAGTTCTTCACCCTGTACACAAAGAAGACACAGTCGAGACGTCCCTTCACAGTCGTCTTCTGACTATCCGAACACTCTGGTGCTATGATCCAGCTGTAGATCCATAACCAGGAATCTCCACTCATTTCTCTGTATAGTTAAATATTAAACAGAGTCAAGATTTTGGCCATATTCATGGTGTTCACTGGTTTACTGGTCACTCTGGATAACCAATATAATTGTGGGATAGACATGGTGACCTCTGGTTCCCATTATCCCCACTGTAGACAACCTTGATTTCTCTTTAATTTAGCGTTTCACAGCAAAGCGCTCTGAATGACTCTGTTCACATTTTAAACACTGAATTATGCAGGAATTTAAAAAAAACTGCAGAGTTTTCCTTCAAGCTGCAGAAACATGAATTGAAGCTACATTTGTTAGTAATAGTTATTATTAATCTATTCATTGAACACACACACACACATCTAATGCTGGCTTGTACAGAATGTATAGAATATGTATGGTATGTGTGGAAGATATATAATATGTACATGTTTCTTTAATAAAGCTGATGTCATTAATATTTCATACATATTATTTCATAAACAACACTGTGTTGTTTGAACTTTGTTTTGATGCTCTCTTAACAACGTTCCACATACTAGCTCACATCAGGTCTGAGTTTAGTTACTGCTGACTTCATCAGATTTTAACTCCTTTTTAAAAGCATGTGTCTAAAAGCAGCTCTTATAAAATCTTCCCAGAGCTCAGTGTGTCTGTTTAGTAAAAGATGCATTTCATAACAGTTTGTTTCTCTGAACCACATCATTCTATAGACTCGCCTTTAGCGTTAGTGTTACTAAATATGATCCATCTATTTTTCCCTGAAAGTATATTACACTAAAGTCTGTTACCTAACAGTGAACAACCTGCTGCAGCACCACACCTACTGATTTATTTCAGCATTCAGTGTACAGTACAAATAGTTTCTGCTTTTTTATTTATTTTTTAAAATTCTGTTTATTTGGGAAGGAAAGGCCTTACATTCCACTTTTTTACATATCTGACACATCTGAGACAAAAAAGCAAACAAATACAAGGCTTCCTCCTGTTTTTAGGGGAACATAAACAAAAAGTACATTCATAAAATAAATGACAATAATAATAGTAACAACAACAACAATAATAATAATAAATAAATAGGGGAAAAATCTCAGGAACAGAGGTTTTGTTTTACATACACACTATACTTCATCAAATCTTTTATTTAGCATTGTATCGATGAATGGAAATCTGGTCTCAATGGTTTGATGTAAATCTGGTTAAATTTGTCTCTTTCCATACTAAGAGAGAAAGATAAGCCTTCTGTTACATATATCTCATGAATTATGTCCAGCTATTCATTCATAGTGGGGAGCATGATGTTTAGCCATCTCCTCCTAATCACTTTCTTGCTGGCTGTTAAGAGCATAAGTATTCATTTCTTGTTCTTTTTATTCAGTGTTGTAGTTGCAATATTGCACAAATATACAACCTCACATTTGAATGGGATGACACTCAAAAACTTCCTGTGTCAAAAAGATTCCTGTGTCCTTCCAATATGGCATAAGAATTTTACAATCCCAAAATATGTGATGGTAATTATCACTTTGGTGTCACAAGAAACCACACCAAGCTTGTCTTAGTTTGAAGTGTATTTACAACTATTTACAAATATACACACAACAACAACAACAATAATAATAATAATAATAATAATAATAATAATAATAATAATAATAATAATAATAATAATAATAATAATAAGCCATATCTCCAGTGGTAAGTCAGGCCAAAATAACAAACCAAAACCCACTCTAATTCCACCCACAAAACTACCTAACCTAAACAAAACAAAAAAAATCAAACAAAGGACAGGCAACTAACCTAACTCCCTAACTCAACCAAAACAGGAAAAAAAACCTTTAACCCAAAGAAAATGTCACTTACCCCCTTCCAGCATAAACAAAAGAAACCACAACACTCTTTACACACTATAAACACTGTATATTAAACCTGAGGTCAGCACACCAAACTCAGGGTACAATATAATACACAAAATTAACAACCCAACCACAAGTTCTCTCTCTCTCTTCCTCTCTCTCTGCTCTTTTGTTTGGGATTTTGCCACCTTTTTGGTACGTCCTGGATGGGCTTCACTTGCAGCCTACAGGATCAGGGACAGCGCCAACTATAGATATGGAGGTAGACAAATAAACAAACACAGGAAACACAGACAGGGCACGACACACATAGGCACAGCCATAACAGTTGTAATGTATTAAAGCTCATAAAGGCTCCCTTGTCCAAAAATGTGCAATAATTTGTAAGACCTTTTCGGATCCAGAGTTGAAATCAGTAATCAGCCACGTTCGGGAAAAAAAATCAGTACCATATACACACTATTTTAAAATTCTGGATGATTTTTGTATATTTATAATTTAACTACCTCACACTATGATTTTAATGCAAGCTTTATCCAATGATTACTTTCATTTATTAGTTTAATTCACAATTTACTAACAGCAATTATAGCTGCTACCGACACTGTCCGACCCAGTGATCAAATGATGAGATTTCTTCAGGCCAAGGTCCGGACCGTCATCATTTCTAACTAATTTTAACATGTGTTATGATTCAGGGGTGTATCCTGTTTACTGAAGTAGCCTAGTATCAGCATCTTATACCATCAGCAACTGAAAGACCAACACATCACACATACCGTTCAGTATATTTCAGTATATTTACTGTTTAAATGCTGAATTGAAATGCTGAACTGAATAAATGCTTTTTTGTCATTTTAGGTAAAAACAAGAGTTACATTTAAAATGCTTTTGAAAAAAAAGTGCACCATAATGTGCTTATTTATAATTTAAAAAAAAATGTTTTCACATCTTAACAGTTTATCCCCCTCTTCTATTCCTCCACACTTTCTCTTGTTTAGTGAGAGAAGGGAGCTCTTGGTCCAGCCAGGACTTTAAATCTGGGCTGAAATTGTGTTACAATTTCACACATATGAAATATCCGGGCTGTTCTGTGTGGAGTGTGCATGTTCTCCCCATGCTTGAGTGGGTTTCCTCTGGGTACGAATTTTTTAAAATTAAGGTGGAAATCTAGAAATTCACAGTACTCACACACTCACACTAAAACATAGAAATAACAGCAGAACCCATGTTTTTAAGGTGGAATTATAGAAATTTAAGGTGGAATTGTAGAAATTCACAGTACTCAGAAACACACACTAAATCATGACAATAACAGCAAGACCAGTGCTTTTAAGGTAGAACTGTGGAAATTCACAGTACTCAAACACACTGATTACAAATCACACCTTCACTACACACAGACACCACACACACGCTACACACCACACACTCAACAAACACTGATTACAAAACACACCTTCACTACACACACACGCTACACACCAAACACTCAACAAACACTGATTACAAAACACACCTTCACTACACACACGCTACACACCACACACTTAACAAACACTGATTACAAAACACACCTTCACTACACACAGACAACACACACGATACACACCACACACTCAACAAACACTGATTACAAAACACACCTTCACTACACACAGACACCACACACTCAGCAAACACTGATTACAAAACACACCTTCACTACACACAGACAACACACACACTCAACAAACACTGATTACAAAACACACCTTCACTACACACAGACAACACACACACGATACACACCACACACTCAAACACTGATTACAAAACACACCTTCACTACACACAGACACCACACACACGCTACACACCACACACTCAACAAACACTGATTACAAAACACACCTTCACTACACACACACGCTACACACCAAACACTCAACAAACACTGATTACAAAACACACCTTCACTACACACACGCTACACACCACACACTTAACAAACACTGATTACAAAATACACCTTCACTACACACAGACAACACACACGATACACACCACACACTCAACAAACACTGATTACAAAACACACCTTCACTACACACAGACACCACACACACGCTACACACCACACACTCAGCAAACACTGATTACAAAACACACCTTCACTACACACAGACAACACACACACTCAACAAACACTGATTACAAAACACACCTTCACTACACACAGACAACACACACACGATACACACCACACACTCAAACACTGATTACAAAACACACCTTCACTACACACAGACACCACACACACGCTACACACCACACACTCAACAAACACTGATTACAAAACACACCTTCACTACACAGACACCACACACACGCTACACACCACACACTCAACAAACACTGATTACAAAACACACCTTCACTACACACACTCGCTACACACCACACACTCAACAAACACTGATTACCTTCACTGCACACACGCTACACACCACACACTCAACAAACACTGATTACAAAACACACCTTCACTACACACAGACACCACACACACGCTACACACCACACACTCAACAAACACTGATTACAAAACACACCTTCACTACACACAGACAACACACACGATACACACCACACACTCAACAAACACTGATTACAAAACACACCTTCACTACACACAGACACCACACACACGCTACACACCAAACACTCAACAAACACTGATTACCTTCATTGCACACACGCTACACACCACACACTTAACAAACACTGATTACAAAATACACCTTCACTACACACAGACAACACACACGATACACACCACACACTCAACAAACACTGATTACAAAACACACCTTCACTACACACAGACACCACACACACGCTACACACCACACACTCAGCAAACACTGATTACAAAACACACCTTCACTACACACAGACAACACACACACTCAACAAACACTGATTACAAAACACACCTTCACTACACACAGACAACACACACACGATACACACCACACACTCAAACACTGATTACAAAACACACCTTCACTACACACAGACACCACACACACGCTACACACCACACACTCAACAAACACTGATTACAAAACACACCTTCACTACACAGACACCACACACACGCTACACACCACACACTCAACAAACACTGATTACAAAACACACCTTCACTACACACACTCGCTACACACCACACACTCAACAAACACTGATTACCTTCACTGCACACACGCTACACACCACACACTCAACAAACACTGATTACAAAACACACCTTCACTACACACAGACACCACACACACGCTACACACCACACACTCAACAAACACTGATTACAAAACACACCTTCACTACACACAGACAACACACACGATACACACCACACACTCAACAAACACTGATTACAAAACACACCTTCACTACACACAGACACCACACACACGCTACACACCAAACACTCAACAAACACTGATTACCTTCATTGCACACACGCTACACACCACACACTCAACAAACACTGATTACAAAACACACCTTTTAAGGTGGAATTACAGAAATTCACAGTACTCGCACTAAAACACAACAATAATGGCAGTCACAATGCTTTTAAGGTGGAATTACAGAAATTCACATTACTCGCACTAAAACACAACAATAATGGCAGTCACAATGCTTTTAAGGTGGAATTACAGAAATTCACATTACTCACACACTCACACTAAAACACAACAATAACAGCAGTAACAATGCTTTTAAGGTGGAATTACAGAAATTCACAGTACCCGCACTAAAACACAACAATAATGGCAGTAACAGTGCTTTTAAGGTGGAATTACAGAAATTCACATTACTCACACACTCACACTAAAACACAATAACAGCAGTAACAATGCTTTTAAGGTGAAATTACAGAAATTCACATTACTCACACACACTAAAACACAACAATAACGGCAGTTACAATGCTTTTAAGGTGGAATTACAGAAATTCACGTTACTCACACACTAAAACTCAACTATAACAGCAGTAACAATGCTTTTAAGGTGAAATTACAGAAATTCACATTACTCACACTAAAACACAACAATAACGGCAGTAACAATGCTTTTAAGGTGAAATTACAGAAATTCACCCGAACCATTAGATGCGAGATGCGAGAACGCATCTGAGAACGCAGTGTAGATGCGAGAACGAGCTGTTTTCAGTGCAGATAGAGTAAGAAATAAATGTATAAATATGGAAATATGGAAATAAATGTATAAATAAATAAATAAATAAATAAACGTATAAATATGGAAATAAATGTATAAATAAATAAATAAATGTAGAAATAAATGTAGAAATACAGAAATAAATGTAGAAATATGGAAATAAAAAAAATAAATGAATACATTTATTTATTTATTTGTGCATTTATTTATTTATTCATTTACATATTTATGTATTTAATTATTTATTTGTACACTTATTTATTTATACTTATGTCATTTTTTGTCCTCTATAGAGAGTCATGCATAAGAGCTATTCTTTTTATTGTTGTGGCCAAATTTCATTGCCTGACATAAATCCACTCCACTCTCCACATGAACAATGAGAACCAGCCAGTCACAAGAGGTAAACACTTTAGGTTCCTTAAATGGTGTCTCTAAAAACACACCACTGAAGGCTTTGCCCTCAAGCGCAATGAGCGAAAGAGCGAACAAGAGTGAGAGCAAGAGAGTAGCAGTGGTCTAGCAAGATAGAGAGTAAATGAAGAGAGGGCGTAGCATTACTGATAGGAAAGCAGTGAATCAGAGAAATAATTAAATTTTAAGTCATTGTAGGCATTAAACATTATTCAACTCCTTTCTCAGTGGTTGGTGCAATTTGCTATTATTGTTACTTTATTCTGTGAAGAGGGCCTCCTTTGATATTTTGGGACTTTAATAAAAATGTGTTTGTACAGGTACACCATCTCTGACTTGGCCAGTTATTTAATGATCTAATGAGCTAATAAATCAGAAGAAATCTGAGTTTGTTATGACATATAGGTCAACAGTGTGGCACTGCGCCAAAACACCTCCCTTAGGCTAATAACATTCACTGCCCACATAGCAAAAATTATCTGGCCCGGATCCGGCGCAAATCATGCTGAAGTTCTGGCCCGGGTCCTTTTGCACGGTGGGCCAATACTGGTACAGATCCGCTTTCCAGATATGGACCAACGCCGGGCCAGGTCTCAGCGATTTCTTCACACATCTGGCCCAGATCTGGCCCAGATAGCAAAAAGTGTTCGGCCCAGCTCTGGGCCAGACCTACCATAATTTCTGGGCTGGGTCCATAAAACGGATCTGGGCCGGTGTCTAAATGCACAACATGCCAACAATATTTTACCTACTACACTTTATATATGAATACAGTACTTTCGGCTATTTGAATACAAATAGATTAAAACAAGGAAGTTATGTTTCAATTAATTAAATTAAAACATAAGCATATATAAAATAAAGAATTCATAAGCGACAGCCTTTACCAATTTTATTTAAAAATTTTATTCCACACAATATTAACAAACAGCCATTTCCTACATTGATCAGAGCATTCTTGGACACAGAGACTTGACACAGTGCATCATTTCTCATGTAAGCAGCCTAAAGAGGAGACACAAAAAGATATTTTATTTGTGAAACAGCAAAAATTAAGTGCCCAGCCATATATACACAGTCCCTGGTAACTACAGCTGTGACATGTGGTAAACTACACAAGTTATCTAGCTATCAGCCTAAACGGCTCATAAAATATGCTTTTAGATCAAAACAATAAAAGACAGTCTATTTATATGACCTTCTACAGCCAGATTGTACTTAAACTACAATGTTGTTGATGCATGCCACCGTTTCCTGACTTCTCATTTCAGCACCTGATATAATTTAATGAAGGTTTGATTACATCAACTAGGTTTTGGATGGTAACTGTAAATAGTGAAATTCATCAAGGAGAGATTTAAACCACACCCAATCACACTGTTTTTTTATTTGTATTTATTATTTATGTTAGTCTGGGACATAAACACCACCCAGCAACTTTACAAATAATGTTCTAAGGTGCCAATAGTCACTCATCTGAAACTTAGTCAGATATAAACTTCTGAGCGAGTGCATATATCTATTCATTTTTACTTATTAGATTACATTTCAGGTGCAGAACTTCTAAAGATTAAATCCACAAACTTTCTCTCACAGCTCTATACAGCATGAGTAGCTGCGCCAATTACCCCTGCAGATACTAAGACTATGTGTTTGTTCTCACACTCTTCCTAAACGCTGTGAGAAGTCAGTATTAGTTTTTAGAATTAGTTTTTAGAATTAGTTGTGCTTTATAGTCATAGTAATGTGAGTGTGCATCTTCACCAATGGACATGATATATTACTATTTTACATGAATTAAGCATAGAAAAGTCAAAGAAAAAACCTTTACCTTTTAATAATCCCAACAAACAGACCACATGGATCCACATCCAATGCTCTATAGAGGGAGTATATAGGGAGTCACGGAGACTACGTCTCTAGTTTACAATGGGCCAGCAGACGTCCTGTAGTAGCTCTTACAAGCTTTAATTGCAAGGACAAAAGGAACCTTGTTAATACTTAAGTTGACAAAAACTCCCGTGCCCTCCCTCTTAACACAGAGCTAAAACAATACTCTGTGTGTTCATTTTGCCTTTTAGACAGAAAATAACATTAATGTTTTTAATAAAACACAAAAAAGCCACCCTTAAAAAAAGTTGCCAAAATAAAAGCTCAAAACCACTGTTCTTTAAGGGTTTTTTAGTAAAATCATTTAGTTTTACATAAAACCATGAGAAATCACAGAACCATTTGCATCCTTAAATGGTTCTTTGAATGATGAAATGGTTCTTCTCTATTATACGGAACCTGTATATAGTTATTTAAATTGTTTAAACTGTTCTTTATAGATGCTGTTATTAATATACAGTATATGAAATAGTTTGGCCACTGTAACTTTTGTGTCTGGCTATTTTGTTGGATCCTTGACCTGACAGTAAATAAAAGCATTTTAGTCTTATTTTATTTAGAAGTGTTTGCCTCAACCCAACTGATGAAACTTTGTTGTCGGTCGTGGCGTAAACAACTGGAAAAGCTGACAACAATGCAAACTAATTGCTGTCATCTTAAATAATTGCAATTAGCTTAAAAATGAGTTCAGGTGATTATGTAACAATGAAACGAGCAGTTTCTCCCAGGTAACATAGTAGGATTTGGGAATCAGCTTGTTTTACCACCCCTAATTTGTAAAGTCAAGATGAAGAGGAACAACAGTGTTTGAGGTTCATGGTACAGTTCTACATATTGTACACACCTTAGAATACATTTATTTAGTATTTTGTGGCCCCAACATTTTAGCTGAATAAATTAGGCTGTGTTACCTATGAAATACACAATATCATCCAACATTCCAACATGCATTAGATAAATCCAAACCTATAAAATAATTATTTACTGAACTAAATGATCAGGGGGTCCAATGAAAGAGTCTGTGCACAGGTCACAGGTCAACTGGAGAAGGCCTGAACACCGAACACACTTGAACATTATACGATACGAACTAAATTGCTTCATAACTCACTTTATTTTACAAAAGGCTGCATTATCGAAGCAAAACGAGTTGAACTAAACAGTATTAAGGTAGACTTACATGCAGTTGCTGTTAGATCTTTTTGTCTACAGAACTAGGCTGTAGTTATAACCTATAAAATACAAACAGATAATGTATTAGATTAATCCAAACACGCAAAAAGACAAATGTAATGAACTGACTTATATAACCCACCTTGAATAGAAGCAATAGGTCTGGCTTTCAGGTGTTCAAACAATCTGTCAGAGATCCTAGTAAAAATATGCATATTATTAGCCCAGTATAGTAACTTTGTGTTTCCAATGTTTGTGTTTTTAATATTAATTCATTTCAGACTCAGTTTAATGTTCACTAAATTCTCTAAACATCCTTATAATCATTGTAATGCTAAAATCATTTTCAGACAAGGGCCTGAAAAATCTGCTTCTTTTTTTTTTATTCTTCCATTCCACCTTGTGCCTGAGTGACTCAGCGCCATTGTAGCGCTATTTAAGGTGGAACAGCAAAATTCAAGTTCGCGATTTTTTAGCATGTGGTCCCATGTTAAATTTCTGCTAAACATTAACCACGACTTTTAATTCATTATAGGAATTAGTTTACTTAACAAAAAAGATGTAGCAGTGCGTTTGAGAAGCAAAAGGAGTTGAAGTTATCAGCATTTGTTCAGCTCTGTAGCTAGCCTCAGGCCCATCTTCAGAAGATGATGATTGGCCAGCCACTGCTGCTGGAGTGACTAGGCAGATGTCCGCAGAACTAAAGGGTAGAGCAGTTTTATTTACTGACAGTGAAAGAAGGTTAACAAAGATTAATTAACAAAAACCCTTAACCAAAGTACATAGACCTGAGCAACTATATTATTGTATTATAGCATAGTATAGTACTAGATTATAGTAACAAGCCAAAAAGTCGAAAACCAAAGAGGGCAAACAAATCAACACGCTGGTACAGTCTGAAAATGTAAAAAACAAGTAACAAGGTAAAAATCATACACAACCATACTAACAAGACTACAGCAGACCGCTCAGTATGCAAAGGCCTCACAAAGAACTAAAAGGAATGAAGAAGTACATTTACAAACAGACTTACAAACAAGCGACAAGGATTGGAACTCAAGACTGTAGTTTAAGAACTCGCAGAGATCAGGTAGGAGGAGAACCCGGAAGTGTGACACAAGCCTCAGGTTAATTATAGTGAGACCACAAACACTGCTCTCTTGGCAGCTGTGAGTGTTACACACAAGACTTAATAAAATATGCATTCTTGTTCTTAAAAATAAAGAACACACAATAAATAAAATAAATGAATAGTTTATAATAATAGCAACATCTTTTAAGCTTCAGATCGCCACTCCACCTCTTGCAACATCAGTTTCTGTACTTGCCATAAAAGGGCTTTGATCAGATTTTACTGGACTAAAGAATCTTCTAAAGACATCAGACCATGCGACTCCCTTTGACTTCTGTCATCTTGTATTATCAGAATTAAACAAGTAATGTTTGATTAATTAATGATTAATAATGATTAATTAATGGTTAGTATAAGTTTGTGTTTTAGTTCCAATATTTATTCTTTTCAGTGAAGTACCTGGTAGGCCAGATCTGCAGCAATAAACACTGGAACTAAAACACAAACCCATACTAACCAATTAATCATTCCCCACTTATTTAATTGTTTGTTTGCAAGATTCCCTTCAAATTGTATAGCTCTGAACTAAATTTTAAGTGCTATTATTTGTTTAAATCTTACCACCTCTATAGTGGTCAACTAGCAAGCAACAATAACAAAGGTCATACCTGTTACACATGAGATCAAAGCACAGTCATGCATGCCTATAAATGCAAACTCTTGAATTAGGCCTAAGCCACTAGATCAGCTCTTGCTCCCTTTTACAGACAGCTGCTTTTCAATCTGAGCAACTGAAAGCCCTGAAAGCAGATATGCAGATATGAAAGCAGATAAGCCTTGTGGTTAGAATCGCAGTGACTGGCCTCCAGTTTTTTTATTGGGACCTTCCAGACATAGACTGCCCATCAGGAGATTTTCCAGTAGTTCAGTAAGACTGATTGAAGGTATTTATTTCAACATTTACAAGTTCTGACCAACATCTGATGGGAATGTTACAGCTGTCTTAGGACTGGCATATGACTGAGGAACAGAGAGGAGATGGTGTTAGTAAACTTGGGAACTGGGAATGGAAGCTGTGAATTTGACTTTAGACTGGAAGAAGGAGGGCTTTCAGATATGTTTATCTACATAAACGTCAGTTACTAAATAACTCTATTTAATACTTTTAAAGATGTTACACTGTGACATTGCTTCATACACACAAAAATAGTGTAACAGCGTGGATTAAACATATCCCTGGGTTTGTAACTTCACATGTGCAGAATAGAGCATTATTTACACTTTTTAAGTGACTGAGCTGATTTTGGTACTCCCATGGTTGGGTTTCATAGTTAAGCAGGCAAAAACACTAATAATAGACAAAAATAAATGATCCATATGATCCAATACTTTGATTCAATACCTATTTCAGCTAATTAACCTATAGCGCAGGTACTGCTGGATTTAAACAATTCCAAGTGGTGGCTGCACTGTTAGAAAGAAAGAATGTACTATGCAAGTACAATTGTTTTGTCACGGTACAAAAAATGTTAATGTACCATCAGATGTACAACAATGGCTTTAAGGTCCAACTGTGTACCTTAAATAACAGTCTCCCAGACACAAACCACATTCTTGTTCATTGACAGATGTTTTAAAACAGATCTATAAAATTAAAAGGCTGACAGGGTGTGTGGAGTCAATGCAACTTTAGAAATATCATTTCAACAGACTGTGGTACAATCATGTTCCCTAACTGAAGATACTAAAATGTAACCCAGTGACAAGAGGAGTACAGTCCCTTTAACAGCTTTGTATCTGATTACAGTTAGAAGCCAGGAGTCAACAGAATACATATAGCCTTCATTTAGTTCAAATAGTAAATCTAACATATGTAATATTTATATGCAGTATTATGCAACAATTTTACCTTAAAATAAGAGCTTAAAAATCTTGTTGATGGTACACTGATATAAGAGGTATAAGAGGGAGAATGGCATCTGCACTGTTGCCACTCTGGGCCCAGAACATCTGTTAATACACCAGCACATTTTAAAGCACGAGACCTCTTGCAAGAACTGCGTAATGCTTTACGGCACCATGTCACACACTAAAACTATGGGTCTTCAGCTAGTTAGGACAAACTACTAGACATTATGGACGATGCCAGACACCCTCTGCACACAGTCATCAGCAACCAGAGGAGCCTGTTCAGTGACAGACAGCTCCTTCCCAAGTGCAGGACCAATAGACCTAGAAACTCCTTTGTCCCTCATGTCATCAGACTGTACAGCTTCTTTCTTCAGGGAAGGAGGCATAACAGGAGCACAGAGGATGCAGCAGTAACGTGAACACAACACACAACTGGACTCTGTGCAATAACAGTTAACAAGTGCAAAACATTGACAGCATCAACCTAACAATAATGAATACACATTAAAATGATTTTTTATTATGTGAAAGGAGCTTGCACATGGTGGGGGGCTATTATTTGTTTTGGTACTGGGGCACATAAGATACTAGTTATGCCACTGATCATATTTTATCTAAAGTTTCTATAAAATTCATTTAGCAGTTAAAACTCAAAACTCCTAATCATACATAAGTTTACTGACATCTTTGTGAACATTGATCCTCCTCAAAGACCACAGCATAGCATGAGAACGAATGTTTGTGGTCAACTGACTATAACTTTCGGTTAAAGTTTTCTTCTTCTTCTTCAGTGAGAACACACTGTCTCTACCACACCATGGCTCTTGTCTCTCTGCTTCTGCTGGCTGCTCTGCTGCCGTACCTGAGTCACTCTGGCGAGTATTATTTAAGCACAGCTGTTTTTAACGTGTGATTATATGCAATTTCAGTCATTGTTGTTGTTGTTGTCACAGTACTTCTGTGCAATTTTCAGACATATAAATTATAGAATAATATTAGTTCATTGCACAAGCCAGTTTATAATTATAAATAAGGTGGGATGAATGCGAAATGTAGACCAGAAACTGTCAAGCAGCTGGAATCCTGTAGCAAAAATGCAAAATGGGAAATATTTCACCTTCCAAACTTTAAAGCAACTGGTCTGCTCAGTTCCCAAATGCTATCAGAGTGCTGGTAAAAGAAGAGCTGATGTAGCACAGTGCTACCCATGAACCTGCTACAACTTTTTTTGAAACATGTTGGTGGCATCAAACTCAAAATGGACATATATTAGAAAAAATTTGAGTTGTCTTTGGACTATTTTCCAATTAGACACAGGGTTTAAATGATTCACACATCACTGCAATCTGTTGTTATTTACATTTACACAGTTTACCAACGTTTTTGGAAATGGGCTTGTAAGTAGTTTACACCGAGAGACAAATGCATGCAGAAAGTGTGAATATACATCCTCCACTTTCTTTCTCTCTCAGCCAGGGTTAATGTTGGTATAGTGAATGGCACAGAGGCTAAACCACATTCCAGACCCTACATGGTTTCACTTCAGAAAAATGAAAGACACATCTGTGGTGGATTCCTGGTTTCTAAAGAATTTGTCATGACCGCTGCGCACTGCAAAGAACAGTAAGCTGTTTTACTTTCCAGTGCTTTCTCACTTTAGTCTCTACAATAACAATTACATCCTGAAATAAAATGCATTTATTTTACTTTCATAAAATTTTATCTAGACATTTTTTGTGTTTATGTATTGGAAGTAAGTTTGAATAAATCACATATTTTAATGAACTCAATTGGTCACATCTAGTTGTACATAATGAATAATTTTCCGCTCATAAAGTGAATATGGATGGAACTTGAGTGATTCACTGTTTAGTGTTGTTTTTGTAAATTATCTATTTTGTACAGCTTATTAGATGTTATATTAGGACCTGTTACCAAGTACATTAAATCAGCTCTGAAATGTTTCTCTATCTAGACGACTTACGGCTGTGCTGGGTGCTCATGATCTGTCAAAGAAGGGAAATGGTTCTATCCGTATGGAAGTGAAGGATTACTCCGTCCATCCAAAATATGTTGCCGAAAAACCTGACTATGATATCATGCTTTTGAAGGTAAATATCTGGACCAACAGAGTAAATTTAATGTTACAACTCAACAGTCCAGGGTTCAAACTGAGATGTGCTGAGTGTAATGGCATTACATTGAACAAAGCCTATTTTCCCTGTACTTAGAGTTTCTACCCTTTAACTGTATTACACCTTTCAATGGTTCTAGTGCAAGTTTTTTATTTCTCAGTAACAACTTCTTGACAACAGCACATCCATGGTGTTCCTGTTAAACCTTTTAAGGCAGTTTTCCTGCCTTACACCTATGTATACACAATCAGTCGTAGAATTTAAAGTTGAGTGAAGTAGTCTTCTCACAGTGGAAGAATGGACAGAAACACCTGTGAATATTTTTTATATCTCAAATGTGGAGCATGATTTTCCCTTTCTAGATAAAAGCTTTAAGTGCCATTTATCTTATGGTGGCAGTTTTGGTGGTCCTGCATGTTGCCAGGAGCCCTATTTTCTTTTTTATTTTATAATTATTTGCGCTTTTTTGACTTTCCTCCTAATTATGCAAGTGGATTGTCTTAAAAGTATCTCTTACATTACTTGTAATTCAGGTCGCTTTGACTGAAATTAAATGAATAAAGGGTGGTCTCTGGTTCAGCCCGCCAAGTCTCTTATAGCATGTAGTGTCCAGGCACCACCCAAAAATTGCATCAATCACACATACACAGCATTATCTCAGAAACCAAGTTTTACAAAATTTTTACAGTTTTTACATTTTTCTTGATCAATTTTCACAAAACTGGACAGGCATGTGCCCTAGGGCAGTAGTCAACTTTACATTTTAATGAACTGGATCACTATGTGATGTTGTAACATGCACAAAACATGTTACTCATGCAAAGGTTGTCCTGTTGATATGCAATTTATCATTCTGCTACTGTGTGCATTTCTGATTCTGATTTCTTATAAAAAAATAATCAGAGAATATAGATGTAAACAAGCTATGAATTTCATTGTGTAGTCCCTTTTGTACAATGCTTACTCAGAAAGCATAACATTTTTGTTATTTAATTTTTACCTAATAAACACCACTTAAACAATGAATAATGGAGATTTTGTAAAATGCTATGAAAATATTGTGAATATTATTTTTAGTAACAGATTATCAAAAAAACTTCACAGGCATGTTCCTTAGGTGGGCTGTAGACACTTTTTAAATTGTGGTGCAACTGCATTGCTCCTGGGGAAATACAACATGCACCATAATATTACGTAACAAAATCATGTATTTTTAGACACATTTTTATCGACTCCTTATCAAAATTCACTACATATGACGCCCTTTTCAGAAACTCTGACTCTCATTTCTGCAGGTCAAAGCAGTACCTTATGGGTGATTTGGTCCTCATAATGGAATTTATATTAACCACATAACTAAAAATTGAATGTTAGAAATGTTACCCTTAGCCATATTTTTAAACTTCTTTGATAAAAATTATTCACTGTATTATTAAAAGTTGAAAATATGAACCTTAGTATATATCATGATTAAAGTATATATATCATGATCACTGCTCAGCATTTATATCAAATGAAGGCCATTTGTATTTTTAGCTTCTGCCTCTAAACAAGAAACAAACTGCATTAGATCTCATTAGTTTTATGTGCTCGGACCTGCAATTGTGGCTATATTTCAGTTTATTCCTCTCAGAAAAATAAAATACTTTGAATGAAGCGATTAATCATACTTTAAAGACAAGTAATATAAGGACTTTTATTACTTTTTAAAATGACCAACCTTTGGTCTACAAGCATTAATAGAACCTAAATTACAACACTGATGTGAAGCGTCTAATAGCATCTAAAGTTAGTTAATGTGTGTAGGCCAGTTTGAGTTGCAGTGAAGAATTTGTCTTAACATTACACTATGCAGGCTTGTAAATAATTTGTTACATAATTATCTTCTCACAGTTACAAGGAGAAGCCAAAAAGAGCAAAACTGTAAACTGGATCTCCATCCCTGAAACAAATGAGGACGTCAAGGCTAAGATGGTCTGCAGTGTGGCTGGGTGGGGAAAAACAGGATCCTTTAAACCCGCCAGCGAGCGTCTTATGGAGACCAAAATTACTATTGTGGACAAAACTGAATGTAAGAAACTCTGGAAGAAGTATCCAACCCCGAGGATGATATGTGCAGTTCATCCTGGAGGAACTTGCAAGGTAGGAGAAATGCAGGATGATTGGTCAGTCTGTTCTACCGTGTTGACCCACTATTGAAACGTACACTAAACCAATTCAATTAAATTTCACAACTATAGAATAGTAATGTGTTTCATTTGTCTGTTGTTAACAGGGAGACTCTGGAGGTCCTTTGGTGTGTGGGAATACTGCAGTGGGCATTGTTTCCTTCGGTCAGAAGGATATGTGTGATGCGCCCGCAAAGCCAAAGGTTTTTGCCAAAATATCTGAATTTCTGCCCTGGATCAAGTCTATTGTTGGGAAAGTGTAATCTGTTTGACAAAAAAACCAAAGCATTCACTGCAATTTCATCTCAATAAAAGCATTTTTCAAGCATATTTCTTGAGCATATTCTTTAATAAATACATGCGAGAAATCCTGGGAAAAGTTATACTCAGGATTTGTCATAATACAATGTAACAAATAAATCTTATAACATAGTAATGAGGTACTTAGTAAAAAAAAAAGCTTTAATGGTAGTCTTAAAAAGCCAGACAACCACGTAACAGTAATACACATCTAAAGACAACCTTTTGAATTGTGTAGTGCGTGATTTTAATGAAATTATCTACAAACAAGACCACACTGACTCTAAAACCCACCCCTTATTCCTCCAGTCCGTGTTCTTTTAATGTCTGAATTACAATCAATAATACAAGAAAAGCTAACAAAACAGTTGTGTTAGCTAACTCTTGCAGTAATGCGGTTAAAAGTTTTTGAGGGGACTTTTCAGACATGCTAACATACATTGCATCCATAGGCCAACAATAAGCTTGTTATATGTCAGACAATGTTGACAAGTGTACTATATGCACTCTTAGCTCCTTCTTCCCAGTGTGTTGGGTTGGTATAGAAATGTCCCTCTTTCTGTGATATTTTTAAATACAATGAATGAATATTCAGAATAAATTGTACTCAATAGTAATTTTCACTGGACATTAAACAAATGAAACATGATCTGTTACCTTTGCACAATGGTTTTTTGTTTAGGAATGTTATATGTGGACACAATAAATTATTTTGGGGCTCTTTTATTTGCCTGTTAATTTATTCGGAAAAAAAGTAACAAAAAAGTTTCGCTTGCTTAGTTTTTTTTTACAAAACTTTATTCAGTTTTAAGTAGAGTATTATATGGATTACAACCTAATGGGGACGTACTTTATCTTAAAAGAACATAGTGTAAACTAAAGTGCAACCTCAATACAGCAAAATAAATACAGCACTGCTTTACGACTGTAAAAGAAACAAATACAAAAAACAGTGAGAAGAACAAAATCACACAAGCGGAGCCACTTTAAATGAAACTCACATCTCATCTACGTTAGAGACTGCTATTTTCAGTTGAACTGCTCTCAACTGCTTACATTATCTCTATACTCTACACAAGAGATTCACACAGTTTTTAAGAATGTTATTACAAAAGTCCTCAAGAACATTTAAGATCTCTGCTGGAATGGGAGAACTAGCTGAATATGATCTTATATACCCCAAACAATATACGAAACTAATAAGTTTACAAATGTGAAAATATGTTTGTCTCTACTTTACATGAACAATATATAATCGTTTTGCACCTGTATAATACTTCTGCTGCTATGATGAAATAATTACCACTGGATTTCTCCCTCAGAGCAAAGCCACACGTTCTGGTGACAATCTCTCACCAGAGACATTTAAGCTATGTGATAAATCGAGTTTCTTAAAGGGACGGTTTATATTTAACCACTATGACGATACGCGGACAGAAAAGATGTTGATATCCGGTTCCTTATGTCTTGCTTAACTGAAAACTCTGAAATCATTATAATTTTATTTTCCACCTGGCTACATGTAGCCATAGTTTGTGTGGAACACATTTTTGCACTGTGTGATGTGTATTGCAGCATGCTTGCTTTGTGCACTGATGCTACTGTTGCTACTGATGGCACTGATAAGACAGAAGCCCTCTGCAAGCTGCAATGTGTGAGCAGCAATCAACCTCTACTTTCAGTGTTGGGTTCACACTCATTTTGTTTACCGCCCTTGTTAGTCTATGCCTCCACTCACATGCAACCCAGAATTTCTCATGGCTATCCCCAGACATTTTATAACAAGATCACAGCAGAGTGGTTCAATGTAGTCTTACAGTTTTAAATAGAACCACTGCCTTTCTTAAAAAAACTCTTGAAAAAATCTTTAAGCATGCAAATGACAAGATAAAAGCCAAGACCAAAAGCTAACAAAACGGCAGGGAAGCTCCACCCCAGTTTACAAAATTCAGAGACTGGCTTCTCATAACTGCATAAAGTATTGCTCCTCTACCCAGTTTGCAATGCAAGAAACAGCTAATTGCTGTAAAATGCAACATTTTCCAACAGCTTCTCTGGCAAGAAGCTTGACGTGTTTCTCCCAGAATGCATCATTTATACACAAATCCTTTGTATTCTCTATATTTAAGGAATGCACTTTTTATAATGTGAGCACCAGTAAGTTATAGAGAGCTTCACACCAGAATCTTCTGTACAGTTCAAAGGAATGTTTGCTGATTTGCAACAAGCACCATATCATAAACAAAATTGATTTGGGAAAGAATAGATTTGTAAAACTAAGATATTTTTAGGGGAACAAAGATGAAAAGGGGATAAAACCACCCCTGACACATTCTGTAAAACCTGCTGTTTTTGTAAATATTTTATTGTATGACTGCTGACACATTTCCCAGTTAATCATATTTTTACTCTCAAATTCACATGAGTATTATGTTTATGACTCGAGACTCTTTAGCACATAACCATGTTCCAGTTTTCTGGCACTAGTGGAAAAAAAAGACCACAACAACTCATAAGAAACTATGTTTGTGGTGGACTGATTCGTCCCACCTTTCTATTTAAGCTCTTCTTCGTCTAGGAGAACTCACTCTCTTCATGCAGCACCATGACTCTCATGTCTCTGCTTCTGCTGGCTGCTCTGCTGCCGGACCTGAGCCACTCCGGTATGTGTCATTTAAAAATGACTCTTTTATTACAGTCAGTGTTTTTCGTTCTTAAAAATTCTCACGTAATTTTTAGAAGGATTCATTCTAGAACAATATCAGTTTGTAATAAGTAGTTCACAATGAAAGACGAATAAAATATGATTATAACCTTCCACCTTCTTTCTCTCTCAGCCAGTGTTAATGTTGGTATAGTAAATGGCACCGAGGTAAAACCACACTCTAGACCCTACATGGTCTCCATTCAGGCAAATGGACAGCACATGTGCGGCGGTTTCCTTGTGTCTGAACAATTCGTCATGACGGCTGCACACTGCATGTCGCAGTAAGTGTGAAATCTGGGTAAAGTGTATTTATTTCATGGTTGCAAACTTTCTTCAGTCTTTTCTGATACAGTTAGATGGCTGAACAAATATCAACCAGACACCAGTTTATTAAAGAAGATTTGTTAAACTGTATGCATAAGAACATTTTAAAAGAGAAATTATGGTGAGATGTATGAGCAGTTCTAAGTTATACTTATATAATGTATGATATTGCATATATATTTAGCATAATTTCCTTTTTTCTCTAAACATCAGACAGCAGCTTACAGTGGTGCTGGGTGCTCATGATTTGTTAAGCAACAGGGAGGGCTCTTTCCGCTTGAACGTGGAGTGTTACCACCCCCATCCACACTTTAAAAGGCAAGACTATGATATAATGCTTTTAAAGGTAAGTAACTATGCTGAGACATGCAAACACGCTGACTTGGGTAGAGATACCAGATAATGAAATCTTAGTTCTATAACGGCTGCAGACAGTCATGTTTACGGATACTTACTAATCTGACTGTTATCAGATTTCTGCAGTGATCTGATTATTCAAGTGTTCACATTAACAGCATACACAGATTTTTTAGATCAGAGTAAGGGCTAGAAAGAGAACTCAATAAATAAAGTTGCAATTTAGCTCAGTGATCATTTCTCAGTGCATGTATACTCTTGTCCTAGTATAACCTAGTCTATGCACATACAAAAACAGAGTGCGGTACCAGAAATAAGCAAGCAAGGCTACTCACTCACTACATGTTTAACGAAATAAAGGCTCTTTTTAAGTTAAAACAAATGATATTTTTACAGCACATTTGAAAATCAGGCCAACCTGAGCCTGATGTTGTGAAGGTCGCATACAAAGTGAAGTGCTTTGTTTGTAGGCAAGATGATTTTTATTGAATTACTATAAACTTTTTAAATATATAAAAGCTGCAGATAAGCACAAAAATGGTTTGATATTAGCAGCACTGCTGAGAGGAAACATATACTTAGGCTAAAAAAAAAGAGTATCAATGCATTCCCCATGTTTAATGTGCTGTGTGGCTTCGGAAATGAATAAAACACACTATCCTTCAGTCAGCCAGGTCTGTCTGATCATCCACCAGGCACATTTCATACAAAAATATTCACTGAAAAATGTGAACACGCTGGCTAGAACTGAACACTTGACTGAGGTAATGGTGGATAATAACCGATCCTAAGCAGTAATTGGAAGGCTAAAGAAGTAAGGCAGGACTTGAGTTCAGCAGGACAAAAACACTGGAAAAACAAGCAGGGGCCTTTATGGGCATAATTTTAGTGAAAATCTTTCTTTAAATTATTAACTGTTAGTTAGTTGAGGCTGAGATTCTTTGTCACTCATAAAGATGTTACAAGGCATTATATTTATGATGCATTAAAAACATGGCGATAAAGGGTAATTCATTTGTATAAATATTTGTAGCTTTGCTTAAAATGACTAATAAATGCATTATAGTATATTATGAATATGTTTGTAGATGCTTACAGACACCATTCATAAAAAATGTTGGCATTAGGGCATTAAGGCATTATCACACTGTGCCAGCTTGTTGATCATTTCACAAACAACAATCTTCCCACAGTTGAGTGAAAGTGTCAGAAAGACCAAAACCGTCAACTGGATCACCATCCCTCAAAGAGACAAGGACATCCCAGCCAACACGGTCTGCAGTGTAGCTGGCTGGGGACAAACAGGAGCCCACAAACCCCTAAGTAATCGTCTTCTGGAGACACGAACTAAGATCATAGACAGGAAAAGATGTGCAAACATGTGGCCTATAACTCAAAGGATGGTGTGTGCACATCATCCTGGAGGATCTTGTCAGGTAGGAAAAAATCCATGATATATGTAAATCAACTCACAAATCAAAGTAATGCAATCATTTATGTGTTGTTGTTTACAGGGAGACTCTGGAGGTCCTTTGGTGTGTAATAATGTTGCATCAGGTATTGTCTCCTTTGGCGAGAAGATGTGTGATTCAACGGAAAGGCCAAATGTTTATGCCAAAATATCTGCCTTCCTGCCCTGGATCAAGTCTATAATTGGAAAGGTGTAGTCTGCGCATGAACCAAAAATGTTCCATTTGTTTTACTTTTGCATTTCAATAAAAGCATTCCTCAAGCATATCATTTACTGTCTACAGTTTCACTTTCTTTCACCTGCAAAACTATTGCAGGGACTGACACAGATAAGGCTTAAAGCACATACATCTATCAGGGACAAGGAAAAAACCTGAGTTGAGTCTTTAATTTCTGGGATTTGGTTCTGAGCTGAGCATCTGGGGTTTGAGTCCAAGTTAACTCTGGAGTCTCTGGAGTTCAAGTCTGAGTCGAGTCTCTGGGGTAAGAGTTAAGTCTTGAATCTTTGGTATTAGTTTAATCTTGTTATTAGCTGCGGGGATTGCATTGTACAAAAGTAACCCCCTAATAAAAAGCAAGTTTAATGTGGCCTAAAATAACAAATCTTTCTTTCAAGAAGAACACAACAGAGACACGCATGCAAAACAAAAGATAAACAACTTTATATGACAATTACTATATTATAATATACAATGTACCTGCATAAGTGAAAACTGAAGTCACATTATTTTGAGCTTTAGCAAGTCTGGCACCACTGCAAGCTGTGGAAAACAGGAAAGTAAGCAAATCATACTGTGATTTACTGAGAAAGAGCAGCTGTGTGCGGCTGGAACTAAGTTTACTGTATTTATTATAAAAAAGGATCATCTTAAAGCAAAGTCAAAAATCAGGCAAAAAACTAATCAGGCAAAACACAGTTGCAAGGGCTAGGCAAAAAGGGAAAACCCATACATAGCATACATAATTAGAATTCCAACAAGGCAGATCTAGGATAGTCATGTACTTTGTGATTAAATAAATAAAATACCAAGAGCCACAGCATCCCAGGAGTTTTAGACAGCATAATGGAATGTCATTACGGCTATCACCTGTACACACATTCACATCAAGGCACCATAAGGTAATGGAAGCTTTTTTGGAACATTTGTATTGGACCATTCTTTATACATGTTTCACACAATGTAAATGATAGCAATCAAATAATGCAGACAAATAAAAATCAACAAAAAATAGAGCAACATGTTTTTCACTGAACAACGGCAGTATGTTAATAGGAAGCACTACTATTCAGTCAATGTGCAGTTGATATTAAAAGTTGTGACAAAATGGTGATGAAATGGTCATGAAAGTTTCATCCTATGACAAACTCAGTTAGCACACTGGGAGAGTGGTGCTTTAAGACATGGCTGGCTAATTGGTAAGAAACACAAGTGCTAGAATTTTAGGTTTATTCTCATATACAGGTCACATTATCTTCTATCTTACTACGGTAGTGTGTGAGGAAGATGCTATTTGTGGCGGATCGTCTGAGAAGTAAATTTGAATAAATACTGTATAAAAAGGTACAAATAACAGATTCAGTTAAAAGGTCTTTGCAAGCAAAGAAGCCAAGTGACAAGTGTTCATTATAATAGTTCCATTAGTTTAGTCAATACATGCTTTGAACACGACAGCCACAAGGCTACGTGCATGTAGTCCTGTTACTTCAAGTTTAACAAGCTGTCCAAAGCATCAGGTTACTGATACTGAGACCACAGCACTGACCACAGATACTGTTCTCATAGCAACTAATGAGTATTGGTGCAGAACAAGGATCAACTTCAAGCCACATTGCACACAAGACTTTCTGAACTTTCTGACTTTCTGTCTTCTTCAATTTATCTGAAACAGTCTTCAGAAAAGTAACTGTTTTTATTGATTAGGATAGTCAGTGGATAGTTTGCTTGCTTACTGCAGCGTTACAGTTAAAGCTAGATATTATTAATTTTTGATTTGGAAAAGTAAATTAACTGAGATTAAAAAGAACCTGAACCACCTCTGATACATTCAGTAAACTGCTTTTGTAAATATTAAACACACAATACATTCCATCTGCATTTTCCAGCAATTATTAAAGTTTTATCATATCATAAAGATTCAATTTGTAAGATTCTTATAGTCTAAAAAAATGTGTTAAAGATATCTATAAAGTTAGCATGTTGACCAGCTAGTCCGGCTCATCCTGTCTAGTCATACCTTCAGCGGTAAATACAGAGTTACTGTAGCATCAGGCTATCAGTCCAACATGAGAGGATGAAGAAGTAGCACCGCCCACATATCCTACCCAGCTTGCAAATAAAGTTAAAAGTGTTTCTCCTGGTTAGTTCATTTAAGGATCACCTTAGATCAAACTTTCTCCCCAATGTTTAACCCCAGTTGGATCCCATAGACCACAGCACATGCTTTATATGCTAACAACGTGCAATAACATTCGGTCTACTTGACACGATATTTGTAATACAGTCCCTTTACAGACAGCTCAGTCTACAGACAATTCAGTGAAACTGTTTCAGTAAGTTTTGTTGTCTGAAGTATAGTCTAAACGCAAGATCAATAAGCCAAGCCAGATCAAAACCATGAGAGCAACAATCGTGTACATGGGGAGTCCAGAAGCAGAGCGAGAATACATTTAGGGGGCAAAAGATGAAGTAACGAAACAGTCCAAAACACCAATGAGCAAATGCTTTTGAAATTAAAACATTGAGTCTCCTACATGTCTTTTGCTGTTAACCATGAATTCTTTCTCCCCTCTTTCAGAATTACCTTGTGTGCTCTTGGATTTATTTTTTTTTTTTTTGACCTGACACAACATATAAAATGAATATATTATGTTATTTATTGCGCTAGTAGAATAGTAATACTTTAACTTGTGTGTTGTTACTAGGGGGACTCTGGAGGTCTAGAATTTTGCAGTGGACTTTGTGTATTTCAGTCAGAAGGATACGTGATGTGATGCACCCACAAAGCCACAAAGGATTTTTTGGCCAAAGACAAAGTGTTATCTAACCAAAACCAAACCAAACCAAAGTGTTCACTTTAATTTTGTCTTAATAAGACATTTTTGAGCACATTGTTTGATGAAAATACATGTAATAAATCTTGGCTAAATCCTGGAAATCCTGGGAAAAGATATACTTAGTGTCCAGTATGATTACGTGCAACATACAAAATACAAAATAAGCAAGTGCAGGTTTAAAGGTAGTCTTGCAAAGCTGGATGATTGCATAACAATAATGCATATTTAGTAATTTTCAGTGCTGGATTATAATACAATTGTGTGGAAATAAAACCATACCCTACCAAAACTCAACTGACACTCTTCCAGTCTGTGTTCTTTAATATCTGAAGTACAATCAATAACACAAACAAGCCCAGCAAAACAGTGTTGTTAGTTAACGTAATTAAATTCATTATAAGACCATATATATATTCATTATATATATATTGTTATTCGAGCACACCATCAACGCCTACTTTTTAAATTAGAGATTTCACACTTGTTCCCACCCTAATAAGTCTCTTCAAGAAACTTAAAAGACTGTAAAGTTTTGAAAAATGATTAAAGGATAGAGTGAACATGACAGGCTGTAACGGTGTAGGAGAGGCAGAGGCGGATACACATGCAGATGAGGATTTACAGGTTTAATAACATCCATGATAGCAAAAACAGGCAAACAAACAAGCATAAACACACCATCAGCATAACAACGTAGGACAAGGACAGACTGCAAACACAGGGTTTATATAACACAAGGCAACAAGAGGGAGCAGGTGACATGACTCAGGACGAATGAAACACCGGTGTGACAGGCGGGGCTAGGGCAGAGACAAGGAGCCAGTGACCAAAATAAACACCATGTGGACATGACAGGACGTAAACAAGGACTCAGACAGGGGAGGACAAGCAGGGTGCGACACAGGCCACCAAAACAGAACTTTCATCTTTCAGTGGTAGGAGAAAATCAATAGTCTGGATAGATGTGTAGCTGTCATAAAGCCCTTACACTGAAAGGGAAACAGAACATCAGTGTTTTCTAAAGCTGTAATAAAGATAAAGTATTGTAGCGATCCATGCACAAAACCCATACATTGACTTTTTCTGATTTGGCGAACAGCATATTTTGTCTGTTCTAAGACTTTGTGTCAACCAGCGATTTCCAGAGACAAAGACGTTTTCTCATACAGACACACACCACCCCCTCTCATCCTGCCTAAAAATCAGATAAGACAGAGCTAAAACTATTTATGACCCCTCTAACTACCCCCACTTCCTGTGACACCAGTAGCAGGGACCAGACTTTATAAGCCAAATTAACTTCTCATAGGAATGTTCCTCTATTTGTGGCAGTGAAATATGTAAAGTTATGTGTCCACCTTATGTCTACACTGTGTTTTTTTAATTTCCTTCTCTCTCTCCAAGACCTTCGATTTTCCAAGCAAAATTCTCTGAGTTTGATCCAAGCTAAACTCTCCGATTTACGCCAAACCTTTGAATGTTTGAATGTTTTCATAACCTCATATACAAGTTAATTGTGGTTATAAGTGGTAGAATTTAGCGGTGTGTTAAAAGTTTTGTAAGTTTATTTAGTAAACTTAAAAGATCTACTTAAATCCTTACGTTTACCGAAACATTTACAGCAGCTCAGATGAACGCAGGACACTTGATTTCAATTGGAGATTTATGTTTATTTTCATTTTAATCTACTCTTTTGTTTTCTTTTCTTTAATTCTGTTTGAATCGGCATTCTCCTCTGGTATGTAAGATTCAAAGTTCAAAAGATGCCTGCTTTGCCCTCAGCCAATCAGGATAGTGTGATGCGCTTGGCTTTGTGACAAACACGAGTGATGCATATGCATGAGAGGGGGGCCTCCACGTCACCCCTCCCCCTTCAGGAATCCTATAAATGAGGGAAACATCTTTTTCTCTCTCTCTTCTTCTTGACTCTGGACAAAAACGGCAAGCTGTTGGAACTCCAAGGAGTTCCAGGGCGTCGGCCCTTAGAGGCAGACTTCTCTCTTCATCCGGGGCTTTCCAGCCGCGGAACTGCGGAAGCAACGACATGGCCTAAACCAAGCCGCTCGCGAGAGAGCCGACAGGGGTTGAACTGAGGTCAACCCGCAACAGCTCCACAAGACGGTAGTTTCACGGAGAATGAAGATCAGCCGAGACGGTCTACACAGCCCCGTCACTCAAACTCAGTTAAGTTTCGTTTGGTGAATGGTTCACCGTGCGCACGTGAGTCGTGCTTCATTCATCTAACCAAGGCGCACGAAGCGACCAAACCGCACATGCGCAGTAGAGGTCTGCACGGCGCGCCGTCACCGAGGCAACCAGCGCGTAGCCCTGCAGCCCAAGTGCGCGAACCACGTGATCTGCGCGAAGTAACCAAACTGCACATGCGCAGTAGAGGTCTGCACGGCCCGCCATCACCGAGGCAACCAGCGCGTCGCCCTGCAGCCCAAGTGCGCGAACCACGTGACTCGCGCGAAGCAACCAAGCCGCCCATGTGCAGTAGAGGTCCACACGGCGCGCCGTCACCGAGGCAACCAGCGCGTCGCCCAGTTTAGCGGAGATGCCTTTGATGTCTACACCAACGAGACCGCCGCCGCTTTCCCCGGACAGAAATGCAGTAACACACGCATACCAGACATCTGTCGTGGTCCGGTCCGAGTTCTGCTTTCTTTTAGTCTAGGTTCCTTTCTTTCACCCCTTTTTATCTCTTTTCTTTTTATTTAATATATATATACGTACTTTTGATGTGTTTATCTAATAAAGCCTCTTTTATATAAGCTAGTCTTGGTGTGTTTTCAATATTATTACCAGTGTGTGGATCCCTGAACTCAAAGCAACCTCAACCTCAGAAACTTCATATGTTATAAAGGGGAAATTTGATTCATGCAAATTAATTAATTCGGTTAATTAATTGGTGGATTAAATAAATACCCCTAGTTACGTTACAGTATAGACACCCTGTAATACATTGTCTGTTCAATTTACATTGTACATTTATTTTTTAATATTGAATAAATATATTAATGGCCATTTTAACTGGGCATTAAATAAATCCGGGTGGTATCTGACTTCTGCACAATAATGTTTCTGCTTATTGCTTTTGTACATACTTCTAGTATGTTATATTGTGGTTTGTGTGACGTTCAGTGTGGACAGCAGTACTGCACTTTGTGTAACTTGTTATAGCACGGTAGCGCTTTGCAGGCCACAGCAGCATGCTGCAGAAGTGGAGTGATTCCGGGCTATGTTCCACACTGCACTTCATTTAGCACTGCTTTTGTGGATGACAGGAGTTTGAAAAGCACGGAACTAGATTAATCACCACTTGGCTACTCTTCAAAAAGGACTATAATACAGTAATAATAAAAGAGTATAATACATTAAATACTTTACTAAATAGTTTTGAGACTTCCTTCTTTAGTCATGTATGATACCATTTTGTAGCTAACTTGATTCGATTCTTTAATTAACAGGGGGCGCTGCAACTTAACTTCAAGTAGGTACTTTACAGGTCTAAATAAAATGCATTTCACAGCATTCATTATACCTCATAATCTAATATTAATTATTTATAAGTAGATATCATTAACTGCACAACACTATAAAGCAAGAGAATATGATTAATAATGGTAGGTTTTATAATGCACCAGAGCACTGTAAATAAGAGGCACTTGTTCATAAGTAATTGCAATACTTATAAATAATAATAGTTTTTATATGCAGTGAGGATTTGACAGAGTAATTTATTTTAACTACCTGGTAACTGATTATATATTTTAATGTATTATGGAGCCTCAGTTGTATACTTTGGCTTTATAAAGTGTTGTGCATATAATTATTATTTAAGAGCAATTATGCACACGGATGCACGAGCATGCTGGAAACGACTCTAAGGTGATGTAGATGCAATATAATATTGTAAAAAATGCAGTTATAAAACATTACGAATACTGGATTTGTAGAAAGTGTTACCAGAAATGCTCTTCTTGTAGTTTTAAGAAAACCACAGGTGCCCCAATTAGAGATGTTACAGGTGTATGGATCTACTCAGTGTTGTGGTGAGAGTGACCTCTAGCGGTAAAGAGTGGAATCCCTTGACAACAGTATGATTTATAAATAGTGCTTTCTATATATATAGGCCAGATTCATCCTGATTCACTTTGCTAGTTTTGGCTAATTGTTGGTCTGTTAACGTTTTAATGTGTATTGCATACTTTATCTAATCTACCTAGATTAATCCAAAAATGGTTTACTCAGAACAAAATTAAACTCGTACCTTAAACTCCTCCTTTGTCCAGGCTAGCCTTTGTAAAAAAGCGTTTGGCTTTGTAAATGGGTACCAGCCTTCAGTCAATCCATAATAATATCACTGTATCCACTTATATTATAATGCACTAAAACACATTATTTATATGACATTAATCCTTAAAACTTTATGCAGCCGATGTACATAACATTATAATATATATTATAAAAAGTACAACGCATTATAATATCTGTTTATAAGACCACTGCAGACACATTGTAGACACAAGGTGTAATGAGCTATTCTTTACATTTAACTCTAGAGTTTTACATCAAGTCTGTAACGAATCATTAGGCGGATTTTGATCCATTCGCAAGGCTTTATTAACAAAACAGGCAAGCAGTGTGAAATAAGGTGTGGGACCAGACAGCTGGGCATGGAAACCCCGGGAGAGCAGGCTAGCTAGAGGTCAGGACAGCCTTAGAAGGGGACCTGCTGGAGCAGGTTGGTCTGGTGGTTCTGGAGCAGCTGCTGATGGAGGCCAGTGGGCCCTGGTGACCCCAGGTGCTGATCTCCTGTAAGGACAATGGATGGCGAAGGCCCTCAGAGCGCGGGGAGAAACTACCAGGATCTAGGTCCTGTCTGGATAATTCAACAAATGGGGTTATTCCTTTGCGTAGGTCCTGAGCATGCCCCCAGAAGAGGATCCCTGTAAGGGGGAAAACCACTCACCCCGTTTCAGGGGCAGCGTAAGGAAAAGGTAAATCAGTTCATTTCAAAGTTAGTACAAGCCGGCTACTGCCGGAGGGAAGCTCGCTGTGGGGCACAAGCACAAGAAGTCCGAAGGCCCAAACAAACCTCACTGTGAGGAGCCCCGTGGGGGATAGACGCCAGGGGGGTGCTCAGGCGATGGAGGGCTGGTGATCAGACGGATCAGTGAGTCCAGTGGCGTCAAGGATGCCAGGGAAGACGCCAGGTGCAGGTGATGGTCTGCTAGGATGAGTGCAGGGTAGTGAGACCTCTGGTGGCACTGCGCGGCACTGCTTACAAGGTCATAATAGGCTGTAAGTTTAGTGAGTTTTTAAAATGTCTATAAAATTTTAAGTAAATTAGATTTTAGTAAATAATACTTTATACTGCAGTATCAATGTTATTTGAAGGCTCTATTGAAATAAAATAATAATTTTAATATAAGACGTTCAACAGTTATTTGACTCACATCCTGCATTTTGACAGAAAATGTACCAAAATATCACATCTTTCTGATGTACAGATGGCATTGTTGACATATTTTATATTGTATGTTTTATATTTTATGTTTCATATATATTTTTCCCGAAGATGTTAATCTCAGGAAATAAACAGATATTGCTATAATATGAGGCTGCTCTACTTTTATTGTTTGTGTGTAATGTAAAGGTTGTATAGTTGAAGGACTAGAGCAACATTACATTACACTTCATTTAATCTGTAGAGTCAGATTTGCTAAGAATAGAACAGCCACAAGACTATGTGTACCAAGTCCTGTGGCTTCAAATGAAACAAGCTGTCCAAAGCATCACTTTACTGATACTGAGACCACAGATCTGACCACCGATACTGTTCTCAATGTGAGCATTGCAGCAGAACAACAATCAACTTCAGCTGCATACAAGTGCACACAAGACATGGTGTATTCATACATTTAAAGTTTGATTTTAATTACTAATGTTTGCCCTTCACAGTGATGTGATTTTCAGATGCATGAATTATAGTATAATAACAGTATGTTCACATTGATTTTGAGAGAAAAATAGATACAGAATATATCAGGGGTATTTAATTAGAATTCAGTAAGGTCCACCTAAAGGAGATCTCCTCAGGTCAAGGTCCGAACCATCATCATTTCAAACGTGTGTTATGATTCAGTGGCGTATCCTGTTCACTAAAGTAGCCTAGTACCAGCATCATACACCATCAGCAAGTGAAAGACTAACAAATCACACAAACCGTTCAGTATATTTCAGTATATTTACTGTTTAAATGCAGAACTGAATTTTTTCATCACTTTAAGTAAAAACAATTGCTATATTTAAAATGCTTATTGATAATAAAAAAGGAAATGAAATGTTTTGTCTTGTTAACTAAATTTCACAACCATCAGTTTATCTTCCTTTTCTATTCCTTCACAGTTCTCTTGTTCAGTGAGAGAAGTGAGCTCTTGGTTGTCCAGACTTTAAATCTGGGCTGAACTTGTGTTAGGACTATTCTCACACACATATAAGATATCCGGGCTGTTCTGTGTGGAGTGTGTCTGTTCTCCCCGTGCTTGAGTGGGTTTCCTCCAGGTACTCCGGTTTCTCCCCACAGTCTAAACACATGCACATCAGGTTGATCGTTCACTCTAAATTGCCTGTAGGTGTGAGTGTGTGTTGGCCATATAATGGACTGGCAACCTGTCCATATTGTACCCCGCCTTCACCTGATGATGCTGGGATTGGCTCCAGCCCCCGTGACCCCAACTACCAGAATAAAGCAGAAGATGATGGATGGGTGGATGGATGGATGGATGGATATGAGATACATGACTGCTTTTAATTAGCGCCAGAACATATGAGACATGTTGGTTTGGAGCTGCCTGTGGGCAGTGTTAATTTTGACAGAAAATTTTTATTTAGTCTTAGTCGTAGTCTTTTGACTAAAATGTCACTTAGTCTTAGTCATAATCTAGTCATCTGAATTGTTTTTAGTTATAGTCTAGTTTTAGTCGGCTAATTATTAGAATATAGTCGACTAAATCTACAGTCCATTTACTCGACTAAAGTATAAAGGGTGTAAAATGTAATGCTTTTTCTTCAGTTCCCTTTGATTATTTAAGTCATTACATATACTTACACAACATGAAACATTTATTAACCAGTTACGGAATATTATTCATGTTTGAAAGACCAATACACACACAAACAGATTTAACAAACAACATCTGAGCTCTTCCGTAACTGCAAAGTGAATAAGAGAAAACTGAAAGTGTCTGAAAAAGAGAACATTTAATCCTTGTATCACCTTTTTATTTATCTCTTATTTATTTAATAATTGTTACTAGTGCTGTCAATCTAATTAAATGACATGCTCTGTGGTTACCTAATCTACATTAATTGCATTTATCACTTTTTGCTATGAAAATATTTTTAATTGTGCAATTCAAATAAATTTTAGCATAACCGTAAATCAATGAATGAAAAACTGCCACATCTCCAGATCACAGTGTTTACTAGAGACACACACTGCACATTGCGTGCACTAATAAATTGTAAATAAAAATAGCTAATCTGTTTCGTGCCCTTTCTAGTGTGTATGGGGAGATTTGGGACATGATACTCAAACGCAGATGGTTGGAGTTAGCTAGCTAGTCTCCTGACTCTGGCTCTACACATATAACGTTTCACCTGCTTCCCACATACCTGATCAACTAATCTGATCATTAGCACCACTTTACTGAGTTAATACAGTGTTTACAGCAGGACACTCTCTAAACTGTCCAGGGCAGTGTGCTTTCAGAACTAGGATTAAGAAAGGCTAAGCTAGCGTTAGCAGCGGTAAAGCTAGCTGACGGTGGTGCTGGAGGGCTGATGTCCAGCACGGTGTGGTGATTTTCTCTAAACACAAACGCTAAACTCTCTTTCTCTCTGCTGACACTGTCTGGATAACTTAGTTCCATCATGAGTACCGACAGTTCACAGGTTCGTATGATCTTCTGGGTTTAGACCAAATTTGGGTAAGTGTGCGTTTGATTGACGGCTACTCGGCTTGTCCCGCCTCTCCATATACGCCGAAGTAGTTCTGATTGGATGTCGTCCCTGCCAAACATATTCGTCTCGTTTTTATTCGGTGACTAAAGTGTCAATCAATTTCGTCATAGTTTTTAATCCTTTCTGTAGATTTTATTTAGTTACTGTCTCGTTTTCGTCATGAAAAAAGGTTCGTTGACTAAAACTATGACGAAAATAGTTTGTCAACGAAATTAACACTGCCTGTGGGAAGTATAAACATCTCTGTCTCGGCCCATTCCTGGCTGAAAAGTCGTTTTTCGCAGTCGACTTCTTTTTTTAGAGCACGCCGTCTGACTCACTTTATTCTCCGACTCCGCTTCTCGCCTGCGTGCGCCCCACTCGTCCGAATTTGCACAGATCTGATTAGCTGAGGAGAGCATTTGATGATTTTACGTGCGCCGCAAAGCACGTATACCGTAAAGACAAGAAAAGCTCCAGCACGTATACCGTAAAGACAAGAAAAGCTCCAGAACATACACCGTAACACTGTCAACATTAAATCCCTCTCAATATATTGTCAGTTTGGGTTCAAATTGGACAATGTCTGGGTCCGGACCTTTTAGTGACTTCTGGAATATATGATTTCACTCCCATCTTCTTTCTCAGCCAGTGTAAATGCTGGTTAAATAAATGGTTGCTCCTAGGAGAAATGTAGCACTTGTGTGGAGGTTTCCTGAATAAATGATTCGTCATGATGGCTACACACTGCTGGAAAGAGCTTTCGATTTATAATATTTTCTTGATGTAATCCTTAGGCTGGCTGTATATGGTCAAACTTTTAGGCAGTTAAAATTGCGTTATGTGATCACAGTGGATTACATACTTTAAAACATCTGATTTCTCTGGAACGATGAACAATAAATTAAAACTCAAGATGTTTATTGGGAAATACAGCAATTGCACATACATTATGTTGCTTAAACTGCAATTTACTGCATTAAGCCAGTCTAGAGATAAAATAATGTCCTCTAAATTTGAAATTAGCAAGGACCGATAGGAGGATCTTGTTGTTCACTGTGTTGGAGGCTGCAGATAGGTCGAGAGGTCAAGAAGTCAAGAGGAGGTTAGGAAGAAATTATTATACAGAGTTTTTTTTATTTAATGATTAATGTATGCAGCAATACAAATTAACTCTTAAAAAACATTAACTCTTAACAAAAGCTTTTCACAGGCATATTCTTTATTTTCTCTAGTTCCAGTTTACTCCTGTCAAAGTAATAATAAAAAGAGACTAATGATAAATGCACAAAGCAGATACTTTACCTTCTCCAGTACTGGTTACTTATAATGTTTTTGTATAATATAGGACCTTATTAAATAGGATTTTATTTCCAAATACTGCAGTATCTGTCCATACAGCAGTTTTTTCACACCACTGTTCCTGACACACTGCACATATAGACATATAGTGTCATAAAGCACAGCTGCTATAGAATGTCAGCAGGAAGCAGTGGTAAAGATTTAGAAACGGGCTGTTTTTGAGCTGAAAGAGAGGAGGTAAAAAAGCTAGGATATTAATATTAGCTCAGTGTGGCTAATAATACAGATCAATACAATCTATGGTGAAACCCAGTGATGTACTGGGGAACCGAACAGTGCTCAGTGCATGGCCCTGCATGTGCTCTGATGTGCACCCTCAGTTGTCTGTACACTTAGTTTTGCTACATTATGCAGTTCAACAAGTAAGTAACTGGAAAAATCTACTGAAACATTCATGCATATGCTAACATCACGTATTATGTTTCACATAATAAAGTTCTGTTTATCATCACATCATGAACGGAATACTCTCTGCAGCAGAACTGCACCTATTCCAGCCATTAAGACAGAGAGAGAAGTGATTTAATAACTATAAATCATAATCTCACAGGATGAATTAGTTAACTGAAACACAAAACAACATGCAAGACCAATAATGCAGTTGTACGTATTAAAGGAAAATGTGTGTTCTTAGGTTAAAGCAGTAAGGGGACTACTTTACATTGTAATACACACATTTAACCAGAAGATGGAGCTACAGAGGTTACACAGGAATGGCTCATTACCTAAACCATGAGGTAACAACATCACTCTGCAGTATGTACAATCATATCCAAAAGTCTGATCACTCAAATTACACTTTGAAAATAAGTTACACAGCCTCATCCTCATTTTCATGCAAATTCTAATTATGTGGAATGAAATTAAAGTGTGTACTTTTTCACTTAGAAAATCAACACAAGGTGTAATTAGACTAGGGCACCTACAATATACAATATAACTATATTCAAATAAATTCTGCTTTGAGATCAACAAAATCTGGACCACTGGAGTACAACTGGGATCTATTTTAGGACCACTGTTATTGAGTTTATACATCATCATTCTCCCATCTATAAGTGCTGGTGTGGAATCATAGGCATACGCAGATAATATGTTCCTTTATACTCATGAGTGGCTGCTGTTAAATAATCACTAAACAATGAACGTTGCTGCAAAGGTACTCTGTAATCTAAATTTACGTTGACCTTGAATGCACAAACCATACAAACTTTTATTTCTTTGCTGTTGCACAAAGACAAATATGGTCCAAAACGACTTGGGGAAAAATCTTGTTACATAAACCACCATTACAAGTTATGGCAGTTATGTAAAATGAACATTTTGAAAATACAAGCTATCAGACAGAAACAATATCAAATAAATGATAGAATTTAGGATTAAAGCCACTCGTGTTGTCATAAAAGTAGATGCAAATTTTATTAGTGTGAGGGAGAGAAGGCCCAGAAGATGTCAGTATGATTAGGGCAGTTCAGCAGAACAGCAACATTTTTCTTCTTTGCCCTTTTCTTCTTTCATGCAGGGGCACAGAGTTTCTCTCTGATCTGCTCTCTAAACTCCATGTAGCTGGAAGGTCCCCTAATACTATAATTGGGTGGCTGTATAGATAAGGAGAGGCTATCTGTCCTGACTGGAGCTTTGATACTGACAGAATAACTCTCGCTATTTGGCAAGTGCTGTCCAACATCACAAGGCCTCTGAGAGTAATGCTGTTTACTATATGTTGGTATTTTGCTACAATTCATTAATACAACAATTGATATTGTCGGTTTATGATTAAAACTTTGAAATAGCATTTAACTGCTGTCACTGTCAGGCACAGCAAAGGAGGACTGCAAAGTCAGTGGTGCCTTCATTTTTTGCAAAGTCTTATCTTCATTCCTGAATGAAGTAGATGATGACAACTTTGGCAGTTTGAGCTGAAACCTAATTGGCTGGTATTTCTTGGTGGGTGTGCTATAGATTCCATGGAAACAGTCCAACACAAATCAACATTTTACCAAATGTGTCGGGGTGATGAAAAGTTACCTTTAAATATGTAAAAATGTGGCAGTGAGGGTGGGGTCTGGGGGGATACCTTTCCATCTCTAAGCCACTAAAACCAATTCATGCTACTGCCATGTTGCTTGGAAAATATCGCAGACCATATGGTGACAAAAGACAGAGACCATGTATTCCTGGGCGTAATCTCCATGCACGCACACATGCATACGGCTGTTTTGAGGGCGGACAGAGGTTTGGCATGGCTCTAGCTTTGCTTGAACCCATCCTGACTTATACCTTTTCCAGTCCGTCAAAAGCCAAAGACAACCTTGTGATGTTGACTGGGATGGTAGCCAAAATATGGCCTGCCTCAGCTGGGGCCAAACCTCTCTAGCAGGGCATGGAAGGCACCCAGGCTCCTCTCTTTACCCACCGACTTGGCCAGTTCTAGCTTGCCTGCTCAATCCGTCCACCGATCCATCGTTTCACTCCCCCAGAGGCATCCTGGGAATGAGGGCCAGGGGCCGAAGGCTGCTGGGCCTTTGCAGCAGCCACACATACCTCAGCAGGGGTGCGTTGGGGTTTTATAGGGCCACGAGAAGCGTGTTCCATCAAGAGCCACTGTGTCTCGTGCGTCCAGTCATTTCTGACAATACACGCTAATCCGCGGCATGATGACAAGGCCTGTTGTAATGGATCTGCCCCATCTGCCAAGACTTGAACAGTTTTTTTCTGGAAGCTGGGAGCTTCTGAGATTTTTTTTTATTGCTGTCATACATCAGCTCATTTGAACTGCTTTTGGGAATTCTCTTGGACAGAAGAAATACTGGGCCTCTCCTAAATTACAGCAGCTATCATCAAAATAAACACAAATCTGAGCAGGCTGCATTAATTTAGTTTCCAGTTACAAAGGCCATAAAATACATTTTCAGGAGATATTATTAATTATAAGATGGAAATGGGACTCCTAACAATTGTGGGAAACCTAGTACACCATCAAAACTGTCATCATCAGTGCTTAAACTTTTCACGTTTCAAAATCCACAGGTGTTTCCGTCTGTCCTTCTAGTGTAAGAAGACAACTCCATGTTATGGGTCTAAAAGCATGTAAGGACCCATAACATCCTATCAAGAGGACATTTCTAACACATTACAGACAAGAGAGGAACAAAGAAGTTGCTGATGTTCTCAGAAACTATGTTCTCAGCTGATGTTCTCAGACCACACTGTCACAAAATGTGTTTGGGATTACTTTGATGATAAGAAGCAGAAAGTGTAATTAACTCCTAAAATGAATCTGAGGTGGTGTGGAAAAATGTATCGCTAAAAAACTGCAAGCAAGTCCTCTGAGAAGAAGGGAGGCTGTAATAACGATAAAGGTGGACACACTATGGATATTCTTTGACTATTCTCAACTCAGCAATGACATCACTGTACCTGATTCATGTGTACCAGCATACTACCATGTCAGTCTCGCTGCTGTGCTTACAATGCTCCACTACCTAAGCAATATATAGTCAGTAGTGGTTCCTTTGTATGTATGGGGTAGAGGGGGGCTGAAATATTCATCACTAAATTCTATATTTCTAGTAGAATTTAAGTTCAAGTTCTTTATGAGCAGATTGGGCTACAATCGGTGATTTTCAATCCGCAAGTACACAGATGTTGCTGATGTACCAGAAAGCTATTCACCAGAGTAACTTGTCTGTTTATATAACTAAATTCAACTTATCTTAAATTTGTAGAACTGTGAATGGCAGTGAACAATCTGGGGGCTCTCTGAGCGACAGAGGGGCTTACTAATAATCTTCAGTGGTTTTCACTTTTCTCAGGGCCTCTATGTAGGCAAACCCTCTCAGAACGGGCGCACACTTAACCACTTCACTTTTCTAGGCATTTCAGCAAAAACTCAACATTATTCTCAAGCTTTTTATTAGCAAATTGGCATGAATCTGTCTGTTTCCCTCTGATCCCATATGGGCTGTTTGGTTGGAGGGTACCGCCCTGCAAAGAGTTTCAAAAAATGTTTAAAGCTGTGATGGCCAAAAACTTTGAAGACCCAGCATGAAGTTGGAGCAGGCATTTAGTGAGACTTCCTCGGCCTCTGTTAAAACCGAGGCAAATGTGGAGGTAGTTACATGACCTAATCCTGGAATAGCATTTAATTAGGTCCAAGCCTACTGTAACACTGCCATATTCATGGCTTGCATGTGAAAGGAGCCACAGGTTCACGGGGTGAATAAAAGAGCTACTTGACATTTCTCAAAGGAATGACTTCCATTCTGCCCCAGCCAGGGTAGCAGAGGCCATTTGTAGGATTTGGAGGACGGAAGCAGATGTGTGTTACTACCATGTGTTAATAACATTACCAAGCAGGATCTTGCATTATAGCAGTTAAGATGAAAGACTGAAAGGTGCAAATACTCAACCGTACCACTGTACCCATCAACCAGTGATGTATATTTAATTACAACACCTGAAGACTCCTACTGACACGCATGTCTTAAAGCTGACAGAGGACATGCTTGCAAAACTGTTCGTGTCCCTGTGCGCTCCTCTCCTTTGAAGCATTCCACCTTGATTTTCCATGGAGAGGTTTTTCAGGGGGGTTTTGCTGCTGATCAAAGGTCCATAGCTTTGATCTTCTGGTCTCACTGCTGCCAAGAGATCACTCTGGTCTCTCTGGCGAGCGAACTGACAGGACAGTAGAGCAACAATGATAATTACAGGCTCCTCATTTTGTTTCTGTGCTTTCGGAGCAAAGGACTGGCATAAACAGATGGCCTTACCTTAAAGCCAAGAAAAAAAAAGAGAGAGGACTGAATTCCTGGACTGTTGTGGGGTGAGAACAGAGGTAAAAAGGCTTTGAGTATCAAACAGAGGACAGGCAGAAAATTGGATAAATATAGGTAACTGCAGGTGTATGGCAGACCATTAAGTTCTTTTTCATTTTATATAGCTTTTATTCACCACATTGTCAAGGGGTTACCTGTTATTGTAAGGGTGTGCCTCTATACTGACAAGTACACCTCAGTCTGTTGGTATTTAGGGGAATTTCCCCACATCCAACCAATAATAAAAGTTCTTTTTCACTTTCAGCTGAGATACAGAGGTATCGTTGAGGTCAGTAGACAGAACTTAGGGTGCCTACACACTAGGCAATGTAAGGACAGAGTGACTCATACACAGGAAGGCATACACAAGTCATGTATACGGGTTAAGCAGAGACAGAGTTTGTACTGTTTAAAATCCAGTGGGCAACAAAACATTTGAACCAGAAGTCAGTAAATTTGGACCATTTAATGAAAATGTTGGTTGTGACCAAGTATAAAGCCAAGCATTGGCAAAGCTAGGTCATATAGGGCAGAGGAAGAGAACTGTGAGTGTTGCTACTCATTAGCCTGTCCTCCATCTTGCCAGTGCCCATCCATCACCGTTCATATTGGTTGATGCGAAATGGTTGAAAATGGTTGAAGTTTTTTTGAAATGGTTACAACTGTTTTCTTTTCTGTGCATGCAGGCGTGTTTTTCATGGGATAAAACATTCCCCTTACCTGAAAGACGTCAGAGTCAGACTTCTTTTAGTAATCTCTCATTGTCTCTTACTGTATGAAGTGTTAGCCCAGGTTGTTTGTGACCGTGCAGAATGAGGGGTCGGACTCTCAGTGTAGGGATAGCTTTTAGCCTTGATTTAGCTTTAGCTAGCATAGCAGCTCGACAGATAGTCTATGGTGTCCACAACGACCACAGTGGCGCACCTCTGTCAGTGAGCTGTGTCACTCAGCAGGTACATCAGGACTTATAGGTTACTTAGGTTAGGTACAGTTAGTACTGGTACTTATTAGCCTATATTTTAGGATCAGGTATCTGAAGGGAAGAAGGAAAGATTGGTATTGGTATTATCAGTTTATCAATCATGGTAAAAACTTGCTATATTAAGGCCTCGTCCACGCACCTTGAGAGGTATTTAACATTTTTTCCCATTTGTTAAAAAAAACCCAGTACATTTAAAATGTCTCCAACCTTTATGAGACAGCAAAAACAACTTATATGAGCAATGGGAGGTGATAATGTCCTATAACACTGCCATACACCTCAACAACATTGCAAGCTTATTTAGATATAAAACATTCTCCTTTAAACCCTAATCAGATGTCTTTGTTTGCCTGAAATTGTACAGCTATCTGCAATAGCCTACCCCTACATCTCATAGGGCCCACATCCATGCAGGGTCATTTCACATGATGGTACAATAGGGAGTCTGGTTCTTCTCCTCCTCATGCAGCCTTTTGATTCCTCCTGCTGCACTTGGAGCTCTGAAAAGGCCAGTGCCCGCCCATGCAGCAAGACTTAGACACTGAAAAGAGCTCCTGCAGTGTCCTTTCAGTTCAGAAGTGCACGTTCTTTATAGCGTATGGGAGGTCTATTATATCAAACTCCTTACACCTGGGCATGTTCATAGAATACAACTACCATTGTTAGCACTCCATTTAGTATTGTATCAGTAGATGTAGGAGGTTAGTAATAGGGGACGTACCACTTTTATGTCAGTATCTGAACAGAATTATAATTACTATAAGTAGCAGTCTGTGGACAAGGCCTTTAGTAAAACTCAATAACTACTATTTTTAGAAACTCTGAAAGACTGTGCAAGGAGGAATCCAGTATAACAGATTTAGCACTAATTCATAGCTGTAATACCAAAACATTTCTGTAAAACAAAAACATTAGATTCCACTATGACATAAAGCTGAAAACATATTGTGCATCATAAAGTGTATTGTTATATCAAAGTCTTTATTTTCTGTATTCATTTGAATTTGAAGATGTTAAAGAACATTTAGTAGAAGTGATCCAAAACATGGTTGAAGTTGTAAAGTATAGCATCCACTGTTCAGTCTATAGTGCCTTCATCAGAAAATAAAGCTGCATAATGTCTCCAATATTTAAATTATTAATTTTGTGATGCCAACAGAACAACATGTTTATATATCTGGCTTTTGAGTTTACCTATTGAGTTTAGCTCTACCTGCTCCAAAAGTTTGAACACGTTTTACATGTGTATTGCAAACCTTTAAAACTTGTGTATTTTGTTGTTTTTTCACAATATGTTCAAAGTAAAGGCAGATCTAAAAAACTGAGACAGAACTGAAACCCCACTATAATGTGATGCAGCCACAGCCAGTCAAATCAAATCCTTTCATGACCTTTAGAATAATAATGGAAGATCACCAACTTATCTGAGTCCCAATATATTGGTACTTAAATAGAGAAACACACATTTAACATTATACATATCTATTTAGCTAAACTTATAACACACAAACAGTTGTAATTTCACTTCTTTTATTGAACATATTGAGTAACATCCACAGTGCAGGCTAGAAAAAGTGAACTGTGTTAATGACTTCTTTAAGAGCTACTTGGCAAAAGGTGTTTCAGTTACAAAGAATTGGAAGGTTTTTTTTTTCAGTTGCACATCTTATTGACCATAATTGAGTCATCTTATTGACAAATATATCACAATGCAAACAACTTTCACACCACTTTCAAAAGACCCAGAAGATGTGTTATAGAGATGTATGAAGATGAGAAAATGATGCAAACGCATTGCTAAAGATCTGCAGGTACATCAATCCATGCTTAGACAAACTGTCTATATGTGGGTTGCTGCTCTCTCTAGGAGAGGGTGTCCTGTTAAAATCACTCTAGGGGCACATTAGGCAATCCTGAAATAGGTGAAGAAGAATCCAAGGAAAACAACAAAACACCCACAGAAGACTTCAAATTGCTTAACACCTTTGATTATATGTTCACCTTTGTTCTAAACCAATATTGAAAAAAACGAACAATACTGGTGTTCATGGAAGGACATCACAATGGAAGCCACCGCTGTCTAAAGAACACTGCAGCCCATGCCAAGTTTGTCCAAAACCTCTTGGATGTTACTTCATGCCAAGCGTGGTGTGAAGCATGGTGGCGGGAGCATCATGGTTTGGGGCTCCTCAATGTTAGCTACAGGAAACATTTGGTTAAAAGCCAAATTAGCTTATTGAAATTCAAAGAATCACTTACATTTTCTAGCCTGTACAGTGGATGTTCAATCAATGTGCTGGGGAAGAGTACAGGTGTCTGTGTGTTATTAGTTTAATGTTTGTCTATAATTGTTACTTGTAATGATCAGACCACATTTTATTATGAAGGCAAAAATTTCAATTTAGCATGACATAGTCTGATGACAGAAACACCCTCTTGTTAAATCACAACCAGGACAAAACTGACAATAAGAGCACCTCCGAAGAGAAGGATTCAAAAGATTGAAATATATTAAATGTTCTATTTGCAAAAGGTTGAAGGAAAAGAATGTTAGTGTGACTTAATAGGAACACATAATACAAATGTCACCTAGAGAATTAGTCCAGTATACAAGCTGTCAAGTTCAGTCCTCAATTATAATGGATGACCGTGTGTGTTCGGGTCGCACAGGAACACATGTTCGGAGGGAGTGTTTCTTGTTAAGGCTGACCTGACCACCCTCACTCTGCGGAGTGTAGATTGTTAAAGTGGGGCAGAAGTGGATGTAGGATACATGTGTACGTGTTCTGTTATTACTCTGGTCAGATATATGTTAGAAGCACTTCCATGCTCACACAACTAGAGAGAAAATATAACTGAATAAACCAAGTGAAAAAAAAAACTAAGAAAAAACAAATGCAAACAATACAAAACAGAACAGCTTTCGGTTATGTCGTATGAATTTGTTTTCATCATGTCAGAAAAGATGTATAACTAAAGAAAATGTATAAGATATTGTCCCATAATTCAGGCTGATTTCCATGGATGGGTTTCTTTTGAGAAAAGTTGACTATCTACTGCAGTCATGTAGAATGATAATGTGTAAATCACAACAGCTAGTTGCTAGATGCTTAGTTTCTTCAGCAGTAACATAAATAGGGTATATAATTGCGTATGCACAATATTAGAAGCATTACAGAAGCTCTATAAGGCCTGAAACTAAGAACCTGTGTGGAATAAGTTAACATACTATATGACAATTCCAAAAGAAAACCAAAAGGATGAAGGAAAAAAAATCCCCAGTCAATGTACATATACAGCAGTCATGTGAGGGGGTCTGCAGTTATAAGATGCTTTCCTTTAAGGGTAAGGCTAACTCTGGAGTGCAGTTATGTAGGAAGCATTGGGAGGAAGTGAGTGGATGGGTGTCTCCTTCGTGCTTTATGGCCCCTCCTTGGCTTTCCCCTGCCATTCAGTGACACAAACATCTGCCTCCCGCCATGCTTCCAGCGCAGGGATGCGTATGTATTGTAGCCGTTCTCCTCAATGCGTTCCTTGAACTTGCAGCTTGGGTTGTATCTGGCCTGTAAGAAGAGGAGTCAGGCAACAATATTAATTATTGGGTTTCCTAAAAGTTGAGCACACCTTTTTAGAAGGTCTGCATAAATAAATTGTCAAATGTAAACAAAATCATTTATGGTTTGATGTGAAATGATTTCTAGAGAAAGTTCATAATTATAAAAACAGAGTCATAATTATAAACAGTGGTTGTTACAGGCACCTATGTGCCTGTAGAGATGAATGCCAGAGAATGTTACTAAAACAAACAAGAAATGTTAATATGAATTTGTGAACATTGACGAAGGTCTGCAACATTGTTTAGCAATAGTTTTTTTGGATTCAGTTTTGCCCATTTTCTCCAGAAGTCCATACAGAATGTCCTTAAAGGGGCATTATCTCATCAACTAAATTAGAGATGATATGTACATACTCCAGAGAGTTAGTATGCATATCAGCTAGCCTCGTCGTGTCTTGTAATAGCACTTTATACCTCAAGGAGTGACAGTGAGTCACAAGTTGAATCAGTCCAACAGAGTATGTAGAAATAGCACTGCACCCTCGACATTTTCTAATCTCTTGTTAACCATGGTGAAGGTCCTACTTATCATTTTAGGACCAATGGCTGAAGCTCCTGGCAAGCGACCATTACAACAACTGCCACCTGCTCTCAACAAGCAACCACGTTCACAGAAAACATCAACATATAAATTGCACTTAGTTTTTCAGAGTTTACTGCTGTTTTAACAAATGTTTAATTTCCAGCTTTCGAAAGTTGGATTTAATTCATGCAACATTTGAGCTCATGAGTAGCACAAATGTACTATGATTTGAAGGTATTGCATCTTATCTTGCAGAAAAAGACTCTAAACTGACTCTAACCTGTCAATATAGAATGTGTATTTCATTTCATTTCATTTCATTTAAAAAAAAAAAAAAAAAAAAAAAAAAAAAAAAAATATATATATATATATATATATATATATATATATATATATATATATAATAAATTAAAATGTATAATTATATACATAGTTTGAGTAATTACTCTCAAGTTCTACAATATGCACTGCTTCCACAAATAAAAGCTAAACGGTGCTAAACATTTACAAAAAGCTGCAAAAGGCCACTCCTCATAGCGATGGCTATCTCACCCCTCCGACACAAGGTTCCAATCAGTAACTATTATGTATTTGTGTTTGCCACACCTTGTCCTCAACAATACATCAAAACCAGTTTCCTTGTGGCAGGCTTAAAAATACACTTGCCAAATCTATAGTGATCTTTTGCTCCTCTGCCATGGCTGTTTGGAGCTCTTATCTTGAAAGGGAGGCGAGATGGGACGATGACAATACGCCCTGTTTCAGCTTTTCCGCGGAGCGAGAGCTATCAGTGCCATCTTTCTGCCTGCAGTGAGATAAGACCAGCTACTGAGTGAGCAATGTGATTAATAGTCATTAGAGTGGGATTCAAACTAGGACAAAACCAGCAGCTCTTGTGCTTTGACGGAATCTCGTGGATGGTCTTGTTTACTTTGAGTCGAGGAGGCAGGGGGGAGATGTCTGCAGGGCACCTCGCTGTAGCTGAGTGAATGATTGCCAGGCTGAGATTTCTCATCAGGTGATTAAAGTGCTCAGGCACTATGGGAAGGGTATCCTTGTTAAAAGAGCCACAAACAACTGTGTGATGGCACGCACAAGCTACATAGGAGCAGAACTGTCACCAGGCAGGAGCTCTCGTAAATCTCAGCTTGCATGAGTAAGCCGCTTTAGAGTAGAGTTTCCTGTAAATGGGATTTAAGTGAGTGTGGTTCGTTTTTTTTTTGGGTAAGTTCATATTCCATTCACTGACGATAATGATATTACAATGTTTTTCATCAGCTCATTGAATAATACAGTCTTGGAACTTTCTATCATGTTACCCAAAATTATTATCTAGATCAGATTTGGGGGGACATGGGTTTGGCTTAAACTCTTAAGTTTTTATTTGATAGATCAATGTTTTGGAGTTTCTATCTCACACCTAGTCAGTTAACACCTATAAACATTTTCATAATTTCAGTGCAGTTCATAATTTAGTGTCCCACCCCCCTGTAGTTTAGTTGACTGTATTGGAGATTATAATCATGTTACCCATAATAATTATATATAACTTGTATATAACTTTAGAGCTTGTACCTTACACTTACCTAGTTAATATCTAGAACCTGTTGAGCATTTGAAGGAAGATTAGTTAGACTATATTAGGATTATATTATGCTATCCCAAAATAAGTTTCTAGTACTGTGTTTCCCAGCATAGTCGTCAGGACCCCCCAGATTGTCCACACTTGCCTTCATCCCTAGGCGTTGTGTGTCGGGTTGCCATGGATTGGGCACCATAGATTTAGTGCTTTAGAATTTATATATTTAAATTACCCAGTTAATACTTAGAACTCTTTTAAGAATTTCAGTGAAATTTTGTTAGGCTGTATTGGAATTATTGTCATGTCATCAAATATAGTACTTTGTAGTTTGTACTTCATACTTACCCAGTTCAATCTGGAGTTTGTTCCTCACAATTTCCCAGTTAAAACTTTGACACTGTTGGGCTTTACAGTTTACTTTCCAATGTATTTTAGTTAGACAATCATATTAGCTGAAATGATTAAGTAATTCTTCAGACTTTCCTGTAAAATGGGATTTAGGTAAGTGTTTGTTAATTTTATATTTAATTGATAATAGTTTGTAAAGCTATGTAAATTATTAGGGCTAGAAACTGTTTGGTATTGCAGTGTAATTGGGTCAATATTGAGTAATTTACTGTAAATTAATCCAGGATAACTATTTAGTTTTATTGGTTACTAACTCTGTGACCCTGACTAGCGGGTAAGGAGGAAGATAATGGATAGATGAGTGGATGGTTACTAACTACAATATAGGAAACTTTAAAGGAAACATTATCCAATCATTCTTATATTCAGTTATCCAATCATGATCCAATCATCCTTATATTCAGTTATCCAATCCTCATCCAATCATCCTTATACTCAGTTATCTAATCATTCTTATATTCAATTATCCAATCCTCATCCAATCATTCTTATATTAAGTTACCCAATCATCATCCAATCATCCTTCTATTTAGTTATCAAATCATTATCCTTATATTCATTTATTAAATCATCATCCAATCATCCTTATATTCAGTTATCCAATCCTCATCCAATCATTCTTATATTAAGTTACCCAATCATCATCCAATCATCCTTCTATTTAGTTATCCAATCATTATCCTTATATTCATTTATTAAATCATCATCCAATCATCCTTATATTCAGTTATCCAATCCTCATCCAGTCATCCTCATATTCAGTTATCCAATCATCCTTATATTTATTTATCCCATCATCATCCAATCATCCTTATATTCAGTTATCCAATCATCCTTATATTCAGTCATCCAATTCTCATCCAATCATCCTTATATTCAGTTATCCAATCATCCTTATATTCAGTTATCCAATCATCATCCAATCATCCTTATATTCAGTTATTCAGTCATCATCCAGTCATCCTCATATTCAGTTATCCAATCATCCTTATATTTATTCATCCAATCATCATCCAATCATCCTCATATTCAGTTATCCAATCATCCAGCCACCATCATATTCAGTTTTCCAATTATCCTTATATTTATTTATCCAATCATCATCCAATTATCCTTATATTCAGTTATCCAATCATCATCCAGTCATCTTTATATTCAGTTATCCAATCATTCATATATTTAGTTATCCAATCATCATCCAATCATCCTTATATTCAGTTATCCAACCATCATCCAGTAATCATTTTATTTAGTTATCCAATCATCCTTATATTCAGTTATTCAATCATCATCCAATCATACTTATATTCAGTTCAATTCCAGCCAAGGTGCAACCCCTTGGCCGGAACAAAATTCAACTCTATCCTGGTTTCGATCAACTTACATTTAATTCCAAGCAATACTTCAAACATTCCAAGCTTACATATTCCCATGAACTGGTTCCAGAGTTGGTCTTATGAAGGCCAATTTTTCCTTATAAAACAATGGAAGATGTACCTACCGATCCAAAGAGCGTGCCTTTTTTGGACATGGCTAAGTACAGGCCAGTGCTGACAGATTTGATGGCGACAACTCCCACACTGACGGATCGGATTTCCATCAGACCTGAAGAAAAAACAAGGCAACAGAGGTCTGGGTTAGAGAGAGGGAGTTTCCCCATCAAAAACTACTCTATCATTACCAATTAGAAAAACAGGCATCCATATGCTCTAGGGATATTTCTTTCCTCAGGACTCGAAAAAACAGAGCAAGCCACAGTAGTCCCGTTTGGCTGGCTGTGCTGGCAGAACGAAGTACAACAGAGATATCCAGACATGTGTCTCTGTATGTGCAGTCCTATCCAAAAGTTTGGGTGCCCCTTGTCAAGTTACGTTTTGTTGATTTTCAAAGTGCAAATAAGTTAACACACCCTCTACAAGAAACACATGTTTGATCATTTTAATACATTTACTTATCCTAAAAAACTGAAATGTGGCCTGTGAAAAAGTCATGGTGCATTTTATATCTTGTTTAATTTATTCCAATTTGCTAAATTTAAAAAAGAAAGTTACTTTACTGTAGAGTGTGTTTAAATTAACATAAGATGAAATTTGACCAGATATTCAAACATTTTGCAAGTAATTGTACTTCCAAACTCCCTTTAATAAAGGTACCAAAACAAGGTCTTTAGAGTGATACCATAGAAAGAACAGTTAACATTGGCATAGATGAATAAGAACATTTAGCTAAATAGAACTGTCAATACTGTGAGCTCTCACTGTTGTCTTTTCCTTGTTATACAAATTCCATTCTTTTAAAAGAGGGAAGTAAAACAAACTAATTCCAAAAATCCAGACTGGTACATTTCACTCTGGACTGTTTCTCAGACCTTAGACAATATTGAGCAGGCTTCACGCACCGTTACTTGCACTGCAGCTCCAACAGCAACCCTGCTGTACAATCTTATCCACTTTTTAATGGTTAAAGCAGGTCACCTTAACTTGAAAATTTCACAACTTTCATTTACTTTTTGTCAAGGTTCATTTTATTTTACTGTTTGTGTCTGGTTTAATAAGTTGCTTCTGTGTGAGCCATCATGGGGTCTCTTTGTAAACCAGCATCAGAGCAGAGCTCATCCAACTATTGATTAGTTCACCAAAAACGTAAAACAGACAACCACATTTGGGCAAATAGTCACATATGTTTTATGTAGAAATCAGAAAACTATTTAAAATGCTACATTAAATTCATTCTAAGACACTTTTTAAAAAGGTTTAAAGGACACCATTGTAAATGAGATGAGATTTTTAACACTTAAACTTAGAACCTTTATTTTATGTTAAGATAACGTAATCACATAGTCATTTGAAGGAATATATATATATATATATATATATATATATATATATATATATATATATATATATATATATATATATATATATATATATAGTGCAAAGGGCCCCTTTTTTAAGAGTGTACTATGTGTTACTTGTCATATTTTATTGCTAAGTTAAACACAAGTTGCCCATATTTATCTCCCGTTGTAATTGTTTCTTTGCGGCAACACAAGCATTCCTCACTGAAGCGCAGGACCAGCCTTCATCTGTACTTGCCTGACATTTATCAATCACAATCCAGTTTTATCATGTTCTTGTCTGATCTGCTTTCACTCACAACAGGAAGCCGGACTATTTTCATGGCACTAGACCAAATAATCTCCCACCAACCTGAACTTTTCCCTACCAAACCCTGAATGCGATCTGATTGTCGTACAGGATGCTGTCTTGAAGATTTCCTCCTAACATTGTTTCTATGGGTCCCTGATGTCCCTTAGATGATGCTATCTACTTGGATCGCCCCTACTACTTAAGAGCCATACAATGTAGCTCAAAAGGCATAAAGGCAACATCCTTGGAAACATTTGGTCTCCGCCTGAAGCTGCGTAATACCTTGATGAGTATTGACACAGACGCATCAGCTGCTGGCACTGGACTGTAAACACAGTAACAGATCAAGGTGATGACTGAGATGTTGACCAAGAGCAGCAGGGACATGAGGGCAGCAAGTACACGAACCAGTCGATGAGCCAGCAGCTCTGCTGAACTTGTGATGAAGGTGAGTCCTTGGCGTCTGAGCTCTTGCTTATGGACAATGATTAGAAGATATAAATCTTCAGGAGGAGAATCCAGGCTCTGAGCCATGATTGGCACAGTTTCTTGATCTCTCTGGTTTGTTTGATAGACCACGCACATGAGGGTGCTGCACCTATTGAGTTGTTAAACAAGATCCTTATCTGTTTGCAAATAGCATTCGCTTCTGCAAGGACATTCCTCCAAGGAGAATATCACAGTGAAATTGATTATACTGATATCTCATTGGTTGCAATTATGTCCATTCATTGTCTGCCAGCAGAATGTCCTGGCTTACTTTTATGGTGGCTCAGACTGCCCATCGTGGAAATTAGCAAGCAGCGTTAGCTTCAGCAATCACATCACAAGTAAAGATGACAGCCAATACATTTTGTATGGATATTAAAGAAGATGAATTTGCATCAGTGTGTAGAATTTATTTTGACTGGCTCAATAAAAGAGAATTAGTGCCTTTAAGGTTTATAAGTTGCAGATCAGTGTGACACATAACACATATTACCATTATTAATTAAATTATTTCATTATATTTTGCTTATTTAAATATATATCAATTATATTCATCACATATTATTATTATTATTAGTATTGTGGTGGTGGTTGGTGTGGTCAGTGCCTGAAATCTGATTAGCCACCCATTATGCCACCACAAAATTCTACCACATCATTGGCTGTAGGTCAGGTGTTTTCGCCTTTAAGGGTAAACTAATTTTGCTTTCTGAACTCTGATAAAAAGCTGCTGTTGCTGCTTTGGTTTCTCTGTCCTCTGATCCCTTGAATATATAGGTCCTTAGTTTGTTTCATAAAGTTCTGTTACCTTAGAGTGGTGGTGAACCATAATTATTACAGCTAGATCTTAGATCTTGAGCTATACATGCCAACTCAGTCGAGTTAACAGTAATTCACATGAACATATTGTAGCACATTGTATATTAAACACAGACATTTGAAGCTTTTAAAAGGCATTCCATGTTTAACTCTGAGCACGTGACTGACATGTAAGCATATGCTTTACCGTGTAGCAGTTTCACTGCTGTACTTTCAGGAGGGGTAAACAGTAAGTATATACTGTGTGTATATATATATATATATATATATATATATATATATATATATATATATATATATATATATATATAACATAAGTAAAAAAAAATTCAGTATAATTGAGTATAATTCATGTGGAAAACTGACTTTTGTTCCACTACATTTCTATGAAGGTTCTCATTCCTCATCATTGTAAAGCACAGATTTGGAGTCAGCAGAAGACGTTTGTTGTCTAAAATGTGAGAGATTGTATTGTGTTTGTCACAGGAGAAAAATTCAAAGTGCTGCATTTTATAAACAGTTGAACATGGCAGTTGATGGCTGTGACTAAAAATGACCATGGCTATTTTTCACATCCACGGTCATCTGTGCTTGCCGTAGCTGCAATTTATATGCTATGATTAATCAAATTACTTTTTTTAAGCTGTTTCTCGTATGTGTTCACGTGCAGTTCAGTTTTTGCAGGTGGCGTTACAGGAACAACTTAGGCTGGAAACCAGTTGGGACCTGACACCAGGTTCTGTGCAAATCCACTGCTGATGCAAAATAATAGTTAGCTAGCAAAAATGCAGAGTTAATGTGTGTAATGTATCTTGTGTAATTAATACAGTACTCTATTAACATCATGCAAAGTCAGGCATTGCATATGCTGTTTGAGAGTCATTCTGGGTAAAAACATTGTAAATACATTGTAGGAACAATACAACAAATTGCTAATATTAAAATAAAATGTGCTTTATATACTTAAATATTTTGAAAGCCAAATAGAATTAGAATTTAGAACACAGCAGAATTCGACTTATGTATAAAACCCATCCATGCAGTGAAACATCCACACACACACATATATATGTACATATAAAAAATGATTATTTCATCACTTGATAATTATGCTGTCAGTTAATCTAACACGCTAAGGCTTCTCTTGTAGCTTGTGAATCCCATGAGCACTTGTTTAGCTACAGCTACCTGAATATCACATAGAAACGTAATTCCTGATTTTCCTCTTGCTGTTTAACCCTTTCCCATCCAGATTTGCTTAAATACAAGCTTGATTCTGTTAAATTTCTACGAGCTAACATTACAGACATGCCTCTTTTACTTACGAGAGATAATTAGGCTGTCTCGGAAGTCTTAGAAGTCCCTGAGCATTCCCCTCTACCGTACAGTGTCTTGACATATAAGGCGCATGCATTTTCTATGGCTCTTGATTAAAAATAAGTCTAATTTCCACCTCTCATTTCCACCACTCTCGAAACTGCTGGCTTTCACTATCGAATTTGTGGTTTTTGGCTGTAGTCGCGACAAAATGTCATTCAGTGAATTTGCAGGTTTAGTCAAAAAAGGTTCTTTAGCCTCAAGTGAAAGGATAGTGAAAGGAAAAATTACAAGGCATCAGCTGGCAGGCTACATATAATGCTTTATAAAAAAGAGACCAAGGTTATTTAAAATCTGTTTGCAGGCCGAGCTTTGCCCCCTCACACCAAACTCAATTCCAGAGGAGCTGGAACAGTTTATAAATGCTTATAAAAACAACAAGCAGTAAATCTGTTTAGTACAAAAACAAACATTTGACGTTTTACCTTATGAACTTTTACATTGTTTTTTTGTAAATATATTTGAATTACAATTGTGATGCACATGTTTCAGAAAACATGGGACAGGAACTTGTTTACCCCTTTGTTATCATCTCTTTTTTTATCACCACTCAATACTTGTGTTAAGTAAACGCAAATTGTTACAGTTTATAAGCCTCCAGTTGCACAACCATGCAGGCCTTTGTTGTGGTATTTTGCAGTTAATAATTCGCCGCAGGGAGGTAATGCGGCAATGCTGTTATAAGCTTTAAAATGTTTCCTGACATGGTCAAATTATTTAAAAACTCCATGTGACGCTGTCCTCCACTGAGGCAGGCCAGTTTTCCATGCAGTGCTATTTATGAGATCAAAGGTTGCAAGAAGTCTGTTAAAATTTTTGGGCTTTTTCTTTATGTACAGGTAATTTTTTCAGATGCCCTGAATCTTCTATAATATTATACATCATAGAGGTTGAAACACTTACAATAGTTGCAGTCCTTTATAGCAGTTTACTGGTCACTACTTTTATCCCCACGCATAATTAGATCACTTGTTTTATACAAAGTTTTCTAAACATTTAACAATAGCTTCTCATCATAAGTTGCTTCATAACAAATTTTTGGTGTGTGTTGCAGGCATCAATTTCAATATGTATTGCAAAAACAATAAAATTCAAAATAAAATAATAATTTATTCTGCACTAACTTTGTATCCGTTTTTGTTTAAATACCAGTCAAATTAATGCTTTCTACAATTTCTGCCGTACAATTTTTATTGTATCTGTCAAAGACAACTTTACCAGCTGACTTTGTCGGAAAATGACAATAAATGTAGCAGTCTGAATGAATAGCTAGTTAGCTTTTATTCCTCTTGCCAAGGTACTGTTGACAAATGCCCAAATATATAACCCACTGTAAATCAAGCACACAAAGGAAATACTGTATGTTACATCAACACAGTAGCTTTTGTTTAGGTTTACTTGTTTTCACAGTTATTGTGTCTTTGTAATTGTAATGCGTTTCATTCATGCGCAACCACTTGACCCAATTCAATCATATCAATTTAAAGCACCTTTTTATCACACATTCAGTAAGGTGAAGTGGTCTTTATATTGAATGCTTTCAAATGCTTCTCCACATCTCGCAAGACGAACAGCCAACAAGTGTTCGTACACACTTCAGGTGAAGTCATCGTCCTTCTCAGGAAGAGAAAGAGAGTAAATAAACAAACTGTGCAGCTGACATGTGCAGGTAAAGCAGACCCAGAGCTGGTTTGAAGCCATTCTGGCAGGCCATGCAGGTAGACTCCGACAGCTGCAGTCCCATTCATCGTCTCCACCAGGAATGCCTGCGCTTTGAAGGCCAGAGTGTGTTTTTTTTTTTCCTGCATGTGTTTCCTTTGTGTGTTTGCAAACATCATAGCATGGTGGAAGCGTGCAAGCACCTAGTAAGCCTCTCTGCCAGCCTCCCTGTTGACTGAGGCTCACAGCGAGTTTATGAGGGCTCGGCGAGTCAAATGAAAAGCACTGGTGCCTGAAAGTGTTGCTGCTTTTAATCGCTGTCATTAGCCATCCGGAGGTGTGAGCCTTGGGGAGTCGAGACTTCTCTTCAGTAGCACATAATGGTCTGGTAGACTTCTTAAAGATTAGCTGACATTGAGAGAGAGCGCTAGTTTTACTCGGTACGCTCCTGAACAAAAGACCAAAGTGCTGATGACATGGAACAACCACTTTTGGTTGAGTTAAATAGCTTTTTTAATCAATGGTTTAACTCTTACTTACAATAGATGTAAAATGGAATGACTGCCTGTTTTCGGAGTTCCCACGTTTATTGCACTATTCTTTGACAATACAGATGAAATGTATTACAAATAAAACATGAATGATGTACAAAATGGAAGTAAACTTATGTCAACATTTCTAGCTGTTGTGTTTTTATTGTTTTTATTGTAAAAGTGCACTCCTTTATCTTATTACTCACACATGCCAGATGAGTAGCATATTAAGAAGGTGTGACTTAGCATGTTACACTAGTTTTGACCAGCAGGGGGCCCTTTGGCAATAAAATGGTTAAAAAAAACCTCAGGATCTAAATGGCTAGCAATATATGCTACATAAAAAAGATCATTTTTCCCTTCTGCTTCATGAACCAAGCCTACATTCAGTCCCCACAAAATGTAGCAAAACAGAAAGAGTGTATGCTGAACACTCTGTTGTGCAAGTGTGGCAACTATGGCAGGTAAGAAGGTCACTCTTGGTGTCATTTTTAAAGAATTTTAGGAGCCTGATTAAGTTTCAAAGAACTTGTCTTCTCTTCAAACTGCAGTGGCCCATTTGGTACTTTATCATAATCCATGCACTGTAGCAAAATAGAGCTCCCAGGTGTGGTTGTCTGACTAGCTGACGATTAGCATGCTAATGTAGAGGGTTTTTTTGATGGTTTTAATGGCTGCAATTGTGAGGCTAAAAATATTTTGCCACTTTTATTGTTTTCACCTTATCCTTAAAGGCTTCTATAGGCTACAGTCATGTCATCTGTTTTATCACCTGGAGGCGTGAAGAGGCCCTTCAGCCCTTATTGCTCACTAGCAGCTCTAGGAGCTCAACACAGAGTCACAATATTTCACACACAGACAGTCAAAGGTGTTCTAGCTAATCTGATAATGCAAATATTGTATTTGATATTACCTAATGGCCACTTGGGCATCTGCAAATAAGAGACCAAAGACCAATTTTCTTAAATGTGACATGCATTTTAAAATTTTTGTTCACCATACAACTGCATGTTCAAGCTAATTAGGAAGTTTATTTTTAAGAAAAATCTGTTTCAAATATGTCCTATAATGTATAATTCAAGCTTTCTGCATTCACTATCCTTTGATCTATACAAGGTGCCAGCTCATAAAAATCACCCAGGCTTTGGATGCTTGACCACACATTCATAAAAGCAGGCAAGTCCCATATTAATCTTAGGTCCTTTTAAAAGTGCCGTCCATTTGGAATAGTAAGGAATATAAGGTATTACTCCATCAACCTTCTCATGCGTTTCCAACTAATATGATGATCTATGCATCCAGTTAGTTGAAAAAATGTTATTAGGGCTTTTGGGAAGGAGATAAAGTATACTGTACTGCTGAGAGGATTTGTAGATGTCAAACTGATTTAAAGAAGAAACTGTGAGAAAGATCCTGAATGGATTCCAGTTTACTCCTGGTTTTGTAAATCATACATTTCCATAGAAATACCCAAAAGAATGCATTATTCAACTGAGTGGCTTGAAAAATAAGGGACAATTGCATTTAACTGCTGCTGTGAAAAGGGTTAATTGTGTTACTGATGTATTTTCATCCTTGTGAATTTATATATCTCCAATCACTGTCTTGACCCTTAATCCCCCCTTAGAGCGAGTGCCAATACACTGGATTCTGAAAACAAACTGCAGCTGATGATGCTGGATGCGTATGTAATGGCAAAGATCAATCAAAAAGTCTTTTGTAAGTGTGAGTTTTTAAATGGAGATGAGCTCGCTTTTCTTTAGCTCTTGGCAAATTCTCGTAACCTTTGTCACGTTTTGGCCCAAACTGTCAATAAACTGCCACGGCTACTACAAGCAAATCCTCGTCTATATGTGCTTAGTCAACTGTGGACTAGCCATTTTCCGATCTTGCATGGGATTTCTCAAAGCATGGAACAAGGCCTTTGCTTAGTCTTTTTTATTCTTTTTGTATACTCTTTCAGTCGTCTCTTTTAGCCCCCACCCCATACACTTTGTTGGAAGTGAGCCCATCTTCAGATCATTCAGTCCTTTTTTGACCTTAAAAAAGGTAAAAAGAGAAGCGGAGAGAGAAAAGGGAACTCTCACTGAGTTCCTTTTGTCGAAATTATAGTTGGATGAGGAGAAGGGGGGCCTAAGGGTTGTAGATGGTAGTAATAAGGTCTTAGTAGTGGGGGGTTATGGGGTCAGGAGGGTCATAAAATTATGTTTCCTTCAACTGGCCCTTTGCTCCCAATAGGCTTTTGTTACCTGAGATCTGGAAGCCGACAAGGACTTATTAATGACCCGGCTTTTGTCACAAAGAGCAAGGTTCCTCCCACCTCAATTAAAAGAGAAGGAGGGGGTAGACTGAGTGAAAGATTGGGCAAAGTTTCTCTAGCTTTTCCCAACTGCCTTCGTCTTCTTTTTTTTTTCCTTGAGGTCTTTAATTTCTCAGGTCGCCCCCTTCAGCATCTCTCTCTCTGGCCTGTCGCCCCCTCAGAAAAAAGCCTGGGAATCTCTGGGTTCCAACAGTGCCTTCGCCCTTGATTGACATACCTTTTCAATTATTTCACAGTTTGCTAAGAGAGGGCACTGTTGTTTTTTTTCTGCTCCTTCTTTTTCTCTTGTATGCCTCCCTTTCAAAACACAGGCTTTTCATGTTGGGTTCCTCGCTGCCGGGCCTAATGGCCGTGACCAGGACCTTTGATCTGATCTGCCTCCTCCGAGGTGCTCCCGAGCAGGCCTCCGTCTCTGCCTGTGTGTGGTGAGCTTTCAAACCACAAAGGGCCACACTGGCCGCTGCTGCTCCGAACAGCTTGGTGTCGACCCGTGAGAGCTGTGCCCTCGATCTGCTTGGGGCCTTGGGCTCGCACTTTGGAACCATGGCATGGCATGGTCAGGTTTACCTCTTCAGGTGTTTTCTGTGTTTGCATATTATTATGGCCATTTGCAGCATTCCACTAAGTATACGCTTAACTAACATTTCTATTGTCCTGCATGAAAAGCATCTATGTTTAATTTCTGGTATCAGCTTAATATGATAGTAGTTTATGGAAACACTGACTAATTCACAGCTTCTTTTACTTCAACTTTGCAAAACAATTACATTCCTGACACTAAAATAGGCTTAAGTCAACATAATGTATTACTACATTAACTGCAGTAATAACTTTATAAAGAAATAAAGCTTACTGTTAGCGTGCTGAGATTTCCAAGCCTACAAAGCAACTAGAGTGATCACGTGATGTCAAGGACAATGACAGTAAACAATCAGCATCACCTGTTCAGTCTGCTCATGAACACAATTTACACATCACGTGCTAACAATTTAAGAACAACGGCATTTAGTTTGCTGGGCATGACCACTAAAATTAGAGGTAATGTCAATGGTAAAGAAATCTTCTTTTATGAATAACTAGGTTTCCTTTAATTCTCCAAACATGCTCTGAAATGATGGACCTTTATTCAACGTGTATAATAACAGTCAAAATTCAAAGCCTTGTTCCATGTATCAATTTTAAAGCCTATATATGTTTTTGTAACTCTGGTAAAGCTAAAAGACCTTGGGCCCCAAATGGCTATTACTACACTGACACAACAGGTCACAACAGTGTGCCAATAAATAAAAAATGTATTTATGTAGCAAGTGTAGCAGCAAAAAGACATCCTGCTCAAATAGATAGTGTCATATGATTATTACATTTAAATACAGTCACAGAGGGAGAATCTCTTGTGGATAGTTGGGGGTGCCAAACTTTGAGGCAGGCAAAAGTTTTTTAACTTTGAAGGAAGGTTAGTGACATGTAATGATTTGTGCTTAATATGTGAAAAGGTGAAAAGGTCCAGTTTGATTCATTAGGAAAGGCACAGGCCTAAATGTTTACATCCTGTTTGCACTTTATTGCGTTTTTAGCACATAGAGCCACCATTATTTGGCATTATGGTATTTCCTTATTATTATTATTTATTTTAATGGTGTGTTTGAAAGCAAGTTTGAAAACCAAGAGCTGTCACAGTCATTCATGGCCAGGAGCTTAAGCACAAATACAAAAAAGATGTAGTGGTGCTTCATGAAATGACTTGCCATGCCTGTCTGGTATCACTGAGTGATTTGGGAGGACCTCCTAACTAGTGGTGGTATACACATCTAACTAAATCTCACCACATCTGGGTGACATCTCTTCATGGATGGCAGCTCATCTGAAGCTAACTCCTGGCAAGACTGAACTTCAATTCATTGCCAGAACTACACGTGCTCACCATGACCTTACAACCTCAATTGGAAAATACTTGGACTGAAGATGCAAGAAGCTGTTGGTGTAATTCTGGGTGACGAGAATCATCCTCATAATCTTTTGTACTGCTGATGTTCTTCATTTTTGTGACATTTAAAGCTCAGAGCTGAGTCTGACAAACTTGAGTTTGGCCTATTTAGGGATTTCAATTAATTGCTTAGTTTATAGCACTTCCTGACATTGCCCATCTTCCTGACATTGCACAGGTTTGCTTGTAATACTTACTAGTACATACAGAGTTATAAAACATGCATCTTCGCTCACAGGTAACTCTGAGAGTGTTCTGGAGAGAGTCTACACAGGGCCAGCTGTGGAACTCTGTGCACAAGCCTGTGTTTCCGGATGTGCATCATACCTATTAAGCCTCTGAAGTCCAGCAAGATTTATTCATCCCACCCAACAGGCTATGACACACGTCTCAACCAACGCACACACATACACACACAAACACAGAGTGACCTCTGCTTTACAGGTTGCCTCACACCCCTGGGACCACTTCCATCCACATATACCTATATACTATTTTCTTTTCCAGACTTTGATTGAGAAGTTAAGACACGACAGATGCAGAATTTTCATGCGGACCTCCTAGTTTAACCAGAGGCAGTATTGTGTTTACTACGGCTGTCTGGCTTGCTTTCAAATAGTATTTGCCACTTAGACTGATCCTCACGTCTAATTTAGCAGTCACGACATCCCAACAGTAACAAAAATAATTAATGATGTTATAATTTGTGCGGTCTTTGCTGTTTTTAAAAGAGACCTGACCAAGAATAATGAAACCGTTACGGAACCTGGGCAAACAGGTTTGGCTAAAAGGGTAAGGAAATTCAAGTGAAGCCAAGGTTGTATGCTAATATACTTTAGTTAAATGTAAAACTTATATACACCCAATCTGAAATTAATTGTGTAACATCATTAAAAGATTACTGGAATGTAGAGAAATCTTTTAATGCAGAGAAAGTTTAAAGCCAAAAAACAAAACTCTGCTGCCTTTTCAAGCTTATCTGAATTGCAATGAAGTGCAGAGGAAATATGTATTGTGGATTAATGAGTCATACTTTTTAGATTGTTTGTGGAAATAACAGATGTTGTCATTTTGGATGAAAGAAGAAAAGGACCATCCAGAATGTTACCAGCATAAACTAAGTCTTGTTCATGGTATAGAAGTTTTTTAGTGCCAAAGTATGGGTAATTTGCAATTCTGTGTCATCATCCACAAATACTGTGTTTGGGATTTAACACAAACAGAATGTGCTGTTAACTTCACAATTTTTTAGCACTACACATGCTCTCCCAAACTTGTTAGTATTGTGAATTGTATTTGATGTCACATGTTTTCTAAAGAAAATATCTTAAAATCGAAGAAAATCTGTAAATCTGAATTTTGAACAAACAAATTCTTATAAAGGCCCTTCATATAAAGGCCCTTTCATAGAGTTATTTGTTGTGACATTGTAACATTTTCATTTCATTTACATGATTTCACATTGTATAGCTAAAGTGCACCAAACTGTACAAAAAAATAAATAAATTGATGATTGGCCAGAAATGTGCCAGAGATTCAAGTGCTCTGTTCTTTTCACATTCACCTTCATTAGTGTCAGAAAGTAATCTTTATATCTTTGCCTGTCTATTATTGTAGCCCCCACATATAATCTTGATGTAGATGTCTTTATTTGCACACATACATATAGGTGTAAAAATAAACCTTAACTGTGAAAATGCATTCCCATCAGCAGTAAATGAAACCTGCATTCAATTGGAAGTTGACTTCACACCACAATCTCTTGTTGGCCACAGTGTAATTATCTTGTATGGATGGAGTGGCTGCACCTGTCAAAATGTACAAATTACATAGGATGTTCAAATAGTCTGCATTAGATCATTTGAATAATGTACTCTACTATAATGTACAGCATATGTATTGTACTGCATAATAATAATTGCTAAACATTATACACACAGTAATGTACTGTGACTGTGAATAGAGGTGTTTCCTTACAAATGTGTCACAGAATGAGATTAAAAGAAAGCAGAGAAGAAGTGAAAGACAGAAAGGAAGAATGGATCTGACTGAAGGGATTCACTGGCTGTCCTGATTTCTCTTCTTGGTCCCACATTCTTGTTGTCTCTTGGGGTGAATGTGGACATGATAGCATCACGGCTTTCCAACCTATTAATATGCACAAGAAGATTGCAAGTGAGGTAAAACCTCACAAATGTTCACATTCTGCTACTGATGCAAAACGGAACAGTTTCAATTCAGATGCTTGTTAATGGTCTGCACTGACTTTAGTGTTTTAATGATACTTAAGGTAAACTTCAGGGAGGAACCATCAGAGCTTCGGAGGCCTCAGAGATGATTGTGTGTCTGTATTTTTGTGTTTATTTTTTTTAATAGATAGAATAATCATACCTGTGCTAGCTTTCTAAAAACAAAAGGTCTTGAAATATTCAGAAAACTGTCCAATCAAATTTTTGTTGCTATGTGATATTTGGTTATATATACAGCCAAGCAAGGTCTTCAGGATTTCAGAAGGCCTATATGTTAGACTTAGTATTAACATACTAAAGAAGTCACAGTGGAACTAACCAGTTTGACTTTGATGTATGGTGGGCTGAACCAATTTAAGCGTCGTGTCAAAACTACCAACTGAATTTGTATTCTAAGTCCAGGTGTGAACATCTGTAATGCAATAATGGTCGAATTGTGTTTGTGTGCACAAGCATTTGCTTAGTGCTAACATATAATTAGGAATTCCATAGGGTGCAAGATAATCAGCATCATCTAGAACTGTTTTTTTTTTTTATTTATTTTTGACTGTAGTCTTGACTTGAGAAGACTTGGCTCTACTAGTCACTGGTCATCATTAGTAAATGGATCCCATTTGAACAAAGTATAGAACAGCTGGACAGTGAATGCCAGACCCTGTCAGACATAATAGTGGGAATATTGTGCATAATGTCCAGTCCACTGCTGGTGGAATGCTAACAGTGATCCCAGATTTTATTTTGGGGAATTTACAGCTCACATATGACAGGTGATTTAATCATCATCGTTTAAAAGAAACAAACCTTTTCGACCATGTCACACTCGGTAAAGTTTAACAGCCTTGCCAAGCATTCACTGTCCTACCTAATAAATGTCCTCGGGCTATAATATAAAACACCTGTCTGGGACTCAGTCTCTCTTTCTCGTCTTGAGCTTCATCATGTTACAATATAATAAAACATATGTCACATTCACTCAAGCTGTCCTGACAGAAAAGAAAAGCAATATTTAACGCACCAAGGAGCTCCGGTTTGGAAACTCACATTTCTGTATTTAAGCTGTTATTCTGCACGCTGCGATCCTGAGGTCGCATTTTGGAGGTCATCACTTGCGCTTTTAAAGCAGCATGTTTCGAAATGACGTTTTGTATACGCCATTAGGCTGGTAATTAGGGCAGTGTAAGCTGGAACCGGCGGCGGCGGTAGCCTTATGCTCGGATGAAAGCCCTTTCTCACACTGCCTCGACTGAACTGCACACTTGGGTGATGTTCCCTCTCACACAATCCGCCACTTGTACAGTTTCAGGGGCCTGCCCTCGGCCCCGTTCCCCCTTTATGCCTTGCTGAATGCAGCCTCTGGGGATTAGCCAGGTCCTTCAAAGGCCATTAGTGCCAGTGACAGGTATCCCGTTACCCCCCGCACACAGAGAGACGGGCCAGGTGAGAGGCGCAGAGGCCAGGTAGGGGAGCAGGGGTCAGCTGGGGACAAAGAGACAGACCCAGACATAGCCGGGGAACCGGGGCCCCCTCCTTCCATCCCTCTCTTGCTCTCTTTCTTTTCATTCTGCCTTGTCTTGTTGTTTCTCTTTGACTCTCGCAGTTGTTTCCCTTAATGTACTGGAAAGTTTTTTTTTTTAATTTGTGAATTTTAAAATTTGAGAGTGAAGATGGTTGGATTTGCCTAGTCTGACTTCCTACATTTTAGTAATTAACATTTTAATGTATTTTTGATTCTACACTTACAGTTCAAAATAACAGGCCCATATTAATAGCAACACACTTCTATTCTATTTTATTAATGAGTTAACAGTTAATAAATATATTTAATATAGTCCAAACAAAGAACAAACCTGCATTTTACTGCTAATGTTAATTAGAATAATTAAGTGCAATAAGCAATGTTGCATTTATAAATATGTTTCGAACTGGCAATAACAGGAGGTCAAAATATCTTTTTGAAAAGTATTTATTAACTAATAAATAATAATTATCTAGGCATTAACTAAATATTTATGCAGGATAGATTGGCTCTTTCTTAAGGAGTGTTTAAATATTTAAAACAAAATACAGCAATTATTATTTATTATATTATTATTACTTAGCAACTCCTTAAAATGTATATGTTTTTTATGTTTTGGGCACCATATAATTACAGCATTATTAACACACTATAATTAGAGATTGAAATACTGTAATTGAATAGAAAATTAATGTTTATTGTTTGTTGTTGATGTGCAAGCATTATTCATAGTCAATAGTATTATGAAGTTATTACTGTTAATATTATTATTATTATTAAATTGCTGCATATTGGATCATTGGTCTCCAACCCTAGTCCTAAAGAGCTGCAGAATGTAGTTCCAACCTATATCCAATAAGATGCCCTTGCTCTGTATTTAACTCTGATATATCCTATCCAGCTATTCAGGGACTTGAGAAGAGCTTGATTACCTGGAGCAATATGCAGGTCTGTAAGGATTCTCTGCAGGAAGGTGGCTCTCCAGGACTAGAGTTTGGGACTAATTTATTAGAGCTTATTATTTTAAAAAAACTTTTTTATATAAAGCATATAGTAAAAACATCTAGTGGACAAAGATTGGTCCTGTAGACCATAGAAAAAAAAATCCCGAAACGTCCTTAACACTGCAAATCTGATTGATGAAAATAGTTGGTGACTTAATGCACTATAAAAACATTTATAAGGCATTACAAGCCATACACATTACCTTATAATAACAAATATAGGCATGTATAATCTTTACTTAATTTAATAATTTAGTCCATAATACATTATAATATCTGTTCAATTACCAGTTAGTTAAAATAAATTACTTTACACAACATGTAAAAGTGTTTTTATATTATACAACATGCTCAAGAGCTTTTCGTTTCTGCTAAGATGGTAACCACAGTTGTGTTGGGTTTGGAATTTATACAGGAATATATCAAAATCCAGTAGTAGCTCATTATAATATTTATGTTTATTTATACTTCATATTTTAATAAGTGGACTTTAACATTATAAATCATATATTCGTACTTCTCAAAGTGTTATGCTACTTATATGTGACTTTATAGGTTTATTCCAGGTACTGTAAGTTATTATGCATACTATATAGTGGCTTATGAATTTGTAAAGCATTGTAAATACAGGATTAAGGGGAAATTACCAAGGAGCTCTTTAAAGAGCCATCCATTGAAGAGTTCTTTAAGGAACCATAGGTGACTCTTTAAGGCTTCAAGATAAGATAACTCTTTCTGGTGCCTTTATTTTTAACTCTGTAACTTCCATTTCACAAAAAAAAAATCATAAAAAATACCATCTCTTAAAGTGTTCTTTGGTTATTCCAAAGATGCGTCTTAGAACCTTTAACTGTGCAACTACACTTAATAAAAGAGCAAGAAACATCACAGTCTGGCATCCTTCTGTACTTGCAATCTAAAATCTCATAAATACAGCCCACGTTTGCACCCCCTCTCTAGCCAGGGGAAGATGCCGAGTCTCATGGAACAGCGGAAGTCTTTCATTAGTCAATTACTGTGCCAGATAAAGAGGCCACTTCCAGAGTCGCGGGACCCAGGGTCAGAGGCCGGACGATACCATCACTCCTTCAGACAAGCACGCAGTCTGTCTGATCTACGCATGTTTAGTGGTCCTCATTCGTCAATGCATTTCCTGAAATACAGATTCAGGACAGTGACTAATAAACCTTGTACGAATTGGCCTTGTACTGAGCATGAAGTGATCATGAGAATATTGATCTTATTAAGTGACTCATTAAGACAAAGTTCACAAAGATATTAATGGCTGATTTACCTCTAAATGAATACAGCAATGTAATCTGAGTCAGGATGGGTGAAAAGGTTGAGAGCAATTTCAGCCTCTGCATCCATAAAAATGTTAGTCATAATCAAATTAAATACACCTTATTGTAGGGCAGTGTCCATGACACCTACATGAGCTCTTTATGACAACCGGCATAAACATAAAGAAACATAAACGCATAGGTTTACTCCAAGAAGTCTATAACAAAGGCTGCCATTGCCAACTCTGATGTGAAGTTTTCATATTACTTACATCAGATCAAATTAAATGATCTTTAAAGGCCACAGAAAGTGCTCACTTTTGTTTAATCAATACTGTGTCATATCAGCATTCTCTCACTGTGATACAAGCTCAGCCATTTCACCCCAGAAAGTGTCCCAAGTACTTCTGTACTTGCAATCTAAAACTGTCCCAACTATAAAATCAACGTCTCTTGAGATGTTTTTGCACTTGATGTCAAATATGGCAAAAACAACATTTAAGACCAACAACCCAGCTTTTAATAAGTCTTTATAAACATTTATGTAGGCCTATATCATTTGTCATGAAAGACTTTATGAAAACTGACATAAGTTAAAATGTCCTGGCTTTGAAGGCGCAAGGGTCTAGAAATTTCTGCTACCTAAAAAGCCTAGCCTATCAGAAGCCAAGGTGGGCCACTGAACAGCCCATTAATTAACACAGCTATAATATAGACCAGCTGACCAATAATTACTCACCATCCCACCCAGAGCTTTAGAGTACTGGAGGTCTGGAGCTGCTTCTCCCATGGGGTCCATGGAGGTGAACAAGGTGGAGGAAATTGTGGTCTCATTTTCCTGCTCCTGTGTGGCACTGAATCGTTTATGGGGGAGGCAGAAATCAGGCCCAAGGAGGAACTTTTCTTTAATCAAGGAAGGAATGAGAATGAGCAGCACTCCTTCTGAACCATGCATCACTTCCACAGGGAGCAAGCAAATAGCCATCGCTGACAGTTACAGACAGATTCGAGGAGGACTGTGTGATTCATGTTTTCGCTTGTTTCCTGTTTTTATCAAAAGTCCTACAAGCAAGACTTAGCTCACTGCTGATGAGTGCTTGATTGCATCAAGTTGCTTCTACAGCTGCTTTGCTTGGCCAGATGCAGTGATCCTGTCTGAAAACAGCTTTAAGAAAATAGTGGTTTATTTATTTTTTCCATCTCGTTTGTCTTTGCCCCACCCATATGGAAAAAAGTGAAGGTCTAATTTGGAAGTTCATTGCACATAAAAAAAGCGTGTATAACCTCCATAGAAAGGCATTGGCAATAGAATGGGATGTTCTGGATCAGCTGCAAGTGAGTGTCATGGCAACATCCCCGATGCCAGGCATTAGACTGAGGGTTATAAAATCAAATATAATCAAATACAACCAGCATCAAACTGTACAGCAATACAACTGTGTTCTCAGGCTGGAGCATTATCCAACACTTTGTGATAAGTTGGTGTGATCCAGAATTAATCATCTGACATCAGAACCTGCTTTACTAATACTTCTGTGGGCTAAATTCCATCAGATCCTTATAGCAATGTTCCTATATGTAAGTTAAGGCCTTCCCAGAAGAGTGGGGCCGTTGCAGCAGCAAAATAGATAGCCTTGTCTTCAGAAGAACTATTGGATGAGCAGGTGTCTACAAACCTCCGGACATTTAGTGTAGCTCCAATGCTAAAAGAGGGGGAGAGCAGTTGTGTAAGAGCATGTAGCAAGTTCCAGGGGGTTCCACTTGGCTGATCAGAGGCAGGGCAGTCTATGGTCAGCCCCTGCCCTCTGTTTCATGGCACTGAAATGAGACAAGGAGGTGACAGACAATACAACAGTGCCATCAGCTGCCTGTCAGACCTGTCAAATGGCTCCAGCAGTGAGCAAGGCCTTGACCTTAACCCTATCCTCCACAGGGGGTGTCTGAGATCAGCTTAATCAGCCAGTGGAGCCAAGCGATGACTCCACTGGGGATGTCCTGCTATGGATGACTGGAGGGGTTCTTACATTCGGATAATACAGAGTGCAAAATAGCAACAGATGTTCTCACTTTTTTACTTTTTTATGTACATACTTTTTTAAAAGGGATCAATTTTTGCCATTCTTCTGTTATACAAGTCTTAAGCTGTGATGTTGTGTTATGAGTTATATATAATAAATGACACAATTTTAGTGAACTGCAGGCCGGTCAGGCCACACTTGCACGCTCTGATCACACGCATGATATTTCTTGCCATTGTCACAATGAAATAGGCATGGGTGTTTTAGAAGAAGACGGCATCTAAAAGGCAGCATATTTTGCTAAAAAAAAATGTTTAGCACATGGTGCTTTCACAGATTGCAAGTTACTCAATAAAACCAGTTACTTAGTAAACCTCATACCATGAACTTTACACTGGTAACAATTTGTATGGCCCTTTACTGATTTGGCCAGAAAAACACAATGCACATTATTTCCATAAGCGATCTCATCAGACCACAATACAGGTGTCCACTGTGCATCACTCCATTTCAATGTGCTTGAGGCCAGAGAATTCAACAGTGTTTACAGATGTTGTTGACATATGACTTCTGTACTGTCTTAACCTGCATTTGTGAATGTAGTGATAGGCGATGTGTCAAAGTCATAAGAAAGTCTGTCCACTTCACAGCCATCTTTACAAATCCCCAAATTTTCAGTTGTACAAGATCAGGCTTCCATCATTTAGAATAAGGAGCGAGCCATAAAACTAAATCTAGAAGCCACATTAACGTTTTAACCACAAAGTTTCCTGCGTCTAGCTTTACCAGTAAGCTGACTGGCTCATTTTATTGAAGGGCGACACTAATACATTTTTATCACAGTAGTGAGCTTTAACCCATCCTTTCCCGGATGCTCCTTTTATACCTAATCAAAACATTTCATTTATTACGGTACTCCTACTAGTCAATTACAATTTTATTGAAGCCTTATTTAGGTTTATTGAAACAGCCACCCCTACAAGCATGCAGACCAACCATATATATCACTTGTCATGTAGCAGTGTTGTTGATAAGGTCCTGATTACCACACTGCAAACTCCAACTGGCCTCCAATATAATGACTGAGGCTTCAAGAGACCAAAATGTAGTTCATAAGATTGCAGTAATATACAGGCAGGGTCATTGGTTTGCGTACACATGGTAGGATAATTAATTGTTGCCGACACAAAGTACATTTCAACAGGTATTGATGTGTTTAGGTGAAGGTGTTGAGATATCAATGATAAAGGCCTTCAAAATGTCTGAGCAGACTTTTCGACTGCACACAAGCCACCTATACAGACTGGTAAGGGTGTTATGCAGTATATTATCAATAACTCCTCCCCTCACTGTTTATGAATGCAGATGAACGATGGACAAATAGATAAGACAGCTGGGCAAGGAACTGTACTCATTTGCAACTGTAAACGGGCCCCGCACTGGCTGTTTCATTTTGTCCTTAGGCTTCAAGTCAGTGGTGTAAATTATTCTTTGTTGCTTTTGACTGTAAGCTTGACTGTAATCAAGTTAACAAATTTGAATTTACCCAAAAGTTGAATAAAAGGAATGGGGGTCTCATACAGCACTGAACATTAAATGACATTAGTTACGTCATGCAGACAATGAACAGATGTGTCAGTCTGTGTTGGATCGAGGGAGATTCTTTTTGGGTGTGGACATCTATGCTTACAACATAAGCAATTTGATGGATGTGAGAACAAGTGAGTATTGAGGATCAGACAGCAGTAAGATAAACAAAACTTTAAACGCCTGGACCACACAGCATTCTCAAAATAACTTGTTTTTTCTTGGTTACACAATTATCCACAACTCCTCTGCTATATAAGATTGCACCCAATACTGACACAGGCTCTAGCTGAGCATGTATATCCGAATTAAAAAGTTTTGCCAGAATAATGGAACGCTCTGAAGTAGCTACACATGAGTCACAGGAGTTTATCATGCTCAGGGCTGAGCATCAGCTTGAGGGGTGTAAAGCCTTTTCTCTACAGTGATGAAGCGCCATTCAATGCCTTTGGGATGAGCCAGAGTGGCCAGGACAAATCATTCAACATCAGTACCAAATGCTTATGTAAACTGAATGCAATCAAATCCTGACAGCAACATTTTGACACCTAGTATAGAGTAGAAGTATCTTCTGTATTAATACAAAAGAAACATTAGATGAGTGTCTACAAACATTCCAACCTATAACTGGTAGCTTAGTGGCAGCTGGTAGCCTAGTGGTTAATCCCAAGATTGGCTATTTTTAGCTATTTTAGTGAAGCCTCCCCACTGCCCCAGCTGCCCTGCTGCCCCAGCACTGACCTGCTGGTGTTACTCAAGCAGGGAAATCAGAATCAGAATCAGAAATACTTTATTGATCCCAGGGGGAAATTGCAGTTATTGCAGTAGCAGCCGGTTATATAGAAGAATAAACACTCTAATAATAATTTACAACATTTAAGAAATTTGTCATATGTACACATATGTAAGTCTTATGACACAATAGAATAATAAAATAATAAAATGTAAAGTGACTGTGTCTATAATAATAAGTACAGATATACTGTATACAGCAGTAAGATTTTAGAAGTAGGAAAGTTATTGCACATTTGAGTTGTTGCACACATAATTAAATTATAGTTCTATTGTTATCACTGTACATGTGAGAGGTGTCGTACGTTAAGAGAGGAGTTATAAAGTCTGATAGCCACTGGTAGGAATGACCTCCTGTGGCGTTCTGTAGTGATAAACTACGTAGCATTCTAAATCGATTCTCCATTAAAAGCAAAGCAACCCTAAAGTGTACTAATCACTCCCATTTTAACCATAAGGCCTGCATTTCTAGTATAAGACAAAGCTCAGCTACACAAGAGTACAGGGAGGGCCTGAATTTGCCTGCTGTGACTCAACTTGTTTTTTTATTGTTGCCTCTTGTTCCCTTTTATAGCTCAATCAGCTGCATATCTGTGTTGTCCTAGTAGACGGGTGAGTGCCCCGCTTATGGGTGTGCCATATTCTTATTATCATTTGGCCCTTGGAGAACTGCAAGGTCAAGTTTGTTCATGGTTTGCAGAGAGGTGTTGGCTTGGTTTCAATGGGGCCATTTTGTTATTTAGTTACTGATGTATCAGCATGATCAACAGGGCATGCGTTACTGGGCTTGAGTTAAGTTTTGCAACTGCTGAAATGTTTTATGTCCTGTATAGAAGAGAGCAGTGTGACAGCCATGCCTATCTCATGCGTATTACACAGCCAGATTAATGAGAGCAATAAGCCTGTACCCTTCCCCTGGAGGCCTACATTAAACCAGCAATATTTTTTCCCTAAGTGGTTCCTGGATTAGAGAAAGGTTGAACCTTTACGTGTGGTGGTTATTCACACTCCCACATTTAATTTGCAAAACTGGGTGGTTAAAGCAGTGGTGCACAAATCAGTCCTCATGGACAAGCAGATGGTCTTGTTTTGCTGTGTTGCAAAAATCTGAGCTGTCTGGGATTTTCTGTGAACTTGTAAGAGAACAGCTTAAGTCATTTAAGGGACTAAAAATGGGTCCATTTTAGTCCCTTAAATGACTTAAGCTGTTCTCTTACAAGTTCACAGAAAATCCCAGACAAAACTCTAAAGACTCTAAAGAACTCTTTTTGTTATTTTAAATGTGCAGGTCTTTTGTAGATCCCAGAAACCTTGTCGCCTCTGTCCAAAAAAATATAGGAACCTAATAAAAGATGGCAACAATGTTCTTGACTTTTATTGTAAGTTCATGTGAAGAGATTTTATTTTAAGCAATTTTGGAGCATTTCTGTTCGTCTATTTATCAAAATGTCTTACAATGTAAAAAATGAAATTAAAATGAAATTTAAAAAATGAAGATACTTGTTTTTGGGGTTTTTTTTAGACAGTGACAATATACAGGGGAATCTCCGGGAGCTCCTCTGAGACCAATGGCTAATCAGCTTCCAAAACATAACGTACTGTCTGAGCTAACTCAGGTTTTAATCAAAAGGTTAATTCAGAACTCTTAAAATTCCCACAGAGTCTTGTAAAGAAGTGCTGCCCACTACCTCAACCCTGACAAAGTGAGGCTGAGCCTGTCTGCTCTCTTTCATTTAGTCTCACAGTCCAGAGAGGATGACTGTGTTTCCTTTGGCAGATGTTAGCATCTGGTGCCGCATGAGTAAGCCTAGCTGTGAGCTCCCAACAGATCTAATTAATACTTGTTTTATATCCCTCACAAAAATTATGATAATAACAACGAGTGCTAATGACTTTCCACTGAGGGTAAAAAAACACTTGGGTCTTGGGTCAATTTTCATCAAACATAACAGTTTATCTGGTGAAGTGGACTGTGGAGCAATGTCTATTGAACTACTGTAGCTATAGTGAAGGTGCTACTTGGAATACAGTGTTTAATGGATTAAGCCAATGAAGGTTTATGCTAATATGCTATATTATTATAAATAGAAACGACGCTAACAGCTGGGTTTGCTGCTTTATAACCAAAGCTTTGATGCTTTTTTTCCAATGTGAAATTATTCTGAACTTCTACCGTTTGTATTTGAAGGCCGACTTGATACTGAGTGATGACCTGAATGGAAGTCATTACTCGCAAAGAGAGCTCAACGTATTAGGCTCGTTATTTAAGTACTCAGGATGTCGAGTTGAAAAAAAAGCCTTCGGGAGCCAAAGTCAGACTCAATAAACCTACTGATGAACCCAGTAAAACTGAGTGTGGAGCCAAAGTCAGACAGGAGCTGTTAGCTGCTAATTGCTACACTCCTTTTTTTCATCCATTCATGGTATCAAACCAGGCCGCTGGACGCCGCAGAGGTTAAACTAATTAAAGCACTACTGGCACACTTTTCCTCCACCATTCCCAGGGTGTGTGTATGTGTTTCATTTTTCTCCCTCGTCTCTGCTTAGTGCCAGGAACAGCTGGCAAGAGATAGACTTTCTGTATTTTCCCACTATAGTCAGGACTGGTGTCCCCGCTTGGAAGGATTAAAAGGGCAGGATTCATGTGATTTTCCCCATCTCTTTGGCACCGCATTCAACCTGAAGCCCCTCTGGGCTAAAAGTAAGCAACATTCCCAGACTTCACGGAAGTGTCTGGAATCACCTGGTGTCCATATTCCCTTAAACAGCACCAGGATATCCACCAGACTCTCATGACCCACGCTCTTTGCTGAAATAAACAGTTTGTCTTTTAATGCCCCCTAGAATTTGTCTCAAAAAGGGGAAAATCATGATGTGGTCCAGACTTAGAACTGAATAGGTCCATTTTAGTGATAGCTATACAACCAGACTGTAACATATTAAACATATTACATGTGTCTGAACTTAATGAGGACAGAACAGAAAGACATGGTAACAGTTTTTAGTAGGGACACCATTACTTGTCGGCCAATCCTGATTTCAAACCTCAGGGAAATGGCAGAAAGAACACATACACCTACCAAGCCCTGGCTAAAGCCCTACTCCAGTTGAATAAGCTTTACCTGGGCATCTGCTTTGGCAGTTGTTAACTTAGTAAGTCTTTGCCCAGTGACGGGTAACCACAGTTACAGCCTCCAGTAATGGTGAAAACATACCTACTGCTGGGTTAAAAACCTGCTGGTCATTTGTTGAATGCTTTAATTCATAGGAAGAAATTAAGATATTAATATTGGCAAACATGAATTGAACTTTTTAACATGGTGGTGAAATGATATTGTACATTAACACCACATTTATTGCATCTATTATAGACAAGATTGTCTGGAAAAAACAGCTGTTGAGTTACACTTGTTGAATGCAAGCAGATATCATGTCTGCACAAAAAGCCACAGAGTATGTTTTACATCCTCAGACCACAATGTCAGGTTTCAGACAAAACCGCTTTAAGCCCTGGGAAAAACACACATGGGAAGTCTCGGCACTTGTATAAGACAACATTGGGCTAAGCAAAGCAGCCTCAGATGATAAAGTCTGTATGATGTTAGCAATTTTGTTATAACTAGATTAATTACAGTTTTATGGAAAATTTTAAATGAAGACATACAACAACATAGAATTGCCCTGTCATCATGTTCTTTGGGTACAAGTGTAACTCAACAACTGTTTTTTTCCAGACAATCTTGTCTATAATAGATGCAATAAATGTGGTGTTAATGTACAATATCATTTCACCACCATGTTAAAAAGTTCAATTCATGTTTGCCAATATTAATATCTTCATTTCTTCCAATGAATTAAAGCATTCAACAAATTACCATTTGGTGTTCCCTTTTAAATTTTTGTTTTGTTAGTAATATTATTATATATATAATGATATTATTATTATCAGTATTATTGCTATGCAAGTAAAATGACATTTGCAGGAAAAATAATAAAGCAAAGCCCCTTCACACATCATTTGCAGCCATTTTCCACATGGTGTACCCATATAACAGGACATGCATGGGCCCACTGCTAAGTAACAATTCTGGAGCGCATTACCTTCTACAGATTTGCTGATCCCAGATCTCCAGTAATAGCAGCTCTGTTCCAATCGCCCACATGGTAATATTACAACTAATCCATGGTAATATTACAACTAATCCTTTTTGTTTGCCAACAGTAAAACAAGGCTAACTGCTAAAAGGTAAATGACTTGACACAGTTCTTTTATCCTCTAGTTCAAAACAGGAGTAATCTAAAACATTTTAGTGTTGGCCTACTTACAAGGAGAAAGGAAATATCTTGAGCATCTCTCAAAAGGCAGTGCAATTTCTTTCCTGTCGGGCGAGATTAGTAAATGCAATGATTCCACTTTACTAGCCAAATGCTAATCAGATTGGCATTATCTGGAAGTTAAATTGTGTTGTGTTTAATCCTGACATGATTGTCCAGAGTATGACATTGATACATTACACATGTATATGTACACTGTACAAATCCAGTTTACAGCTGGCTAAACTAATCCAGTGCTACTACCTGGCAGCACAGAGTTAGCAGTATTTCATTTACGTCATTGTTCTTTAAATGACAGCATTCAACTTTTACATGACTACTACATTTCAGTGTTAAATTCATGACACTATAATTCTAAGACAAACTCTGTTGGTGGACAGCTAGTAATTTAAACCCCGCTAACACACATTCTTTCAGACGACAAGATTCATTTGACACACAAGGTTCAAGTGATGAATATGACTTCTATATGCATTCATTTTCACCTCCACTGCCGTATATGCCAGCACTAGCAGTGCACAGTCTCTCCTCTGTGGCTTCTCTGTGCCTCTGTAGACTGACAGTCTCTCTTTTTGAAATATGTTTTAAATAATTCCACAATATATTCAGAACGGGTGGATGATTTTCTTCCTGTGACTTGGGTCCAAGCTCAACACGCCTATGAAATCACAGCAAAGGAAAAGGGCAGCATGTAAAGCGAGATGCAGAGCTGCGAGGGGAAACTTGGTAAACATGACACAAGGCCCTGGAAATACAGCCGAAATAGAGAGAAAGAAATAGAGAGCGAGAGAGAGAGAGAGAGAGAGAGAGAGAGAGAGAGAGAAAGAGAGGGGGGGTGTAAGGAAAGGAAAGGGCCTGGCAAACAGCAAAGTGACCATATTTTAACACAAGTGACTTTTCTGATTATGCCTGTCGCATGACTTTATTTCCTTAGGGCCAAGTGCGGTGTCAGTGCCTGGACCCAAATCAAGCATTTGATGTCTTCACCCACACCCACCCAAAGCTTCAACAGTGTATCCTTTTTAAAGTCCCATTTATGGGGAAAAAAGATCTTGTAAGCAGGCCCTGCCTGCCAGCAATATTTCATAAGTAACTGTGACATGAAAAATGAAAAGGAAAACAACCTTGGCTAAGCAAAATCTTCCAACCAGGCAGCTGTCGGCGAATGGTTATTAAAAAAATGGTCATTCGTCATATGACAGGCCATTAAATAGAGATAATGATGACCCATAGTGTGTGTCTCCTATCTGAATAACAGTGACCGGGACAGTAACTCACTTTATAAGTTTAGATCCTTTGTTGTTTGTTTGTTCGTCCCCATTCTTTATTTAATTTGCAGTCGCTTGTAGTAGAAAACCTGTTCAACTAAATGTGTTATCACAGACTGAACAACTTGTCTGATTTGCACATGCTATCCATCAGCCTCAGCAGCGAGCCGCTTATCACGACCGATCAGTATCAAAGCCATTTGAATACCAAACCTTTGAAACTAGCACCGGGACGAAAACAAGTTTCAGGAATCAGTGCCAGTGCAAGGTGTTCAAAAGCCGTGAATGAGATTCACTTGGCCATCATTTGCACAGTTATGCAAGTGCGTCCCCGAGTCAGTGTGCTTACTTTAATTGTTGGCTTGAAGCAGAACTTTCCTAAAACCAGAACAGCAATAAATGAAGCCGCGCTAAAACCAGAACATCTGAAAAATTAGTTCGCTTCAGATCGCTGCCAGTTCTTCCTTTAGCTGAGGCTGTGTGGCGGTCAAAATGAGGACCGTTCCATTCACCCAAACGGAACGCGCACACAAAAGCTTCTCTGGCTCACTATTATTCCCACAGCAACCTTTTTTTCCTCTTCATTCTGACCTGCTCTCTACTTTCAACCTGTCTCCCTCTTCTTTATATTTGTGTGCCCATGTCTTCCCTCAGCTGTTCCAGTCTGCTGGGATTGATACAATATTTTCCAACCTCAATTAGCTGAGGGCCCGTTGACTAATTCCAACTGTTTTTGCACCTGAGCGGAGTCGGGAGCGAGGGCTGGAAAAAGTGAGCGGGGGCACGGGGACTGGGTGCAGCGCTGGCTGTTTGGGAAAAGCCGCTGTGTTGACAGACCGTGGGGGCTATGCAGAGGACAAGGTGGGCAGCACCCTCGCCAGCCCAGCTGCCCACACGTGAACAGAGCGCATGAGACTGCAAGATAGAGGGCTACATTTAGAGCAAGAAAATGGTTCATTATGATGCCTGATGCTCGATATGAGGTGTTTTACTTAGAGCACATTATCAAAAACAATCAGACAGTGGAAGCTTTGTATGGCGATTGCATTTAGCTGCATTCTGACGTGGCTCATTTTGATTTATGCGACCAGCATTTCGGTTGCTCACAGTAAAGCTGTCAATGAAATGTTATGCCAGGAAATAATCCAGAGTGTTGTTCTTTCAACTGTACCAACAAGGGCCATATAAGCATTACGCAAGATGTATTATATCATGGTGAAGGAGACCCTCGCTACTCAAGGGGCACTTTTGAAATTCGGGAGCAGGAAATGAGAGGACGGTAGGTAAATGTACAAGCAAATTGCACTGGGGGACTGCACTATTTCACCTAATCGCACTCAGCACTAGCTAGTAAGCGGACATGACAGAGTCCTGGAAACTAGAGACATACAAAATTCACTGTTGTGTTTGGCCAAAGACACTCCCAAAGTTTATCACATAGTGGTTGCAAAATTCATGAACAAGGAATAAAACATTACCAGACATGTGTAGATGTACTACACTCTTAGCGAAGAGGGTCCTAAAATAGGTTTTATGGCTTTACAATAGCCACTTATAGAACAACGTTACAATTCATTTGATGATACAGCAGGTTTCCATCATGGACAAGAGCCATTTAATCATGCAAAGAATGAATAAAGTTTCTAACGGTTCACCCAGTAACCATTACCTTTTACTATAGAACCTTTGATGAAACAAGGTTAGAGAAAAAGACAATAAAATAGAACAATTTTAAATTTGTTCATTATAATTTGTGCTGATATTCAGCCCAGAAGCTAACTTTAATCTGGCCACTGTAAAGATACCATACAACAACCACTGATATTCACTTTCATTTTTCTTACTTTTTGGCCACATATCCATGTAATTTTATGTAAAACTACTCAGTGTATCCTCAAAAAACTGGACCCAAACTGTGTTCCCAGTTGAAACAACAGGTCTGGAAAGGATGATTCATGGTCTTCACAGTGGGCACTCGGCAGGTCCAAATCTAAGCAACAACAATGTGTCAGTCTCGTGACTGTTAAAACCCAAAGCCAGACTGACAGATAACCACTGCTGACCCCCTGGCATAGGGTCTCATGAAATCAAGCTCCAGTTGCTAAGAGAGAATAGAGGTAATGTCACATGGGACGTAAGGGGCTGTGATTTGTTTGGAGCAGAGAAGCCAGTTGATGACAGGTAAATTCGGGTGATTTATCTGGGTGGAAAACAAACATACCAACTGCACCTGCTGTTTCAAGATGTTGCCCAGAAGTGGACTGAGATAAAGTAAAAAGGTCCTGCACTTATAATAAACAACATATTATAACATTCTATGAACTTGTCGTTTGCAAAATTGCGAGGGGATGCCTTGCGTCTTAGCTTCGGCAAGATTCTTAAAAAGTAAACTCCTGATTCCCTGCACGTATTAATGGCCAACAGACACGTTATCTTTTCAGTACTCTGCTCCATCGTAAAGACAGCAATGGCTCATGCATGAGGTGATTCCCTTACTCATGTAAGAGTCTATCTAGAAACGGCTCGCTCCTCAAACATGACACATATTCAAGGTAATGTCTGTTGGCCCAAAGCAGGGGTAAAGGAATCCCGAGCAATAAAAGATGCCATAAAAAACACAAGAGATAAGACGGCGCACTTATGGCAGTAAAAGTGAAGACTACATTAAAACAAGCTCTCCACCCTTTCCGGACACACATATCTGCCGCCTACTCACTGTCAGGATAGTTCTTGCGTCGGGTGCCATCCACCTTGCCCGTCTTGTCGATGCAGAGGAAGAACTTGTTGGCGGAGTACAGGCGCCGCAGCCGGACGTCGCCCTCTAGGTGGTTGTAGCTGCGAGTGTGCCGCTCCAGAGTCCATGAGCAGTTTGTGTTCCTTGCCAGCAAGTGGAGGGGGTCATGTCCTAGTCCGGTCGGGCAACCTCCGAGAGCAGTGCCAGCCAGAAAGAGCAGGGAGAGGCACGCCAGGCGGAGGGAGAGGGTGCAGGGTTGCAGAGGCAGCCCAAGATGGGACAAGCCAACGGAGGTGAGGTCGGCCGACGTCCATTTGCACATGATGGGTCAGACTCCCGAGGTACACCTTGCGCAAGCATTCGGCATGATTTTGCACCCTGTTCGCTGCACCACTACACACAGTCCCTGAACACAGCAGCCGCTTTCAGCAGGAACCATTCAGAACGAGCAGAAAGAACCTTGCAGAGTGTCCGCTGATGCTTTGGTACCTGTAGGATTTCTGTTGAATCCAGGCACCTGCTTTTCCTTCGTTGTGGCCGGTCTTGCACTTCACAGAACTGATGTGGTACTTTGTAATCCCATCTTCCAACACTTCTCGGGTTGCTCTGGAGCTCTCAGGTTGCTTGACTAAACTTCAGTCACCTGTGGAGAGAGAAGTGTCCAGTCTGACGGCTGCACCTTGCAGATGCTCCCTCTCCTCCCAGCCAGGGGCAGAGCAAGGTGAAACGTGAGGCTGCCTGACCCGTGCCTGTGAATGAGCTGAGTGAATTGTGTGTGTGTGAGTGTGTGTGTATGTGTGTCTCAAAGAGAGTGGGGAGAGAGAGAGAGGGAGAGAGAGAGAGAGAGAGAGAGAGAGAGAGAGAGAGAGAGGGAGAGAGAGAGAGAAAGAGGGCTAAAGGAAAGAGAGAACCAGTTGTGAGAGCATGTCTGTGTGACCGAACTAGGCAGTAAAGCTGTAAATGGGTGTCCACTGCTTGCTCTTTGGTGGGGTGGCTCACTCTTCCCCTGCATTTTATCCTGGGCAGGGCTTGTATCTGGGGGACTAATGTGGATGGGTGGGGCCAGAATTATTCATAATCACTTCAGATGAATGACCCTCTCAGTATTGTTCCACCTTTTATTTTCCAGCACAGTCATTCCCCAGAAAATTGAGCATGTGGTGACCATTTTTTTAAAGCAATTTGAAGCAACGTGTAGCTCTGTTTTATTTAATGGCATAAATCCTGCTGAGACACTGAATGGCATTTTTACAGTAATGAGACTTTAATCTGCTTTATCTTTGGTGATAAAGCAAGACAGTAAAAGAATGTGGCCGGTAATCAGACATGGATCTCCCGTTTGGGTCCATGCATTACATGATATGAATGACAGTTGCAATAGGGACTGCCTACGGTTACAACAGGATTGTTGGTCTCTATGGAGACTCCAAATACAAATTTATAGACGTCATCAGACTGACACAGATACACTACCGTTCCTGTTTGGAATCAGCATTCAATATCTCTCCTGCTCTGTTCATCATTCTAAACCCACTTAATACTTTTGATTTTTACAGATTTATACAAATTGGACTGCAGTAAAGCTGTACAGTAGCGCGATCTTTACTGCATCATGTATATGCAGCAAGACTAGTTTTATATAACTAAAAACTGTGCACTGTGTAAAAAAATATCTTAACTTTTTGAATTACTGGTTTGATCAAGTTGTTTAAGCAAAAAGTCAGATCAACAAAAAGTTTCCAGAACTTATATAAGGATTTCTTTTTATATAGATATGACAAACAGGTTCTAATGCAATTCATTTTATTAGGAATTCTGGTGATACTGTATTATTAAGGTTATTTATTAAGATTATTTTAGTTAGACTAAATTATAACACTGCCCATCATGCTAAGAGTAAACATTAAACCATCTGCCAGCTGGTATAGCATCATACCGTCCTCATAAATGCAAAAGTTTTATCAGGGCTCGATTTTCTGATCGGGTAAAAATACCAATGAGAGTCTGTCTTAGGATGAAAATGTATGTTTCTTTGAATCGCAGCATCAGCCATAATGTACAAGAAGACAAGTCTGTGTTCCAGATTAAGAATTTACAATGCTAATTCTTCACTGACACTGAAATTTTTGTCTCAAGATTAGGTTTAATTGGATTTAAGCAGTTTTGCCGAGTCAAACATTTGTATGTTAGCTCAACTGAATAACGCAGTGTCAGTGTAACTAATTAATTTAACAGGTTTAGGTTTGAAGAAAAATTTGTGGAAGCGGGCACTAAAGAAGTATTCATATTAGTTGTGTAGTCTCAAAAAAGTGAAATAACATAATGAAAGAACACAATGTTCTAATAAAATGCATATTCTTAAGATAGATTTGTGCATCAAGGAATTATTATAAAGATGATTACAGTATATAATTTATCATCCAATAAGTTTTTACAGTTGAAATTTTGAGAGTTTTGAATACCGTCTGGTCTCTAGCTAATATTATTTTAGCCTACCCTGTTATTGTTGAATGATAGAAATACAATGAATAAGTTAAAATAGCAGAACTACAGAAGTTTAAATATATTAAAGTAATCCCAAATTTTTAAATTGTCTATAAAATATTAAAGCATAACATTTATTTTTCTTCTACAGGAACGTACAATCAAATATTTGCCATTTATCATTTTATTTGCTCCAGCTTTTGTATGTTTCACCAGAAAGTAGCTTTCTAAAGCACATTTGTCTCAACCTAGCCTCTTTGGGAGTGCTTATATCCTTTTAAAAGGCTCCTGCTTTCAGTGATGTGTGCAGCCCGGAGGCAGAGGGGGGTCGCCGGGTGGAAAAGGTCTTAAGAAGTGTGTTTCACTGAGGGGCCACAGTCAGTTCACACTCTCCAGCTAGTTAACAAACATCTCCCAGAAGTGTTGGTGTTCACGCTTGCCTCATAAAAAAACTTGTGGAGACAGCGGTCTGGAGTCCCTCAACTCTCAATTCCCCACCCCCCGCCATTCATGTCTACCTGTGCGTGTTGGCCTTCGGGTTTCCTGGTGCTAAGCATCAAAGCTTCTCGTTAGCCTCCTCCGCTGTATCAGCTTGAGGCTTCATTAAACCAAATCACAGTCCTGCACCCCCAATTAAACCTCACCACGGCATACACTCCCACAAAAATCTTCACTCCTTGCAAAAATTCATGCAGTCAAGCTTGACACTGGCTGCTTGCTGCACCAGCCATAAAACAATGTCTATGTTGCAATAGATGTGGGTTTTATCAACCCTGATGAAAACTTAAAATCTATTTCAGAAAACGAAGGACTTGAAAAAGTTCTTGGGACAGCTGAGTGATTACAGACTGCCCATGTAATTGTTCCAGGATGTTCTAGTCTTCTCATCATGTGCTGTAATGGAAATTGTCATCTGTGACTGTAAAAGTGAAGAGGACTTTCAGGAAAATCTGTTTAGCTCGCATAGGTCCGAATATGTTTATAAGTAAACACTAATCCAGCACAGTCAACTCTACTAATTCTTCCACTAGCCTTAGGAGTAGTCTGTTTTCAGCCACCCAATCCCTGTAGTAGAAGGAAACCCTTTAATGCAAGCAATCATCTGCCCCTCCAGCATGCTCAACCACCCCGGAAGTCCTTGTGCCCCTTCCTTTCCTTTGGAAATTGATGGTAATTAAAATCATTCAGGGCACTGGAAGATGTTTCGCTTTAAAGCCTGTGCCTACCCTTGGGGTCAAGAACAAAGCTCTGTCCTCCATCTGAATGTCAGATGCGGCATTAGATATTCCCACATCCAAACATGTGGACACTGGTCAGTCCTAGTATGAACATGGCCGCAAGAACACTTTCTTTCATTTGGCAAACTACTATATGGTCAGCGATCAAATGCACTGTCTGTGTGAAGAAATATGTATACGAGGTTCTGTCTTACTCTGAAATTTGCATACTACTCTGCATATTTGGTCAGTGGTGAACCACCAGGGCAGAATTTGCAATAGGCAAACGTAGGCAGCCACTTAGGGACCCCATGAGGCAGGGGCCCATGAAAATATAAATTACATATATTGTGTGCTGTTAAATAACCTATTCAAAAATATACATACAATATACAGAAAAATATAAAAAATATACAAAAAAGTGAGTCCACCTCTCACAATTTGTAAATATTTTATTATATCTTTTCATAGGACAACACTAAAGATATGAAACTTTGATACAATGTAAAATAGTCAGTGTACAGCTTGTATAACAGTGTAACGTTACTGTGCCCTCAAAATAACTCAACACACAGACATTAGCATCTAAACCGCTGGCAACAAAAGTGAGTACACCCCTAAGTGAAAATCGCTCTCACACTCTCTCATACTGGTCACTGGAAGTTCAACATGGCACCTCATGGCAAAGAACTCTCTGAGGATCTAAAAAAGAACTGTTACTCTACATAAAGATGTTCTAGGCTATAAGAAGGTTGCCAACACCCTAAAACTGACCTGCAGCACGGTGGCCAAGATCATACAGCGGTTCCATGCAGAACAGGCCTTGCCATGGTCCACCAAAGAAGTTGAGTGCATGTGCTCAGCATCATATCCAGAGCTTGGCTTTTGAAAATAGATGTATGAGTGCTGCCAGCATTGCTGCAGAGGTTAAAGGGGTAGGGGGTCAGCCTGTCAGTGCCCAGACCATACGCCGCACACTGTATCAAATTGGTCTGCATGACTGTCGTCCCAGAAGGCACGACTTCTAAAGATGATTCACAAGAAAGCCTGCAAACAGTTTGCTGAAGACAAGCAGACTAAGAACATGGATTACTGCCTTGCCTAAGAAACTAAGGGTAAAGCAACTGTAGTGGCCAAGCATGTCTCCAGACCTAAACCCTATTGAGCATCTATGGGGCATCTTCAAACGGAAGGTGGAGGAGCGCAAGGTCTCTAACATCCACCAGCTCTGTGATATTGTCATGGAGGAGTGGAATAAGATTCCAGTGGCAACCTGTGAAGCTCTAGTGAACTCCATGCCCAAGAGAGTAAAGGCAATAATGAAGAACACACAAAATATTGACACTTTGGGCACAATTTGGCCATTTTCACTTAGGGGCGTACTCACTTTTGTTGCCAGCGGTTTAGACATCAATGGCGAGTTATTGTTCAGTTGAGTTATTTTTAGAGCACAGCAACTTTACAATGTTATACAAGCTATATTGTATCTTTAGTGTTATCCCATGAAAAATGTTAGGGGTGTACTTGTGAGATACTGTACATTTGAAAAAGCTTCAATGCAGCCTTACTTCCAGTCATGGTTATAACGGACTGGTATGAACCAGGCAATTAAGCCATCAATATGAATACCAGTACTTCAGCTGACAATGAAGGAAGATCTGCTAGCACAGTATTACCGACTCTGTGGCCTGTTTATAAACACAATCACTACCAACTCACCAATATGGGTAAAGAGACATGGCTAGTGAAATGGAGGAGGAAAAAGTTTCAAGGGTATTTTATTCCAAAGCTTTCACAGTCTTACCTAGCTCAAAGCTAAAAATACAGCCTATTTTAGCTCTAAAAAAAATATGTATTGATGCATCTCTTCTGAGAAACATAAAAACGCGTCTAGACATTAGCCATATAATATAATATTCTTAAAGCAATCTCAAATCAGAAATATTATGCATAATTACTAGAAGTAAGATGATATTATTTGCCAAATGTTTTATTATAGACAGTTAATTTAAAAATGTGCATCCACAGGGCTCTATTCTTGTCACTTTAGGTAATGAAAGTCAGCACACAGGCAGAAAAACATCAAAATATCTAGAAAAAAAGGAAAGAAACTAAAAAAAACACCTCAACAATAATGCTAATGTCTGCAAGTGTCCGGTAATATAGTTTCTGGTAATATATTATTACCACGCTAACACTGGTGATTCTAAACATTTTCTGATTGCTCTAAATTAAACACATACATCTAATTCCAATAAAAGATGTTATATCCATTTTTGTTCATTTCTGTTTTACTAGATCATTTAAACACAACAGCTGTGCTGTGTACAAATGCCACAATGAATGGACCAAAATAGATGCAAAATAAAAAAAAAATACTTTTTGCATTAACTTAATTAAGACAGTCATTGCCTTGATCAGTCAATTGCCAGAAATAATGTTTTTAATTTATAACAAACTCAAAACAAACTCAAAACAAACCCTAACACCTATATACCCTATATGTAGTGGTTTTATTGTGAATCCTCTAAGACAGAATGACTGACTAAAACCTGGTAAAGCTACAGCTCATATTCATAGCCTGTGACATACATAAAACACCCAGAAGTCATGTTATTTCTTACAAAATCCATCCCACTCCTTTGCTAATTAAAATGTGATTAATTCCACTTAATTGGTGGTTAATCTGACTTCAAGTTAATCCTGAAGACCTAACCTATGGCTCACTTGGCTGTATTTGTCTAGATAAAACCAGCAAATGGGATTCAAGCTCTTTTGTTTCTAACAGAAACATAGTAATAAAATAATGAAATACTTATGAAAGAGTAACAAGAGCAGAGCAAGCATTTAGCACTTTGGTTTGTCTAGAGGGTCCTGAGGGTTCTCTACTGGCATGGCTCAGTACCAATATATCTTATCCAGTAGGCTGCCATAATAAACATAATACATTTAGGATCAGTATTAGGCACCTCTACATGAATGCTAAATTAAACACATAATAGTAATAATAGTAGTCATTTATACAGGTTATTGTACCAGGGGCCTGTTTAGGAACACTGGGGCCCACCCCCACGAATCCTAACAATAGGCTATGTGTCCTTTTGAACGCAAGACCAGGACCAGAATTAAGACTTAAATAGGAAGAAATATTTACTTTAATATTTATCCCTGATTTTTAAACCAATACTGAATACATTATCAGTAAAGTACATAGTGCATACCAGTGGTGACTCAAGGGCCTTAAGCAACTGCTTATATGTCTTATAGCCCTGTCTGTAACTACTCAATGGTGGCCACCTCAGCCCAGCTCCCACGTCACCCCACGATGTCTAGATGCCCCCCAGGCTTAGAAAAGCTCAACAGCTGGGAAGGATGTTCACAAGCGAAAGGAACCTAATCTTTCCCAGCAGGGCTCCAAGCAGCTCTGGAAGTGTATGAATGGAGATAATATCTCAGTAATGAGGCCTGTTTTGTACCATCAAAGTCCTCAAAAAGGGAATGTAACCCGACCTCCCTCTTAGTACTGACAATATCCTCCTAATAGCTTCCATTATTAATTGTTTTCTCTCTCTTGCTAACTCACTGTCTTGTTCCCAGTAGCCCTGCGTCTTTCTTTTTTTACCCCATCCCTTCCTTTTTTTGGTCATTTAAATGATCTTATATATCCATATACCCTAGTTCATTTTTTTCTTTTCTTTTTTTACCAACAAAACGTTATCGGAGTGTGCCCGTATGCTGAACGGACCAGTCTGACCCGCTGTTCCTTTTCATTACAGCATTCCTTTAATAAGAGTGCCACAGACAGTTCTGTTTCCGGCCACTGAAATTATGCAACAGTTCAAAGAGCCCTCATCTCCATCATCGACCTCCTGTCTGTTTCCTCCAATGCAGGTGGCCCAGACGAGTTGCGTGGCACGCTGCAGAACAGCCTGTGTAAACATCCGTTTCTAATTCTGGACCTGACCTCCACGGACACGGCCGCGCCTCCAACTAGGACAAGACCATTTGCATTTCCTGCTCCGTGACCATTGTCCATTGTATGTTGTATCAGTGATAATGGGCAATCTGTTTGATCAGCAGTCCAGTTCTGAGAGTCTTCAGCCTCGCATGATGGAGAGAAGCGATTTCAGAGTGATAAGGCAGACGGATACGTTTTTTGAAGAAAAAAGCGAGAGGATACTGAACCTGATAGGCACTCCGATTAGGCCTACCATTCAGCATATCTGCTCTACAAACGACAGAGATCTTTCCACAGATACCAGACTGTGCGGCTCTTAGATGTGGCGTGTGTTTCGGTGTGCAGTGTATGAATGTCTCTTTTGCAAAAGTGTTGGACATGTTTGTTGCTGATTTACAGCTCTTACAGTCGAGAGGGAAGCTTCCTTATGGGTGTCAGGATAAACTATAAAGGCCTGCCATCTATGGCAGGTTTGCGTTCAAAATGCTAGCATGTTCAAGAGTTTTTAATAAAGTTATTCTCTGTTCTACTTAACAAACTAAGTTTAGCATGTTAAAAGATGTGTTATCCAGAATCCTGGAGCATTAGACCCGTTAGTCTCATCAGTTTGTGATGATGTAGCATGCATTACGGCAATATGTCATAGGGCCATTGGGAATCCCTGTGGCGTAAACCAACCCTGCTAGCCTGGCCACTGATCAATAGGCTAATAAATAAAACAAAGCAAGCACTGGTGTAAAGACATTCATATGTTTAAGGGGAAATAAAATAAAGTTTGCACAAAGCTAAAATCACAACTGCAGTTTTGTTTTGCTTGTCGTGTATGTACCAACCAGTGACAGCCTTTGTAACGTGGGAAAGGTGTCTGGCTGCGTTGATCCTGCATGATGAGCGAAGCCTCCCTCCGTCTGTGGTTGTTAATTTTCTCAGCAGTCATGTCATGTTGTTTGCTATGTGAATGCTGTTCCTGTCAGAAGAACAAAGAGAAACTTCTGTCATTCGCGTAATCCATTCTCTTCATTGAAATAAAGATTTGAAGACAGTTCTATGCCTGCAATTAGATATTCAGACTTCCTAGCAGACTTCCTATCAGCTATACTTCTGCATTCAAAAAAGATACACCTTCAGCTTCAAGATACATTGTCAGAATTCTCCTTGTTTTTAAATGAAAATAAGAAACCTATCATTGAGATATTGTGCCAGAGGTGGCATTAGAATTCAAGTTCCCTAGTAAAAGTATTAGTAAAAGTATTAATAATCTAGTAAACAAATTGACAACTTACCTTTTTTCAAGTAGGACTATCAAACTACATATTTTGAAATGTACATAAGTAAACAAGTAATTTTTTAAACTTTTTTTTTCAATATCTTTTTTTCCCCCAGTTGCATTTGCCAGGATTTGTTTGTTGACCCTGCTAGATCAAATAATACAGTAGCTACTGGGAGTCAAAAGAATAGATTTTTTAAATACAGCATGTACAGCATGAACAAAAACAAAACAAAGTTCTTAACATTGTGGCAAAGAGTTTGATGTTTAGGTTTGCTTTCTTTCAGGCAGCTTCTTAAATGCTTCATGACTTAAGGTGAACCTGCAAAAAAGAATAAGAAGCTGGTGAATATAAAGTCAGCTTTTGCCTCTTAATAACAGAAACAAAGTCTTTTATAGTTGAAATAATTTTGACTACAGTTCTTAGGACATCAATCGTGCCTTATAGGGCTACAGGTGAACTGAACATTGCTCTTTTCACTGTAATCTGTATGTTAAATTAAAGACATTTAGGAGGGTAAAACATTTGTCACCAGCTCTTGGGGTTGTACTGATAAAAAGAAAGTTGAGTTGATATATCACTAAATTACAGTCATAAATGTATTTTTTCAGCTGAACCATCTGCAGTAAGCGCTGACTCACACTGTCGCTGACTCACACAGTCGCTGAATCATCTGTTTATTTTTCTTCCATTTCCCGCGTGTTTACTGTGGGGCCTGTAAGTAGCCAATCAGAGGTTCATTACACTCCCAGACTACCCCGCCCCATCACATCCAGTAGGATTCCGATTTGCACTTCATTAGGCACCTGAATAGAACTGCCTTATTAAAAAATATATTAATTAAAACAAATATCACTTATTATATAATGTGTAAAAGTAAAAACTATTCAGTGACAGAAATACTCAAGTACAAATTCCTAAAATATACTTAAGTACAGTAACTAAGTACTTTGTTTCTTGCCACTTCTGAATACCACTAAAAGATGTAAGCATGTCTACAACAGATGTAGTAATGCTCAGATTCTTCATCTGTCCAGAATATCCATTAATGTTCCACTCTGATGCCATGAGAACCAATTCATTTCTGTATAGTCCGCTCAGTCATACTGAACTTCTAAGGACTGTTTTAGCTCTAACTGTTTTTTCCGAATTGCACAATACAGCACAGGCAATCAGAGTTGATCCTATATCATTCTTTCAAACACAGCAACATAAATAACCTGTTTAATCCTAAAAGAGGTTGGAAAATGAATCATGTAAACATTAATCATGGCCATTTTGGTGAATACCAAACAAGTATTTGAAGTAGTCCTCAGAGAAAATATAAAATAAAAGCGTAGGATATAGCTACTATCTATCTATACTGTGCAGGAAACATGGGGCAGATATTTATGACACTATATCTCAAATAGCTTTGATTATTATGTATTACACATAAGAAAGTAAGTGCTATTCATCAAATCATGGTCAGCACATACTTTCAGATGTATCCAGAGGGACTTCAGGCTTCAGCAAAGAGCCAATACAGTGTGCGTATGCCAGCTTTTTCCATTAACCTTTCCCGAGGGTCACAGATGCCAAAAGCATTTTCTGACACTGGCTTTGCACAAAGCCCCGTCTGTCCAGCCGAATGTTTTAAAAGCAGTGCCCATCTGCAAAACAAATAAATAGCTCCCACATAGGTGTGCATGCAGGTCTTGTGATCAAAGTCCATGAGAATGGCAGACTTGCCTTGGCCGAGCCATTATCATGGGCTTGAATGGCTGTCTTCTCCCCTTTTGTTAACAGTCACTCACCCGGCAATGACTGTCACACCAGTGCTAAGAGGCAGCCGCCGACAAGGGCCAGAAAACATCAAACAGGCCAGTGAGAAAAGGGGGGGCAAGCTTGTGAACCATGGCAGCAAACACTCTCTGATCCCCACCTACGATCTTAGCCACACACACACACAACCCGCTGTGGTGACCACCATCATTGTCTGTCTGAACTGACACGGGCAGCAGGGCGTTTCTAACAGTGACCTGCTGTAACAGTTATCTGTTAAGTATGTGACTCACACTAAGGCTGAGCTGTTTTTACATGCTACTGAATCATGCAAGGCTAATTTTGAAAAGTCTTTTCAGAAACAATACCAAATGTCCCCACCTTTAGAAGGGACTTCAACTGATTTCTGTTCAATTTTTATTCACTGTTATTCACAGTGGTGGTGATAGGATCCAGAGACCTAAAGCATTCAAATCTTTTTGGGAGACAAGCTTTAGGCATACATAAAGCCCAGATATGTTTACCAGCCCAATTATAACCCTATGACATAAATCTGCCTTTTGGATAGCTCATGAATAATTTGATGAACTGCTCCTTTTTAGTGTCAAACACTCAGTGAAGCCTCAATATGTCCAAGTTTTGAGAAACTGTCTGGAGTGAAATGGACAGAGCTAAATTATTTTAAAGTTTTCCAGTATTCTGTTAAATATTGTACTATATTTATGTTGTGATTTCTGGTTCCTTTCACTGCCAAACAATTTGGAGTAGGTAAGTGTTTGTATAATGTATAATAATCTTATGTGCGTTATACATGCCTGATGTGTCTAATGCCTCTTAACACTTCCCCACAGAAGGCTTTCACATGACATGGTAATGTGTTGCCTGATGCCTAAAAGATTTTTATGATAGTTTCAAAAGAAAGCTTAGGCCTAAAACAAAAAAAATAATAATTACAAAACTCAGAAGATGTGCTCATTGTATGTACATAGTAAATAAAACCTAAGAGTAAATAAAAAAGAATAGTAAATAAATCTGTCACATAGACATGGTCACCTCTGATTCCTATCACCACCACTGTAAAGAAATCTGAGCTAACAAATTTCTACACTGAAATGTTTAAAAATGAAGGGCATTTGAATTATTTCTATTTGGACTTGTTACACAGAACTGTTACCCCACAAATAACCATTTCACATTTCATGGTCACTGGAGCAGACATGGCATTCCTACAGCTTCACATGGGCCACCTTTAAGCTGGTTGAATGTAGGCCGCAAATCACTTCCAGAAATGCTTAAACCCTTGCTGTACAAAACAAGCCCTGTTATCTGGCATCACCTACTCAAAGAAGGCATGATTGTTGCTACAACTGTGAAGTAAATATTCATCTACACACATTTAAAAAGCCTTACATTTCTCAAATGGTGACCCATGACCATGGCTGATCACAGAGCAGCCTAAACCCATACTCATTTAAAAATACAGCTACAAGTGATGTGTTGTTCGCAAATGAGTCAGCTGTTTGAGCTCTTTTAGGTGAACGTTGGGAGTCGATTCTTATCGAAAAGTTTATTTTTCTTTTCTTTTTTTTACAAGAAAACAATTAAAATGGGTATCTGTTAATAATATTGTAGCTGCTAATAGCAGGCCTCTTTTATTTCTATGATGCATTCTGGCTCCGCCTCCTTTTTATCCCCAACACCTGCAGTTTTTTTGTTTGTCTGATTTTATTCTTAGTGGTTTTCATGTCATTCTTAGCCATATTTCTAAGTGAGCGTTATTAGTTCTTATGATATCTGACTTGATTTTGTTTGAGGACTACTTGATGGATTGCCTGCACTGCCTATCTTGTGACAGTTGCATTTCAGCAAACATAGGAACAAACATAGTGCAGCTGTGTTAATAAATGAATCAGAAGATACACTAAGGTTTTAATTTAAAGAAACAAAGGCAGGTAAAAGTCCAAATGAGGTACAATCATGATTCAAGTAAAAGTAAGAGGAGCCTACAAATATAAATAAATAAATGGTTAAACAGTAGCAAATCAAACATACGACTCAAGTACTGAGCTCCATATACAACAGCAGATAACCTCTTAGTACATTCAGCAGGACAGAATTTAACTAAGCATCCTAAAAAGTAATTAATGAAGTGGAGCTGAGTAAAAATTAGATCACCATCTTCACAATGTGCTTAACCTAATATTACACAAACAATTATAATATTTCATGCCTGTCTTGGACACATCCATTAAACATTCACAGTGCTGGTGGAAAAACGTAAGTGAACCCTTATGCTAATGACTTCAACAAAAAGGTAATTAGTGTTAGGAGTTAGCAAACCTGGAGTCTAATCAATTAAACGAGATTAGAGTGAGGTGTAGAGCTACTTTGACTCAGAACTATTTAAGTTTGCTATTCACAAGAAGCATCTGCTGATGTGAATTATGCGTTGCAAAAAAGAGATCTCTGAAGACCTACAATCAAGAATTGTTGATGTGAATAAAACTGGAATATGTTACAAAGTAATCTCCAAGACTTTAGATATTAACCTGTCCACACTTAGACACACTGTCTACAAATGGAGACGACTTTGCACTGTTGCTACTCTCTCTAGAAGTGGGCGCCCGTCAAGTTGACTCCAAAGGCACAATGCAGTATGGTGAGAGAAGTAAAAAGAACCCTAGAGTAACGGCTAAAGGCTAGAGGGAATCATTGATACTGGTTAACATATCTGTGCATGAGTCTACCATACACAAATCATTTAACAGCCCTGATGTCCATTGCAGGACACCATGGAAGAAGCCACTGCTTTCCAAAAAAAACCCATCATTCCACGCCTGGTGGTGGAGCAAATCCCAGCATCATCAGGCGAGGTACACCATGGACAGTTTGCCAGTCCATCGCATATCCAACACTCACTCACACCTACGGGCAATTGAGAGTGACCAATCAACCTAACATGCATGTCTTTGGACATGTGGGAGGAAACCGGAGTACCCGGAGGAAACCCACTCAAGCACGGGGAGAACATACACACTCCACACAGAACGGCCCGGACCGGGAATCGAACCTGGCCCTTGCCATCATCAAGGGGAAAATGAATTCTTAAGTTGAAGCTCAGTAGAGTTGGGTGATGCAGCAGGACAATGACCCTAAACATCGAAGTAAATCTACTACAGACTGGCTTCAAAAACAGAAAATCTGTTTTTTTTTTAAGTGGCCAGAGAGAGTCCAGACTTGAATCCAGATACTGTGGAATGACCTCAAGAGAGCTGTTTACACCAAACATCCTAAGAATATGGCTGAGCTGAAGCAGTTCTGTATAGAAGAATGGGCCAAACTTCCTCCTGAATGTTGTGCAGGTCTGATCAGCAGAAGACATGAAATATTATAATTGTTTGTGTGGTATTAGGTTAAGCACATGGAGTTTGTCTATACTTGGGACTTGAGATGTAGATCAGATCACATTTTATGACCAACTAATGCAAAAAAACAGGTTATTTCACAGTGTCTTGCCACTGTGTGCATTATGGGGACATTGTATAGTGATGGTGATAGGAACTAATGCAAATGTACATAGTTTTCTTGCTATTCAAAAGTGAAGCTTTACTCTATATCGTCATAAAGCAATGTCTCAACAACATTCGTTCAGACAGTTTTAAGAGGTACTAAACTAGGCTTTGGACATCTGATCGCTATCACCACCAGTGTGAAAATTACTTACTCTGTAAGCACTTTACATTAAACCAGTTTGAGTTACATGTTTAACACCTTATCAGTCTGTTATGGTAAAAATATAAAAGTACACTCATGTATCTCCACTCATATGTATTATATGGTAAAAATGTTTCGTGATGAATACTGACCCCTACAGGTGGCTTGTTGGACTGGCCAGCCTCTTTGTTTTCCTAACTTTATAAATGATAAAATTCAAAACTTTAAAGGTGAAAGAAAAATCTAAAGAGCATAAAATACTCCAATTTATCTTAATATAAAACAAACCGATACAAACCAAAATGCAACAACACAATTCTTGTAACTGTTAACTCGATGTATCTGTGATCAGCCAGCAGCCCTAGACCGTCGAAGTCGACTAGTCAAGCCTGGATTGCAATGGCCGCCTACTGAGAGAGATAATGCGGTTGTTGTTGTTGCTCTTAGCGAGCTGTCAGAATGTCTCTTTTAAGACTCTGTGCCTTTTCTAAAAGTCTGGCTGATAGACTCGTGGTCGAGAGAAGTGTCCGCCGCCTACTGAATGTCGACCATTGTCGCCTGTGCCTCAGGAACAGGAGTAGTTGTGAAAGAGCAATCAGAGGTAACGCTAATCACGCTGTCCTTCACTGTGAGAAATGACGACATGAGCATTAACGCTTATAAACATGAATGCAGCACAAAATAATACAATAGACTTCAATTGACACAGCGCACTGTTTGGTTGTGGTGTTTCGTCTCGTTGGCGTGCCATACTGCTGCTGTTTACTTGTCTGTCTAGTACGGGTTACCGTAAAACTCAGACTCTCTGTTAGTTTGCTGGCGCTCATTTGCTTGCTTTTGCTGGCGCTCATTTGCTTGTTTTCTTAAGTTAGCTTCTAATTGGAATGTAACTGCTGCACCATTTAAGGTGGAACGGCCAATTTGTTCAAGAAGCTAATTTTAGCCACGTCTTACTTCAGGTTTACGCTGGCGAACTGGCGAAACGGCAGCTGCATTTGTATCAGCGTGGCATCTACTGTAGACACTGTTTTTACGAAGTTGAATTTATTTGGATCGTCTCATTAGAACTTCCCGTTCCACCTTAAGTGGTTCTGTGTTCCATGATGGGGCCTCAGTCGCACAAATTTAACAGCTGCACTATTTAAGGTACTATTTAAGCCTAACTTTAGCTTTGTCCTTTATTAAATGTCTTCATTATTTAGTAATATGATTTAGGTTTAAGTTAGCACGTGAACGTTAGGTCCACTTTGTTTGATAATATCCAGAATTAGTGAACATTCTGGGCACAGACATTATTTTGTGCACAGACAGCTTTTATACCTACATACTAAAGCGCTGTCAGTAGAACTGGGTGCTCAGGATCAGCCACACATGGTCACCAGATCATGTATTAGCCAAGTATTAGCTAGTGGGATGTAATCCCTCCACTGTAGGGCTGAGGAGCAGTAGACCTGCATTCTCTCTGGAGATGGAGTCCCATCCATTTTCAGAACTAATCATCAAGCATCAGTACATGACCACACCAATTCTGACTGCATGTGAAGGAGTAGAGACTCTTACTACAGCAAGGGAGGGCATTTTTTTGTTTATACCCTTGATGAGCAGGTGTCTGTGTATGTGTACCTTTACTAATAGATAATGTAATTAATGATATAGCTGATAGCACTTTTCGTGTGTGATTCTGATGATGATATTGCAGCCTTGAATATCTGCCTGTAACTATATCAGTCTGATGCAGTCGTTTTCCCTCTCTTAAACATCTCAGCTGTTAGGACAACATTTGTCGAGATGCACTTTGCTTAACTTGTGCATCTACAGAACATCAAGCCTAAACTGTAAAACTTATATTCTGTTCACGTACAGGAAAAACAACACATGGCTCATAAGTTATTCTATTCTTTTTCATGCACTGAACCTTTAGCAGCTGTTTTGAATGGACAGCTCTGTTCAAACAACCAAAATAAATAGCAAAATATAGCTTTGTACTTAAATTTACTCAATGATAGTTTAGGCTAATGGATCCTATATGATTCCAATCTTTTTCTTTCTGATAGCTGGTCCAGTGATTTTGGCCAGCATCAGAAGGATACTTAATATCATATGGGTGCTCCCCTAGTGATCAAGCACCCAAGTTTAACAATTATTATTATTTTTTAATGTAATAAATAGAATGCAATATAAAGTTTGCTTATACGGTTGACGCCCTGTCAAAGGTCTCATCAGAAAAGGCTGCTGGGGTTCCATTTACTGACTGCATGTGGCTATTTAAGTATTTAGGCTGTTTTTACATTGACCCCCAAGAAATGGCTTGCATGACTTGCAGGTAGCGTAGCTTTTTATCAGGAAATATTCAAGCAAATACACAGTGTATGCGTGTGACACATGTTCTCTCTTTCTGACAGTGTGGAGAACTTCTTTTCTGTTTACACAGTTGCCAGGTTTTTGTACCACAATTAGGAAAATATTTGCTGATATTTTCTCCTAACACTTTCACCTCTTGTTGATGGCTGATATTCTTATAATAAGAAACTATTTCACAGTGCCGAGTGAAATAAATCCTCATGTAATGCAATAAATTCTGATGTATTCTGAAACAATTCGGATATAAATATGCATTATCAAGCCGTTTTTTTCTTGTTAGTTAGTTCTTACTTTCTTTTTATTCTGTTTGTTTTCTCAGATAATCCATGGACATCATCTAGAAGACACTACTCGGCCATCCCAAAGAAAGACGATGGAAACAAACGAGTTTGGGAACAGTCTCATTTATTAGATGGTATTATTTTCAGTGTCCATTGTTTTATACTGGATTTAATGTTTTGAGATTGTACATTTATGTGTCTGCTAGTTTAAGGTGTAGAAACAGTCATTGCTATGTAATGAGGCTGTGTAGTTAATGTGAGGATTTGAGGATTTGTGCTTATTATTTATATTTTCTTTAGTTTAGTTTAGTTGTTTGGCCCATGAGACATTAAAGGAGCAGTGATTAGGTGCCTGTTTTACTTGTCAGTTTTATTATTAATGCACATTTCTGATTTCATCCAGATATTTTAGAGCTCGTAGGTGTAGCATACAGGTCATTTCATTATTTAGGGTGCTGCTGTTGTGCTTCTTTTAAACAGTCATGTTATTTTGTTATTTATAGTTCTTGAAGCTCGGATCCAGCAGTTACAGTCAGATGTTCTTTTTGATGTGAAGCATTCAAAAGTGGAGTTTCTTCGAGTGCCACAGAGAGAGAAAGGACCTTCTCCCAGCAAGAGTCAGAGGGCCGCACCGGGAGAGAAGAAAGGACTTCCTAAAGCTGGACAGTCCAGTAAAAATGGAGCTGCTACAGACAATCCTACCTCTAAAACTCACACAAGCCGCTGGATTGAGAAGCTTAAGTATGAGAAGTGGAAGAGAACTTCGAAACAGTCATCTCTTCAGCAGCGTCTCTGTGACAAAGGAAAAGGCAACAAAAAGCAGGAAGCTGCAAAAAGCAGCAAGGGCAGTATGGTGCTTCCTGGCTCATCTATGAAGACAATTTCAGCAGCCAAAAGAAACAAACCAGCTTCCAAACAAGAGCATGCCTGGCCAGCAGCCTCTCCTGTGTTTCACTCCCGGCCAAGTGAAGCCGCTCCTGTTCCTGAGGAACTTTCAAATGATGTGGACTTGGCAGAAGTTGAAGAGCTCGAGCAGATGATCAAACAATGGAGCTCGACAGGATCCGAGAGGGTTATAGAAGACAAGGAGGTGAACCGTGATGCTGCTACCCAGCTGAACGTGTGCTGCTACCTGGAGGCATGTGTGTTTACGGGGGATGTGGAACGAGCCCATCGCTACCTGCTCTTCCACCACCGAAATCTCTTCAAACGCAAGACGCTCACCATCAGCTCTTACAACATCATGATGAGAATGTGGGCCAAGAAGGTGAGTCTGTGTGTGCTCAGAATTCCTGGCAGGCTGCTTTTAGCAGGAAACTGCCTCAGGTTGAGCCTTTTGATGGTTTTTGCATAACTTTTTGTAGCACTGCATTTATAGTGTAGCCATGAAGTGCAAAGCCTGTGAACTGTGTTCACATGTATGTAGTGGATGGATGACGGCAAACCAGATATTGCTGTGTTTTGAATGAAACCGTGATGAAAAATTTCCGCAGACAGCAGTGGTGTGGAAAACTCCATCAAGACTTCTATTTTCCCAAACTTTGCCATCAACCGCAGCAGTTGAATAAACCGGATGAGGTTTTTTAGGAAGGCCCAGATGTCTCGTTGTTGTATTCCGGACTAACCTAGTGTTAAATAACAAAAATAATTAAACCTTAAAACGATCCATGCTGATAAAGCTTCTCTGATGAGTATCCAGTTTCACTGGACATGTGGTCACTATGCCATCGCTTGCGTGGCTTATGCCACTGTGATATTAGTAATCTCTAAATGTCCCAGATGTCCCACATTTGGTTTAACATAGGATGTAGTATCAGCTGCTTTTGGTGTCCATGTTATATACTCAGTCCAAAATGTTCTAATTTAAAATGAAAGAATAATACATAGTTCTGTTTGTTTCTTATGTGATTGCCTGATCAATAGACTAACAGGGAAAACTATTAAAACAGTCATGTATTAGTCCTGCACCATTTACCACTGATGATGGTTGTGTAGGGTGATATGTTAAACAGCTTGCTAAAGACTATTAAATATGCCTGTATGAGGTTTTATACAGTTTTACTGAAAAAGAGGAATTATTAGACCTTAAAAGCTGTTAGTCTACAAGACAGTAAGTTCCCCACTGAAAAAATGTAGTAGTTTTCACTCAGCATACATGTGTCAGTAATTCTGAAGCGTTATTAACATATAATACTACATTGTTTTCCAAAGACATCTTTATAACGGGCAATGCTAATAATTTTAATATTGTTCAGGTGAACTACTATTTTAATACTAATTACAATGGAAATAGTGATTGTATTGTAATTATTACCTCTATATATACTAATATTCTTAATAAGAATTAAGGAAAAAGAAACATTGAGTCTCAGAAATTTCTTAAAGAATAATCTCATATAATTAAGTTTGCTCTTTTATGGTTTATTGAGTTACCTGCTTGCTGATTACATCAAGAATTGAATATTTTTTTGGTCAGTTTTTTTGGTCACTGCAGTTTTGCGAGGCAACCCAAACAGCAGTTCTCTATTGTGGCTTTACTAATAACAGTAAACTAAGAGGTGATTAGATATCTGCTTTTGAATAGCCATGGTTAAGCATAGCTGTGTGTATATATAAGCCTGGGTCTTGCTTGTGTGTTGTAGGGATCTCTTCATCACATACGTCAGATGTTCATTCTAGTGGAAGAAGCAGGACTGAAACCCGATGTGGCCTCCTACAGTGCCGCCCTGGAGTGTTTGGGCCGTAACCCAGAGAGCTCTCGACGGGTCATTAACAGGTAAACATAATCAGACTTACTCTCTAAACTGCTGCTCTGTGTTGTGTTGCGTATTTATTTGGTGATTAGTGACAACGGTTCGTTTGGTTTGGTTTTGAATCTTGTTCTTGCTGTGATCTGCTATTGGTGCAGATTAAGTGCTAACAGTGATGTTTCTATTACTGAAGAATAAAATTTAATGAAAAATGAAAAAAAAATCCTCTGTTAATCCTTATGATCAAAGGAAAAGTAGACCAGAACGTTCTTTTAATCGTGCAGAAGTGGACTGTGTTGTATAATAGTAGTTTTGTAAATGTTTTATCACGCTATGCTTTAACAACAAAATGTAAGATGTAAGATGTAAATATTTTTTTAGCTGCTGCATTCTGTTTAGAAGTTTAAAAGTGTTTGATAAATGTTTTTAACAATATTAAACAAATTTAAGCTGGATAAATATGTCAGATGATCTTAGCATGCTACACTTGTGCAAATTTATAGCTTTCAGATAACTGTAAGAATTCGGGATTCAGAAGGATTCAGAAGACCTCACAGTAATGAAATTCGGAGATAGATGACTTTGAAAAAATGTATTTAAAATGCTACTTTTAATATGTCACAGCAAATAGTATGACCCAATTTCGGGAGGGAGGGAGGGAGGGAGGGAGGGAGGGAGGGAGGGATGGATGGATGGATGGATGGATGGATGGATGGATGGATGGATGGATGGATGGATGGATGGATGGATGGATGGATGGATGGATGGATGGATGGATGGATGGATGGATGGATGGATGGATGGATGGATGGATGGATGGATGGATGGATGGATGGATGGATGGATGGATGGATGGATGGATGGATGGATGGATGGATGGATGGATGGATGGATGGATGGATGGATCATATTTTCTTTTAACAGCATTCTGTAAGCAACCAATTCTGAGGAGACAAAGTGCTGTAGTTCTGAAAGTGAAGTGTTTTCATTGGGTGATGGCTCTGGACTGCTGGCAGGGCATTTTATCACCTAGGCTCTTTTACTACAGAGCCATACTGTAATATTGTAATATGTGCAGAATGTGGTTTGGCATTGAAATGAGCTGGGCCTTACTTAAAGACATTGTCTGGGCTGCGTTTAACATTAATAGTGCAAGTTACCCACGCCACATGAACTATTGCCCCATACCATCTCTGATGCTGGCCAGCAAACTAATAAACAAGCTGTTTAGGGGGGCACTATTTTCTCAAAAAAGATTTAAAATTCTGAGTAATCAGACCACTTTTATGCTTGTCTCAGTCCAGCTCTAATGACCTCTGGCCCAGAGATAGTGGTGGTATTTTTTGGACCCTGTTTATATCTGTTTTTTTCTTTGCATGGCATGGTCTCAGAATCCACTGAATCTTTAATGATATTATGTGCCGTAGGTATAAAATCCCCAAATGACTATTTTCTTAATGTTGAGAAACACTATTTACTATTTACCTGTGCGGTCTTTCACAGAGTAGAAAGCTTTGCTTCTGACAGCCTTTCTTTGATGCTTTTTATACTCAGTCATCAAAACATGTTGCTCAAAGAAGCATTAACATTTCACAGTTTTGACCTGATATGTTTTCAATTAAATATAGGGTTTAAATGATTTGCACAACATTAGACTCTGATTTATATTTGCATTTTAATTTCCTTTTGCACAGCATCCCAACTTTATGGGAAAAGGGATAACTTAAGTATAACTTAATAATTATTTTACTTTATATATTGAATACGATGTAAATCTGAGTAGTTGATGAGAATTCAAACTATATTGTAGAATTGTTTAAATGATTGCAAACTTTTATCCGGCATATAAAATATTTCTGAAAGGTTAAGTACTGTTGGTTCTGGCCTCCAGGGGTCAGTGTTTCTCTTTTTTTCGAAAATGCTAGATTCTAGACCTTGTGAACTGATGTCCCTCAACATTAAATCAGCCCATTTGTACAGAAAGAATCCACACTAACCTGGTGTTTAAGTATCTTTCCACCTTCAGTGTGCTAGACTGTTTATGAATGAGCTGATCCACTCTGATGGGGGTGTTTCACAGATTAGTCTGAGTCAACTCTCACAATGCCTAAAATAGAAGTGGCATTTATTGTTGTGGATCAGAGGAGTGCTGGCTTCGGCTCAGATTTGGGACGTGGTTTATTTTACACTAATGCACTTCAGTCCAAGCAAAGGTATAGTCCCAACCCTCTTACCCTTAGAAATGGGAATTCCTGGACAGAATGTGGTTCTGTTACATCCACGGTTCTAAGCCTGATATGCATAAACTTGTTAAGCCTGGCATCACACCGTAAAACTTTCATTTAACTGTAGTTGTTTGAAATCTACAATACTGAATTGAATTGTGCTTGAGTTGCATAATATAAAGCTTCCTGCAACTCTCTTGAGACTTGAATGTACACAATAGATACAGGTTTTATTGAGAAATGACTAAGATCTTGATTTGACCCAAATAAGCTTTTTGTAACAAGTTTCATGAAACCCACTGATTATATCAAACAGCATCGTTTCAGACTGTTGTTTTTACCAAGTTCATGCACACCAGTATGCAGTACTAGATTGGAAAGTTGAAAAGGAGGTCCTGCTGATGATTGTATGCAAAGTTGGTCATTTTTAAATTTGTTAGTTGTCCGTGCGTCTGAGCCATGACAGCAAACAAACATGCTTTTTTCAAAGCTAACATTTCTGATCCCAGCTGGCCTAGCTATCCAGCAAATGATAACAGCTGTTTACACAGCTGCTTGGGCCACCATTTATTGTCCTTTAGACGGCCAGTGTTATAATCTGCACAGCTAGTTTAATTTTCTCTTCTTTAGATGGCTCTAATTTTAAACAGAGCTCAGCTGCCTCTGGGATCCAAATCCAGATGCCGCCCTCAGTGAACTTGTAGCGTGGTATAACCGCAATGGCTCTTGTAACATTAATTTTCCAAGTCTTGACATTCACAGAGCAGATCTAAAAGTCAAATTTGTAGCAAAGAATCTTAAATAGATAGATAGATACATGCACACATACATACATACATACATACATACATACATACATAGAGAATGTACGTTATACAAGGCCTATAAAAATACAGCTAAAATGAAATAACATCATGCACAACTTGCACAAGCATTATCTGGCTCGGTACTGGCTGGCTCGGTCATGGATCACACATTACACTCCTATCACATCCACATCACAGCATTTCACAGTATTCAAACTCAAGCTAACAGACGTTTAGATGTTTCTCTTCTGTCCTAGTGATTGAGAGATTAGAGAACCCACTTCTTCCTTTCGCTTTTGTAGCTTGGAGACATGCTGAGAGTAAAGTCTGACTGTTCGGTTGCTGTAACACACAGAGCACTTCGACTGTAGGTGTGGGTGTGAAGTAATTAAAATTTGTTAGAATAACCAGTTGGCTCTAGGCCAGAACAGTAAAATGCCACTTATCTCATTGCTCACATTTGGTCGCAAGAGAACAGATTGACAATCATGTCACTCTAACAGGCATCACTCTGCTCAAACCAGACCGGCTCTCCTGCTCTCTTCCTCTTTCACTGAGTCGTTGGGGGAGAAAAAAACAACTTTGAATATTTTATCTGGTGGTGACAAGTGTCGCTTCACTTGTAGTGGGAAATGCACTATAAAGCAAAAAGTGTAATCATCTATTATGTTGAATATTTATCATACCTTCGTTGTATTTCTATATGATTATGCATATATATATATATATATATATATATATACTCTCATATATATATATATATATATATATATATATATATATATATATATATATATATATATATATATATATATATATATATATATATATATATATATATGCTTATATAATTATAGAAAGATATATGCTTATATAATTATTACTATTATCGTTTTATCGCCCAGCTCTACCTTTAGAATGTAATGTCCTGTTGTTGGGTTCCAAATTTTTTTTAAGCCGCACATACAGAAGTAAACACAATAGTACGAATAGAGAGAATTGAGTATAATAGGCATTACATGTGTAGCAAGTGTTTTCAACCCCACTGAGTCAACAGAACGCGAAGAGAAGGTAAAGAAGATAAGCTTGCTGGATGTATGTCCAGGGAATTCTGGCCATTCAGACAAATAGACATCCGAATCAATGAACAGATGAACAAACAAACAACAAACAGACATCTAGAGAGACTGATGAGCTAGCACTTATATTATCTAATCTTATCTTTACCTTCCTTAAAGGGAACCCCGGCTGGTAGCAGCAGATTTATTTATAAATTAATGTTTTTATTCTAAATATTAAACATATGGATGCAGCCATTATTTCTGACGTGCAATGCCTGTTGGGTAGATGACGTCAAATGGTTGCAGCGCTCTAAACCTGACTGTGGTTGGAAGGAGTGAATGTTAGTTAGCTAACCTAGCTTTTAAAAAAACATGCCACGTAGTGTTGCTGTTGGATGTTATTTCCAGTCGACAGGTCGTGGGAAGATTGATATTAGTTTAAACAGCTACCAAAAGACCCGCCACTCTGCTCTCTCAGGAAGTACAAAAACCCCAGAATATGGAGAGAACCGCACAAAGAAACGCGAACATGCGCTGGATTGTCTCACAGACATCATTTAACATTAGAGGCAGCTGCTAGCTAGCTGTGCTCAAGCGCGACGGCCGGTTACTGCAACCATTTGACGTCACTACCCGTTGCGCACCTCAGTAGTTACAACAATGGTGACTTACGTGCAGCGGTTACAGAAAATCTGATAAATCTGCTACTTTTTGGCGCGCCTGCTTGAGTTTCTCGAATAGAGAGCTTACCCAAGCTTTGCTCATGACTGGGACTGGCCAGCCTATAATGAAAGGGTAGAAATGCTGGTGAAGTTTATTGGACACTGGAATGTTAAACAGTACATATATGTAATGTGTACCCAAAAGAGCCAGTTTAACCCAACTATAAGAAAGTGGTTTAATGGTTTAATGTGACTTTATGATAAATAGCTGAATAATAAGCACAGAGTCTTAGAGGTTAGAATTACAAAGTAATTATTTTGTGGAGGTATGAAGTGCTGTTTGTGATTGCTTTAGTATTTGGTGTCCTGGAACGGTATGTAATTAAGATTAGCTTGCTAATGTAGCTTGACGTCATCTGTGGACTCCCTGATGGCAAAATGTTCATTCGGTGGGTTCCATGCAGTAAAAGTTGAAGGTGACTGCTTGCGTTCAGGGCAATGATACACTAGACTGCCATAAGCTGGGTGGGGGAAGCTGGTTAGCTAATCGATTTCTGTAAGGCTATAGCTATGACATTGTTCTCCTGCAGCTTCACTCCTGTTCCGAACAGTCTCTCTCTCTCTCTGTCTGTCTCTCTCTCTCTCTCTCCCTCTCTCCCTCTCCCTCTCCCTAGACTTTTCTCCTCCTTTCATCTCCTTCTTGCTTCACATTCTGCTCTACCAGTCAGCTATCAGTCATATGTCCTCCTCACTGTTCGTCGCGGCCATACAAAGACAGCAGCTCCCAGACTCTACAGTGCGTCACAAGCAGACGGAGACAGAGTGTGTCAGTCATCTACCAAAGATGACACATTTCATGCTCTAGAGACATTAGGGCAGGGACTTGTAGTGGCTGTTCATGGTTTTAGAAACCGGGTTTAGCTCTATTTTAGGAAGTCTGCCTCATTTAACCCAGTTAATTCTCTGCTTATTAGGATATAATGTGGTTTTTAATTGTTATTGTAAAATTGGTTGAAGTGCTTGTTTTTACTTTATTGTGATGAATTTGATGGATCATATAAACTCATGAACCACCAGTTTGAAAAAACTTTTAGTAATTTATTGATTATTTTGGGCAAATCAGAAATATCAGACATTACGATTTCACCTTTCAGGATAAAAGCAGGCAGGCTAATCTAAGCCTCTGCAGACACCACAGCACTGGAGGGTAAAGTTTATGGTTACATATTTTTTTTGCTTATTACTAGATTATTACATTTGGCCAAATTGTAAAACAGTAATTATGGTAATATAATACAAATTGTACTGAACTGAGTTTTACGGTGTTGAATAAACTCACTAGCTATCATTGTTTACTCCAGCGTCTTCTTCATAGTTAGGGTCTCTCTCAAAACAACTTCTCTGTCATAAACAATAATGTACTACAGATGCATCAGTCAGATTGGAAGTTTCACAATCAATTTTTAATTATGTAACTGCTATGAATCTAGTATACAGGGTATGTTGTTACGAGAGTAAAGAACAGACGTCTAGTTCTCCCAACAGATCTACGTTAAAATGGCCCACTAAGAACGCAAGCTTCAAGTAAAGAAGAGCTTTCCAAGCCTCACAACTTAAATTGGATCATATCAAGCTTGTGTATAAAAGCTGCAGAAGTAAGCAGTGCAATTCTTACTGAGTCACTGGCAGACAGGGCGAAGGATGGAGGAATGCCTTTTCTTTTTGGTGCCCCTCCCTGTTCCTCTTTAGTCGTCTGTTCCATTGACGCCCACGAGAGGGCGCTGTGAAGCCATCATGTGTCTATTTTGCTCCAGTAGAAGCCTGTTGCTTTGGAAACGCAGCATCACAGCGTCATAAGACAACAATTCTCTGGCTTCTTTGACTCTGTCTGTACTGAACCGGTCCTGAACATTGCAGTGAATTAGGGTCGTGAATCTCTGTCCTCAAGAACGACTCACTTCCATTTTGACTTTGATCACTAAACTGTGAGTAGTGGAGCTGTTCTTGATGAAATAGACACAGACATTAACAAATCTTGATTTGACTTGATGTTTGAAAGTCACTTCAAATCCCAATTAGTGCTGGATCTTAAGACCCCTCTTAAAATTGCACTAGTGGTCATGTAGGCTCTAATTACCTTAAAGGAATGGTTCTATGGAAAAGAAAATCTAAATACTTACATAATTTTACATATATTTTCCAATCCAGATGTCGTAGATCAGCCAGCATTTTAGCTATTTTTAGCTTCATTAGTATTTTTCCTCTTTCCTCAAGCTGTGTGCAGCTCTTGATTAAGTCCATGCAGACCTGTCAGTGTAGTGTAGGACACTTTCTTGCATACTTATGTGTTTTCCTGCCCACACCCATGTCAGCTGAGGAGGAGCTTCTTAATTAGGGGATTAGTTGGACCAGGTTTGTGAAAGCAGGGCAAATGTTACAATGTGCAGGGTAGGGGGTCCTCCAGAATCAGGGTTAGGCACCACTGGTATAGGACACACTATGACTTGCTGTGAGCTACAGAAATGACCAAAATTGTAATGTGTTGCTGGACGCAGTGGGCACTGGGCAGCAATTGTAGACAGCAGGTGTTGTGCCACATTCTAACTCACCTGCAGGATCTGTGCACACACACACACACACACACACACACACATCATGCAAACATATGGATGCTAGATTATGTTTGCGATTTCTGTTGTTTCTGTCTGTAAACACGTATTGTCAGTTTGACAGTTCTAGACTAAGACTTGTAAATAGAAACAACAGAAAATGCGAATGTAGCCCTGCCTGTGTGTGTACACATGAAGATGAAACACCTGTTAGCACAACACCTGCTGTTTAAACCAACTGCCTGTGACTTTCAGCTTAACATTTTCCTTCATAAATTTTAGCTTGTTGTAAGTTGTGGTGTTCTCTAAACATCAAGAAATCTGCATAATGTATTTATGGAACAAACTCCGGAATTATCAGATTAATATTTAAAAGAAACGTGTTGATCTGTTTGGATGGAGCATGACATACCTCCTAATTGCTGTCATTAGAGTACAAAGGAGAAAAATAAATCTTTAACAGAATTTCATATTGGCAGATTTAGCTGACACTGAGTTTTGGCATGGTGTCTTCTTCTTACATCTAGTTTCATATTTGACAGTTTCTCTTCTTGTGGCTGGAAAGTATGTTTAAAAGTTAAACTGTGAAGAGTATGTAATTGTGACGAAGGGTGCTCAGACACAGGAAGAGGATCCATTAATCAGGTTTTATTCACAACACCAGAAATCAGAGAGAACTGTAAAAAACTCAAAAGGGAACCAATAATACAAAAACCAAAAACAACAACACCCAGAAGCACAAAGGTCCAAAGGATTCATAAAGCAGAAGCCATGGAAAACACAAAGCAGTCAACAAGGCTTTTGAAGTCCACAGGTTTATCTGAGCAGGATGTGAGCAAGAACCACGAGGTCAGGACAGTTAATGCTCCACAAGACTAGAGGGAAAGGAAGGGCTTTTTAAAGAGAATGTAATTGGCAGAGAAATAGAGTTCAGGTGAGAGGGACCGGAAGTGGAACATGAACTAAAATTCTGGCGACATGGGCCAGAATGAGTAGTGTCCTGGGGCAAGTTTCCCTGCGAAACCTTGACAGAACCCCAACACCACCCCATTCTAGGCAGTTTCTAGGTCATTTCATCAATCTGTACTCCCTATGCACTGAAGACGTACCCCAGGAAGGAGATGGTGGTCATATGGAACTCTTACGTACAGCTGGTGAGCTAGGAGGCAACGGAGGACCTGTCGGATGGGAGTCCTCTAAACAAGACGAATATATCATCGAGATAAACTACCATGTATTTATTGAGCAAATCTCTACAAACCTTACTCAGGAAGGCCTGGAACACAGAAGGAGCGTTAACAACTCTGTATGACATCACAGGATATTCATTATGACCTGTATTGGTGCTGAAAGCGGTTTTCCATTCTTTTCTCTTTACAGATATGCACAAAGTGGAGGTCTAGTTTACTGAGGATTTTAGCTTCTCCTCCGTCTTTTTTCTCAATTACAAAGAATCCCGCAGCTGCTGGGGAAGTATTACCTAATTCTAAGACCTCCTTGATATACGTTTCCATAGCCTGTGACTCGGAGATAGACAGTGGGTAGACTTTACTCTTAGGACGGGTGATGCCTAGCACGTCGTTGGCACAGTCCCAAAGGTCTGTGCGGGGGCAGAGTTGTGGCCTTGCCTTTACTAAAGACCTCGGCTAAGTCCTTATACTCAGGGGGAATAGCAAAGGAGTTCTCAGTGTCAGGACTTTCTATGCTCCTGGTGAAGCAAGGGAGAGACATACAGTTGGTTGGCAATAACTACTCCAGTGTGTGAGTTCACCTTGGGACCAGGAAAACGACGGGTTATGTAAAGCCTACCAAGGGTATCCTAAGAGTAAGGGACTACTGGAAGCATCAGTAACATACAGGGAAATGGTCTCAGTATGCAATAACCCTATCTGTGGCGAAAGGGGAAGAATATGCTCGGTGATGGGTCCGGAGCCTATTGGCTGATTATCTATTTCTTTCACCTGAAGGGGAATTTTACAGGGAACCAACGGAATCTCTAACTGAAGGCCCAGAGCCTTGTCAATAAAACTACCAGCAGCTCCAGAGTCTATAAGGGCTGAAAGGGAAAATGTACGGCAAGACCAACTAATGCCAGCGGGAAGGGAGAAACGTCTACTATCCATAACTGGAGGAATGTGACTCACTCGTACAGTACAAGGGGCAGTTAGCTTTCACATGTCTGGACAACCCACAATAGAGGCATGGACCTTCTTTCTTCCGCAGTGAGTTTGGTCTGGCTGATATCCATGGGTTCCACTCCAGGGTTTACTTGAGGCTGGGAAGGAGTAGCACAGGACATGAAACAGCGTCTGGACTTTATCAGATTATCCAGCCTGATAGACAGTTGCACAAGCTGCGAGAAGGTTCGTTGTTCACCCAGCATGCCAGTTCATATTTCAAGGCTTTGTTGAGGCTTTAACTATAAACCTCCATAAGTGCTTTCTCATCTTGCGTGCTGTCAGGGTACGAAAGGTGAGTGAGTGGTTAATGGCGGAAGCAGAGCCTTGACGTAGGTGCAGTAGTTGTTCTCCTGGATCCTTTCTGCTAGCAGAGTGTTTGAAAACCTCTTGAAGCTGCTGCTGAAAAGACAGAAAGCTTTGGGAGCCTCAAACGGCAGTAGCCCTTTGCATCGCCCATGGAGAAGGCAGTGGACACGTGGCTAAACACGGCTACAAAGTGAACACTGAAGCAAAAATCCTTTGTGTAGTCCAGACGCACTGTAGCATTTATCTGGAGTGGCGATACAAACGGGGCAATACTGAGGTTCAATGCCTGAAACAGGAAACATCAAAGTGGAAGCAGCTGGTGGTGCAGGTTCATGGCGCAGGTTGGGCTGCGGGTGATCTGCTGCAGGTGAGTCTGCACCAACTGGCCATGGGCCTGCACCACTTGGTGTAGAGCTTGAAAACCCGCTGGATCCAGGTTTGGTGGAGCATTCTATGACGAAGGTGGAACAGGAAGAGGATCTATTAGGCAGGTTTTATTCACAAAAACACCAGAAATCAGAGAGAACTGTAAAAAACTTCAAAATGTCAAAAAAGGGAACAAAAAAAAACTGATGTATTGATAAATCACCAATTTTATAAAACAAAATTACAGTAATGTAAATGGAAAAAGGGCCCAAACAAAAAAAAGAAGGAAAGGAAAATAAGGAAAAGTGAATAAAACAAAACTAGAGGGTTTTTTTTCTTATGAAAAGAAAAAAAGAGATCTTGCTGTTCACAAAAAATATATAAAAAGAGTTTAGTTCCAGGACAACTTGAACTTAGTTATTCAGTTTGTTTGTTGCAGTCCAAAATGTGTATGTATTCTCCAAAAAAAAAAAAAGTGTTGCTAACGAATGTGCATGAATAGCTTCTTGAAGTCTTATCTGTAGCTTTTCTTATCTGTCTTTTCCCTATACGAAAGCAGATGTCTCGTCCACACTAAGGTCTGGCTCGCCCTTCTCCTAGTAGTCTGCACTCACGCGTTTGAGAATCCAGCTCAGCTCGACAGGCAGGAAAAAAAAAACAAACGGAGTTGCACACCAAAATGATGAATCCTCGATTAGAACCCCTCCAGAAGAACACCAACCTCTTCCAAAAATCGAAAAAAGCACAAATTCTTCTCATTACTTAACAGCAATATGTCTTAAATCAGTTCAAACACTTTAATTTAGTTCATAAAAGAGAAGTAGCTGCAAGCTGCAATTCTAGCCTACTGCGCAAAATTTTTGTCTTCTAGAAACTAACCGTAACGGTTGATTTTAATAGCACTACGCTGCCCCCTACAGGAATTTTTGCTATGAACTTCAACTTACTTAAGGAAATGTCCTTTTGAGGTGGGTTACAATATTATTAGGAGTAGTATTAGTATTTGAGAAATTCTTATGCTAATATACAATGTTTAAAATTAAAAATACAATTTTTAGGATTTACTAGATTTGAATATTTTTCACAAAGAAACCTTTCTTTCTTTATTAAAAGTTAATCACCTTCACTGAACTGTTGTTTATTGTTTTTTTCGACACTTCTTTTCTTAAAATAAGTAGCTCTGTGAATTTTTTCAGAGAATGTTTGTTTCTTTGGTTTTGATTATTTTGGCAGCCAACCAGATCTTTACTTGTCATGTCTCATGAATATGTATGAGCTCATTTACATGTCAATTCTGATGCCTCTTGTTTAGGACACCTGTTAAAATATCACAGCGTTAAAACACTGCCATGCTAAATATCAGTATGGTAACTTTACGAATAGCTCTAATTTACCATGTCATACGTTTTAGAAGACCACATGGCTGCACGATGAACGATTAGATCCCACTATTTTGGAGTAAGTCAGTTTGTAGCATTAACTGTTGTCAGTACTGAAACATACAGTACATCCGGAAAGTATTCACAGCACTTTACTTTTTTCACATTTTATGTTACAGCCTTATCAAAATGCATTATTTTTTTCTACACACAATAACCCATAATGACAAACATTAAAATGAAAAACATAAGTACATAAGTATTTGCAGCCTTTGCTATGACACTCAAAATTGACTCTGTGAATGTTCTTGAGCAGCCCAGCCAGAGCCTCGACTTGAATCCGATTGAACATTTCTGGAGAGATCTGAAAATGACTGTGCCAAAGTATTGAGAAAAGGCCGTGAATACTTATGTACCTATGTTTTCATTTTTAATAGATTTGCAAAATATCCAAACAAACTTTTTTCACTTTGTCATAATGGGGTATTGTGTGTAGAATTTTGAGTGGAAAATGAATTTAATCCCTTTTGATATAAGGCTGTAACATAACAGAGTGTGAAAAACATGAAGTGCTGCGAATACTTTACAGATGTGTATGGTTGGCATTCACAAAAAACCAAAGCATTATAATGTAAAGTTATTACATTTAAAATTAGCTACAGTTATAGCTACCATTATCGTCACTACTGATTGGTGTAGTAGTGGCATAATACTATGTTTAATTATTTCGTTTGTTAGGATTATAATTAGGTTTAGGTTTCTCAAAGCAAAGGGATTTTAGGCTGATGGGTTTTGAACGATGATAATGTACGAGTGTAGTAGCATGTTCTACATGCACATTAATCAAGGCTTATTCCAAAAATCATCATTTGTCAAAGTCTGCTTTTGTCAGTTGTGTTGTCATTTTATCTCAGTAATGAACTCTTGCCTTTAGAAATGTCAACTGTCATGAAGGCTTATGTGGTCGCTTAGTCTTATGAAGACTGTACTTCAGTGCAGTGTTACTGGAATGTTCTGTTTCATCAGGATTATTATAATCAATTCAGATACTGTCTAACATTTCACAATCATTGGCTCCTTCAGATCAATGCGTTGCAATACATCAGTCCTTTTTTACGCCTCTATAGTGAAACAATAGGATTATCCGCTCCACTCACACCTTGGGCGATTATCCAGTAAGACATAAGATGCATCTTGCAAATGATTTGATTCTCCACTCTTCTCAGTTGTCAGCTGTGAGTGGACTGTAAATACTCCAGTCAGAATCCCTCGCGCTCCTTATCAGTATTCTGCCTGCGGCCGGAACACGACGTTTCCTCTCCGCTTTGAGCAGTTCAGAGCCTTAAGGTGCTTTTTATTTGAATAACATCACTCCCGTGTTTTCTTGGCCATATGGCGGAGGACTATCTGATGCTCGGCGTGAACGAATGTTCTGTCCCGTACTGTCTGTGTCAAAGTGAATATTTGATATTTTGTCCCCACGAGCCCCGCAGTCAGCGCTGCCGAGTCAGGTTGCCTGACCTTGAGAGTTTTCTAGTTAAAGAGCTTTTTTGCATTCAAGACATCATGCTTTCGAAAGAGCAAGTGAGCAAGAGTTCTGAGGCTGTCACCAAAAAAAATTACCTGAAAAGAGTTGAAATCCACCCTGTTCCTTTCATACTTCTGTTTCTGCTGCTAGGCTAAACCTGCTAAGCTAGAGGTCAGTAGAGGAAAGGGTGATGCACATGCTTATGAAATGTTTATGGGCAAGCTTAGCAAGGGAGCTCTTGGTATTTTTAGGTGTTCCAAGAAAGTCCAGCTTAACTCAGTTCACACATAACATGACAGAACATGATAAAACCTCTTTATATTGACTTACATTATTACCAAATATAATTATAAGTTATTACCAAAAACATTTCTTAGGTCAAGCTGATAACATTATTCTATAACAGCACAATGTTTTCAGTAATTTTAGTGATTCTATATTGATTCTTTTATGCTGATATTTCTGAATGACATCCTAAACATTAAATTTATCGAGCCCACCACCACCAATAGTCTAAAGTTTTGGTGCCTAGGTATTTTGTGATATGGATACCAATCCATTTACATTAATATTGATTATACCTTTCTTATACCTTCTTTTAGAGTGTAAAGCAAAAGTGGGTGTGGCTTAAGCCAAAAATGACTAACTGCTCCCCGGGCACTGTGGATGGGGCTGCCCAGCGCTCGGGGCAAGTGTGCTTATGGCACCCTAGTTCGTGTTTATATGTATGTGTGTATTTGTGTGTTGAATACTGAGGTTAGTTTTTGTATGCAAGCACATTCTGTGGTAAATTCTAAAAACTCATCCTAAATGTATGTTTACAAAACATCAATTCAGCACAACACAACGTTTGAATATTGTATGTAAATCACTGGAAAATAAATATTGTGATACATTGTGAAAATGTTTGAATTATTGTGATATAATTTTTTGTCTTCCAGCTTTACTCCACAGTAGTTACATCAGTGCCATAAAATGATTGAACTTTGTTAGCCAACTCTAGTTCACACCCTTCAGACTGCCTTTTAAAGAGGTGGAAATTCAGAAACAGCGTTTTGCCATGTCTTGTTTACTTCCTGTAAGAGAACTCTACAAGCTAAAACATTTGCTTTTTAGCAGAACCTCTGTTCACTGTCCCTCTTTGTGCATGCCCAGGTGTCTGCGGCAGATGGAGGAGGACGGCCTGAGTGTGGATGATGTGTTTAGGCAGTGCGTGTTCAGACAGGATGAGAGAGACATGGTGCTGAAGGCTGTTCGTACGGTACAGCCTGACTATGAGCCATCCGCGACTGCCGAAAACCTTCTGTGCTCCCTGCCCCTGGTCAAGGACTTCTACACACAGGTACCTGATCTGAGAACTAAATCTGCTCATTTATTGCCATACCGACAAACTTGTTTTGACTTGCTCAGCACCAAACCATACCGAAAAATAAAGCAATGGTAAAGCAAAAAACAGTCTCGTTTAAACTGACCTGTGGCAAGCAGCAGGTGTGGGCAATATGAAAATCACACCTGAAACCAGATAAAAAGGAGATAAGTTGGTTCAGTGTTTGCATTGTGTGTCTGTGTGTGCAACACTAAGCATGGAGAAGAGAAATATCAACAATCTCAATGTTACAAGTCCGTCTCCATTGATCTTGATGTTTCTTTGTCTACGGTGCACAACATAATAAGTTTACAACCCATGGCACTGTAGCTAATCTCCCTGAACGTGGATGAAAGAGAACAGTTGATGAAAGGCTGCAAAACAGCATAGTCTGGATGGTAGATAAGCAGCTCAGGATACATCAGTATCAGCACAAACTATCCATCAACATTTGAATGAAATGAAGCGCTATGGCAGGAGACATAAAAAAGCTAGGCCGCAGTTTGCCAAAATGTAAGCCGAAATCATTCTGGGAAAACGTGTTGTGGACAGATGAGACCAAGATAGAGTTTTTTGGTAAAGCACATCATTCTACTGTTTACCGAAAACGGAGGCCTACAAAGAAAAGACCACAATTCCATACAGTAAAATGTGGTGGTTTGGGGTTGTTTTGCTGTCTCTGGCACTGGGAGTCTTGACTGTGTGCAAGGCATCATGAAATCTGAAGATTAACAAAAGAATTTTGGGTCCCAACGTACGGCCCAGTGTCAGAAAGCTGGGGTTGCGTCCTAGGTCATGAGTCTTCTAGCAGGACAATGACCCCAAACATACTTCAAAAAGCACCCAGAAATGGATGGAAACAATATGCCGGAGAGTTGTGAAGTGGCCAGCAATGAGTCCGGATCTCAATCCCATTAAACACCTGTGGAGAGATCTTAAAACTGAGAGACCGGGAGCAGTTTGCAAAAAAAGAGTGGTCCAGAATTTCAGTTGAGGGTGCCAGTAATTTTGTCTGGCCTTTTTGAAGTTGTACATAAACATGTGTAATTACAATAATTTTTTGGGAGATAATAGTTTTCCTTTTATTTTTCTGGAAAAATCTCAGGGGTGTCAACACGTTTGGCCATGACCGTATATTAATACACTACAGAATAGAATAGGTGCTTCTGCATATAAGACTCAAAGATGTTGGGCGTCCCCCCACCCTCCGGTCGTCTTCAAAGTTATTCTGTTCATTTCTACACAGTCGTTCATGACAGATGTCATGAAACTACTTTTAAGTGCATCGATCTAGATGCTGCTCTTATGCTGGGGTGCGACTGCACAAATTCAGCCTGAGTTCTGCAGGATTTTGCTGAAGCCGACACATTTCCAGCATCAGACACAAGGAGTGTGTGCAGTGAGACATAACTGAGAATCTGCAATGGGCTGTCTAGTGCGCTGAATACTTCGTTAGCCCCGTTTCACCCCGTTCTTCTGTGCTCAGAACCCCAACAAGACCACCACAGAGCAGGTATGATTTGGGTGGTGGGTCATTCTCAGCATGTTGAGTTGGTACGAGTTGATCAGACACAGTAGTGCTGCTGAAGTTTTTAATCATGGTGTCCACTCACTGTCCACTGCATTAGACACTCCTACGTTGCTGGTTCACCCTGCAGATGTAAAGTCAGAAATGATAGCTTATCCACCCACAGTTTGTGTTGGTCCTTCTTCATCGGTGGTCTCAGATGCTGTTTACTGGATATTTCTGGCTAGTGACTATTTGCAGTCCTGCAGTAACACTGAGGTGTTTAAACACTCCACTTATACATCACACTACCACACCACCACCATGTGAGTGTCACTGCAGTGCTGAGAATTATCCACCACACACACAATATTTGCTCAATGGTGGTCCTGTAGGGGTCCTGTTGATTTAAGAGCAGGGTAAAGGGAGCTAAAAAATGTGTACAGAGAATCAGGTGGACTACATTCTGTAATTGTAGAACTGCAAAGTGCACCTACATGGTAATAGAGCTGATAAAGTACAATAAGGTGTACACAACGAAGGGGCCCAGTGAGTGTAGCTACAAACAGAGGCCATATGCAAAAAAGTTGCTGACTGGGGAGACATACATTTGTCAATCTTTCAGTGCAGTGCGGTGCTCTGAGCTTGTTTTTCTTGTCATATTCTGAAGTAATAAGTCACGATAGGCAGTGACATGAGGCAGAATTTCTTATTTAGCACTAGTTATGGTTTATATATTGTTATTGGTATTTTGATTTCCACCAGACCTTCGCTGTGTAACTCGTGCCGCAGTTTTTGAAATGTCAACTCCGTTTTGATCGTGTGATTCAGGCTTGAATACAGCTTTTTGATCAGATGCACAGATTTTAGAAAACAACAGATTTTTTGCCAATCTACTGGACTTCTGCAGTAGAAGAGACCCCAACACCCTCCTAAAAAAAAAACAGTTAATTTCGGTCACAACCATATCTTTTAAGGTAGATCCCCAAGCACTAATCCACAGACATACTGACCCACACTCATCTATTTGTCTTTTATGCGCAACTATCCTGCGTTTCCTTCAGGAAATGCAATTTTCTATCACTATTAACATTACATTTGTAAAGAAAGCATATCATCGCTGTCCAAAGAAAAACTGGTTTTGTACATTAATGCTGATTTTGTACGCAATATAAACATTAACTGCTTCATTCAAATGATACAGAATAATCTAAATCATTTAGATACATGCTTTTCTTGGACAGCTTCTCTGATTGTTGTGGATAGTAAATACACCAACGTTTTTTATGTTCTAAACATCTTGACCTCTGGTTCCCCTTGAAAAGCTAAGAAGTATTTTTCCCCTGTGATGAGTTGAATCTATTCTATTCTTTTTTTGATTGTTTCATTTTAGATGTGGTCTTAAAGCTACTTTTAAGTGTTATGTATTAGATACCTAACCATCGGGACAAGACCATCTGCTGTCTCTTTTTCATTTGGATTTTACCATCACCATAAAGTTTTTATAACATGCTGAAACGTGCTGCGCTAATATTCTGCATTTAATTGCTCATCAGTGCACAGGTGCTCCAGAGCAGTGCAAATCAGCCGTGCAGTTTAGTCTGATCGTCCAGACTCTCCTCTAATAGTGTGGTGGAAGTCAGATGAGTCATCAGACATATGTTTATTTCATGGCAGCAGTCCTGGTAAGCAGACCAGCCATATGAAAGTACCTAAACAGGGATCGGCCTCAGCCTGGGCTTTTATGAATGAGCGCTCCCAAACACAGGCACGCAGGCTATTTTTAACCACAGGAGATGCTGCTATCAGGCCGTGGTGCCCTGCTTTCCCTTCTCAATGATTCATTACCTAGGGTCCACCAAAGCCCATTTATAGTCCCCAGCACCACATGCCACATTCCAGTTGGTGTAGGAGCTGACAGCGGGACAAATTTTCCACTAGTAACAAGCGTGTCTGAGAGAACTTCGTCTGCAGAATGATACATTTTCAACCTGGAAAATTCAGGAACTGGAGCGCGAGGAGCTTGGACTAGGAAAAGCTAGTTCTAGACGCAAAAAGGTTGAGTTAGTGGTCGGAGGGTTTACTCAGAGTCTAGGAGAATATGCACAGTGGAGCCACATTTATGCATTATATTAGTCGCTGTATGTATAGAGTAGTGTTCAAGGAAATTGGGGAAAATGTCACATAGGAGTGTTTTAGGTAGGGATGCACAGTAGTGTTGAAATCATATCAGTGTCAGCTTGTAATTGCTTAGAATATTATTAGATGTAAAATTTTGATTCATATTTTAAACCAATATTTTGACTTTTTTTTTCTCTGGAAGAGTGGAGCGTTTAGTCTATGCTGGGTTGCTGGATTAAAACTTCTCTATTTAAATCATTTTACTATATTTTTAACATTGTAATAAGGAATATCATATTTCTCTATAGTGCTAATCCAGGTGGATGTAGTTCCACATATGCATGTTTATGTATTAAGGTTTGTGTCAAAAGAGATATTTTAATTACATTTTAATGCACATGTACTGTTTATTTGCTGAATTTAACAAATACTGGGGAAAGGAAAAGATAAAATGGGGCCAGTGCTGAGGTTTAATAATTTAACTCAAGAGATTAACTAGACATATGACTATAAACAAATGTACAGACAGTGCCATGTTTAAGTTGTAAAGATGGACCAAACGTGCAGTTTTGCTCAGCCGTGTAGATTTTCGTGATAAATACTGGGATATTTGAGGAAAGAAGTAAAATTTGCTCTCTTAAATGATTCCCTCCAGGATCTGATAATCACTTCCTCAATAGTTTAATAAATAAATAACGTGGTCGCTTCAGGCAGCTGCCATACAGCATCGCTTGAATGAGCAGCTCGAGACGCATATGATCTATGAAGGAAAGTCACTATTGATTGCTTTCTTGGTGGGTTAAATGTCCAGGTGGGAAACTATTTGGCCAGCAGGGAAACTGCAAACCGTACGCACCAATGATACAAAACAAACAGCTGTAAAACACACACACACACACACACACACACACACACACACCTGTACTGTGCAGTATGTAGTCAGACACGTTCAGGTGGGAAGTAAAATCAGTTTTATGGGATACTGTGAATCAGTGTTAATAACTCTGGCTCATCATCGTTTGTTCTGTTTGTTTGATGTCTCACCTCACACATTACACACGGTCAGGAAGAGAGCGAGAGAGCAAAGGAGAGAGAGAATTTATAGGAATGTCTCAGCTGCCTTTTGCACGCTCGCTGCAGATATGCACTTAACCACACTTTCATATTGACCTCCCACTGGATAGTCACACGCACATGGATCTTTCCCACTTTTTCTCCTGTGTGCATGTGCCTTCCTCACGCAATGTTAAACGTCCACCACACCTTCCAGTCTTCCAGCACACAGGGATGTAGAAATATGAGCAGAGGTGTTTCTGCGTTGTAAAAGCTAGATTGCTGCTGAGAACGATGTGTCCTCAGTAGCACTGTCTATGAAAGCTCCTCATTTGCATTACAGTTATTACAAAGCTTGAATGGAATATCACTGTAGCGTCACATTTAAAAGCCCTTTCATACCCACAGCTAGAAATCTGTTTAAATCACATCTAGACAGCTTATTTAAGTCTGAAATCCGAAAGAAAAGTTATTAGACCCAGTCCATTGTGTTCTTTAATAACCTAAATGCTTGTTCCTTCATCAATCTGTAGTTAAAGTGTTGTATTTACTCACCCATCCAAATCATTGAATTCATATCTTCCACTTACTTCCACAGGTGTATAAAACCAAGCACCTAGGCATGCAGACTTCTACAAACATTTGTGAAAGAATGGGCCGCTCTCAGGAGCTCAGTGAATTCCAGCGTGGTACTGTGATAGGATGCCACCTGTGCAACTTTCTCCCAACTAAATATTCCAAACTTCATGTTGTCTTCAGATTAGTTCAGTAATTTCGTAAAAATTGGAAAGTGGATGGAGCGGAGCCGCTTTTACCGTTCTGCTTTTTAGCTTTGTAATACTCAGTTTGAGAAACTTCCATCTGTTTTTAATTCTTTAATGGTTTAAAGCAAATTGCACATGCACAGAATGTACCCAAACTTTCCGATTGGGGATGTAATCAGATACAGGTGTTTGCACCGCTATTATTCCCCTATTAAAAGGTTTATTTACGGGATTCCCCCCTCGGATAGAAATTGTAATCGGAATGACCTCAATCAGGCTAGTCTATTCGGATTGAGGTGTATACATGGACATATTCAATTCCGATTGAGCTATTAGTCGGATTATTAACAGATTATCAGGCTGCATGTAAACATAGTTAATGTGTTGTTGGTTTACTCTGCTGGCATTTCCCTCAGACTTTAATCATTGAGGTGCATGCACAAATGGCTTTGGGCTACAGAAGGCTGTGACGGATGCTCTTCTATTGTCCTCAAATTGGTCAGATTGTTGGCTGCATTTGATGGTTCCTTCTGGTTGGAACAGTCTCGGATGATGTAGCGGCTAGAATTGCAGCCTAGCTTTTGGAAAGCAGCTTGACTGTGCTGTTTCTTCTCGGCTGGTGGTATAACTAGACCCAGACCACTATATCATAGAACTGTTACATATTTCTCACAAAAAGGAATGCTTTTGGTGAAGGCACATTTCACCAGTGTTTAGAATTCATAAAGAGTTATTCTCGAACGACTTGCAGAGCCCAAATTGTTCACAGTGGTGGTTTTTGTTAGCACACGTGTGAAGAGTATTATGTCTTTTAAAGACATTATGACATTGTTTACTTTTATTATTAGCATTCACCTGTTCAGGGACTGCATATTAAAATAAGCCATTTGGTTATATCTGGTACACATACATTATGTATTATGGTTTTTGATGAATATGTATTCACATTAGTAAATATGAAAGTTAAAGTGAATGGTGGCAAAATAAGTTTTACAACACTTCTGTAATACAGTTTTGGATTAAAACCATTTTTTTAATCCGTGGCATGTATGACATAGTCAGGCAAAATATTAGTAATTATACAAAAGAAAACTTTTTTGTATTTATTGCTATTTTCATTTATTTATATTTTGAACATGATATATGAAAACTCATATATACATATATAGGCCCACTGGTCATTTGGATGGCAGATAAAATGGTTATATTTGTGTTGCTGGCTTTCTACGTTTCACATTAAAGTACTAAACATGACTACATTTCAATGACAGAATGGTTACGTTATGCAGAATTATTTCCTTTAAGTAGAACAAAATGTATATTAATATAGTCTTTGAATCACTATATGAATGGCTGTAACTGTTGCAGTCTGATTAATTTTTGATCATATTAAATGATGCTAACCTAGATTATTAATAATTGGAAATTAGTAAGTGATTAAAACAAAATATCAGTATCAGTATCTATCAGTATTTGTTAGGCCTTCTGCCTCTGCTCTAGTCTCTGGACTGATTTATTTTCCTCATAACCTTTTTGCTTACTCTGGCCGCCGTCCACGTCATTGGTTTTAGGGCCCTTTTCCTTTAGGTGTTTTTTCTTCAATGTGTTGGACTAAACTGTATTTGGCCTCTTGTGTTCAGTAGGTACTGTTTAATGATAACTGCCAGATGTCTGTACGGCCCCTTATGATAATAATAATAAACCACATCACACCCGAGCCCAAAGCTCATATTATGGCTTTCTCAGCGCCACTGGGCAAGCTGCTGCTCCTGTGATATATAGTGTATTTACAGGCTGTACTCTTTGTGCTGCCTTTCTTTTGGCTGTCTGCCAGACTGCTGGTGCGTGCTGAACGCTAGACCCTGACTGGCCCTGAAAGCGCTTGTTTCATTTTAATTGGGCGCAAGTGAAGTTATAAGATGTAATCGGCACGTTAACTGACCGTTAATCAAAGCTACAGGCTGATGCTTGCATGCTCTCGTGGATTTTTTTAGTTGCTGGGAATTTGACCTCAATCGACCGCAATTTGACCGCAAATCAAATCGTGATGGGATGAGTGGTCGCTGCTGAATCTTACATTAAACGGAATATATATCAAAGCATCTGAGAATCAGCCATACTGCTAATTATTTGGTAAAGACCCATATCAAACATTTTACTTACATTTTTTTGATATTTGTGGTTTTATGTGCTAAAACAATCATAATTTACTTTTACATGATGTTTTACATTTCTCCTGCTGCGTGACTTCTTTTCTGATTGGCTGTCCTGTATTCTGCCTTATTCAAAAAGCGGTCCAGGCTGAAACACTCCTTATAACTTCAGCTTGGATAGATGAGGCTAAACTGCTGTAGACTTAATAGCCTGATATATGTAAATGCATTGTTTTCTATAACATTACAAGTGGATACTACTAGTTTAATGGCTTAATCTACATCTGGAAACCTTATGGACTGGAGAGAGAGGGATATATTCTGAAGCTTTAACACTGTTTATGTATTACATTAAACTATTTTAAATAAGAAATGTAAGAATGTTTTAGCTATCTTGAATAACTGGAAGGTGATAAACAAGGTTTTCTTTCCTCTGCATGTGTGTTTAGTTGTTGTAATTAAGGCAACTCTAACTAATACTTATATTTATATTTACACATAATAACAAAAAAAAACAACCATAGGTTACCAGCCATTTTCTGATGTCAAGGAAGTTGACACATACTATCGTTTACATATTGCATCATTTTAATATGTTTATTTTATGCAAACAGTTTTTTAATGCTCTTTTTCTTTCCATTCACTAGTTTCAATGTTGTGGTGGTGATGTCTGGAAATCAAGTTGGAACTAAAGCAGTATTATTTCCCTGTTTACTTCTTGACCTTTAGTCTTGTACATTACAGAGAGAAGATGTCAGATATCCTAAACTGGACTTCAGTCTGCCAGACCTCCAGGACCGCTTCAAGCGTCAGCTTACCCTGGAGCAGGCCAACACCATCACCATAGACTCAGTGGAAGCCATGAAGCCCGTCACGGAAAACATGATCAGAATGGTATGTGGCCTTTGACAGATCCATTCAGAAGCACTCAAAATAGGCCTAAGGGTGCATAGCCTTGCATCTGAACACAAAATAGTATAGGTCCAAATGTTCCTCAGAACTTCTTGCAAAATATCAAATATACATTTTACCCCTTTTTGCGCCCAAATGTGGTTAATTAGCTAAAACATATTTGGTATCTGAGGTAGACTTCTTTAGTTTTACACTAGCGCTACGGGGCTAATGTGGATAACAAGTAATAAAAAATATATCCTATGTAGTATTGTGCATAAATAAGTCAGCACACGCTCGCCTCCCTGACTTGTTAAGTAATCTCGAAAAATACAAATGAATAGCCTCTGCCACTGTATGTGGGTTTCTATAATAATGAACAGCGTGCTGAAGTTTGTATGTGAAATGCAATTTGCGGTGGCCCCATACAAGTTAAATGTGTTAATAAACAGAATATCAAACCAAGTGGAAGACCAAGAGCCCAAGAGTGTGATTTTCTTTTTTCCTCTTAAAAGGTGACTGTTGAGGCTTCTGCAGGATTACATGCAAAATATCTTTGTGCACTTCTGAGATCCTGATTCGATCTGTAACCACAAGCTCACTACCACCATTGTAAGAAAATCACCTCTGTGCTTAGCTTCAGTTCAGTCTGGCAGACATTCAGACTTTCTTCACACAAGAGTAACAAAGAAGCACTCCATTAAAAAATGGCATAAACATTTTGTGAAGAAACATCAAGTTTTTATGGCAGAGGTCACTAATAGGCAAACCGCAGTCCGGGTTCGGACCCAGATATTGTCCAATGCGTACCCAAACCGATAATCTATCGAGAGTGACTTGTATGGAACTTGGAACTCACAGACCAATTGTGTGCATTGTAAGATCACCAAAAGCGCTCCTCAGCCAATCAGATCTGTTCAGATTCGGGAGTGCGGTGCACACACAGTCGAGGTATGAAGCGAGTAGCAGCAGTTAGAGAATAAAGCGAGAGGAAGGCTATTTTTATTTAAGTTTTATTTACTTTTTCTATAAAATGAGCACTTCATGATGCACTTATCTTCAAAAGCATTAATTTTTATGAACGTAGCCTTTGTCTTTAACCCTAACCCTATCCCTTGAAGTGAGGAAAAAACATTAATTTTATAAATTCATTCAGTTAAGCATTTAAACAGGAAATATACTAAATGGTATTCGTGAGTTGTTTGTTTTGAGTTGCTGATGACACAAACCTCTGATAGTAGGCTACTTCAGTATACAGGATATGGCACTGAATCATAACACAAGTTAGAAATGATGATGGTCTGGACCTTGGCCTGAGGGAATTTCCTCTGACTGGACTTTACTGAACTCTAATTCTCTAATTAAATACCTCTGGTCTAGGGTGTCCCATTGTCAAACTCGTTCCGGTGTACTGTAACTGAACTTTAATGAGTGTTCCAACAATTCACTGTAAAATCTACAGAGCATTGGCTGTTTACTCTGCTCGATGACTGGAAGCCTGGTTTTCAGAAAGATGTTAAACAGAGGATGAGCGTTGTTCCTTTTTTAAATACCACATACTTATTTTTCACACTCACAAATAGTATAAGCATCGTTCTAGTAAGACACTTGTCAGTTTTCTACCAAATTAAAATGCTGTCAGCAACCTGTTCCTAACAGACTATTCTGTAACATGCTGTATAACAAAGATTGTACTTTTTCATGAACACACTGTGACGGAGTAGGCTGGCCTGCAAATAAGAGAAGAAAAAGTGCTTGTTTTGCTTGTGGTATTGATTGCACTGCTAAAGTTTAAAACAGCAAAGACTAGAGGAGTTTGAGAGTGGGTTTTACGTGGGTGTGGCAATACAGCACAGGTTGTTCTAAACATTATCATGTCTAGCCCCATTATGAAAGCACGTCTTGCCCTGCAAGACTAAGACTCCGACCACTGACCAGCTCTAATTTGGTAGATTACTGGCTTTAGTCAAGCTAGTTTAGGTTTTAAACAGATTGGGGTGATGAACTTCTAAATGAGCAGGTTGGGACACTTCTGATGCTGGTGCTTTAACTAGTAGATGACGTGATAGATTACTTATTTAATTTTTTTTTTTTTTTGTGTCAGAACACTGCCTTGGTCTCAGAGCAAATGCACTTTTAGAAAGCTTTTAAGTCACTTAGCCTAAAACTCTTGTTCCTTCATGACTCTTCCATGATTTGCTGCAAGAGTCTTTGATCTAAATGTGTTCTTAAGCTGTCTGAGTAACCTCAGTTGTGTGTCTGAAATTTGTCAGTCTGGAAGTATCATCTGAGGCAGCGGTCATTGCTGCAGGTTCCAATACTTTCTGCAGTGGCATTTACTTGGTCAGCTTCATCTGCTCATGGTCCCAGATTGGAGAGGTCAGGGGGTCCCTGGTGGCCCTGCAGCATTTATCTTAGCCTCTGAATGGAATACTAATGCTTTCTAATGTGTCCCCATAAGCAGTGTGCAAGTCACCTTTGGACACTGAGGCCAGCCTATCAGCGCTGTGTCATCTGCTCGCTCTGCTGGGCTAAGGGGAAAGAACAACCCCCTGATGAACGGCTAACCCACTTACACTTAGATAGCCGCTCACGATGTGTACCTCTCCGAATCTATCACCAGCAGACTGATGAGAACAGCAGAATGTAATGCACTGTAGTCTTTGTTTTTATTGTCATACATTTTCAGTTACACCTTTTGGAAATGCTAGCCGCCCTTTCTATTGTGTGGACATTTCATGATGAATAGACAAAAAGACTTTTAATCTCATTAATATACAAGGATGTACGTTTTGGAAGAAGAACAAAACACTATTATTGAGCTTTTGGAACACATAGGACAGATACAGACAAACATTATGGTGATAATGTATGTGGATGGATATTGTATGTGGCAAACTATCAGTCAGAATATTAGTCCGTTATCAGCAGTAGTTATAGTTAGGATTGGGACCAGTTAGTTTTAGGGTAAGGTTTTGTTTTAAGGTTAGATTTATAGTCGGGCTGGGCGGAAATGGACCAAAAATAATATCTCAATATTTTTGGCTGAATGATGAGATACGATATATATCTCAATAGTTTTTCTCCCCATAAGGTAATAAAAGGGATATGATCCCTTTTTTAATTGTAACAAAAAATGTATGTATTTATTTAACAGAAAACATGAGTCAGTCTCCTACTGTCACCATACGAGTCTCTCTTTTTATTTTTTTTATTTTTATTTGGATCTTGTTCAAACAATGAGCTGGTTTATTAAGAACAAATGTTAACATTACTTAGTTAATGTCATACTTACAGAAACACTAGCGAAACAACAGCTGTACAGGCATATTCATATGGTGACTGAATTTTAGCCATGTCGCTAGCTAGCTAACTATTACATGCTGGTATTGTGCTAACGTTAGCTGAGTCATAACTGCCCTTCAGCGCTAGCAGACACTGTGAGTGTGTTAGTTTTTCTTGCAAAGCAAGAAAGCAGCACAGTAAACTGTTAACTTGCCTGATGTTTTATCATCAAGCCACTATCTTGAAGCGTTTGATGTAGCTGCTGTGAGCCAAACTGTTTAGTGCTTCGACATGTTTAACTAGCTCTGTGTGCTCCCCGTGTTTCTGTGCGTCACGGTGCACGTCACGTTTTTTTATTTTGCAATATATGCAAAGTGCCGAAAATAGGCACTGAATTTATTTATTTATTTTTGGTACTTGGTAGAACCAATACGTTTCGGTTGAAACCTTTTTGCTATTGAATTGTGATACCCAGCCCTACTTTCCACAGGTATCCTCTTTGATAGCTTCTTTCGTGTCTTTATCCATCTCCATGCTGTCGCTGCCTGCCTTTATGGGTGAAGGGAGGGGCGTGGCGGGGGGCGGGGCAGTGTGAAGTTGAGACAAACTGGGAGAGAGAGAAAGGCAAACTGGTGAATCTGCAAGTGTAATTGCACCGCAACACAGACTATATCGATATAAACAATATTGTCACATCTTATATCGCATAAAAAAAATTTGATATTTCTTAAACTCTATATATCGCCCAGCTCTAATTTATATTTATGTTTTAGAGGCATCCAGGCCAAATATGTTGTTTGTTACTTTATGCTCTTGTGTAGAACAGAATTATATCTCTTACCCTCACAGGTTTGAGGCTTGCATTAGTAGGGCTGTGTAATGGCAAGAACCTAACAGTACAATACATATCATGATACAGCATTCAGTATAACGCAACACACAATGATTCACTGTCTGCACGGAATCTGTGTATCAATACTGTGTTTTTGAGAATCGATACAGTATCACGAAACATAATATCCTGATTAAATATTTTCGATATTTTCTTACACCCCTATGCATTAGTGTGTTATGTAGATTTTTTGCTCATGTAAAAGCCCAGTGCTTGTCAGAGGTAGAAATGTTCTCCAACGGAAACCTCTTAGCTGCCTATCATGTCTTTTTGAAACGCAAGCCTCTATTACAAGGCGACATCATCTCGTAACACAAATCTTATCGCCTGCCTACCTGCAAGTTTGGTGCACCCTCACGCAGTGTGAAGAGATAATTAAAGACTTGCTGCTCAGAAATGTCCTACTGTATTATAGCTTGTGAAGGTCTACCAGTTTATTCTGCCTGACTGTCAGGATCAGACTCTGGCTTAAACTGATATTTAAACTGATTGTAGCCACAGCAGTGCTGGGGTGCAGTTTGCAGCAGAATGCTCTTCTGGCAGTTGACCGATCAGAACAGAGTGGGTGAGCTGACCATGTAGGTTTATTGGTAGGCTAGGCATAGACACAAGACACGAGAGCCCAAGCAAAGTGCTTCAGGCAGAGGGTGAATACAGCTGTACACAGTGTGTGTTGGGAAAAGTGAAGCATGTAATTCTTTTCAAGTAGATTCCAAAAATAGAATTATGAACTGAAAATGAGCAAAAAGGTTCCATAATAGGTTTGTTAAAAAATATGAGTGTTATTGGGTCATCATTATCCCCACGTATCCATTGTTTGATTCCATTGTTGCTGTTTCTGATGACTGAATTTGTTGTATTCAGTGAGAAACTGCAGCTGAATGTTTTGGTATGCAGCATCTGTTCACGCCATTGAAAATGTTCTCTTTTCTGATGCTTTTCAGAGGAACCTGCTAGCAGAGCAACGCGCCCACTGGCAAAAAAATCTGCTCCACGCTCTGAGAGAAAGCAAACTGATTTTAAGCAAGAGCAAAATGAGGAACTGGAAGACAAACATCAGCCCGTTCCTGTACATCCTCCATGATGAAGATTATGTCAATGTCATGCTGCAGGTACATAAACGTGTTGCTTGTCCTAGTGTCACCTCGAACGACTGCTCCGACATTCATCTGCCTGTTTAGAACCGCCGTTCAAAAGATAGAAAACAATAATATGAAGGCAAAATTGCTCATTAGCTTAAAATTCAACTTAATTGGCTGACTAAATAAAGACATTAGTCTTTTCTAGTGGACTAGTGTTTTTATAAAGGTTGAACTTATTATGCTGCAGTATGTATGTGTTTATTATCATGTGACTTATTGTTGTAGGTGCTCTTTCCTGCTTATTGTTGCTCAGAATTGTGGGCAGCCTGAAACAGAAGTGTCATGTTGTTCCTCAGTGATAGGAATTTAGCTCTTGGTGGATATTACGGTTTGCCCAATTTGTCAGAACTTGGACCCCCAATTCATTGTAACAGCTTTTTACATTTACAGGCCACATGTAAAGCAATATTTGATTATTAGTGGCTTAATTCACATGCTTAAGCAAATGTCAAAAGTCTTGTTGATGTCAATCTTAACTAAGTACCAAATACTATAAAATACCAAAATACTGCATCTTTTTTCCTCTTTTTTTCATTCACTTAGTTAGAACATACAGTAATAAACATTTTCTACTGGTACAGTGGCCAATGTAATAAGCCCAGCTTATTTATATTAGACTTTCTGGGGCCAACAGATCTGGAACTTTGTGTAAAGGAACAATCACATAGATGCAGCTTAAAGCGTGGCCCTTTACAGTTGGCCCTTAACTATTAAACTATCCGGCCTATTACATCTGCCCTCTAAATGGTAGACTGAAGTTCAATTCCCCACTTAGACTATACCAGTAAGATTCCTTGAGAAAGATACATAACACTATATTTACCTACATCATCACTTGATAAAATGATTAAAATGCTAAGTCTCTCTGCATCAGAGTGCAGGCCAAGTTACATACATGTTAAAGGTAATAAAGGTAAATGTAGTTTGTCCCTGGCCGCTAGCTGTGTGGTTTTAAAATAGAACTTACAACTATTTGCCACTTGTTTTTGCACACAGTGGAACGCTCACATATACGCACACTAGGGGGCAGTGAGCCCACTTGCCCACAGCGGTAGGCAGCCCTGTTCACAGTGATTGGGGGTCAGTTGGGGGTCAGGTGGCTTGCTCAACGGCACTTTAGTTATGTCCTGTTGGTCCACAGGATCGAACCGCCGACCTCCCGCTCACAAGAATGGATCCCTAACCTTCAGCCCACGACTGCCCCTAAAATAAGCTTTACATGGTAGACTCAAAAAAATTGCTAAGGTCAAAGGTGTAGCTCATATTCAATGGTTCAAAGATGTTTGATGTTCATGAATCTACCCAGCCAGAATGAAAAAAACTGGTCAAAACAATACTCTGACGTAGACCTTTATAATTCTTATCTTTTTATTGACATTCAGTGTTTGGCCCACCTGCCACCCACCGGAGACTCTCTGCTCAACATGGCAAAGGAGCTGGGCAACAGAGTCCACAACACATTTTGCATCCAGCAGAAGAGCCACAGCCAGATGGTCGAGAAACTGGCCGGCATCTACAATTCATATGTGGAGCTGCTTGCAAAAGACACAGAGGTACAAAACTTGCTCTCTGCAAAAATAATCAATAAGCAGACCCTTGCTTATTTTCTTATAATATTTATTTAAGCTGGTAATTACATTTTAGACAGTTATAATGAATGAATTCTGACATCCTTACCATCATCACTTTAAATGTAAAGGTTTCAGAGACATGTATAAAATGGTCCCACTAGCATTTTGGATTTTGTAGTCAGACATCAAGTAATTGAGTGATCTAGCCATCATTTTGCAGATTAATCAAGCACCAGTATAAATCGTGTATAAGAGTATAAATAGTATAACAGTATAAGTAGTAGTATCAATAACTACACTTATATAAAATAATACAAAATAGCCTCAACAGTAATATCAGTGGTGTTCACATGTCACAGCATTTATTAAGCATTTATTCATTTATTATCTCTAAGGCCAGTTGTGCTTAATTAATTAAATTTGAATGACCTTCAAGTGGTATATTCTTACCGTATATGTTTTGCAGTAAGTAAAGCTTAAGTATTGTTGCAGAATCCTCTTAACTGTTCTGTACTGTCTGCTGAGCTGTTTTGCATAGACCCAGTTAAACAAAACTTGCAATTAAAATATTTTGGTGTACTTAATATACATAAGCTTTTAATAGGCTTAAGGCTGTTAAACACAATTATATGATGTGATTGCTATGGATGATTCTAAAATAACAAGGAAGGCTGTACACATCATTTAAAATGCCTCATTTTTAAGTCTCAGGGCTGATAACTTGACCAAAAAGCGATAATACCTCATTAAAATGTATTATCTTCTTTATAACTAGTGTACATTGTTTAAGTTGTTTATTATATTCAAATGCCAATAATTTTTAACATTTAACAATATGACAAGCGTTGCCGTACGTTTAAATTGGAGAGTACATACAAAACTGTGGCTGTAAACCAACTGTGGTTGTCATTATGTCATTTTCCTGTGTCATCACAGTCCAGCAATGTCTTGCCACGGGAACAGTGGAATAAGCTAGTGGCAGAGAGAAGCGCTGGCCCCTCCCTGCTGAGTGATGATGCTTCCTGGACACCCATGCTGGTCATTCAGCTGGGCAGCTTCCTAGTGGATCTGCTGGTGCATGAACTCAAAATCCAAAACAACATTTTGAATCCAGCTCAGGAGAAGAAACTCATCCCTGCACTCTATCACATGTACACCTTCCGCAGCAATCGACAGGTAAGCTCGGACTCCCGTCTAGACAGAACTGACCGCTTGCATGTGTTTTATGTAATAAATAAAGGTAAAAATGTTTTAATCACAGTCCTGTTCCTCAATGTTCCATTCAAGATAACTATTGTATAAGTAATCTGTAAATGATTTCAGTTTTAAAGTTAATTTGACATTCGCTTAACCATTTTTATTTTATTTTTTGAACAGGTGGGTTTTTCCCCCAACTTCATCGATCATCATTTTGGCGCTGTATATATGAGGAGCATAGCCTGTTGTAGCAGCTATACCTAGTCAAGCACAACTTGTTTTGAGTGCACTTTGACCCTCGTCTCTTAATTTTCATCTTTAGCACCAAAGGACTGTAGTAGAGATGAAATCATCCTAAATTTGTTTTGCAGTAGTATTAAAACCTGGATATTACGCTACACAATACAGTGCTAGTAAATCTGCCGTCATGTTGCTGCTGTTGAGTGTAGGCTTAAGCTGCAGCCTACAAATGTGTTTGTTAGATATTAGTTAGACTGTACAGTTAGCACTATGACAGAAAAAGGTTAACAGGCTGCAAGGTACCGACTACGTTGGTTGTTGTTTAAATTATGCTAATAATATTTAAGCTGGTCCTGTGTGCAGTACATTAGGCTTGTTAATGTAAAATGCAGGTGCTGTTTTTGTTGTTTTTTTGGTTTGTGTCGGGTTCAAGTGAACAGAAAATTGATTTGTTGATTACTAGGGCTGGGTATTACCACTGATTTCCCGGATCGATTCGATCCCGATTCACAAGGTCCCAATTCAATTTGATTTCCAATTCGATTCAATTCAATTCAATATCGATTCATTTAGGGATATTTCAGCTACAATCATATGTTTTGTTTGAATATGAAAAGAGATTTTCAGAGAACTAATGTGGTAAATGTACAAGGAACATTCAACCTACCATTACTAAAAACATTAGTGTTTATATGTTTATATACTGTTATGGTTTCTGAATCCAAAATGTAGCCAGACATCTGCCTTCAAGTTCTGGGGCGCCTTCATGCTTAACTGATGTGCCCCCCAGGCAGATCTTGTTGCGTGAAAAAAAAAATGGCTGATCACGCGAGACTTGGGGCGTCAAGGGGGTCTGGAATGCTAATTTTAAAGATCGATCTCGGGTTTATATGAATCAATATCAGATTATTCAAATGAAGATTGATTTAAATCGAAAAATCGATTTTTTAAACACACCCCTATTGATTACATATGGTGAGGACTATATATCAAAAGGGATTTCATTTTGGTATGGCTTGCCTTCAATACAATGATTTAGAATTTAACCTTTACAGAGATAAAAAAAATAAATAAAATCTGCTTTAGATTAAAATCTGGGAATGCATGATAAAAGAATAATATCAGCATCAGCAAATATTTGTTAGGAAACATCCGTATTGCATTGGCAGGGTTTTCCATAAAACATATTGGATATCAGCGTCAGCCCCCAATTCCCATTTGTGTACATGCTTATAAAAAAATGGAGAATGAAAAAAATCAGCATGTAAATTGACCATAAAATTCCTGATCGCTGCACCCCTCGCATTCTCCTGCTTCATAATAGCTTTTCAGCTTGCAGCCCCATATATTTGAATCTTGGAACCATTTTTCCCACCAGAGCAGACAGAGGCAGCCTAGGAAGAGCGATTGCTCTGAAACTAATGCCTTTTTTACTGTCCTCTTAATTGGCTGGATGATTTACTGTGTGAGTGTGTGAGTGTGTGAGTGTGTGAGTGTGTGAGTGTGTGAGTGTGTGTGTGTGTGTGTGTTAGCATACATACATACACACATACATAGATACACTTACACACACTCACACACACTCAAACACAGCCACTTTAGGCGCTGCAGTCCATGGCCATGGCCACTAGGAGCTGTGAACAACTAAGGGAGGTATTCATTTAATTTAAACTAGAGTTTTTTGTCGACAGTAGCGTATGCATTCTGCTTACCTTTAGGGTTGTACATAGTACATCCACAATTCACTGAAAATAGACATTCCATTAAATATGATATCTAATGTTATGTTGTCAAAAATGAATGTTTGCAAACTATCAGTACCAAACTGTCCTGGATATTCATAATGTGTGCCACTCTCCACTCGCCGTATCAGCTCTAGATTTATTAGGAGATTAGTAATCCCTTTTCTTTGTTAAGGTTTTGTTCAAAGTATTTTGAGAATACTGAGTATTATAAATTGAATGAAACTGTAGAGTGTATCATTAATAGACTTGCAGACCAGACTTTTTCTGCTTTGGCAGAGAAGGGCAAAATAACCTTTTATCAAAAAAACCTAACCAGTTTATGAAATGGAGCTGCAACCGGAACAAACTTGCACATGCTGTGTTATGAGCATTGACAACCACACACAGGTATCTCATTTTAAAGATAACTGAATGCTCCAGAGAATAACTTTTAATGTTTTGCTGTGAACTACACACTGTATCTATACTGTATCTGACTGTGTATTTGAATGGAATTGACTAAGTGGTGCTGGTTTGTGGGCAGTTTAAAGTGCAATAGATGTCACGCACTCTATTTGTGCATGGGTGGAGCGTCTGTGAGACTACACCCCTTCTATTCCACCCGGAATAGACCCATGAATAAAAATACATCTAAATTCTTAGAGGTCCCTGGAAATAAACCTATTGTAACGGTATGCTGTTATCGTTTAGCCAACTACAACCGCTATCAGTAAACGCCTGTATTTTTTGTCTATCTAGAGCTGCAGGACTGATATGCTTCTGGGTGGTGCTGTAACAAATTGGTTTATCCAGTTGGTCCTTCATAGTCTAGAAACACAGGATTTCTTTCTTTTTCGAATGAAACGATATGATGATTTGTCATATTAGTAAATCTGAAATCTTCCCCAGTTCCCTAAAAGACTGAGGGAAAGAGTGAATTGTTACTCATAGTAAAGAGCCTTTACGAAAGAACAATTTTTAAGGCAAATATTAATAATTGTTAAGTCGAATTATAATGGTTTGAGTTTGTTGCACTTTTCTCCTTCACCTATACCTGTGCAAAAGCTACGTTTCTCCAAGATAAAGCTATGACCCTCCTGGCCTGCCGGGAGTCCGAAGTCAAGTTCTCCGTTTTGAACTAACAATGTTATGTGGAACTAGAACGCTTGATGAGACACCTTCAGTTTAATCTCAGATATTTTCTGTATTGAGCTGTTTTCCTTTTTTTATTTGTAACTATTTATGGTAATTAATCATCAGCTGAAGACGAAATACGAAAGAAGATGTCAGTAGCAAAATTGTATACCTGTAATTGTTAACGAGATTGTGAAATTACAGTGTCCATCAGTGTTAATGTAAGTTTCGTGTTTTTCCTTTAAAATCCTGGTGCACTGATAAGGGTGTGATTAATTAGAGGAAGCCCGGAGCTCCCTTATGACTTAATACAGCCCTGACCCTGTCAGTCAAACCTGTGGAATTCTGAGCCTGGTATGGAGCCCCTCTGCTCTCTGCTGAGCCTACAGATGGTCGAAGCAGTAGGGAACAGCTTCTTACTCTGTGTGCTCGGGTCATCATGTGGTCAAATAATGATAGACTGTCCACTGCTTGGTTGATTTTTTTGAATGGAATGTAATCATATGTAAATATAGCCAGATACTGACACTGATATCTTTAGCTGTATCGCAGTTGCTGCTGCTTTCGACTTTTTCTTGAGTGCTCTTTGCTGATTTTTACAACCCTTATGACAGCCTTCTTATACAAGTACTGTCTGTTTAAAAGCTCAAAAAAAGCCTATTTGGAAGCATTTCAAAACCTCTTACCTGTTAACATGCTGAAACTTAAAAACAGATTTTCCTTTATTACTGTTTGAGGAACACTTCATCATATTCTACTAGACGTTTTCAGGACACTCGCTGCACACTGAGTTCTTACTGATCTTTTACCTCGTTTTCATTAAAATAGTCGTGCACTGTAGCGCATGCTTGATTCTGATGTGAAGTCACTGGATAGTGCAATGCTGATATGATAATGATATAAAACTAATGATGATAATGATGATGATTATGATGGAAATTATTGAATAACAAAAATGGCTGTTGCAGTCCCCAGCACTGCAGTAGCACTGTAAGTCTGTCTTGAACATATTTTGTATATAGACCTGTACAAATGAATAAATATAAACTGTGTGGAGACACATTGTTTTCTACGAGGGACTGTTAAACCAATCAAATCTCTGTATATAATTTCTTAAAATGTTCCTTACATCAGTGCAGGCTTGTTCTTACAGTAGCTGTTACTGCTTTACTTGAGTGAGAATAATGTTTAATGCGGTTTTGATTACATCACCGTGTATGAGTGGGCATGGGGAAAAATAATATTAACTTGTAATATGATGTTTCACAACCTCCTCTTCTCATTATCCCCACCCATCATTAGTAAAAGCTGCCAGCAAGCTTAGAGACCCTCTTTCAAATACATGTTACGATACAGAACAAAGGCGTATTGTAAACGTGAGCACCTTGTAATTGGCTTTATAGCTAAATGGTTAAGACACTCTGTCTGCATACAAGAGACTTTGGTTATTGAATACTAGACACAACTCCTACTGCTACAGTCCTGCCAGTGTAATTACATTATTCTGTAATTTAGTTTGGCCTGTTCTGTCGTCTTACAGACCTAGCAATGTATAGTGGAACAGAGCTCTGGGTGTTTTGTGTATGCGCTGCTCTTTATCTTTATGGAGTAGTTCTTGTGGCTCTCATTAATTATGAATTCCATACTGTGTTTCAGTTTTGCTCGTTTTCAGCATATTCAGTTTTGCTTAGCCATGCTGCTAAACAGATGCCTTCCACAGAGCCGCAGCAGTGATTAATATAGGCTTGTCATAGCGCATAGGGATATAATGTGAGGTTAATGGAAATATTAACATATACTAGCGCTTGCTTAATCTGTTTCTCCTGATCATTTGTTTGTGTATAGATTGGTTTTATTAAGCCGCACCCGATCTTGACTCAAATGCAGTCAGAAGCCATGGAGACCAAGCTGACCTTTGACTCTTATGTGATGCCCATGCTGTGTCCGCCTGTGCCCTGGACGTCGCCAAAGAGTGGCGCGTACCTGCTGACGCCCACCAAGCTGATGCGCACGGTGGAGGGAGCCATCCAGCACCAGCACTTGCTGGAGAAGTGCCGGAACGAGGACCTCCACGCCGTGCTGGACTCCCTGAACCAGCTGGGCAACTGCGCCTGGAAAATCAACAAGCCTCTTCTGGACATAATCATCTCCATCTTCAACGACAAGGGCAGCGAGAAGCTGGATGTTCCGCCGCCGGTTTCAGAGGCCCCCGAGATCCCCCGCTTTAATCCTCATGACCCGTCCTACACGGCTCCGGAGAAGGCCCACCTGAAGCGGGAGGTACTAAAGGCCAAGAAGAAGTTTGGGGAGATGCACAGCCTGCGTATGGATGCGCTCTACAAGCTGTCTATTGCCAACCACGTGAGGGACGAGGTCTTCTGGTTTCCTCACAACATGGACTTCAGAGGACGCACGTACCCCTGCCCACCCTACTTCAACCATTTAGGCAGTGACGTGACGAGGGCTATCCTGCTGTTCGCTGAGGGCAAGCCTCTGGGGCCTAAAGGCTTGAATTGGCTGAAGATCCACTTGGTGAACCTCACAGGTCTGAAGAAGAGAAGCTCGCTGGCTGGGAGGCTGGAATATGCCGACAGCATCATGGATGACATCCTTGACTCAGCAGACCATCCTCTCACTGTGAGTGACCTCTCTGTTCTCATAATACTAATGTATTAATAACAGTCATTCGTCAACAATAGCGACTATGAAAACATGGTGTCTACTTTAAGTCCTTTTATCACAGTTGTGTTGGTTTGTGTACTAAAATTCATTTTTACCTGAACGTTTTCTGACCTCTTTATCCTTTAGATTTAAATCTGACTGTTTTTGTTTTTGTGACTTCAAGACTGATAAATGTAAATGAGCTCTGTTTTAATTAGCTGTTCTTAAGCGTGTCTTGTTCTAGACTGAAACAGTCCTTATAACTTTACTGTTAAGCCTAAATAAATGTTTTTTAACTTTAAATGATGGCCTGATGGTAGCCTACAAAGGGAGAGGAACCAATAAGCCATAATAGTTATATTAAATAAATACATTGATAGCAGTAGTAATTAAATTAACATTTATAACTAAAATTCAGGGCACAGACAAATAATTGAGTTAGTTTTGTTTATGTTACGTTGTTTATGTTATGTCACATGCTGGCAGTGCATCAGATAATCTCTGTGTTGGAAAACTAAAAGTCCAATTTAATTTTAAACATCTTTCTAAATAATCTTAAACATTGAAACTGTTTTTGAAGCTTCATTTCTGTGTATGGACGTCCTTAATCAAGCATTTAAGGAAAAACAAACAAACAAACAAGGAAAATGTTTTTTTAATTAGCATTACAACACTTAAATGTTGGAAAATATTTAGCTTTGAATCGCTTGAGAAATAACATTTAAAGTTATATAATTGTAAATGTATGAAAGTATAACACACCATGATTTCCCAAAGTTACCTAAAGCTGCTGGAAAACAAACGCCAGAGCAACTCCACTACAAGGTAACAGGGGGGACAATACTGCAATATTTGATCATTACTGTGATAAACGCTTTTCTGAGCACATTGTAGACATCTCCACTACTTCACTAACACTGACTGCATGTCTCTTAGAAAAAGAGCATTGTTAGTCCTGTTTTAGCTGCTATTGAGTTTTTAAATGTGCCAAGTTACTGGTTCATTGTGTCTGTGCGTCAAAATGTGCTGTTAAAATACTTTTCAATACCTTGATATTGTATTTTTATCTTATCGACCGCCTCTAGTCTGAGCGTTCTCCAGCAGGCTACGCTGTAAGCACAGAGGTGTTTGTGAGCTAGAGAACACCTAGCCCACCGACTTGCTTAGGATTTTTGTAAAGGAATTGAATTGCATCAGGTAAAAGTTAAAAATCATATTGAACACAGGTGCAGCAGACTGTCATTGTTTATCCTCTGCTGCTCAGACTGTTTAAAGAAGTCTTTACTGACTGGTGGAGGAGAGCAAAAAAGAACAAGCATATTCCTAAAGCATTAGTTCCCATTTTCATTACCACTCATTCTGTTTGTTTAGTGTTGACAGTTTGTCAACTCATTGTAGACGTATTTAATCTTTTGTTTTTCTCTGTCAAATTTCTGGTGGGATTTCAGTGCTTCTTCTGAAAAATTGTTAATATCTTCCTGTTTTTTCTATATCTGATGTGAAGCATTGAGGCCAGTGTTATTATGGGAAATAAACTACATGCAAAGATATGAATGTATTTGTTTTCATGTCAGTCTGTAGAACATTGCAGCGTATCCTGGATTTCCTGTAATTTGCAGTAGATGCTCTCATATGGATGTACGGCTTGCAGTTTCTATCCCCCGGTGTGAAAGAGCTGTCATGTGTTTGTGTTTCAGGGGAGGAAGTGGTGGATGAATGCTGATGAGCCTTGGCAGACTTTGGCCTGCTGTATGGAAATAGCAAATGCCTCCAGATCACCTGACCACACTAAGTTCATCTCCCATTTCCCTGTACATCAGGTGCTGAATGTAGACCTCCTTTGACTCTGTCTGTGTGTGTGTTTGTGTGAGAGTGAGAGAGAGAGAGAGAGAGAGAGAGAGAGAGACACTCTCCAAGGTTTTATTGCAGATGATTCTTGAAGTAGGTTAAGCTTTCTCCAATTAAAACACTAAGGCTGACCTTGTCTCCACCTCACCACCGCACTTTGTCTCACTTTAATTTGTATTTGACACCCCATTAAAACTTGATAGTGTTGCTCCCTTGGTTTCCATTAGCGAGTGCAGCTGCTGCACAGCATAAGGACAGCACCCCAACTTGAGTGTAGTTAATTGATTTTTTTTTGTTTTGTATGTCTCTTCTGTCTGATTACAGTCACAGATGCGCTTATTGACAAAAAGCAGACTGTTAAATCACATCATTCTCAGCAGCGGGTGTCCTAGTGATTAGTCGTTGTTTATCAGTGATCACATCAGATTGTCATTCTCCTTTTTTTTAATTATTATTTTAAAAAAAAATTTCCACTCAGGACGGCTCTTGCAATGGCCTGCAGCACTACGCAGCCCTAGGCCGTGATGTGATTGGAGCCACATCGGTGAACCTCATGCCCTGTGATGTGCCCCAGGACGTCTACAGCGGTATAGCCCAGCAGGTCAGTAAGTGCAGGTCGTTATAGGGTGCCAGAGTTGCTTTTGTCTAAAGAAAGGCAGTGCTGTATTGTGTTGTATTCTACATTGTGTGTATTGCATACATATGCTGAGAAACCGTGCCCAGGAACTCCTTGGATGTTCAGGTCATTCTTTTTCTGCCTTTCTTGCATCTATATGGATGCATCTGTGACACCTGTGCTGTATGGCTCCTATTGTTGACAATTGACCAAATTCCAATATGTCGAAGCCTATAAAACCACAAGTCTGTCAATGGATATTTAGGCCTTGCTTAGGGTTTGGATTCAGCACATCATCACATCCACTTCTGTCAAAACTGAGGCCAGTGATAAGGGGCGTGGAATGTCCAGCCCTCTTTGCACTTTGGCGGCATCATTCAGTAATCACTTTTAACGAGGGCGAGAGGTACAGGGACGTTACCCCCTTAAGAAGTCAGAGCCAGAGTGAGACACTTAAGCCAAAGCCTCCTCTTCTTAAAAGGCTCCGTTGTTTAAATGGCCTGCATATTGATTTCATTTCTTCTGGGAACACTAAAAGTGTGCGAATCCTAAATAAAACCTCGCTCTGTTCTTGCCAAAAAACATCAGGAACATTGCTAACTTTTCTTGTGAGGTCTGACTCGTTCGGGGAAAGTGCTGAGTCAGCGTTTGGACAGAATGCAATGTAATTTTGTCTGGAATTTGTGGATTTTGGCAGCAGCTCTACTACAGAAAAGGTCAATTCTGAAAACGTTGAGACAGCAATGCTAATAAAAACAGAGAGCAGTGATTAGTATTTCTGGGTTCTTCCTGTAATTTCTGCAGTGCTGTAACAGCAGTTCTCTTTAACCTGTATAGAAATAAACACAGTACAAAAACATAATGTTGGTGTTTTACTGTAGTACCATAGTAAATATATAGTCAACCCAACCAATGGGTTATGTCACTTTTCCCTTCAACACTATTTTATTTTTCTTCTGGTTTTGATAGTGGATTTTTTTTGCCATTCTTTGTTATACACGTTCCAGCTGTGCATCCATATAGAGCTTTCAGTCAATATTTTACGCTTCATGATGCTCCACACGTTTTCAGTGAGAGACAGGTCTGGGCTGCTGGCAAGCCAGTCTTGCAACAGCGCTCTTACGAAGCCATGCTCTGGTAGCACATACAGAATATGGCTTAATGTTGTCTTGTTGAAATAAAGCTTGAACATCCCTAAAAAAGACAATGCTTTAAGGCAAACGTGTGTAGCTCCAAAATGTGTGTATGTATACCTTAAGCATTAACAGTGCCTTCACAATAACATGAGCACTAACGCGTCTCTGTACAATTACATACACTAGCTTTTGAACTTTCTGCTGGTAGCGGTCTGGATTGTGCTTGTTCTTTGCTTGTTGGGATTTTGTTGTTCGTAGTTCGACTGTTGGATTATTTAATCCTATAAAATGTGAGACCTTGCCTGGATTCCCCTTTTATACACAAGCATGAGCGTCTTACCATTTAAACTGCTTTTTTAACAAATCTCAATGTTTCTAGACTTAAATGCCCTCGCCCTAGAGCTGCACCTAACGATTAATTTCTTAATCAATTAATCTAATAATTATTTTTTCAGTTAGTCGATTAATCTAACGATTAATTACTGTAATGTGAGTGTGTTAGGAATTAAAATTTGTATTATTTTGTTATGGATTTGTAACCAGTAAATGATTTTGTGCAGCTATGTGTGTTTAAAAGCTCCCTCTGTATAGAGAACAGCCTCAGATATCTACACTGGACAATTAAGAAACGGTTAGCAATGCAACTTTTTAAGTGACACTACTGAGAGAAACATGTTACATGTGTTAATAATCTTCAAATTATCAGCTAAGATAAGATAAACAAGTAAACAGGTGCTGTCCTGCTGCTGTGTTGACAAAGCGCTACGGGATGTTTGAGCTTCAAGTGCCTCGTGTATTGCAGTTGTACTGTTGTGATCATCTCCACTGTGCAGAGCTGACAGAGCACCACACTGTTGTGTTTCTGTTTGAAACACTCCCACAACTTTAGATGCATGTGAGTGATTGTTTGTAGCTGCAGCTTGCGCTCCTGATAAATGTATGCTTTCAGTAGGCACGGCCATCTTTGCGACCTACCAGCCCTACCCCGCCCTCTCCACAACTTTTATACAGTGTGTTGCCAGAATCAGTTAGAATTAAAAAAAACGGTTAAGTTGAAATAGTAAAACATTAAATATCTGCTCTTTTGTATTGTTTTAATTTAAATACAGGTCCAAGTGGAAAATAAAATATTTTATGTTTTTATTTGCATTTAATTTTCTCAGCTTTTTTGGAATAGTGGTATTTAGGAGGGTGTGTTCTTTCAGTTCCGCCGCTGTTTTTCTTACTCTCGCATGACTAACAACTCCTCTCCCTGCCATTTTTGATTTGGCTGTTTGGTAGTTGGTGCAGGATCAGTTGATTTATCTCTTGATGAAGTTCTCCCGAGTGCTCTCAGACCATATTCATGCCATCGATTCTCACCCAGGATGAGAGTGCTGCCTCTGGAGCATGTAGGAGGAAGGAGAGGGTGTTCTCTAATTGATTCTCTATCAGAAAGTGGGATGCTTCACATTAAGCTTTTGCTTGAGTTGATGCCCCTGCTGAGAATGGAGGCTTGTGTTTTGCGCAGGTGGAGGAGTTCCGGGTGAGGGATGCAGCCAGGGGCCTGAAGATTGCGCAGGTGCTGGAGGGCTTCATCAGCAGGAAGGTGGTGAAGCAGACGGTGATGACGGTGGTATATGGCGTCACCCGCTACGGAGGAAGGCTGCAGATCGAAAAGCGCCTTAAGGAGATCGATGACTTCCCAAAGGTGAGAGGCACGGAGGGGTTGGGTGCTTGTCTGAAACTAGTGGGTTGGACAAGTAGGCTGTATTTACAGAGACCATCAAACTTTTGTAGATATTGTTTTATACCTAATTGAAAGAGGGAAGCTTAAAAGTTAGTCATTATTTAGAACAAAATAAAGGAAGGTAGTTTTTTTTTATTGCATGGGGATGTTTATGTAGAAGGTAAATGTACAGTGAGAAGAAAACCCCAACATATGTAACAACTACTGATGATTAAAAAACTATTTGAACTATAGTCATATATACAGTACCCTGCAAATAGTCAGTGACTATCTTTTTGAACATAGTAAAAATGACTGTCAAGTTATTTACTTTTCAGACAATATTTTTTAAGAGATTAGATGTAAAGTAGTCCACATTCACAAGGAAATCAAAACAGGAGTTTCCCAAACTGGATGATTAACAGATACAGAGAAAATAGGACTCCTAAGAACCATGCAAGATCTGGTAGACCACTAAAATGCCATGAGATAGACACAATTTTTATCTTTCCTCTTTGGGACAGAGAAGAAATCAAGCTCCACTCTTGTTTCAGATCTGAAAATAGCCCATAGGTGTTTATGTCCATGTTTTCAGACATTATTGCCAGTTCGAATGGATTTGTAGCTGTTAAGAAGCTGCTACTGAAGAGAAAAAATAGTAAGTGGTTTTCAGAATAATGGACTGGCATCCCCAGATTCCTGACCTTAGTATCAAAGAATGTGTTTGGAATTACTTGAATCATGATTAGCAGAAAATGCAGCCAATTTCTAGGACTGTGTTGAGAAACAGGTTGGCTATACTGAAAACATTATCACATTAGGTTGTTGAGGCTTTTATAAAATTTTATAGATTGTATGTTACATTTTGAAAATACTTCAGAGTGTGTAGCTGATGTATACGCGGAGGGACACACAGGGCAAACCCCCTTTGTCGTCCATCAACATGCTGAAGGTCGGAGAATACACAAATGAAATGAGACAAAAGGTTGCAGACCGTCATCAATCAGGCAGTGGCTGTAAAAATAGCCTTACTTGTCCCCACTACACACAGCTGTCTGGAAGAGGCGCAAGTGCGTTCCATGCGACAGTGAGGAGGATGATTTAAGAGATAAAAAAATTCACAAAAATAGATTTTAGTTTTAGTTTTTTCACATCTTACACTTTGATGTTGCATAACAGCATGCTCTTTGGCAGGCTTGCTGAGAGACTTAGGTATCACTAAACTAAATGTAAGCGAAAATAGAATATTAAATTTGACTTGAAGTTATGACACATTTTATATTGAATATATAGTCTCATATGTTAATAACAGCAAACATATGGAAACAGTGCAGTATGCTCGTGCTGCAGGATATATTACTTTTTTTTTATTAGAAAATGAACAGAACATGCTGGTTGATTCCAGGGCTTTACATTTTGCATACAACCCTGTTTTGCTGTAGGATCAGGCTTCTAAAACAAAAATAGTTGTCTTTGAAGAGCTTCGCCAAAGTTAAGTTGTATATGTGCTGCTAACGTCCTGACAGTCGTTATTTTGACAGATGCTCTTGACTTGACTTCATCAAGCTTGAGCCATAAAAGCTTTTGTTTTCATATTCGGCTGCTCTTAACTCTGTTAAAGTTTAATCACAGTTTTTCTTTTGTCTCTCTGGACTGGTCTGTATTTTGACTCTTGCTTAGTTTTTGTTTATTGTTTTTCCACTTTTCCTCTTTAGTGCTCTTGGCTGGTGTTGAGAGATGAAGCGTTTGTTTGTTTTTGTTTGAGAGAGAGTTTTAAAAATTAATTAATCTGCCTCAGACCGGTTTTCCCCACTGTATTCTTGTGTGGACTAACAAACAAGTGACTCTAGATCAGCAGTGAAGTAGCATATAATTATCACCTTTAGAGAGCCAGCGAGGACCGTGTGTGTGTGTGTATGATTATAGCAAATGATTATAACTCTGTGTGTGTGTGTGTGTGTGTGTGTGTGTGTGTGTGTGTGTGTGTGTGTGTGTGTGTGTGTGTGTGTGTGTGTGTGTGTGTGTGTGTGTGTGAAGGAACCAGTCTGCTTGTTCAGCAGCTTTGTGGGCTGTTGTCGGCAGCAGCTAGAGACCACAGGGTCCACTCATTCCTAATGTGTCCCCTGAGGTAGCAGAGCAAAAGAATTGGCCACCTGAATACCTGCTCCAAATCCCAGTGTTCTGCAGCTTTGAAGTCATATTTTGACAACAAAATCTAGTTTGCCGAAATTTGAAAGCTAGATTTCAGACTAATACAGCTTAAACTTCACTTGCCTCGCTGGGCCAGACGTGATCTCCTAAAGAGTATCAACGTCTGGGACCAGCCTGTTAAATCTTTGGTGCTGGCTTGAAATAAAGCCACATCCACTCCAAAATCCACAAGCAAACTCCTCTAGTATGTGCTTTTTTAAAATCTGGAGTACAATTCAATAACACATGTTAAAGCTAGCAAGTGAAACCCTATAGGTTTTTTTAACGCTTGCAAAATGTTTTCTTCACACATCTGCATGTTTATTTGTCGAGTGTTAGGAGGACTTTCTAGCTGTGCTAACTTGCATTTAACCCATTGGCTAATATTAAACTTGCTGTCCATCCAACAATGTTGATAAGCACACCACAGCCCTCTGCTTTGAACTACACCTTCACACTGTGTTGGATTGGTTTAGTACTTGTACTCTCAGTTTCCTTTCTCTCTCGAATAAGTCTACGTTTCAACTCGCTTTATTCCAAGATTTCTTATGTTTGTCCACCGATATTCTCATTACTGAAAATTTCTCTCAGGTTACAGACTGAAGCTACAATGCCAATTAAGTTGTATCCATTTTTATGCTACAGATAACAGTTTGTCATGAACTTGTCAGAAGTCACATAAGAAGTCTATTTAAAATAACTCAACAGCTAGATGGTTTTCGGGTGATGATTTAGGCACGACTACATTAGTGCAAAGCTAAGGAAGCTGTCTTCAGGCACCAAACAAAAGGACCATACATTTGCTGAACTAGTCTGAATAATGCCAGAATGTTTATGTGCTTAGTTCTGCTGTTTGTGCCTCTAATGCTGCTATTATCTGACTGCAGGAGCATATATGGGACGCCTCCCACTACCTGGTGCATCAGGTCTTTAGTAGTCTGAAGGAAATGTTCACAGGCACAAGAGAGATCCAGGTACGTTGCATTGTCTTGCATTACTTGAATATCAATTACTTAAATTAAGCAAGGGAATAAAATGAATCACAGAAGTGCTGGAGCTGCCTACATGTTACAATAGGCGTATTTAAATGAGCCAAATTCCTGTAAGATGTTACAGAATGTAAAAAAAAAACAAACATTTTGATTTATAGTGCATATGTGTTGGGTTATACTAACTTTAAGGTCTAAAAATACTTTGTAGAGATGAGAAATGCATTACTCTGAAGTAGGGTTATGCGATATTGACAAAAAATGATATCGCGATATTTTCTGTAATTTTATAACAATAATAAATGAAAATTATTTAAAAATGTGTTTGTAAAAGTCTTATATTTCACTAGCTTGTGAGGGGGGCAGGGATTGCCATATAAGTGCCTGTACTGTTCATCACTTGCGCTCCATTGTGGTTGCCATGCACAGAACAGTGTGTTATAAAAGTGACCATGATTCTTGGCCTCTTTTCATTTTTGAGACAGAATTGCATGTGGACTTCAGGTTAAGAAGAACTTACCGAGTTCCGTGTGGGTCAGACTACTCTTACATTTACAAACAACTTCATGAACTACGTTACGAAGCCTGTCTGGAAACGTTCATAATTTTAAGAATGTTCTTAAGGATGAAGTTACGAAGTACTTAGCGTTAAGAACGTTTTGGGAAACGCACCCCTGGTTAGTTGTGGAGCGATCTTTAGCGGCTGCTTTCTTACTAAGTCTGCAAGCTGCCGTCTTCTGAGCAACGTCAGTCTTTTCAAATCCAAACCAGCTCCACGTGAGTGAAGATGATCCTTGTCTAGGAGTTACATCTAAGGCGATAGACTGAGAGGCCGTCGCTGTCTAAAGTTCCTCCCCTGGCGCAGGTCTGCTGTTGTTTCATAGGCAGCTATACATGTTATCTGAGGGGGCACCAGATCCCCCACTATTTTGTACAGTGCTTACATAGGTTCCTAAAGTATCAGCGCTGACTTTGCACCAGCCTTTAGCTCATAGTCAACATCAAGCAACAGTGTAAGAGAGGAAAATGGATCTTTCTGGAACCTGTTACAGTCCCATGGGAAGACCCAGACAGGCTGGGCCGGTCTGAAATATCCCCCCACCTTGCATTCAGTTACACCTATCTGCCTAAATGGGTCAGGCCCCAAAAAAAAGAGAAGAGGTAGAATAAGTAGTGAGGGGTGGGGAAGGTAATTCATCTTCCCTCTAATCTCCCACACCTGGCTACAGCTGGAGAGAAGCAAGGGGAACCGAGGGGAAGGTAAGTAGGGCAGGATGGAGGGGAAGTGCAGGGGGGGTGCCATCTGACGGATGGTCCTGCATGGGGCCTGGGCTGCTTATGCAGAAAGAATGGAGATATTTATCTCCCACCCTAGGGCTTAGGAGGAATGCCTTTAGGGAGTGGAAATGCTTCTGACTCGACGCATCTGCAGCAGACACGGCGGGAAGCCAGCCCTGTTGCTTCGAATCAGCAGGTTCACTAAACACAGAGGCTCTGCAACAACTAGCCACCTGTTTATCAGTTTTGCCCAGCCACGGTTAGAACCTTGTTTGGATAAGCTTGGACTTCTCGTTTCTTGCTGAAGTTAGAAATTTGTTTGTCCGTATGTTTCAGGACTGGCTAACAGAAAGTGCAAGGTTAATCTCCAAGTCTGGCAGCACTGTGGAATGGGTGACCCCACTTGGACTGCCCATCGTCCAGCCCTACCACCGTGCCAGGAACTGTGTGGTGAGTTTCAACCTCAAGAAAGCAGTGTCTAATGCTTCCCAGCAGAATAATGTTGGTTATTGATTGTTCTGCTTTATTTAAATCTGACCTTCTGGACCCTCTGGAGTTAAAGGTCAGAAGGCTATGTCCTGTTAATGGACTTGCCTCATCATGCTCAGAGATTTAAAGGGACCCCATCTGTCTCTGCATAGGCATAAGAAATTAAATGGATGAGTCGATTCATTAAGTCTCAGGCAAATTATATGGTTAATTAATACTCTGCTGGTTTCTCAAGATGCATGCTGTGCCAGGCTGGATGAAAGTTTATTATCCTAAAGAGAAAAACCTGCAGCAGTGGTTAAATGCAATTGAAGCTTCTATAAACTCCGTGCAAATCACTTAATTAATCTTATTACTACATGAATAAAAGATACTGATATGCAGTTTATTCTAGATGTATGTCCAAATTTCCTTTTTTTCATTTTCAGTTGAATTACAGACAGATTTCAGACAGATTTTTAAAAAATCTCACAATTCCTTCACATTATCCTCTACCATTTCCAAATCTCCAAAGTGTATTTTCCAAATGCATCTCAACTTCCAGTTGTATTTCCCCAATAGCTTTTTCCCATTTTCAAATATATTTCCCAGTTTTATTGAATCCATTTCCAGATCCATTTCTAAATTGTCATTTTCATTTTTAAATGTACTTCCCACCTTTTCCAAATCTGTATTGTGGCCCCCGAGATCAGACAGAGGTTTATTCAGTCTGCTCTGAGTATACAACCGGATGAAAAGCAAAGGAAAAAACTTTATTAACTAAAGCATGTGAGACTCTTTTTGAGAGCTCCCACCGTTGTGTAAACTGTGAAAAGTCAAAGATAAGATATTACAACTCTGAGATGAAGTCTTTCTCTAGCACTGTGAGAGAAGAATCCATGATGTGGGGGCACAATAGGCTACAGGATAGTTTGTAATGGAACTTGAACGCCAGTGTCTTTTATAATAACAAGGAACTATAAATGATTATCAGGATGCGTTTTAGGTAGAGATCAGAGTCACAGATCTGAAACTGGTTGAATAAAAGAAACTGCAGTAGCTGATTTAGAAGCTCTAATACTGAAGCTGTATAAAGCTCTCATAATGAAACCCAAGCGTTTCAATGTTAGCTAATATAAAACAAGCCAGTCTATAAGCTATCACAGCAATTGTTGGGCCAGTACCTCACTTTCCTTGTGTCCTTTATTGACACCTCTCTACCATCTGGCATAGAGACAGAACTTTACAGACAGGAGCAGTAGAAAAATGACCAGCACCTTCCTTCAGTCTGAGGTTAGAGTCTAGCATCCCGCCATCCTGCAGTCGACCCTGCCCCGAGCCTCTGCCTTTCTGCTGCCTCTGCGTGGCCTTTTGCTGCTGAGAGTAAAAGAGGAAACTTTGCATGTGTACCAGCCTGCACCGCTGTCAGATAGCATTAGCAGACCTAGTGGGGTGACGGTAGCAGCTCAGCAGTGTCCTGTAGTGTGTAGGGGGGATCCCGCAGAGAGCACCTGGCAACCCGTCTGCTGATGTTGCTGGGTGAGGATTTTGGTGAACACTAGCACAAAATCTTTGGATTGGAAAGGTCTCTAACGCTGCTGAATGAGATCTGACTCGTCTGATCTTGCATGGTCCCGGGCACGGCATGTGTGTTGTCATGTGTTGGAGCTCTGTCTAGTTTGAATGGAGTATGCAAACAAAGTCTGATATTTTCCTGTGGAAGGCACGGTGGAGTGTTGTCCAGAGCTGTGTTCTGAGAGTGGCTATGGTTCTGAATATTTGCGGAATATTTTTCTTCAACAAAATACATGTCTAAATGATAATGATCCTGGTATGTTTTGGTAAATATTAATAGTGCAATGAAGGGTCAACATGTGACACTGACATGGTGGCATGTTAGTATGAGTGGATCAGACGCAACAGTTTTGCAAGACCACCTCACTGTCACCTCTGAACTAAAAATGGTCCACCAACCAAAAAAAAAATCTGGTCAGCAACATCTGATGGGCAGATAAAATATTATTGCAATAATTACCAGTACATAACAAGGCAGTGTTATATTACTGAACAGAGACTGTCAGTTCATCTCTCTCCACCTGAGACGGAGCAGAAGAGGCCTTATAACCGAATCGGATGAATAATTTGTCTTAATAAGTTGTTTAGTATCCCAAGAGTACTGATGATACTCATGATAATATCATGTCATTTACACAATAACATCATGTCATTTACCTCTAACCTCACTCCCCTGTACTCCACTTCACTCCTCATTTGGTGTGGTGCTACGGGCCTTTCCACAGCTTCCTCTCCTTCAGGTTACCATAGCCAGGGAGTGGACATAATGTGGAATGTCATGCTAATGGCCTATGGTAAGCTTATTGTCACCTTTTGGATTTGCCGTCCCTTCAAAGGAGAGGAGTGTCATCTCTTCTCGTGCTGTTGACGTGGGTGCCGAGAGCCTGGAAGTCGTACATACCATTAGTGTAGCACGGGAAGGACACAGTGTCTCCCTGTGTGTAGAAGATGTGCTTGTCAGCTTTCTCTATCTGCTCTTGCATGTTCATCAGAAGCGTTTGTACCATTGGCTGCTGTGGCCGTTTCGGAACCTAGTGTCTTTTTGTTTGAGAGTGTTGAGAGTGGAAGAACTGCAGTACAGACCTTTCTGTTCCCTCTGCTGCGCTGCCCCCTCCCGCCCCCCTGCCAGATATCATAATTCTGCCCTGTGATTTCAGGTCATTACATTTTATTGGACTTTTATGGAATTTCTGATGAAGGCCATCATTAATCAGTGAGCAGTGTGTCCTCATAAATTCTTCACCGCTAAATCGCTTTTATTCACAGACTTGGGCAGCCAGACCCGACCCTCTTCCTCCTTTGCAGTACAGACCAGAGAGTAAACTTGAATTAAAAAATAATAATAATTAGGAACCTCATGCAAAGCAGTTTTAAAATAATCACACACACTGTTTCTGTATAATAATAGCATTTATGTGTACAGCGTTTTCTGAACCATATCATTAGACGCTATGATTAAGCTGATTAACCACTAAACAGTCTTGCATTGGAGTTAAAATGCTCTTCGAGCCACTAAGCCTACCTAAACCAGAGAGCTGAGACTGTCTTAACTTACAGACTTGACTTTCATTCTATAACAAATTATGTTATTTTCTTGTGGACGACCACATTAGCTAGAGAGGAACTGGCCCTAGCACAGTCAGCTCTCCCCTGCAACATGAAAACCATTGTGGTTATTAGGGTTTTTCTTCTTTTTTTAAAATAAGTATAATATAAATGAGCCTCATTGTTTTACTTTTAAACCAGTTTTCAGTACTGTGCCCTAGCAGTAATTAGGAAGGTCAACATCATGCATCCCTAATGATGTCCATACATTACGAGTAGAGATGGAAAGAATAATCAGCTATGTATCAGTATCCGCCAGTTTTTAATCAAAATATGTGATCAGCCGATATTTCTCCAATTTAGCCGATCCTGAGAGCTGGTTGATGGTGTTAAACAAATGAGTCTAAATCCTGTATTTCCAGCTAGCGTTTCGTTGAAACCCTCTCTGTGAAACTCCTACCAGCCAGGTCCCTGCAATTCCTATCTAAACCACTAGGTGGAAACGCGTACCCTTTCATTTTCGACAAACTGACTAAAGCAGCGTCGTGGCGAGAGCCGTTTATAGCGTTCACGGCATGTGCTGCTAGAAAACATGTGGTCTGTCTGGCAGTGTTTTACCGTGTGTGACGCAGACTCATTCAGGGCATTTTGTAAAATTTGAAAAGTTAAGGTGTCTTGTGGGGGAACCAAGACATTTAACACCTATAGTCTGATACTGAAAAGTGATCGGCGATCAGAATCGTCCTCAAAAACGCTGATCTCTAGTTACGAGCGCAGTTTAGTATGTTTAAGACAAATATAAATGTTTTTATTTATAGACAGTAGTATAAAGTTCTATATAATCAGATTACTCACCTGTGATAGAATCTAGACACATCACAGTAGCGTGAGCTCTAAAATATTGCTTGTATTCAGCATTTCATAGCCAGTGACGCACTCCACAGGACCCCCAGTGTATTTCACTTAGAGATATTGCTTCCTCGCAGGGAAGACTATCCATCAACTGTTTGCATTGTGCAGGTCCGTGACGTATGATGACCTTATATCAGTTGTGCTTCCCATGCATTGTAGACGCAACACCTCAGGTTAGTCACACAACGTCATTCGCACCCACTTTATTCATCTGCGGGTGGTCACTGTGGTCAAAGGTGAAGGCTGCTGTCGTAAAACATGGCTCCTTCATTTCGAGTGTCAGGAACCGTCCACCCATCATCCTTTTTTTTTTTTATTGTGTGGGAGGTAGAAGGGGCTTTGCTGGCATAACCTTACCCCTCCCGCCCTCACAATGGGGTGTCAGACTAACCAGATTAATGTAGTGACATCAGGAGTCATCATTAATCACTACAGGGTCTCAGCTCTACCCCTATATACAGCTAACTGTCCCAGCTGGAGGGTTATGCTGCAGTCTGTTGTACTTGGAACTTCGCAGAAAGGGAGCTTCAACTTTGAAATGCATTTCCAGACAGTAATCAGATTGAAAAATGGTGATGTGTTTTTACTTCATAAACAATTGTTTGTTGTTTTCTGCTATGAAAACGTGTTTTAACAATGTAGTGTTCATTTGCCTTAATGTGAATCCCTTTCAATGCCTAAAAGCCCATTAGATGTTTGCCAATATGAGAAATATATCATGATGACTACCTAAGCTTTTATCATGGTTTATGATATTATCAGAATAAAAGACATGCCTGTTTTCAGAAAAGCTGCTTTACAAAAAAGAAATAAAATCAGAATGCAACATTGCACAACTCATTTAAACCATACGTCTAATGGAAAATAGCACAAAAACAACAAATTAGATTCTTGCTGTTTCAAAAACAGATTTAAGAAAAAACAGGAAGATGTGGGTAAACACCTGGTGGAACGTCTCACAACTAATTAGGTTAATTAACTACAGGCCAGTAACATGATTAGGTATTAAATAAACTCATTACAGAGAGTCTGAGTCTTTCAGAAGGAAAGATAGGAAGGAAGTTCACTCTGTGAGTTTAACTCTGTTAAAATAGCAAAGAACTTGGGGATTTCATCATCTACAGTAAACAAAATCTTTTAAAGATTCAGAGAATCTGGAGAAATGTCTGTATGCAGGGAACAAGGCTGTAAAATTTTTGAATGGCTGTGATATTTGGGCCCTCGGTTGGCACTGCATTAAAAATGGGATTGATTCTGTAGTGGAAATCACTGCGTGGGCTCAGGAACTCTTCCAAAAACCATTGCTTGTGAACACAGCTTTCTGCTGCGTACACAACTGCAAGTTTAAACTCTCCTATGCAAAAATAAATAAATATATATACTGAATATATAAACAAAATCCAGAAACGCTGCCACCTTCTCTGGGTCTGAGGTCGTATAAGACGGGCTGCGGCGAAGTGGAAAAATCTTGAGGGTCAGTGGCAGAATCACAATTTGAAATTCTTTTTGCAAATCATAGACGCTGCATCCTCCAGGTTAAAGATGAGGGGGACCATCAGCGCACAGTGCAAAATCCTGCATGAGTTATGTTATAGGGTGCCTTAGTGCACATGGCACTAGTGATCAATAAGGCCCCAAAATCTCCAAAATTGCAACTTTACAGGAGGGACCAGAAACATACTTTACTTTCAATGTAAGTCAATGGAACCAGAATTTTTTCCAAGCTATTTTGGAGCACTTCTATTGGTCTGTTCATAAAAAAAATGTACACATTATAAACAGCGATTGGTGTGTTCCAATGATGTAGGTAACTTAAAATTGCCAAAAATAGAGATGCATGTTTTTCATTGGACAGCGACGATATGCTGCCATCCAGACGCCGTCTTTTTCAGGCCCTGCTTATTGCAGTGAGTTGATCCCAAACCACATTCTGCACGTATTACAACAGCATGGCTCTGTAATAAGAGTCAGAGTGCTACCCTGTATTCCAGACCTGTCACCCATTGATCTTTTACAGCTGTTTTCTTACTAAGTCTGCAAACTGCTGTCTTTAGAGCAACATCAGTCTTTTCAAATCCAATCCAGCTCCACATGAGTGAAGATGATCCTCACCTAGGAGTTACATCTAAGGCAGTTGACTGCGAGGCTGGTGGTATCTGAGTTTCTTCCTCTGGCACAGTGTGTTCACTCATTTTCAGCTTTAGGTGTGTTGTTTATGCAGCTATGGTAGCTTTAGCCTATGCTAGCACACAGTATGGCCACTCTCAATGTGCACTCTCAGCAGCCTGTACTAAAACCTGCAGTAGTGAGCGCGTGGAGTGAAGGAGATTTGATTGTTGTTTTTTCCCAATCAGTAGCAAACCGATAACACCAGCTCGCGCATCACTAACACTGTAATTCAGACATTAACGTAGACGATATATATATATAGCACACCGCTAATCTGAAGTGGTGACTTCTTTGATTGAACTGCAGTGACGATATGTTGAAGGCTCCACGATAACGTTACTATCTGTGTTCATTACACACTGAACCAAATACCGGCTACTACATGCCTCGCAAATATTAGTTTTTCCATATTTTTGCATTTGTTCCTGTTCATGTTGGTTTATGCTGTTGTCTTGTAGCCTTAAAGTATTAAAGTGTTAACAAATTATTCGTCTGGATACTCTTGCGCCTCTTTCGACTTTACTCCCTGTAATTATTTGTAGCTTCTCGGTAGTGCTGGCTGATTTCTGGGCCCATTTCTGAGCTTTTAAGAATGTGTCCATGAGCCGCGTTTAGCTCTGCCAGGCTAAGCGAGCTGTCACTAGCTGTGTCCTGCTCGGCTGCCGTTAGCATTGAGCCATATGCTCTAAAATAGGCCACTTCCAAAGCAGCCAGCTCCAGCATTTCTGACTTCTCATGGTCAGGCGGGATAAATAGATGTGACCACATGTTTACACTTTTTTTTAAAGGTGATATTTTTCTAGCATCAAACCATGATAATGCCATAAATCACAATGAGGGGCTGCAGCAGCAGAGACCTTCAAACAACAGTTCTGCAAGCCTGCAGCCACTAGAGGAGCACAATTAGGGAGTAATCAGGTTTAACACATGAAATGTTCTAAGGAACTAATGATATTAGATTTCATTTTATATTACAGAAACTTTGGAGGGGTTTGTGTTGTGTTTTTGAAAGTCTGTTTCTGGTTGTGTCTCCGTCTATCAACTGTCAGCTCTATTTTTTGCTTCCTTGCTTTTCAGATGCTTCTTAGCTCTAAATGTATGAATTTTAAATGATGAAATGAAATACTAGAGTTTTTTTAACGTCACAACTACAAGCACATTTTTGGCTACAAAAGCATTTTTTTCTTTTTTCAGAAGCTTCTGTTTTTTCCAAGATACAATGTCTGAGCTTGTTATGTATAGAAAAGTCAAGAGAACAAGGAAGCCAGTTTTTGCTCTTGTTATTTTACAGTAGTGCCAAAAGTTCCTGCTGACTACCAAATAAGTAACTTGCAAAAGGTTTCAGAACTGTCTGAATTGTTACTTAAAAATAAAATTTATTTTATGATGATGGGACAAATAGAATTGATTAGGGGGAAAAAACTTGCTCTGTTAACATATTTCATAAGTACAGAGTGTTGTGGTTTGGATTTAAACCCTGTACAGTCATTATATAAATGTTCATTCTTATTTTTTTTATTTTTGAACTGTGCCTAAATTCAGCATCAGTGATGGTAATCACAAACCTCTCCATTTATAAGGCTTCCATTACTTTTGTTATAATTGGTCAGCACGTCATGGGCTAATGGAATGCTTTGAGCAGACAGTTTTATGCTTTTCAACCTAAAATACAAAAGCAACAAGCAAAACTTTAATTAAGAAGAATCTCAGTCCACAAAAAACAAGTACAGTGTGAACCTCCCCTTAGTTTACCCACCTCTGCTCACAGCACAAACAGTTGCTGTCTTCATGCGATGGTCAGTAAATGCTCCGTATTCAAGTAATAATCACAGTAAATGTCGATGCCAATAAAACTGTGAGACCTCAACATTGACTGATTTAGTAGAGGCCTGGTTTACAGCACTCTCCCTCTGTAGATGTATGGAATTGTCTACCAGGCTTGTTGATGCTCAGATGGATGTAGATCTGCACCTTTTCTTTCGTCGGTTGTAGGATGAATCTTTCATTTCAAACCAAACAGCACCTCGATACAAGTAACAGGCTTTAGACTTGTGTTGTAAAGCAGCTATAAAAACTTAATGCAGCTGATGTAAACAGCAGGCATACTTTAAATGCAATCATCAAAATATATGGCCAGGCAACTACAGAGCTCATGCTTGAGCAGAGGTCACCTCCGTCTCATTCCTTCTCCCTCCTCCCATCCATCCTCGGACGTTCTTTCCATAGGAAATGCAGTATTAATTAGATGAAGGGGAGGATGGGAGGATAAAGCCTCCATATCAATACAGTAAATAAACAAATTAAGCCGGGGTGAAATCGCCAGTGTTTTATCAGTGGGCTGCCATGTCCCTGTTGGCAGAGAGGAGGAAATTGCACAGTGGGAGTTTCAGGCTATGGATATACATCAATAAGTCTAGCTAATGTGATTGTACACCACTAATAAGTTCGGGGGGTACTTTTATGAGCGGTTAAATGGGGTTCTTTAGTTTTCTACTCTTTTACTTAGTTTTTTTGTTTTTCATGGTCTTGCACCAAAAACATGACCTATATACAGGAAGGGTTTACAGTTTTATTGTCCTTTTGTTTTCGATCCCAGATGCCTACTGTGTCCTTGTCAGAAGGAAATGTGATTACCCTCCAGGGATGTGCTGTATACCCAAGGCACAAGGGTATGCATAAAGGGTGTCTTCTGCTGTTGGAACAGCATGCTCACGTTCTAAAAGGCCATATAATAGGACATTGAGTTTTCCCTTACTTTAATTTATTAAAGCTTGTTTTAAAAAACCTACAGTGTACCCACTACTTCACATTAAACAAGTGACAAGCCATGTCTTTACTGTAGCTGTAGGAAGCTGTTGGTGAAAGTCATTGAACATGGAGCTTTTATTATAGTATTGAAGAAGTCTTGTTTTCAATTTTTAAAAGAAATCTGCAGAGATATATTTTCACACTTCCAGAGTTCAGTCTTAAGATCACAAATACATTTAGAGATGTTGAGGTCTGGAGGTTTCCTTTTCTCAGTAAGGGCTTCTTGACAGCAACACATCCTTTTAAACCCATGGTGGGAGTTGTCTTCTCGCATGTGCATTTTTATTTTTATTTATTTTTTTATTTTTTATACATCTGAAGCGAGAGTACCTGATTTACTGCTTAAAGTACTGTTTATCTGATGAGGTCAGTTTTGGTGGTCTGCCAGCTCTTGCATGGTGGTTAGGATTCCTGTTTTGAGCTTCTGGTTTCTCTTTGATTTTCTTATGTAAGTGAATTGTCTTATATCTGATCTCCTCACAGCTATATCCCCTTTTGTACAGTACTATACATCAGTCTTAAAGGTGCAGGGCTAAAAACATCCTACTCTATAAAAACAAGTTTGAAAATGATAAATATAACAATGAATTGTCTAGTCAGACATTAGAAGGAAAAAAATGAAAACGTAAAACTATGAGCCCCTTTACTAACAAGCTCTTTGACTTCTGCATCATGCTAATTGGCTGAAGTTCATGTTTTCTCTCGAGGTCTTTGGGAGATCAAAACAAAGTGCTTCAGTATTCGTATCACTATGGGGTATATTTTAAGCTCAGCATTGCTGTGTCTTCCTGTGAGCTGGATGGTCATTGCATTGATCTGGCAGCAGATGTTTCAGTTGTTTTGAGTGCCGGGTTGATGAATGCAGTGGAAGTATCAAGGACACACCCAGAGGAATAAGCCAAGGAGAGGGTCAGGAGTGGTGTGGTGCTTCTCTCTGGGGTGCACTGAATAATTAGACAGTGCTGTACCTAATCTCTTGAGGCTGTGACAGCAGCAATCAATAAAAGAGATGGCAGCTTGGTGGATTCATAGGGCGAAGGGCCAATCTGGTGCTTGTTAGCGCTGGAGCCTGTTGTCGGCTGTCAAAGGGTATGAGAATGGCTTAAAGGTAGGATGTGTAAAAGCTTAACTTTAAGGTAGGAGCACATGATTCAAGCTAAGGAAAGTGCAAAGATGCGTTTGTTTTTACTTTTAACCAAGTTGTTTGTCCTGTGGAGAACGGTTATAAACTATATGACTGCAATTTCAGCTATTTTTAGTAAACTGAAGTTTACTGTCCCAATTCAATCTTTTGAAATTAAGGCCATTTTTAGTTAGTCATTTCCAAAAAGGTCTTTACTTTCAATCAAAGTCAGTTGAATCAGAATTTTTCCAACTTATTTTGAAACATATCTGTTGGTCTACTCATCATAAAATTTCCACACAATGTAAATAGTAGCTGCTGTTCAAATGATACAGACAAATAAAATTGACAAGCATGGAGATACAATAATGTTCTTGGACCGTAGTGGTATATTTTTATGTTCTAGCGGGTCTATCTGACATGCTTGGTTAAAAAAAAATCCATCTGTCTGAGGTGGACAGGTTGGTAAGCCAGACTAGCTATAACCAGGTCTCAGAAGTCGTCTAAAGTCTGTCTGTATTTTGATCTTTTGAAAAACTCACAACCCAACAAGGGCAGCTGCTCTGTTATTATCTGGCCTGATTTACTACAGAATATACAGACCGTACGTCTAAATACACAGCAGCACATTTGTTTATGAGACATATAAAGAAATACAGTGGGAGTAGTAGGATCGTCTTGACAAGGAGATGAAGCTATGAAGTTTTCTAAGTGGCAATAGTGGTCAACGTAGTGAATTCATTTAAAACTGTTTCGTTTATTTATTTCCATGTCGTTTTAATATTTAAAGTGAAATATTTCAACATGAACATGTGCTGCTCATCTCATTATTCCACAAATCCATACAGTGGCTTGACATTATAAATAGGACCATTTGGATTTTATTGATTAGCACTTTTATTGATCTTTAAATGCTCATAAACATGTTCCCATGACTTCCATGAATTAAGCATGACTTTGTCTGTTAATATAGTCGAAAGCATCGCTGATACTCATGCAATTGATTTTCTGATTGCTAGATAAAAAAAGAGCAAATAAAATAATCTTTTTATTGAACGGCCAAATCCGACAGAGAAAATACTGAGTGGGTTCAGCCTTAATTTACTGTCCCACAGTTTCTACTGGGGAACTCCTTTATGCAGAATTATTTCAACTGTGTAGTTTTCAACTGAGGGGTTTCTTGGACGGTCCGTTTCCAATTCTCCCCAGCATCGACTATACCATTCCATAACCCTCGGTATCTTTCCTTTGGGCAATTTTGTGGAGGATTTACTTGTGTGTTTAAGATCTTTTTTGTGTTTTTGTAAGACCCACATCTTTAGCTTCATATTGACTTTAATGTTTCTTGAAAGATAAAAGAAAATTCATTCAACTTTCTGGTACTGTGGCCAAACATCAATGTCCTAGACTCATCTATTTGTAGCACATTGTTTCAAAAGTCATTTGGTGATAGTGCCTTGATATTTATTAGCAACCTTCATCTTGTTCAGATGATTTTAGACCCTAAAAGCTTCCCTCTGGACTGCGGGTCTTCAAAATGGAGAGGACAAAAACTTTACTTTTAATGTCTTTACTTTTAATGTAAGTCAGTGGATCCAGATTTTTTTGCCAAGTGATTTTAGAGCATTTCTATTGGTCCATTCATCATGAAATTTTCAAACAATGTAAACAGCAGCTGCTGTGTTACTAATGTGGCGACAAAAATGGAGATTCATGTTTTTCACTGGACAGCGACAATATGTTCCTAAACCCCTTCTCAGACTCATGGGCATCTGCTACCTTGTTTCTGAAGGCCTCTTTGAGAAGCTCTTTTGTTTTAGGTAGAAAGATAATATGCACTCTAATAACAAAGAAACAAACCAGGCCGGATATCTGAGGTTTGAACATCACCGGTTCCTCCAAGATATTCTCCAACAGAGTTCTAATCATTAGCATCATGTTATTTCAAAATTTCACATTGTGTAACATTGTCACCTTTATCTATCAGTGCTGTTTAAATCAGGGGTGCACAGCTTCATCCCGCAGGAGCTGTTTCCAGCAAAGATTTGTAGTTTCTGTTTTGTTAGCTGAGACTAAATGGAGATGTTAATTCTTGTAAAGCTACTGTCTGGATTTTAATGTTGACGCTGACTCCAACATTACAGGTAGATTTTGCATTACTTATGTTTGTTACTGTTAGTCTTGGAGCTTTGCCTTTTGTGTTCATGCTTGGGATGAACTGGTGGAGCCGTATGCCAATTTGAGTGACTAAGTGGTCATTTAGTCTGGCTGCAGTGTGTGGGTTGCAACAAGCACGTGACTGCCATTGCTGGGGATTTACAGGGCTCAGGATTAATACTCTACTATAGTGAGGCTCTTTGTGCATTTCTGTGGCAAATCATTCTGATATTTTGGTGCCATGTGTCACACTTGGAGCATGTACTTCTATATCAGTATCCTGAAATTTTTCCAATATTCTTTTTATTTTGACATTGTTTGTGCTCATTGTATCATTCAGTCAGAGTATACTGAATTAATTAATTTATGGCTCTTTTTAGGCAAATTTCACTTAAATATGTGGAGAAAAACACCCTACATGCATAAACACTCAGTGTACTTATATAAGATACGCTGTTTGTTGATATGAAAAGTGTTTACTAGATCAAAGAAACAGCTTAACTGATAGAAAGCACCTAGCTATCTAGCTATCTGTTGCACAAAATACTAACTAATTTTGTCTTAGTTCTTACCATTATTTCCATCAATTTTCGAATTCAACACATTAGTTTGTTTCCGTATCAGGGGGTTATGTTGCCCAAACCCTAAACCCAACTCTTACGTCAAATTAAATGCCAAAGAAAAAAATTGTACAGCTCAAATTTCTCGTTCTTTAGGTCAACTGATAAGTACATTTAAAAAAAATCTTCACTATATACTGTTGTATGCAAAGGTTGGGCAACACTGGTCAACTGGTCTTATTATATTGAAATACTATTTATTGTAATAAAAGATCCCAAGCTGTAGTAGAAACATGTTCTATAACTCTTCATTGCGAGTGTAACTCCGGGGTGTTTATGGGCTGGTACGTCCGTTGGGAAAAGACTTGCTGGGCTTGTTTTCATTTGAGACCACTTTCTCAAAACTCACGCTAAATGTTGGGGAGCTAGTTGCCCTCCTTGTTTTGGGATCAGAGAATGAAAGCTGCAGAGGCAGACAGTGAAACATTAAGAGATACGGTGGTGTCTGGGTTATATGTGGTCTCATGAGAAACAGGGGAAGCTCAAGCTGCTGTCCAAACTGGAGCTTATCAGCCTTCAGATAGGAAGCCCTTTTCACGCTGCAGGCATTCTGCCAGGGTGACAGCATAGCTCGGCTCAGTCTCTTCCTTTCATCCAGAGTTTCTGAAGGATATTGTATCCAACTGAAGGACTCCTAATGATTTTCAGTTCTAGATAAAAACTTCTCCACCGTTCATCCTAGCTTAGATTGTGTTTAATTCATAACTTTGGTCTGTTGTGTGGATTTATGTGCCAAAATCCTGACCTTTTTTCAAGTGCCCTTTATTTAATTGAGTTATTTTTGGGTCTTTGATGTGCCTGTAAGACTGATGTATGTAAATAACTGTTATTCTGATTGGCAGTTCAGACATTTAGAACAAACTATTAGGCTGATCTCCTCAGAGATGTCCAGAAAAATGAACTTAAGCCACTTCTTTCTTTCTGTGGTTTCTTTGAAAGGATGATACATTTTAACAGCACAATGTTTAATCATTCTTCACCATGGCTTCAGCTTTAGTAACTTTACAGCTTCTCTGCAGCGACAACACTTCTTATCACCGTTTTGAATGGTAGTGCATGTTGTAGGTCAGTCGTCTCTAAAAGCGTTCATGGGTGTGCTGTTACGAACATCGAGAGAACACAGACAGCTTAGTTTTTTGTGAATGAACTGTTTTCCATTATGTGGCCCCTGTTCCAAGATGCAAGACACCCACAGTGCAGGAGACCTTTGTGTGAGTAGGATATACAGCACAACCCTCTAGGGTAATCACATTTCCTTTTGACAAGGACATAGTAAGTGTTTGGGCCTGAACACACAAGGAAAACAAAAATCTTCTGCTCTAATAACTGCTATAGACAAGTCTGCAGTAATTGACTAGAATCATAAATAGCAGCTTGGGGGGCAAATTCAGCCTGTTTTCTCCAGCCCAGACTCTCCAAAAGCATTTTACTGTTCTGTCAAGATGATATGGTGGGCTAACTAATTTTGATAACCACCAGTATAAGTAATGTTTGTAAGAATAAACCAACAAATTTATGATTAACATAAATATGTCTTAACCATAACAAATATGAAAAAAATATTTGTCCCAAATTAGCAGTTCTGTCTCTGTTTCTGTTTTTTTTTTTTGTTTGTTTGTTGTTGTTTTTTTTTATAAATGCTCTGATGTTAGGATGCTAAAACAATAGACAGGCTAAACAGTTTTAGACTAAATGAGCGATTGTATGTCGATAAAGTCAGAGTTGTGACATCACAAACATGGCCAAAATAAGCTGTTCTGGACCGCATGCACTGGAGACAGGATGAAACATTTGAAACTTTTGCTGATGTTTACTTACGTTTTATTTATTTATTAGTTAATTAGTTATTTCTGGAATATGGGCCCTTGTAACTTTCGCCCCACACCAGACCTCATTGAGGACAAGACACAGAGGGACACAGCAATATCCAACATATGTGGCATTTAGTCTTGGCAGACTTGAGCGGCCTGATTTCAGGTTTTCTCCCATTAACTATTTAACATTGCCTCACATATTAAATTAAACCAGTATTAAACTAGCTAATATGGCCATAAATGATGACTGATCCATGTTCCTTTGTGGCAACCATCTCTGTCATGCCCCATGGGAACAATCACTGCTATACTTTAATCATCCCCAAACTGATTCAACATGCCTTTGCAGAAGTGAAAAGCAGCTAGCAACAATCCCTCTCTCGTGTTTCCAAATGCTCCAAAAGGTTATCTAGCATATTCAGTCAGCACTTTAGGTGAAATGGACTCCTGAACCTAAAGCCCTTTAAGCTGAACTGATGTGCTGAGTACCGAATCTTGTATAGTGGTATTATAGAAGTTCCCAGTAAGAACGTTTTACCTTAAAGTCTCTCTCAGTAGACATACTTCAGGCTTGTTTACCTCTGCCCGTCAGTGGCCCAGGCTTGGCGCGCTGTCACCTTGTGCAGGGAACCTGCCGAATTGAGGTGCGTCAGGATGCAGGCCAAGCTGGGAGACCAATCTGTGCTGAAATGTGCTTGAAGAGCTCAGAGCGCTGACAGATCCTATACTGAAGGCAGTCAGTCATCATAAATAATGGCTCTCACCTCGTGCCTTCCAACCGTTACTCTCGTTAAGTTCATCTCCTCTATTGACAGTGTATTAGAGAGGTGGTTCAGGAGGTTTTCAGGTTTTCACTGTACATCTTTGGTTTGCACGTACAACTATGAGTCACCTCATAAGTGTATCCAATCTCTGAATCTGACCTGTATATAAAACACATTCAGCTTGTGTACAGAGGTCTGAGATCAATATCGTAGCACTTGAAGTGCAATCTTGAGCTATTAAAATTAATAAGATTGAGGTTGACTGAGTTCAGTTTGTCAGTTTCTAAGAGATGCTGCGAAGGGGACTCGGTTTAAGCAAACATAAACTGTTTGCGCTTAAACATCATCCTCATTATCAGCAGTAACAAAAGCGTGCTGTAATTTCATATTAAGTATCTCTCGCTCATAGCTCATAGACTGGAAATATTCTGTTAGATGCTGTACTTTTTACAGAGAGCTTCTTTATGTTCATGATTGAAATTTAAATGTAAAGAAGTTATTTTGTATAATTTGTTTGGGGGCCAAGCTAGAAACCTTTTACTTTTCTTAGGGTTTGGGCAGACCAAATCACAAGTCTTATGGACATGGAACTTTATCATGTGGTAGTATTTCCTCCCTCTGCTCAGGCCAATAAGATGAGCCCAACCAGCCTGAAGGTGGTACTACAGTGCCATGTTTTACATTGTGTTTCCATAATCATTCCTGATTCCTTGGCTCAAGTCAAACAACTATGCTAAAAATACTTTGTCAACTAGTCCTAGGTTCTCTTGTGACTGATATTGATGTAATCATAAGAGCCTGAACTTCATAAATATGACCAACATATTGACAGTCATTGTTACACACAGCTGACGTAGGGAACTACAGATGGCTTAACATGACATTTAAAACGATTATAGTGTTACTAAAGACATGCATCCTAATTATATATATATATATATATATATATATATATATATATATATATATATATATATATATATATATATATATATATATATATATAGTTTAGGTGTTTCAACAATATGTTTTATACACAAGTTTATACAGTCAATCAAATGGTCATGCAGTAATGCATCTGCCCCTTTCAAATGCTATTGTTGTGAAATGAAAGTCTATGGAAGCAACAGCAGCTCAGCCACAAAGCGGTAGACTGACAGTACAGGGTTGTAGAGTGCTAAAGCCCCCATAAAAAACATCCATCCTCCATTGGATGCTCACTATGGATTTCCTAAATGCCTCTGGAAGTGACATCAGCACAAGAACTGAGCAGTTTCACACAAGCCTGAGATCCATATATGTAATGGGCCAAGTGGGATGGTGGAAAACACCCTGGACACTACCTACCTGAATGCTTATTCCCGGCAGTTTAGTGAAGGAGGGATATTGGTTAGGGGCTGTTTTTCAGGGTTAGACAAGGTCTATGCCAGTGGTTTTGGAATGGGGTTGTTGTCACATTGATGTAATGGTCACTTGTCCATATTTTGTTTATATATTTTTTAAATTATATAGTAATATGACAGCAGTAATTTGAGTTTTAGGGATTAATGTTAATGAGTATACGTGTTTTCTGGCTCTTTTTCTGATTCCACACTAATTCCTCTTTACATGTTTCATCTTTTTGCAGCTAAAGAGCAACATTCAGCTTCTAAGTCTCCAGATTAGCCACGACAGCCATGAGTAAGTGCCTTTTTTCCAGCTTTCTCTTTTTCTGCATTTCAACCTTTCAACCTTGTCATGTTTTGCTTTATGTCAGTAAGTGATTGAATGTACTGGTAACTGTTTTCTGATAAAAGCACGAAGACTATTTCCTTTTGAAAGTATGAGGTATAGCATCTTCACATTGCCATCTGCTGTTTTAGAACCGGAACACTTGCTTTAGAAACCCGATGGACAAAACAGAGGGTGAGCAAGACCGAGAGCCAGTGTGAATGAGAGTAAGAGAGAGTGAGAAAGAGACATCCAGTCTTTGTTCATTATCACATATGGAGAATCCACAGAGGAAATGGAGGAGGCACATGGCCCCTCAGCCAAGGAGGATGGCATTTTATGCTGAAATGTCACCGCTGAATATCATGCGTGTCATTTACCCAGAAGAGGACTATCCAGAATGGACAATGCCTCACTTTAGCACTCATTTAATCTGATTAGATGTGTCATTAAAGATGAAGTCCACCTTTTTATATTGGATTACATGAACACATAGAGCAGAGCTCCAAGAATAGCACAAGAAATGTTATAGGGCCCATGTTATGGAAAATTCACTTAAAATTTGATTGAGTCTATAAAGCTTCAGAATTTGCCTTTCACTCTCTGGTTAATGTATAAAACTAATCTGTAAAACAACCTGTTTTGATTTCGTTGGTTTTGTGATGTCACTAGGAAAAAAAGCAGTTTAACTCTGCCTGTTCGTGTTGACGTTATAAGGAATGTTTCAACCTGGACTGCAGTTTGAATATAATACATTACAGGGCAGCCAATCAGAACAGGGTCTATTTACATACTGTCATGTGTGGTTATTAATCTATGTATTATTATTATTGTTGTTAATTAGTTAAGTAATTAATATATATATATATATATATATTAAAAAATGAAATTATTTTCCAAAGCCAAAGTCACGGTCCCAAAGACTATATACCATAAGTATTCAGCCTATATATGTACCTGCAAAGTTGTCTGCTGAGTTAGTGACGTTGGTGGCTTTTCAAAGCAACATGCTCTGCTTTTGCTTTCCACATTTGTGGCTTTCTAACTTTCTAACCCAGTGACCTGTGGATCTCCCCAGTCACCATGCAGTCTTGATTAAAAACCACTTAAGACGCCTCTCAGCTCCACTCACTGATACGCATCTGTCACTGTCTCAGATAGACAGCAGCCATTGCTACAATAGCTAAGACAGGAATCACATTAACGGGAGCTGGGCCAGAGATAGGGAGACCGCCTAGAGGGGCCCGAGCCTGGACTGACGGCCATCACCATCTCAGTGACACTTCACCCCATATCAACGTGAGAGGAATAACAAAAAGCCCGAATGAAACAATGGCAGAACTTTGTCCTCAAAGACAAATCGATTAAGGGTGCTGAGACAGAATTCCTCTAAAGGTCAGCTCAGGCTATGTTGTGAGGTTTTTCTCTTGCACGGTTGATGTATACCTTAGTGTGGAAGTGGAATATTTTAGCTATTAGTTGTATTCAACATATCAGTAAAAAAAAACATTTTTTATCTAACAATAATACTGCAAGTAAATAGAAACATGTTGCCTTAGTTAAGTTTCAATTACAATTTTACTTTTACTTTTATTTTACTAAGAATATTAACAAAGCATACAATTTGACCAGGGCCACAGTTTCTTGGATGGTAGATACAAACTAACAAATGACACATACAGAGTAGCAGGAAAAATGCATACGCCTTCTTCAAAGTGCTGTGTTTCATTAAAAGCTACAGTAAGCTCTGTAATTCTAGCGTTATGAAGTGTTATGATGCCCGTTAAACTGCAGTCAGATAATTTCCTTTGACAGCGCCCTTAGATACCCTTCGACCTCAGTGGGGGTTTTCAGTGTGAGCCATAGGCTTCATTTCATTCTGAACTGTGCAGTGGAGCCTGCATGCTTGACTTAAATGGACGCCCACGTAGCCTCACAGGGGAGTGGAGCTGACTTCTGTATTTGTGGCCATACTGTGTAGAGTTAGAGTAGAGCAACACTGTTAGGTTCTCAGTGGCCGTTTAAGTGCCCCTGAGGAGAGTTTGGCAGGCACATTCAGGAAAATTTGATGAAAGTGTACACCTCCCTATATACTCCCCAAGTCAGTGGCTAATACGGTAGATCATAACTACCACAACACTCTTCTCTTCTCCAAAGCTCAGACGTACCACTGAACCCTCACTCATCACAGTGGGTCAGACACAGAGCTACTTATTTTATTGAAAAAGATAAATGCAGAAGCTAAATGGGGCCAATATAACGCAATGTCGCCTCACCCTGTACCATAATAAGCCGCCGTGTTAGTCTCTGTGCTCAGTATATCCGTCCTGGCTAATAATTAGGCCTGTCTGACCTACCTGTGATGTGATGTATGGGCTCTGGTGCTACAGGTGTGGACTTGGCCTTAATTACTCTATGTATGTGTTCATGTACATTTTTTTTGTCTCTTGTAGGAGACCAGATACTGTAAAGCAGAAGAATGCCTTTCCTCCAAACTTCATCCACTCTCTGGACTCCACCCACATGATGCTAACTGCACTATACTGCTACAGGTGATTATCTTTTCTCGCCACTGTCTACAAATCCTCCTGCTGACCATTTAGACCAACTTTTCTTTAATTTCTGCAACATTTAATTGATACAATGTAAACAAAGTTATTTAGAGTGCTTTGATGTAAAATGCTTTGTTCTGGAGAAACTGGTGATGGAAACCAGACGTCCAGAGATGTTTAATGTCTCTAAAGTTATCACATGAAATAAAGACCTGGCAGGGCTGGCATTTACAGCAGTTAAGAGAACATTCTTTTTAAGAAGCATTCAGGGAGAGGTACATACTGGGTGAAGTAAACAAAAAATATTACCCAAAGAAAATATACCCAGAGCTGTTCAGCTATTTTCTGCCTCAAATATTACATAAAATCTGCTTTAACTCCCTCCTGCCAAAAAAGTATTGTTTGAAGGGCAGTGCAGTAAAATTGGCTAATGGCAAAATAGCCATTACTTAACAACAATTCTGTAGGTTTACTGGTGGTTTTAGCTAGTAAATAAAATGGTTGTATTTGTTGTGTAGACATTATAACATCTGGTTCCTGTCACCAGCACTGTGAAGTAATGTAATAAATTGAGTTTCTCTGCAATGTACAATTTTATATTAAACCACTGTGAATGACTTGTATCTCAACCATTGAATCATGCTGAATTTTGAAAAAATAGGTGGAATTCCCCTGTATGTTGTGTTGCTAAATATGTTTTGTATATCGTTGCTGTCCAATCTAAAACAAGTATCTTAAAAATAATAACTTTTCAGGAGAGAACAAAAACTTCACTCTTTACTCTTAATGTCAATGGAACCAGATTTTTTCAAGCTGCTTTGGAGCATTTCTGTTGATCCATTCATCATAAAATGTTTCCACAATTTAAACAACAGCTGTCGTGTTCAAATGACGTAGCTTGGTGCTATCGTGTGCAATTAATTGCAACTGATACCAAACATATTATATATGCTGATATTACACATAAACACAGTTTTTAGGCATATAAGGATATTATTAAAATTTAAAAGCAGTTTTACTTGCTCAGCAAAACACCTTATTTTTAAAATATACAAATATTATTAATACAGTAAGAAGTGGTTTTACATGCTTAAGTGTGTTTATTTAACCTTTTCCAAGCCTTTCCTTCTGGTGTCCCAGTATTATTTGAAGTTGTCATGTAATACCTGCTTTGACTGCTCAGTACTTCATTAAGCTAAATCAAGATTGCTTGTGAGTTAAAAATAAATCAATGCAATGTTTTGGGCATCCAGGAGAAATCTGAAACTAAAATTTGTTCCTAAAACCAGCTTAATATTATCCTCTTTCAAAATAAGATAATAATGCTGTTTTGTATTGTATTTATTATTATTTATTATTGTATTTATTTATTGTGTTTATTAATTTCTGTTCAAATTTTAAATGGTGTTCTTAGTGGTGAAAAGACACTTTTTGCTAAGATAAAGGGATTTAAACAATGGAACGTTTACACAGTAGTGTATTTAAATATGTGTAGTAAATATAGTTTTGTATATTTAGCCATACATATCATCTCTATACATATTGTCTTTGCTAAAATGTTTTAGAGACCTTAAAGAGTTTTAGGGTTTTTACCACATGAAAAAGCTTTAACCAAACAGTTAACACAAGCTGGAAGCACAGAATTGACTAAAATATCTTTGTATGCTGTAGCATTAACATTACTCTTCAGCGCAACTAAGAGTCCAAACCAAACCATTATTCCTCCTCAGCCAAACTTTACAGTTGGCACTATGCATTCTGATTTGAAGTATTCTCATGCCATTTGCCAAGCCCAGAGGTGCAGATAGTGAGGTGATTTATGTCATTCCATTTTACATTCCACATGTTACTGCTGTTTCTTGGCAGTTTCCATGTTGCTCCTAGAGGTTTCCGTTTCATATTTCACTTAAAGTTGACCAATTTTCAGAAATGTCATCAATTTTGACGTGACTGAGCTTGTTACTACAACTTATTCTCTTGTTTGTCTATGGAGATTGCAAATGCACAATTTCATAAATCTGTTAGCAATTGGTGTGGCTGAAAGCCCTGAACACTATTATGAGGGTTTGTCCTCATACGGATAGTTTGGCCATGTAGTGTTTGTCGTGTTTGTCACTACACTAAATCCAGTGTATGTAACAGGATTCAAGTCACGTTTTGTCCAAACATCACTATTGTAGGTTATCAGAATTTCTAGAATTTCTACATTGTTAATGCCTTTGATAAAATTTCTGAAATCTGCCCCCCTCAACCTCCCAACCCCACAACCCGATAATCTCTCTATTTTTCTGCTTTTTTTCTTCTGTGTTTTTAGTGCTGGCCTCACATTTGTATCCGTCCATGACTGCTACTGGACCCATGCTCTTACAGTCGATACCATGAATAAGGTATGTTTGTTTTCTCTGCCGTGCTATGATTTCTCGTGCTTTGCCCCGTGTTCCCCTGGAGCCAGAGACCCTTCTGGCCTCGCTCAGGAACCCTGCATGTTCAACCAACCTCAGTCGTACTGTACATCTGTTACTGCGGTGACTACACCATATGTTGCACGGCAGTTTACCCCAGTGGCAAGTAGTTTCTACTGGCCTCAAATAGCCATAACCATTTGAGATATTAAAGCAACCTGCCATTTAAACTGCTCAGCACACCACGTCCCACTAATAGGAGAACATTTCTGCACAAACTTCTCAGGACCTCAGATTTAAATCCACAATTGAGCCAATTATCTCATAAAGCTTGTTGTGTTGGTGAAATCTAAGAGTTCATTCCTCATTAAACAGGAAATTGAACTGTGTGGAGGAGGCAGGTATATTGTTCGCCTAGTCAACACCTGGGTGCACTTTGCTGAAAGCTTCTATAACCTGTCTGAGAGTAATTTATGTGCCTTCAGGCATGCATAAAATTGCCTCTGAGGAGGAGTGAAACATTTTATGTGGCACATTTTATGCCTGTATAGAGCCTTCGTCTGGCTGAATTAAGACAACTCATTTTCTCCATCCCTCTGCTTTCCTCATTTTCTGTTGTCTCTGACTATTCCCCGATGTGCTTTGTGATCACAGACACCTTTTAAAATTTTAAATTAGAGGTAGGAAGTGTGAGACAAGTCTGTGTGAGGTGTGACAGAATAACGGTAGAAGTAAGAAAACTCTGTAGTTGAGCTGCACTAATCAGTCATCAGCATCAACGATTATGAAAACATGTAGTTACATCGTTTACATAAAAACAAATATGCACTCCAGCACTCTACAATGTTTACATGATACATAACAGTAATTCCAACACACTGCAACCATGCTTTATGACATTTTCACAGTAGTCGACATGCATCACTATATTATGTGACTGCTTTAATCAAACAAACCAAACGTCAGAAGGCATTTACAAGCCGTCAGATGTCATTACTGAATTTTGTCCTTTGAATGATGTGGCTTAATGGATTGTGCTGAATATGACTAAAGAGATTAACCAAGCTTCATTGCTTTCAAGTTTCATTATATAACCACCAGGTGTGTATTTCTTGTCCCTCCTCAGGTGTGTCGTGAGCAGTTTGTGGCCCTGCATAGTCAGCCCATCCTACAGGACCTGTCTAAGTTTCTACTTCAGAAGTACTGCTCAGAACCAGTGTAAGTTTCTGTCCTGGATTTGTGACGGAGTCCACTAAGTTTTGGTTTTTTTAAAACTGATGCTGAAGCAGGTTCTCACAGCCATTGTAAGAAAATTAAAGCAGAATGTGACACTTATTTTTGTTCAGTTTAAAGGAAGTCCTCTTGCTGGCTGTACCTTTGTAAGCCACCCTACTATTTTAACCTTGTGGTTCCTTCCAAATGCTGTCCAGCTACTAAACCTGAAATCTTGAAGTACCTTCTTAATGACCCAGGGCATGGCCAGATTTTCTCACATTGAGGAGGCCAGCTGGGAATCATTTTGTCCCAGAGATATCACGAGAGTGAAGCAGACAACCACTAACTAGCACATTGTATTGTATCTGCCTAGCTTCAGTAAAAGCTGTCAGAGTTCTGTGGTGGGCATTAGTTAATTTACTACAGGCCTGCCTTTTATATCACTGGGCATGAATATCTAGAGCTGTTTGTTGAAGATTGAGGTTTCCTCATAGTTATATCTGTGCCTGTACACTGCCGCTCAAAAGTTTGGGATTACAGTGAAATGTTCTTGTTTTCAATGGTGTAGCCTTCCTTCCTTATCACACCAATGGACTGACGGGTCTCTAAAGAAAGTTTCTTTCTGGTCATTTTGAGTCTGTCAGCAAGCCATCAACTGCTGATGCTTCAGATACTAAGCTAACCTAGAATGTTGTGCTCTCTTTTATGCTCACTTTTTAGTATAATGTTTTTCAGCTGTGCATCACAATTGAGCAAGAGTGTCCTAACAATCAATTAGCCCAATAACATCCTTAACTTGGATTGGCGGCCGTACGAGGAGATTTAGACAGAGGACTGAGAATTGCTGATAATTACTTTAAAAATCATCTGATACGCTTAAATTAATTGTGAAATGGACAATATCGTTTGTGAATTGCATGAAAATTGCATGAAATGAAATTCTAAAGTGACCCTAAACTTTTGAGCTGTAGTGTATATACACCCACCAGCCACTTCATCAGAGGCAGCTCCTTGTACATTCACTATTGTCCATTGTTCAGCTCTTCCTGACATATAAGTGCACTTCGTAGTTCTACAATGTACAGTGCCCTCCATAATTATTGGCACCCCTGGTTAAGATGTGTTCTTTAGCTTCTAATAAATTGAGGGTTTTTTTAAATAATATAGGACCACGATGGAAAAAAGAGCAAAATCCAACCTTTATCTCAAGTGCATTTATTCAGTAGGAAAAAAATCCCACATTAAGAAATAATTGTTTAACATCAAATAATGTGTGCCACAATTATTAGCACCCCTGATGTTAATACTTTGTACAAACCCCCTTTGCCAACAAAACAGCACCTAATCTTCTCCTATAATGTTTCACAAGATGGGAGAACACAGAAAGAGGTATCTTCGACCATTCCTCTTTGCACAATCTCTCTAAATCATCCAGCGACCTGGGTCCTCTCCTCTGCACTCTCCTCTTCAGCTCACCCCACAGGTTTTCAATGGGGTTAAGGTCTGGGGACTGAGATGGCCATGGGAGGAGCTTGATTCTGTGTGTGGTCAACCATTTCTGTGTAGATCTTGCCATATGTTTAGGGTCATTATCTTGCTGAAAGACCCAGTGACGACCCATCTTCAGCTTTCGGGCAGAAGCCACCAGATTTTGTTTTAAAATGTCCTGGTATTTCAAAGCATTCATGATGCCATGCACCCTAACAAGGTTCCCTGGGCCTTTGGAAGAAAAGCAGGCCCACAGCATCACTGATCCTCCCCCGTATTTCACAGTGGGCATGAGGTGCTTTTCTGCATACTCAGCTCTTGTGTTACGCCAGACCCACTTACAGCATTTGTTGCCAAAAAGCTCTATCTTTGTTTCATCTGACCAAAGCACACGGTCCCAGTTGAAGTTCCAGTACTGCTCAGCAAACTCCAAACGTTTACGTCTATGATTGTGAGTGAGAAAAGGTTTTTTCCGTGCATGCCTCCCAAACAGCTTGTTGGCGTGTAGATAGCGTCTGATGGTTGTTTTGGAGACTTCGTGACCCCAAGATGCTACCATTTGTTGCAGTTCCGTAACAGTGAGCTTTGGAGAACTTTTTATTTCTCTTATCATCCTCCTCACTGTGCGTGGTGGCAAAATAAACTTGCGTCCTCGTCCAGACTTGTTTACCACTGTTCCAGTTGTTTTAAACTTCTTAATAATTTCTCTGACAGTAGATACGGACAGGTGTAGGCGAGTGGCTATTTTCTTGTAGCCATTGCCTGACCTGTGAAGGTCAACACACATCTGCCTTACTTGAATGCTATGTTCCTTTGTCTTTCCCATGTTGAAGAGAAATGGCCTCTGTGTCACGTCATAATTATACCCCAGGGAAACAGGAAGTTGTGAATTGCTAATTAAATGTTCCTACATACTTTGATTAACTTCGTAAACTACTGTAGAAGTGACAGAAATTCTTTAATTACATTTATTTCCTAAGAATTGTTAGGGGTGCCAATAATTGTGGAACAGGTGATTTTATGAAGAAATATTATTTCTTAGTCAGGGATTTTATTTTCCCCCTAAAACTCTACTTGAGTTAAAGGTTACATTTTTCTACACTTTTCAGTGTGACAGTATGTTTCCACAATAAAAACTGAATTTATTTTAAGGCTTTTGACACATCTTAACCAGGGGTGCCAATAATTATGGAGGGCACTGTAGAACTGTAGTCCATCTGTTTCTTTACATATTTGTAAGCCCCTTTCACCCTGTTCTTTAGTGGACACCCACAGGACCACCACAGAGTAGGTATTTTTGACACAGCAGTGCTGCTGGTCCACCTTGTAGATGTAAAGTCGAAGATGATAGCTCATCTGTAGAGTTTGTGCTGGGCATCCTCCAGTCCATCATTAGTGGTCACAGCACGGCACCAACCGGTTGCTGTTTGCTCAGCAAACACATGTTAAAGTGGCGATGACAGAACAAATCAAACAAACTTGTACGTGCAGCACGGGAGACACGTCATAATATTATCAGCTCGGACCTTCAGAAGCCTAAAAAAGTGCTAGAAGTCGCTTCTCATTATCGCTTCTCATATCGTCATCGGGATATCCGACAAGGTGACTAAACAATGCTTCTTATGTCAATATCGAGCAGCCCTAGCTGATGGACTATTTTCATCCCAGCAGTCACAGTGAGGTGTTTAAAAGCTCCAGCAGCACTGCTGTGTGTGTAGCACTGGTGTAAAACAGGGATGGTACCTAGCTTATGTGACCGATTACATCATGCAGCTGTGTAAACATTTCCATGGTGATGGGAGGACCTAAAAGGGGAGCTTTGGCAGTTGCTTTTATTTACGGTGTTTAAAAAAACTATGAAGATGCATGAACTCAGCACCTCTGGGCTCATTTTCTAACATTCTCAGAAGCCCCCCAAAGTAACACAGAAATTGTCTTTGTAGGATTTGTGAGCCTGTTATGTATAAATGTTAAGTGGAGGTGTTGTTCAAAGTTTGAAGAAACAGATATTCTACAGTATTTTTCAGTTATGAGTATGAGATATGAGTTTTGTTATAATGCTTATATTTGCTAAGCTACAAAAAGTGCAAGTAACATGACAATGCGGAAGACCCTCTGTCACCTCCCTCTGTCTAGACCATTACCTCCAAAGCACTTCACTTTTCAAGGCAGTAGACATAAATACCTAACCTGGACACCAGACTGTTAGCCAGCTGCTAATCCGTCCTGACTGGTTCAGCTGCACCAGAGAATTTACCTCATTCCACCTTAAATGATTTTAAGCAGCCTTTAGATACAAAGTTCCACTACAGTTGCCATCAGGTAACTGCTGCTGCGTTTTAGGTGGGATGGCAAAATTTAATAAAACCCTTCCAAATAACATGCCAACATCAGCTTTGTAGCAATCCAGACCTGCTTTGAAAAACCAGACCTGCATGGCTAGTGTTAGACAGCAGTAGAGACAAAACCTTAACTATGTCTTGTGCTGGTTTGTTTTTAATGTTTTGTACAATATATATATATTTATATATAATTTTTTTTATGTTTCTTTTTAGAAAGTGAAGAAGCATCAAGTATAATAAGTCATCATTAAACTTTATCTAAACAGGTTTTATTTGTTAGCCCTCTCGTCTGTCACTGAAAGTTTTATTTTGTGCATGGTTTTAGGTGTTTGGATGAAAGAAGGCGTTTGCAAACATTTTGTTCCAATTTTGTTCTGCAATTGTTTAGCTATTTTTCTGTCACATCAAGGTGTATAATTAATATATTGTACAGTCGTGGCCAAAGGTTTTCAGAATGGCACACATTTTGTTTTTTATAAAGTTTGCTGCCTCAGTTCTTATGGTAGCAATCTGTATAACCTCTAGATTGTGAAGAGTGCTCAGATGAATTGCAATTAATTGCAAAGTCATTTCCTGCCATGAAAAATGACCTTATCACAAAAATGACTGCATTTCAGCCCTACAGCCTGCAAACATCATTTCAGTGATGATCTCGTTAGCTCAGGTGAAAAGGTTAATGAGGACGAGACAGCTGATAACACTCTGTCATGCTGGTTAGAAGAGCAGACTGGTTGCTTTTAAAGAGTAGTGGTGCTTTAAAATTTTTCTACTGTTAACCATGGTTACCTCCAAGGAAACACATCATTGCATTGTATCAAAAGGGTTTCACAGGCGAGGACATTGCTGCTTGTAAGATAGCACCCCAATCAACCCTTTATCCAATCATCAAGAATTTAAAGGGGAGTTGTTCAATTGTAGTGAAGAAGCTTCAGGGCACCCAAGAAAGACCAGCAAGCGTCAGGACCGACTCCTAAAGGGGATGCAGCTATGAGATCGGATCACCACCAGTGCAGAGCTTGCTCAGGCAGAGGGCAGGTGTGTGTCACCTACACACAGGGAGACAAAGTCTTTTGGAGGATGGCTTGGGCGGCAAAGAATCCACTTCTCTCCAAGAAAAACATCAAGGGCAGACTGGGGTGGAGTTATTTTGTCTGAAGAAGCCCCCTTAAGACTGTTTTGAGATCTGTGTCATGCCAACAGTGAATCTTGAGACCATTCATAAGTGGGGTTGCTTCACATCCAGAGGAGTGGGCTTGCATAAAATTTTGTCTAAGAACACTGCTATGAATAAGGAATGATATCAAAACTCCTCCGAGTGGAACTTCTCCCAACAATCCAGGAGCAATTAGGAGATGACCAGTGTTTTTTCCAGCATGATGAAGCACCATGTCATATGGCAAAAGTGATAACCAGGTGGCTCGGTGAACAAAACATTGAAATTTTGGGTCTATGGCCAGAAAACTCCCCAGATCTCAATCCCATTGAGAACCTGTGGTCAGTCCTCAAATAAGGGTGGACAAACAAAAACCCAGCAGCTGTGATCAACTCCAAGTAATGATTAGGCAAGAAAGGATTGCCATCATTCAAGATTTTGCCCACAAGCTGATATACAGCATGGCAAGAATTGCAGAAGTCTTAAAGAAGAATAGTCAGCACTTTAATTATTAAGTCTTTGCTTAAACTGGATGTATTTGTCAATAAAAAGTTAACACATGTATGGAATGCTTATAATTGTACTTAATTATACCATATAAATATCTGACAGAAGATTCTAAAAAAATTGAGGCAGCAAACGTTGTAAAAAACAAAATTTGTGCTATTATCAAAACTTTTGGCCACAACTGTAGAGCCATACTGCAACTACAGTGAACATCTAATGCAGTGGTTCCCAAACCTGTTCCTTGAGGACCCACGCTCTACACATATTAGGGTTTTCCCTGCTTCAAACACAGAAGATCCACCTAATTAGTTAATTAACAAGCTCTTCCTGACTTGAAGTGTGTGTGTTTTGACAGGAAAGCCCGAAAAGGTGCTGGGCAAAAAGGTGCAGGGCATGTGGTTTAATGTCTAATTGGAAACTGAAGGCAGTCTGTGTCTGAGGATAGAGGGAAAGAGGCTCTGGGGATTGGGGTTGTGAATCCTCCCTCTTTCCTGGATAATGCACTGTGAAGCCCACTCGCTGAAGCGTATCCTACCAACTGCAAAATTATCTCTGCTTTATCTGCTTCCAGAGTCGAAGCGAAGTGCAAGAAGTTTCTGGAATACTGGAGGATGATGCAGCTGCTGGCAAAGGTTCCAGAGACAGGTGAGTGACGTTTGCGCTGCCATTGACTGACAGCTTACCTCTTTGCCCCCTCTACCCCCCACTTGATGGACAGCTCATCAGTTTTAAGGCAGCTTTGTGGTCTTATATAATCGCTAATAATGGTCCGGCCCACAGAGCCTCATCGGGCTGCATCTGCGGAGGACTAATTACATATCGTCAATTACGTTAAATAGTTCATCTGCTTATGTAACAAAACCTGTGAAGTGCAATGCCTCAGCACTGCGACCTTTGACCTTATGGCATATATGCACGTGTCTTTGCACATGTAGTACATTTTCTGATGTGCTTGTGTTGATTTTGATGAGATGCACAGAATGTACGCTATCCACACAGATCCACAGAATATCCACACTTCATTACTGTCACTGATTTTTGTTTGCCAGATGATAGAGCAGGTAGCTCGATTGTCAAACAGAAGCATATTGAGCCTATTGTTATTGGATAACCTCGGCCAAAGAGCACTTGGAGCATTCTGCCAAAGCCCCTCCATGTTATTGTCACTAATGAAATTGGCTCCCAGAGGGGACAGCTGGAGGTAGCATATGTGTGTGTATATGCACGTGGGTGGGCATGTGTGTGTGATAAGACTGTTGTCTACTCCTCTATTCCTTATCAGAGCCAGGTGACAGCAGGCACCTTGATTTGCGTGGGCAGAGACTCCAGTCTACTGTTTGAGAACATTCGATTTTCCATAACTTAAACTGTTGATCAGTAACTGTACTTCTCAGTATGTGGTAAATTGATATCACGATATCACAGCTGTCATTTTGAAGCAGTGTTTTGCTTTTTAAAGACGCTCCTCAAGTTGGTGAATTTGGCCTCACTGACTGTGTGTACATGGAAAGATTTACACCAGTCCGATTGAATTCATTCCGATTCATAATTCATAACCTCAAGTAATCAGATGCAAAGTGTTGAATGAGTAGAAGACCGCTTGTAGACTTTTCTATGACAGTGAACATCACGTGACTCCAGACAGAGTGAGACAAGCAGCGTTATGTTCTGGGAACTTTTAGTTGGCGCCCTTTTATATTTTTTTTTATTGCTTTAAAATTATGGCTGAACCAAATGCACTTCAGATGCTTGTATTAAAGAAGGGATGAGAGAAAGGCATCATGTCCTGCAACATAAACTGGATGCCAGTACTATCACTTTAACCATCCTGGCTCTTGTCTGTTTTTATTTGATTTGGTCTGTAGTTGGTGTGAATCCACAGACATTCATTTGCTCAGATACTGAACAACTTGTTAGTGTGAGCTTTATGGCCATCCATCCTGATAACTGTTTGTAAGTCTTTTAAAATTCTAAGCATTAACTTTCTTTTCTGCATACCAGTTTATGGCTCTGGTCATGTTGACCATTTAAAACCTCTGGACCATTAAAAATCTTTGGAAAATTACATACATGTAGGATGTGCTTGAATTTTCCAACTGGGAATATAATAAAATACAGTCATTTACAGGCTATTATTATTTTTTATTTAACCAAATTCGAAATTGCATTCCTAATGACGTGAGTCAGGCTAGTTTGTTCTGATGGAGGTGTATACTTGGTTGTATACTAAGACGTTGGGGTGCTGTGGAGCCCTTGAATAGAATCTGAATGCATTGCTGTGCAAATCATTTAAACCCTATGTTTAATGGAAAATAGTACGAAGACAACAGGTCAAAAACAGGTTTGTAACATCCTAACATCCTAGCTACGGAGGTGCTGCCTTCAGTTTGTTTAGTCCTAGTAACTGCTGACTGGCTGCAAAAGCTGTCGTTTCATTTCATTTGATGACACTGTAATTCTGTAATATGATACATGCTGTCGGTGACAAGACCTCGATTGAAATTTCATTCAAATCTGCTTTTTGCAGAATGATTTTCTCAGCGGTTTTCTGTGAATATGCCTCCCAGTGAGGTGTCAAAGCTGCAGAGATCGCAATGCAGTTATTACATGTCGTGGTAATGCTGCCGTATCACTTTCTCTTTCTTCCAGGTGATTTTGATCTGCAGAGAGTGAAGGAATCCACATACTTCTTCAGCTGAAGTGGGTGATGGGCCTCCATGGACTGAGCCAGAGTTTTGCAGATTTGCCCCATGCAGGCATGCTGGACAGAGAGACTTCACCAAATAGCAAATAGCTCTGCCTACCGAACTATCAGTTGTGAATGTTGCTGCTGCTACTGTTGTTACAGCATCTATAAATGCTGGACAGGTCTAGATGTGTGTCTGTGAGGAGAAGCGATTGAGTCAGGCAGAGGGCAGCTACGCTATAGCCCAGTAGGGGTGTGGGTGTGCGTGTGTAAATGTTGACTTGTTGAAGTGTGGATGGGGGATTATGTTTTCCCAGTGTGTCTGAGCAAACGTGCGTGGGTGGTCTGTCTGTTTTTTTCTCCTCATCGTAAAGACAAGTCCAGAGTACAGAGCGAGCGAGGAGTCTGTATATACAGTACTGTCCCAAAGTCTCGGCACAGAAAGTTCCATTTAATGCTGGTAAACTGGCTGTAAAGCTTTGTTTACTTGGAAGAACACCAACATAAAATATGAACATTTAACATGTAATGTTCTTACAATAGTGATTTCTTTTTTTTTTTTTGGCTGCCAGTGTATTAGTAATGTGGCAGCTCAGTAATTGTAGTCATCTTACAAAACCACAGTGTCGTTTAAATTAAACAAGATTCCTTTTTTAAATTCAGCTTCGAAACATAACAAATGCAGCCACAGTTAAACCTGTTCTCCCAGGTTTATATACTTGAGCTGTGATTAATCTTCGTGCTATTAATGAGGAAGATGAACTACACCGGTGTTCTTCTAAACAACTCACACCATAGCAGTTGGTTAATAAAAAAAATAACATTTTATTTTAATGTCTACTATGGCTGTGTATTGGCAAGAACCTGGCGTTAAAATACATATTGTGATACAGCGGTCACGATTCAGTATATTGCAATATACTGTAATACTGCAAGCAAAGTGATATACTGTGATATTTTTTAAATCCTACTATAAAAACCAATGTATGAACAGGTTTGCAAATGCGGTGGTCAGAGGTTTAAACACAACACACAATGATTCACTGTCTGCCAGGAATCTGTGTATCAATACTGTGTTTTTGAGAATTGATACAATGTCATGAAATATTATATCCCGATATTCGATAATTCGATATTTTCTTACACCCCTAATGTCTACTGTATTAAATCGGGTTGTAAATCTCTTCGTTCTTTAATTTGATTACAATTTATTACACCTTGATTTCATTTTGTTTGATTATTTTGGTGCAGTTTTTATTTTGTAATATTATCATAGGTTATAATTCATTCTAAACATTCCCACCACGGTGCAGTTGAGTCATTGCCTTCAGATTGGTTAATCCCAGTGCATTTTCACACCCCTGCTATTAATCTGCAAATAAGTATTAATAATATCAGTGATGCACCAAAATGAAAACCCTTAGCTGAAGACAGGTTGTGCTGAATCCCGAAAACAAGAAAAAAAATTAAAAGGAAAAGGAAAAAAGTATAGATATTATGGAAACTACAGAATTTAATGCAGTGGCCTCAGCAATTGCTCATCAAGGGCAATAAATCAAACTTGTTTTCAAGAGGTATCAAACCTGCTATGGAGAGGTTCTTGGATGTTGTACTTTCTGTTGATACCTGACATAGACAGAGATTATAAATTGCTTGTCTAATATTTCTCATAGGAACCTGCTGATGGTTGCTGTTTGCCCTCTGCGGCTGTTTAAGGTGTCGAAGTGTGTGTAGAGTGCAGGAGAGTGAAGGAAAAAAACAGTGTTTGTAATCACTATTTGTAGTGTCATTGTCATTAGCATTTCTATCATTTAGAACGGCTTAGACTTTGACGCTTCATTGATGGCCTGTGTAATCTGTTTCAGTATGATCGCTGGTCTAAGACTTTTGCACAGTACTGTGTGTTTGGGCAGGACTCCTCTGCAGGACTTTGATCCACTCCTCCGTTCCTGAGGGGTAACACCGGGTTGATTAAGCACATGGGCTATTCGCTCATCCATCTTTGTGCTTCCACATTGAAAGGTCCACTCTGCCATTTCCACTGAGTCTTCCTTCACCCCCATCACCCTCCGCCCCCCTGCTGCTCTCGCTCTCACAACCAGGCACGTGTGGAAAAGCAGAAAGGATGACTTCTGACCTTGTTTGAATGTTATGGATGCTGTTCAGACTGACTTCCTCAATAGGAAACTCAAAAAGCACTTGACGGAGTAAACCCATTTTATAGAATGATTCTTTTTGGTGGGAATAAGTGGTGTAATTTATTTTTTTGTGCAAAAGACAGATCTAATCAAAACGTGCAAATCTCACACAGTGTCTGTATTTTTTACGCTATTAAAAAGATTCCACTACTTGTGGAAATGTTTCTTCTCACTGTTTGATTTTCTCTGTTTCAGTCTTGGAAAAAAAAGTGTTCCTCTTGCTCTCACACTGTCCACATCATGCACAGAAAACAGCCAGAACATTAACAAAAACCATGGTTGCACTGGAGCTCGGAGTGACCACTCTCACTGCTCCTCATTCCGGAATTTAAATTCTGAGCCTCAGTCTCCAAATAGCCTGTTATGACTCACACTGGGCCTCTACGCTGGGGAAGTAACCCGAGACCAATGAAACAAGAGAAAGGAACATAAAAAAAATGGTCACTATTGTCAGTGCAGTCACTTTCGGTGACACCTGAGAAGCTCTGGATTTGTGTTGCTGGTCTGTTAGGTTGTCCTGGGACAAAGGTCAGGTTGTGACACTGAATAATTTACTGGTATTCACGAAAGGAATATGATTCGGACAGTCGTTAGAACTGAAATTGCACCAGGCAGGCACTGGCACAGGCGTAGAATAATACTACTAATTACAACTAATACGCTCAGATTCTGTTTTGATTTCTGGACCTACGCCACTCTGAAACCTACCTCATGTGTCTTAGACCTACACACAGACTGGGAGAGAAGTGTGAGATCATGTCTACTAAGCCCAGCTCAATAGGTAGATTTCATTTCTCAATTTGACCAAGTGATGCTACTTTGACAAGAATGGAACGTTTGATACGTGGAATGATCAAGCACGTGCCTTTTATTTATTTATTTATTTATTTTTTAAAGCTTGAAGTGTGAAAACATGGAATTGTCAAAACATTGCAACAATAAAATCAGACCCTTTTTTGCCAGGGAAAAAAGATCAGTTTCCCCATAGCATTTGAACTTCTTAAAGTTGGGATACTGTAAGCTTCACACACTTTCTTCAGTTCAGCAGCTACGTCATGGCTAGTTGTTGGTGCATTTTGGTGAGAATGGCAGCTGCTTGCTGCTGGTGACTTTTAGGTTGAACTGTGGAATGCTCATAAGCGTGTAACTGCTCAGATCCAGATTTCTGTGGTCATCCTGAATAGGGTGACTAGACGTCCCTGCTTATTGGGCCTCTCCCAGGCTTGACCTCTCCCCAGAAATGTCCCCATTCTTAGCTGTAACATAAAAACACACTAGAAAGTTCTAAGAAAGACCAGGCAGCAAAGTAGACAGACAGACGTCTTGCGTTGTGCTTACTTTGGCCAACGGAGGGGGCTGCTGCTATTTACTAAGCACTTGTACCACCTGGTACAAGTTGTGTAAAATTCCATCAGAAGCTAGCAAGTGTGAGATCAGTCCACAACATCACCACTAATAGCTTTTCAAGAAACAAAGTAACCCCATGATTATATACAAGGGTGGTGTTACAGGAATCATACTACCAGGTGATATGTTACTCCATTTGCATCAGTTTTACAGCCACCCATACATGATATACAGCGTCACCTCTCTGTCCCTCTAGAACAGGGTCTAGCCCAGGGGTGTGTTTAGGGTCTGGCTACTAGTCTAAAGCCACAGCTCTTTTAATACTTTAGTTTTTTATATAAATATGAATTTCGAGTTCACAGCAAAAAAATCTTTTATGATCTTTTGTTCTTTTCTTTATTATTCCACAGTTTGTCATAGCTTTACTCCCCATGCTAGGCTAATGCATGTTTTAGTTTTAAATTTAGTACCCAATTTTATCCTTTGGGCTTCACCATAGTGCCTTAAAACCCACCTTTTTTATTTCATACGTGAAAACACTGATTATTTTAATCATATGCTGAACACTGAAACAGGAAATATACCCAGTTTTCAATTCAGCTGTCGGTTATATACTATGTTGTGGGTGTTTTGGAACACAAACGTAGCAAAAGTAAAATGTGTGCTCATTGCACATGGAACTGATGTACCTGACTACAAACTTTGGAGGGTGTTTATGTGGTGACTCCTGGTGGGAAACACTTTTTCCCCTAATAAAACCACAAATACTGTTTTTATTGTTGCCTTGTTTTTTAAAATTGTTTTGTTGAAAACAATTTTTCAAACAGAAATTGTTGTACTCTGCTCTTGAAAGCACTGTATGACTAGCTTAAGTGTAATGTAAGGCCTAAGCAGCTACAGCATTATGCATTAACTGCACTAAATAAACCCACCCCCTTGTAACCTCAGAGACTTGCCAGGTGTCCCCATCTCCAAATAGAGGTCTTAGATTAAAACATCCTCGTTCCTTCACACCGAGTCAGATGTGTAGGGGTTTCGAGGTGTTTCATGTTGGCTGCATCAAACAGGACCAATCAAGACTAGGAAAACGGTTTGATTGGAATTTGCTGTGGGAGTACTCAGTATCCGCGCTGCCAGACAGAGTCTCCTTGCCCCATTGAAAGAGATTAGTGAATGGACTTGGTATCAGCAGCTATCTGAATGCACAGTGTTCGCTGAGTGCCGACCTCTCAGCAGGGCTGCCTGGAGTGGCTGTGAGGAGCAGAAGAGGAGCTGCCAGACCTGAGCACAGAGCCTATCCTTGGGCTGACCTCTTGTCCCCGGTGCATACTGCTGGGGCGTCTCATTCTCACCAACACTCAGCGCTGGAGCTGAGAGGTCGCGCCCAGCCCGAAGGAGAAGTGAGGGCTCGAGATTCCAGAAAGACGCAAAAGAGTAAATAGGAATTAGCATTTCACGCTCAAGTTTTTGCATGTGTGGCAAAGCCTGTTTACCCTGCTTCTGCACAGCCAGTTCTTTACGCTCATCAGAGGCCTCGATTTCTCTGAATGAAGAGAGAACCAAACTAAACACCATATTAATGCATCAAATACGTATTTGAAATTTGAAAGAGTGTAGCATTTGTTCACATAACACAAAAGTGTATCTTATGTACCTACACATCTTTACAAGGCTGGGCCTTTCCCAGCATTATAAGCACACTGACTGGCTGATTGTATTGAACTCTCATTGTAAACATACGCTATATTGAGCTCCCCAGAACAGTGCACTGTCTCTCTTTTCGGTTGCACCAACTGAGATTGAACTGATCTGTAATCTGTGGGTTTGAATGATATATTTAGAGCTTTGCAGCTTATCTAAAAGAGATGACTAATTGACTTTACTATCTTTGCCAGACGTGTGCCAGTTGTAAGTGGATGGATAAAGTCTTTAAATCTTTAAGTCTTTAAATGTTAATAGCTGCTAGTATCTAATAACCACCTCTACCGCATGCTCGCCTACTTTTTCTTCCACAGACTTCAGTAGTTTCAGATCACTACCTAATTTCATATGAACTGAGTCTTAGTAAAAATGTATGTACATCACCCCGTTATCGCATGAAACGTTCAATAATGCCAAATACAGCTCAACACTTTACTGAAATCCTTCCAGATTTATCAACTATCAACTATACTTCTCCTTCTGACCCAGCAAAGCTAGACAGACTAACTGACTGTGTAGAAAATGCACTCTGATTAATTTTAGACAATGTGGCATCCATAAAACCTAAAAGGTTGCAACAGAAAAAGCTCGCTCCGTGGTACAACAATGAAATACGCATCTTAAGACAGACAGTACGGAAATTAGAGCGCAAATGGAGAGTGACCAAGCTGGAGGAGCAGCAATGATTTCATGGACTTCGTTAATAGCAAAATTGAGACTATTAGACAAAACGTTCAACTGACAACAGGAACCTATCCCTCATCTGGTTTGGCTGAGACAGCGTCAAAAGTGATTTTAGAAGAAAGACTAGAAACATTTTGTCCACTTCAGCAGACAGAACTAGAAAAACTTATCTCTTCCTCAAATCCTGCTACATGCACACTCGATATGATTCCAACAAGCCTATTGAAACAAGTATTACCAGCTATTATTAAACCTATCTTAACTATCATCAACTCTTCTCTTAGTCTGGGTCATGTACCTAAATCTTTTAAACTAGCTGTGATAAAACCCTTGATAAAGAAACCAAATCTTGACCCCAGAGAACTGTCCAGTTATAGACAGATTTCCAATTTACCTTTTATCGCTAAGATTTTAGAAAAGGCTGTAGCTCAACAACTCTGTTCTCATCTACATAAGAACAACATTTATGAAAAATTCCAATCTGGTTTTAGGCCACACCACAGCACAGAGACAGCTTTAGTTAAGATAACAAATGATCTTCTTCTTGCCTCTGATCAGGGCCACGTATCTCTGCTGGTACTACTCGATCTAAGTGCAGCTTTTGACACTATAGATCACACTATTCTCTTGGACAGGCTAGAAAATGTGGTTGGAATCACAGGAACAGCGTTATCCTGGTTCACATCTTACCTCACTGACCGTTTCCAGTTTGTAAAGATAAATAATTTATCATCTAATTATACAAAAGTGAAATATGGAGTTCCACAAGGTTCTGTTTTAGGTCCTCTGTTATTTACACTATATATGCTACCATTAGGCTCAGTTATAAATAGACACGGAATTAGTTTCCACTGTTATGCTGATGATACACAACTGTACATATCAGCCAAACCAGATGATAAATCCAGATTAAATAAGATAGAAGATTGTGTAAGAGATATTAGACTTTGGATGCTACAGAACTTCTTTCTTTTAAACCCAGATAAAACAGAAGTTCTCCTCCTCTGCCCAAAGGCTGCTCGGACTAAATGTTCAGATTTAATGTTAAATCTTGCTGACTTCTCTGTAGTTCCTGGTTCAGTAGCCAAAAATCTTGGTGTAACAATTGACTCAGATCTGACATTTAATCAACACATAGGTAATATTACAAGAACAGCGTTTCTTCACCTACGAAACATTTCAAAGTTAAGAAATGCGTTATCTATGTCTGATGCTGAAAAGTTGATACATGCCTTTATAACCTCAAGGCTAGATTACTGTAATGCATTATTGTCAGGATGCTCCAGCAGGAACCTGAATAAACTTCAGTTAGTTCAGAACGCTGCAGCTAGAGTACTAACTAAAACCAGGAAATTCCATCACATCAGTCCAGTTTTATCAGCACTACACTGGCTTCCTGTTAAATTCCGTATTGACTATAAAATTCTTTTACTGATGTATAAAACCCTGCACGGTCTCGCACCGGAGTACCTGCAAGATCTTATTTCCTATTATGAACCGCCACGTTCACTCAGATCACAGGATGCTGGCTTTCTAATAGTTCCAAAAATTCAGAAGACTTCAATGGGGGGAAGAGCTTTTTCCTACAAAGCCCCCAAACTGTGGAATAATCTTCCAGTTAATGTTCGGGACTCTGACACAGTCTCAAGCTTTAAGTCCAGACTAAAAACATACTTGTTCAGTTTAGCTTTTGGTGACTGAGCTATGCCTCTCATCCACTATATTATTCCAAACCAGAACTAACCTTGTTTTTCTTTTCTTTTTGTTTTGTTTTGTTTTCTCCTTCTTTCTGAGGTAATAACAGCCCACCTGTCCTGCCGAGTACTGTTGGAGGACTGACCATCAGTACCCCTTGTTACCTTATAACCTCTTCATCTATGTCATCTTTATGGATGTTAGTCATCTGCTGCATCACCTCGATTGCATTACTGTATCATCCAGATGTAGCACGTGTGCAGCTTCTCTTCCTTTTAGTTCATTTTATTTATAATCTGATCTGTCAGAGTCACCAGCTGCACTCTGAACACTCTATATCCCCTTATCCTCATATCCTCTGTACACCCCCTCGTTATCCCAACCGTGTTAGCATGAGGGAGATTGGACGGGTGAATAACAAAAGCCAAGCTAGGTCTTCAGGGTGTCATGCTAAGTCTAGTGGCGCACTCCTCGTTTCACCCGTTAGTTCTTCTTCTCCTGTTTCTTGACCTACTTAGTTGCTGCGAGTATCTCTAAATTGATTAATTGACTTATTCCACACCCCTTCGTTCTCCTAACCGTGTTAGCGTGAGGGAGATCGGATGGGTGAATAACAAAGGCCAAGTTAGGTCTTGAAGGTGTCCTGCTCAGTCTAGTGGCGCACTCCACGTTTCACCCGTTAGTTCTTCTTCTTCTGTTTATTGACTTAGGACGTGGAACTCTCTAAAGGTAGAAGGGCCTAAAGTACGGTAGTAACGCTTAACAAGCGCCGGCCTCTGTCTCTGTACCAACCCAAACCAGAACTAACTCTGTCTCTGTATTAACCTAAACCAGAACTAACTCTGTCTCTGTACCAACCCCAACCAGAACTAACTCTTTCCTTTCTCTTTCCGAGGAAATAACCGCCCACCTGTCCCACCGAATACTGTAAAAGACTGACCACCAGGGCCCCCCCGTCACTTGGCACCAACCAGTTCTCCTCTCCATTTGTGCCATTTGCTCCATCCTTGACTGCATCACTGTATTATCCACCTGATGTAGCACCTGTACAGCTTCTAAAGCTTCTACCATCAGACTCAGCTTTAGTTTATAAACTGCAAATACTGTTCGACCAGAGGAGGATGGGTCTCCCCTTGTGTGTCTGGTTCCTCCCAAGGTTTCTTCCTCCAGTTGAGGGAGTTTTTCCTTGCCACCGTTGCCTCTGGCTTGCTCACAAGGGATAAAGTGTGTGATTTCATGTTTTTCATGTTTTTAAAATTCCTGTAAAGCTGCTTTGTGACAACATCGTTGTAAAAAGCGCTATACAAATAAACTTGACTTGACTTGACTTTTAGAGAAGCTGGGTAAAATTCTACTTGAATCTAATAAAATAAAATACTATACAAACTACAAATAGTGCAGCACATTTTTTTAAAATGCGTCACTTTTTAGCCATCTGTATATGCCATGTTGAAATATGGTTGTTGTATATGTTGTATATAGGTTAATGTTGATAGCAGCCATGTCTGTCTCTCCAGAACGGGAGCTAGCTCAGGGGTGTGTTCATGGTCTGGCTGTTGAGCTACTTTATGAACCCGAATTATGTGATGGTGGTGTAGTGGTTAGCACTGTCACCTCACAGCAAGAGGATCCAGGTTGGATTCCTGGTCCGGGGTGTTCTGTGCAGAGTGTGCATGCTCTCCCCGTGCTTGAGTGGGTTTCCTCCAGGTACTCCGGTTTCCTCCCCCAGTCCAAACACATGCATGTTAGGAAGATCAGTCTCTCAAAATTGCCCGCAGGTGTGAATGTGTGCGTGGAGACATCTTCATGGTGTACCCTGCCCTCACCCGACGCTGGGATTCACTCCAGGCACCTGTTACCTGTTACAATCACTAAACCATTTTTGGCAAATGCTAGACTTGGTGACATTATTTCTAAAAAAGCAACAACGGACAGGTCTTGTGAGAAGGAGAGCAAAAAACATAAATCTGTGATTATATTTTTGTATTATGCTTCTATATTTAGTGTTCCATAGAGGGGACTTATTATGCTCTTCTGTCCCGTCAGAACTGAGTGAGATGGCCAATCAGAGCACAATGGGCTCATCAGGAATAGTGGGGTTTAAAAACACAGGGCTCTCTTAACAGAGGGTTTCAGACAATAGTTGCTTGGAATCCTTAAGGAATCTGTAGGCCCCTGGAACATAGAAACATTGGTTATTTGAATGTTGTATTGACCACTAAACTAGATACGTCGCTGGATTTCATTTGAGAAGATTCAACAAAACAGTTTCACCAAAGTTGTCACATCAGTGTGCTTCAAACCATCTAGACTATCTGGACACATCCTTCCAAATCAAGAGTGAAAGCACTGCTGAGCTGAATTCGCTGACTCACTGTCAGCTCCTTCCAGAACATATAGGAGGCAATTTTCCTGGGAGAATATTTCACTCCTCAAAAGAAAGTTCTTTTTATAGCATTCCAAGCTGCTCCAAAGACTTCAGAAGAGAAACAGTCAAGGACAGGAGAGCATAAGAACAGCATTCTGCTGTCCATTAATAAGATGCCCTGGAGCAACCATGACAGCAAAGCTTAGAGGATAAAGGCAGGCGATACTTGATGTGATGTTAGCTGCAGAACACAAAGCCTGTAGCCACGGCCTGAAGTTTGCTTGCTATTTAAATGAGATGTCTCCAGCTGCCAGGTGTATTCTCTGTAGGACTACAAGGTGCAATTAAAGCAGACATTAAATAACAACAGATAAAAACTGCTGACCTACAAATGCATGTCAGTACTAAAGGTTTCATGTTAGAGATCTCTGTAAGCGCTGTAAGCTGCACTGGTTGACAGTCGGACAAAGAACTTTAGTAAAGTAGAGCAGCTATTAAAATGGAAGAGTTCTGTGTTTTTTTTCCACCAGCGAGTTTTCCACTTTTCTGTAATTATCAGGAAACCCCATTCTGTCTCATAGAGGCAAACAGTCTTATGTTTATGTAAGGAATGAGGGAATAGGCAAGATAAAAACAATGTTTTATTTTCTAACATCAGTTACTAAACATTACTGATCTTCTTACTAATCAAATGTCTGTCATCAGAATAAGTAGAAACATTTGACATGAGCCCGAGAAAGCTTTCCTCGCTGTCACTCCATGGATATTTCTATAGCTACCATAAAGCTATAATAATAGTTCTTCATATTTCATGAAGCCGCCTGCGTGATTCTGATTTACTATTAATGAATACATGGGTTTGTAAACTAATTATTACTGCTGTTCATCAAAGCTGACCTGCTGGATCTCAGGGAGCTCCATGTATAGTAACAAAGCCACAGATGTTCAGAATAATGTAAATCAGGAATTTGTGTTTTCACAAAAGTAAAAACAAAACTGTTTAGTTGAAGAAAATGTGTGATTCGAATATACTAGTCCTGTACAAGTGTTCCTGCAGATACTTCTTTTTATACTAATATTTTTATTATTGTTAACATATCGGAAGTGTGATCCACGCCTATTTAAATACATTACATATCAACTACAATAGGCTTCATCCAGTGCCATCTTTCATTTCGCCATAAACAGACGATGGGCCTCATTCACAAGTCTTTGTGCTCAGATATGTACTTGAAATAGGTCATGAACGTTGGTGAACGTTAGAATCTTTGTGTAAATGGGTGTTAAGCAGAAAGTTCTCCTTAAGGGTCGTTGGTGAATGAGGCCCATTATTCACTGACCTGCCAGAATGTGAGGAGGCTGAAAGTGTCTGCAGAGTGCTAACACTGTAATATGTGCTGTGTTCATGTTTCTGCTGGGCTTAAACAAGCCGGCATTCGTCTGCCTTAACGTGAAATGTGAGCATGCAACTATTCTTGCCTGTTTCTTGCCATTTGTTTGGGTGTGTTTTTACACTTCCACAGATGTCACTTCAACATACACACTAATTCCAATGTCTTCTCGTAACTATTTGTAGTTTCTTCGTAGTTAATCTAATCGCGTTTGTCCTTCTCCTCGGCTCCTGAAGTCCTAATCAGTTTAAGAGCTTGTTTCGTATTATATACACCTTTATGTACACCAGATAACACAGAGAGATTTTTTTCTTGTGGATAACAAAACTAGCATGGTAACATACTGGGTGCGCTGCATGTGGTTTTAAATTGAAACACATGCTCGAAACTGAGAGAAAGAATCAGCTACAGCAGGTGTACCACAGCTCATCAGATTGACACATTAGTTTAAAACATTAATACTTTATTGATAAATACTGTAAAATTGTCTACTAATACTGTATACTGAATTCATACCGTATGACTGTATGACTGTATGACTTTTAATTAGATTTTTAGAACTCTAGTAACAGTAACAGCTTTATTAGTAAGTGCCTAAGAGGACATAGTAACTGAAGATATTTTAGAGATTTCTTGTATAGATACTTAAATGATTCAGAATACTTTTTAGATTAACTTTTAACGCTTACCAATATTATTATCCTGCCTGCCTGCTTTTCAAAAGTCCTGACCAAATCTCAAAGCAGGAGATCTTTTAGAAACATCTGTGAACAGAAAATTGATCTTTGTACGTTTGTGTATCTCAAAATAGGCAATAGGCCATTATATGAAAATGATACACACTAAGCTGTTAATTGTTATAATCTCATGACGTTATAATGTTCTACATTATTTCTCCTAAAAAGTGTTACAGTCATTTTTAAAAGTTTAAATAGTTTTGGTCTAACTGCAGAACTACATGTACCATTAATGTGATAGTTAATGGAACAAACTCCAACATGATAAACAAGTCTAAAAAAAAGTCTGGTAGAAAAAGCATGAATGTACAACTTTTGCACAGGCCGCATGCTTTTCTTATTTTTTTCTTTTTCCATGTATTTAGCAAGAAAATAACTGTACATAGTAAATGAGCAGTTCTCTGTGAAGGATGTGTTCACCAGCAACCAGCAACACATACTGCCGCATATCACTGTCAGCTTAATATCAAAGATGTGAAAGGCAGACTGTTTTTATAGAAATAAGCTTTTTGAGATTTGCAGGTTTATGTCTTTTGTTATGATAAGCTTGTGTAGGTATCATGTTGTTTTATAAACACTGCCCTTCAGTAAAGTCATTTAATGTTTTGCTCTCTGATATATATATAAAATGTCAAAGTTGACAAGCGATTCCAAACTTTCACCGGTAGCTTCTTTTTGATATAAAACACTGAGCTACAGTATATTCAAAAAACCATAGTAGAAAATAAACAGCAGGGAAAAATTCTCACCAAAACCTTCCTCTCTTTATTCAAAGACAAAATCAATCTACAGAACATAAGAAATTGTCCCCAGCCTGAATGCATAGCAAAACTTGTGGCACATTTTCTTCACAATGATCAACAACAATTCTGTCCACGTTCTTTGCCTCCCTTGGACAAAAGATATATTTTTTTTATTGCTTCAGACATCTGAATTTGGCAAAGTGTAACACCAGACAATAGAGCAGATTATCTTATAGAATTATAGGAAGCAGAGTTTTCAATGATTGTAAGGATTTGGGGGTCTGGCTTACTAGCCCAAAATGGTTGTTTCCAGCAACACTGGCCACTTCCTTGTTTCTACAATATCTGTCCATTTTATCAGCAACACTTGCCAAATACAAGCACTCTAGCTCTACAATTAGAGACTGTAGTCCATCTGTTAGTCTGTAAACTTTGTTCTTCAATGGTCAGGACCCATTATCTGGGTGGTGGGTCATCCTAAGCACTGCAGTGATGCTGACATGGTGGTGCGTTAGTGTGTGCTGCACTAGTACAAGTGGATCTGACTGTCCACTCTGTTAGACACACCGTTCTTGGTCCACCATGTAAAGTCAGTGATGATAACTCATCTGTTGCTGCACAATTTGTGTTGGGCATCCTCCTTTATGTGGATGCTGCCCACAGTAAGCCGTTAACTAAATGGTTTTGATTGGTTAGCTATGTCAGTGTCAGTTCAGCAGTGACACTGAGGTGGTTAAAAACTCCAGCAGCATTGCTGTGTCTGATCCACTCACACCAGCACAACATACATTAACACACCACCACCATGTCAGTGTCAATGCAATGCTGAGAATGACCCAGCTTCTTAATAATGCCTGCTCTGATCAAAGTAGAGGAACAGATTTACTGCAGTCTGTAACTGTAGATCTATAAAATGTTATATGATGTGGAGCTGATAAAATGGACAGATATTGTAGAAACTGAGGTGGGTTTAACATAATAGCTGATTATATATATATATATATATATATATATATATATATATATATATATATATATATATATATATATATGCCTGTGTGCAAAAGTGTTAGACCACCCTTCTTAGATGAAGATGAAGCTTGTAGATGACTGCTTTGTATGCTGTTCATCTGATGGCATCTGTTTTGGTGGTCCATAAGGTCTTGCATGGTTGTTTGGAGTTCCAATCCCTCTGTATTTATTTAAACATTTTTTGAGCAATTTTGGAAATTCCTGTTTTTGGAATTATTTTCTTTGGACTTCCCAGTTCCTCATGCAAGTGGATACTCTTATATCTGGTTTCTTCAGAAATACCTTCTGAGAAAATAGCTTCTGCTAAGTGATCAGTTTGGCTGGAAATTAAATGAATGATGGGTGGTCTCATTTGCACCATACTGTAAATAATTAGGGGTGGGCAATACGACAATATTTGTTATATTGTAACACAATATTCGTTTTGTGAGCATATCATGAATATTGTCATTACAAAGACAGCATAATGATCTTGTTCAATTAGGATTTAGTGCAGTGCACCACAACAAAATGCCCACCCCAATAAATAGTCTGTAGCTACTATTAACTGTACTCCCAGATGTAAGCCACTCTGAATGGTGAACCAGACAAGGCTTAAACAGGAGGCCTTCTCACAATGCATTGAGAATATAACACATAGCAGGCCTTCACCAGCAGTACAGTTACAGATGAGCCATCTGGGTAGACAACATGTTGATAAATCGGGGGGATGGGGTGAGGGGAGCACATGGGAGGTTACAGTCAGCCATCTTCAAACAGCGCAGTGCTGAAAAGAAATAGCAGGAACATTAGGGGTTTCATGGAGCAAGTGACCGAGTGGGAGTCACAGCATCACACAGCTACGGAGTCAGTTATTCACTGAAACCATAGACGAGCTTGGAGAGACTCCTTGTCACTGGAAATAGGTAATCACTAGCAGCAGCTCACGTAATCTCGCTCCCCCTTCTGTGACACCAAGGCCTGGCTGTGGACAGAGCTAGCTCCGAGCATTTGGTGCCTCTGTTAATGGAGAAGGGGGAGGGTATGGGGGTCTTCACACACTGGATGCTGCTACATTCTCCTCACATTACTATGGGAAGTACGTGACTGAATCTGAGAAGCTAGCCTGCGTGAATAATTGCATTAATTCCCGCTGAATATCCACGTGTGAAGTGGAATGTGAACGCGTTCTGATGCAGCAGACACTGCAAAAAGTGTTGACTAAGTGTTACACCCACCGATATGAAGAGATAAAAAAAAATATTTACAGTATTGTTGGTTTGCACAAATCCTTATTAGCAAATCCTCTCTTTACTTACAGCGCTCAGTCTCCAACAGTAGCTAAACTCAACCATTTTTTTCATTTGCCTGATAGATACCAAGAGTAACTTATATTGTCATGGGTCATAAATATGGGCGAATATTTGAATATATTTGAATATTTAAAACACACACATACAGACACGCACACACACAGAGGCCCGGACAAAGAATATGGCTTCTAAGTGGAAATCAAGGCAATGAAATTATATTTGTTTCCATCTTATAATTTGAACACACAACAACTTTGTTTCTTTTTCGGCCCAACTTTGGTCTGGAGGGAGAAAAAAAATTAAAGCCATTCTGATCAGTAAGAATGTGTCTGCTTTCAGATCAACTGTCAGATAGGCTATTAACACTGTCAACTATTCAAAATCTGGTTAACTTGACATTTCATGTCAACCTTTTACACACAGTCTGGGAAAATACACTTACTAAGCATTTAATCAGGAACACCTCCTTGTTTCTACACTCATAGTCCTGAATACTGAATAAGCTGAAACCTTTGTTACCCTGTTTGTTAATGGTCAGGACCCCCACAGGACCACCACAGAGCAGGTATTATTTGAGTGGTGGATCGCTTACAGCATTGCGGTGGCACTGATGTGATTGTGGTGTGTTAGTGTGTGTGATGCTGGTGTGAGTGCATCAGACACAGCTGTGCTGCTGGACTTAGAATAGTCTGGACCTGTGACCACTGATGACAGACTAACACAAAGAAAAAATATGCTCTCTGACATCTACAAGGTAGGCATGACTAATAGAGTGGACAGTTTTAAAACTCCAGCAGCACTGCTGTGTCTGATACACTCATACCAGCTCAACACACACTAACACACCACCCACCACCCCAATAATATCTGCTCTGTGGTGGTCCTTTAGAGGTCCTGACCATTTAATAAGAGGGTAAAAAGGTTTAACAAAGTTTGCAGAAGGACAGATGGATTACAGTCTGTGCACCAGTAGGACAGGTAGAGCTGATAGACAGTAAGTGTAGATGTAAATTTCTCAGTAAGTGCAAGTTAAAACGTTCTCTACAGAAAACAAACTTCTGCATATGTTAATGCACACTTACTGTTTGTTGAGCTTCATATATTGAAAATAAAATAAAACATAACATGTGGCCTTTGGAAAAGCTATAAAACATTTTATATGTATTTTTTCACACAAACTGTTAAACACAGCAGATTATTAGAAGTTGTGCACACAAACCTTTTTTGGAGAAATAGTTTGTTCCCTGTAGTGGGCGCACAAATCTGGGGAGGCTTTTGGGGGATTTGCACTTTTGCATACGACTGTAGCTTATTAAGTTGAGCTTACTCAGAAAACAATGTGACTGCAGTTGCCTCCTTTGACTGCTTCTCCCTCTTAAACGTTTGACTACAGAGGATCGAAGCATTGCTAATATTTGAGCTCATGATCTCCTGCTATCTGATGAACAGACAGATGGTTGCAGAACAGGTAACTGGTCTTTATGTACGTGAAGGTAATGCTGTTTTGCCAGAGGAAGTGTTTATACACAAACCACACAATTCTGCCTTTTGTTTTTCCTGGACACAGAGATTAAAGCAACTTTGAGGATTTTGTCTAACTGCAACAGTCTTACCTGCTTATCAGTAGCACATGAGTTAAAATCCCAGCGATACCTCAGGCAACTGTGGTCTGAGAAGTAGAAGCACTCACTGGGGGTATAAATAAGCTTTAACTAAACTAGTGGGAAAAAATCTGAAAACATATGTAATGCTTACTGTTTTCTTTAGTAAGCTCAACCACTACACCACTATTTTATACACCTAAAAATGACTCTGTGGGTAATCTATCATAAAATGCAGTACTAAAACGCATTTTTGAGGAAGACTTGTGAAAATTGAAACAAGCTATGTAGAAGGTTGACGTAAAATACAAAGACTTTTAATGCAGCTTTTTAATGCAGCTTTTTTCTCTATAGTAGTTTTAATATTGCTGAATCATAGGCCAAGAAACACTTTTGGGTTAGCCCCTACAATGTAATCAGAAACATTTGAGTCACCTTTCCCCATCTGTGCCCCAGCTCACTTTGCATTGCATCATTTGGACTACAGTATGATAGAGAGCAGTTTTTTTTTTTTTTTTCTATTTTTCTAACAATGTTTGTGAATACAACCACAATAAAGAACGCAATTATGAAGAGAGGCAAACTGTGTGGGAGGAAGCTACATCGATGTTTATGCTTGTGGGTACAACGGAAACATCTTGGTGATGTTTGAATCTTCAGATTTTACAGACTTTGTATGGTTACGTTGTCAAGTCTGGTAGTTCTAGTCACCCCCCTTGTCACCAATCACACTGCATACATTCTTAGAGTAAGATCCAGGGTGTGACAAGGAGTGGAAAAAACGTACTTGCTGAAGGAAGAAACACCCTAAAGCACACAGCCGGCTTCCCCGCAGCTTTGTCACAAGGTCACAAATTGGAAGATAATCTAGATCTGACGTGATGGTCTGTGTCTGGAAGGCTGATTACTGAATCTTTCTTGGGAAGTCCTGAGTCCAGGCTTGGCCTCATTTGGGGCAGGGAGGCGGGTGGAAACGCACCCACGGACATTTGGTGCGGAAGTGTCATCCTAGGCGGAATGGCAGCCCGGAAGCCTGCGGGTCCCGAGAGATTCTGAGGGGGTCCGATGGAAGTGGAGGATACTCGGGTGGACTGGGGTGGGCTGGGGGCAGCCGGCTGCACCCCGTCGTGAGGCAGAGATGGCTGGGAGGCCGATAGGGCTCGGGCGTCCTGGGTTATTGTGCTCCTGGGGCCTACCATTCGGTGCGTGGGGCTGGGTACGTGCTGCTGCACCAAGGACAGCTGGGACCCCGAGGGGGCACCCATGGGGCTGGAGCTGTACTGGAACGTTCGGCCAGCTGTGGCCAAAGGGCTCTGGATGGGCGTCCCCGCAAGGGCGGAGGCCAGAGCTCCGGCAGAGAACTGGGAACCTGGAGGGGTCTGCTGGGTCCCGGGACTAGCAAGGCTTTGGACCACTTGGAAGCGACGCACCATGCGGGGGGACTGGAGAGTGCCGTGACCTGCCAGAGGGTTTGCCATTTGCGGGCAAAAGCTCATGGCCACAGCCTGCTGGAGGGTGGCGATGGCAGAGCTGGTAGGTGGTTGGCTAGAAGGAGGGAACATGGTCCCATGGGTGGAAAGAGTGGCTGACATGGCCCTGGGCCTCTGCAGGTCCACCAGTTTCACCATCTCCCGGTCGTACTTCACAATCTCCTGAATCAACTCGTTCTCGCGATTGTTGAAGACTCCAGAGTTTAGGTCGTGCTGGACTTTGTGCATCAGGATGGAGTTCTTCTTGCCTGAAAGAGAAAGAGAAGGAGTTCATTTTTACCTGTGCTTCAGCGTACTCAAGTACTATATATACAGTTTTTCCATTCACTGGCCGGGGGGCCTTTTCTGGATTGAACTGCATATTAAAGTACATCTTGTATAAGATATTGAATATACTAATAAAGAATAGATCCCCAACAAAATATCCAGCGGACAGTAGTACTGTGATCAAGTACTACAGCAGAACAGCAGAAAAGATAAGAAGATCAAACACACTGAAAAGACATGCATTAAAACACATTAAAAAAGTATTCGATTGTAGAGCAGCTCTGATATATGTATAAAGTACATATGGCGCATTCTCACTGAACTTAAACTGCTGATGTATATTTAAGTAGACATGGTACATTAAGGTATATGCTGTCAATCCCAGAGGTGTCAAGTAACAAAGTACAAATACTTTGTTACCTTTTTTGAGTGGACATTTTGGTTATTTAAACTTTACTGGAGTAATTATTTTTCAGCTGACTTTTTACTTCTACTCCTTACATTGACATGCCACTATCTGTACTTTCTACTCCTTACGTTTTAAAAAATAGTTTTGGGTACTCAGTTGGTATTTCATTTTCAGCTTGCATTCATTCATGTACATTTACATTCCAGTAAAGGGTATTGGTAACATGCCTTTAAAGTTTGCACCATTACAATACTTATAGACAACTAGTCATCATATCTTCCGCTCCATGAAACGCATGTTAATGTTCAGTAGGACACAGATATGCTTCTTTAATATATTTGGATTGAACTAAACTACATTCATGTTCAATGGGCGTATATGCGGCTGAAACAGGAAGCCTAGTGCATCCCAAATTTATCAACATTAACATTTTAATATAACATTATAGTCATTATGAATTTTAGAAGAATGTTTTTTTTGGGAGGTGGGCCAGTGCACTATAGGCCACTTTGGTTCGACATTACTTTATACTTTAAGTAGTTTTAAAAGCAGTACTTTTACACTTTCATTTGAGTAAAACGCTTGAGTTGATACAATTTTTAAACCCTAGTATCTATACTTCTACCTGAGTAATGAATGTGAATACTTCTGACACTTTTGATCAATTCTGTATTGCAGTCTCTGTGAAACACAAGCTGCAGAAACACTTGTAAACACGTACTATGTAGCGGTGGTCTAGATTCCGCCGTTATTACACAATTGTTATTACTCCACTTTTATTGCTTTTCCACTGCCGAGCAGACCAGTACCAGATGGAGCTCAACCTGCAGCTCAAACGAAACAACTACAGCATGACTAAATTCACGTACAGTCTTTCTCATGGCTTATATGTTTATAGACATTTCAACTCCTGCATCAGTTTCACTGACGCAAATATCATTTCTCTTCTGCTCTCAACAAGTCATCCCATCCTACATGCAGCAGGTGCCCCACCCAACACAGCAGGTAGCAGACTGGAGTGCTTTTCTCCTTATTTTCTGCTGAGTCATTGTGCTGTCAATACTAACATGAGAGGGAGCATGTGGCCATGACCCGCCCACCGCTCAGGCTGCTGAGAGAAAGTAATTCTCCAGCTGAAATGACCTGCCTCCCGCAGACAAGGGCCTGAGCGTCGCTTTCTATCTCGCTCATCTCCCCAGCCCTCTGACATCTCCCACTCCGCTCACAAATAACACAGCAGGGGATTCAGTCCCGCAGCCTCTTTCCCTGTCTTTCGTCTTTCTAAGGTAAACAGAGCAACAGCTAGTGGCACGTTCTGGAACATGTGAACCGAGGTTTGCATCAGCTGTGAAATAGGCGCGCTTGTTTTGGACATGTCCCCGTTCCTATGTATTTCAGGCACCTCGCTGATCCGAAGCATCACTGTCATATTTTCATGACAGCAGCTAAAACCAGCCAACAAAACCAGCTAGCCAATTCTATCACAGCCTTGCTCACACTCTCTCCTAATAGCAGACTCTCTCCTAATGCCAAACAACCAAAGGCAGGGCTCGCGTCGCAGGATGAGCTGTTGCAGTGTCTGGAATCCCAACTCATCTGCTAGCTGAACGGATCATGTATGGAATGTGGCTGCCATGGCAACAGCGGCCGTGCGGGCCCTCTGTAAACAGCTGAGGCGGTCATGTGACTGGGAGTGACATCAGCATCACACTGACCTTGGGAGAAAAGCAGAAGATGTAGAGAGGAGGAGGAGGAGGGCACGGAGGCTTAGCGATTGAGATGTTTACATACTGTCGCCACCGGGTTTCAATTGTAAGAATAAATGAACGGCAAGGGAGATGTTTTTCCAGCACTGATGGGAACTAAGTAAAGGCTTGTTATTGTTATTAAATTAATGGCTTTCTAATTCTATCACATTTTCTGTGTATATATACAAACACATGTTGTATGTGACGTGTCCATGTTATAAGCTGAAGCACAGATTGTTATTCTGGCAGCCGAAAAGAACTGCTCAGATGCTCGCCATATAGTGATGTGTAGCGACTGCGTGACTGTTTTAAAAGTTTTGCTCATTTTATGTTACACACCGCTGCCATTAAAAAGTATGAGTGATCATACATGCATTTTCTGTGATTACTACGTTTATTATGACACAAATTTTAATAGTTTCATCTGACCAATACTTTTGTTTTATGAATGGTAGTCTTAAGCTGCTTTTATTTGCTTGAAACTTACATTTAGATTAAACATACTTAAAAAAAGGTCCCTGTACAGTACCTTGCAACTCATGTGCAACTTAAAACTCAACAGCTATCACAAATTTGAAAAACAAGTTTCATGAAATGGTGGTAGCGCATCACATGATCATATCAAACACGTCATTTCACCTGATCAGTGGACAAGAACACAAAACAAATGTATACAATTATTTTTCTAATTGTTTTGTGTATCAAGATAGAGACAAATACAGAAACGGATGGAATATGGAAATAATGTTGCAGGCAACCCACAACATGCAAGTTCCGCTGTATAAAGTCAGCCTTTCAAACTAGGCCAGTATGAAAAATTATGAACACGAAAAGGGGAAAACTAAAAAAAACAGAGCTGATATTTACACAAGAGTACACCCTCCACAACAGTGATGGTGTGGCTTGAGGAGGAGGAAGTGATAACATCACCAGCATAGGTACCACTATTAAATTGCTAACCATAACCTATTCAACTTGTAGGACAACTCCATACATGTAAAGAAAGCAGTTTAGATAATCAAAACTAAACTTAAATGAGAATCTCCAGTACTGATAAACATTTAAAAAATATGTAAATGACGTGACAGTTTTTAGATACATAGACAGACAGGCAGATATTTGCACTTATTCTTACCTATGCGGTCCAGTCTGTCAATGGCCACAGTCTCAAAGGCTCTCCTCATCATGGGATACTCCTCCAGAACTTCATTGAAGTTGTCCACAGACAGGGAATATAGGCGGCAGTAGGTGTCTGCTCGCACGCTGGCTGTGCGCCTCCCGCGTGTTAGCAGGCAAATCTCTGATAGAGCCAGAGAAATCAAAACAGATGGACATATCATTCTACAGAACTCAACCAGTACTTACAATATATTTTAAAACTTTGCACAAATCATAAAAGCCCCACAATAATAAGAGTACCAAAGTACTTTTGACCTATACTATGATATTTCCTAATAGCAGTGAATAACTATAGTACAAAAATGCAGCCTAACGCCGTATCCTTTTATACCTTCATATCTTTTACTGTGTGAATTTGTGTATGTGTGGGTACACTGCTTATACATCTTTGTGTCCTGTCATTAACTGGAAAAAACTATTCCAGTACTGCAGAGCCAAAAATAACATTAAAGGCTTAGCTTCTCAGCATCATGAGATGTTAGAGTGAGCATCACTTTGATCACAGTCTCTAGTAATTAAGATCTTAATGCTTCTTTATAAAAATAGGCTCTAAAATGTCCTTACACTGTCATATAACAGCCCAGTGTTTCTGCTGCACCTTAATTAATACATCTCATTATCTCCAGCACCAGTGTAGCCAATCCCTGTAGGGGTTACAACCCTACACACTTTGGGAGATACTGTTGATTTACTCAAGCCTGTTCTTCAGGGCTCTTTCTTGCTATAAGTAGCATAGGCAGTTGCTTAGGGGCCCCCTGAGCCTCCAAGGTGCCCCACAAGTATGACATTTTGATGTTTTGTTTGCTTAACATTGTTTCCCAAAATGGTTCAAGGTCTCAGAGAACCCCCCCCACCATGTTAGGATATCTATACAGACAATCACACATAATGAAAGATAAATGGAAAATGCAGTCTCCAATGTACCCAAGTTAGAAGTAATGCTAATGTCAGAAGGTCCTAAAGCTTATATATCTACAGTGATTAATGGGAAAAGAACAATGCAGAAACATGTCCAACATGTCTGTCTAGGATACAAGCAGTCAAGCCACACTTAATTATATATTGCTGAACACTACAAGAAATCCACGTTTGTTGCACCCATATTTAAAACCTTCATATTTCAAAGATGCTCCTTGGATGATTTAGACAAGTTGTTGTCTTTTTAAACCATCTTCTTTATTCTTGCATACAAAATAATACGGTTTAGGGGAGAGGAAGGTGCTTAATGCTCTCAAACATTCGGAACTGGCCCTGCTGCTCTGGTTCCTCTGGTCTCCCGACAGGAGGCAAGGTCAGGGAGCTGATACACCGTGCTGAGAAGAGCCAGCTCAATTATCACACAGTCAAGAGGACGCTCTACAAGTGGAATCCACGCAGCCGGAGATGTGGCCCTGCTTCAAAGTGAGCGCTGGCACAGCTCACTGTCATTGAAGTTGTTGTTACTGCTGCTAGCAAAGGTCTTTGAAGGGAGCATAGTCATCTGCGGATGCAAGTTGTCAAGCTGAATAAACATTTGATTATAGATCATGACTGCAACTTAATTAGTGGAACTTTCTTGGAAGGATCCATGTGTATGGTTGCCAGGACCTTAAGAAGCACAGTACCATGTATCAACCCTTACAAGTTGAGAGTTATTATTTTACTTTTGGTGTACTATGCAAATGTAATTACATAGTCGCATATAGTAAATTTTCCTAATAATTATGTTTGTTTTATTCTATGTACATTCTACACAGTCGAGTCACATTAGCTAACATCAGAGTAACCGCATTGTACAGCTAGACAGCAGCCAGATGGGCTGGGAGACTTAATAAGGTCCTGCTAGGTTGTCACAGCTATCTGGAGCCATGTGACTGCAGTGCAACCCACAACTGCCAGAGGGCGCGTGGGGGAGGATCTATACACGGCGATCTAGATGGTCCAACAAATGCTCAATTGGGTTCAAGTCTGGGGAATTAGGGGTCCAGGGCAGTACTGTCTAGGATGTCTTGGTTATGCTTTTACAACCAATGTCAGTGTTTTCTAGCCATGTGACATGTCACGTTATGCCTTGCTGGAAGATGCCATCTGCCCCAGGGAAGACAATTAGCATTCATACCCAAATTGGTTGAAAGTGCCTTCACAACTTGGCAGTGCAGTGGTGGTTTATTATATACAATATACAATATATACTATATATACAAGCCAAAACTATAAAAAGCATTGTTTTTAAAACTTTTAAAAGGTTATACGAATCTAATCCACCAATCTACCTAATCCTCTCCTCTGTAGCGTATTCTGCCAGCAGCATCTAAAGTGACCACTTATCTTTTCCTGTTTTCTGTGGTCATTCTGGTCTATTGTACTTGGTCTTTATCCACCTGCTGGGCTGTAGCTGCAGCAACATGGGTAAGATGAGCCATATTAAAGCACAGCACTGTTGGAGTTGCTGCTCACCTCCCAAAATAGAGAGGGGGTCTTTTTAGTGACACAATTGAATATTATGAATGTATGGCCTCTAATTTTTCCCAGTTCTGTGTCTACATAGTAGTTTCATCACTACCTGCTAACATGATTCCCAAAACCAGAGTTAGAATCTCTAAACCTATTCTAATATTCTAGCATTCTGCAGAAACATCTATAACTGCTTACAGGTAAAGTCTAGTTTACATTTATATTGCGATATCTTCCTTAATGTCGGTCGACATTAAAAAATAACGGAGCTTATACGCTCATATACTCAGCGTTAAATACAGATACACATGGAGCTTTCTGTCCGCACTCTGTGTTTATTTTGTACGGATACGGAGCGGACGGAGCAGTAGCGCTGCAGATCGTGGGGGCAGTGCAAGACGCCACCACTTTTATACGAACACAGCGAAAGAGAAACGGCGGGACTGTTTTGGTTGTGCCAGTTGGTTAGAAATTTTAACCATGATAGATCTTTGCCGCGGCGCAGAGACAAACAGTCGTTTCTCTTCGTTTTTGAAGTAAATACAGAACTACGAGCTCATCCACCGCCACCATGTTTAATTTACTCTAAACTGGCTTCTACTGGAAGTGTTGCTTAGCAACCATGTTAACGGAGGTGACGTAGTGAATGTGTGTGACAGTGACGGTTATATCGCTTAAACGCAGACATTCCCGCACATAGAGGAAGAATAAATGAGGCTTAAATCAGCCTTAAGTTTATTTAACTCCACCTTGCTAACACAGCGGTGAAACGTACTGTACATTCATGTACTGCTGCCACCGTCAGGTGAAAGGAACAATTGCAACATACCGACAGGCCATTATGGGTGATTCCGCAGCTACCCTGGAGTAAATAATACACATCGAAATACCGCAAAAATTATATCATATATTGAAACATATCTTATAGCGGTAAATACCATTATCGAATTATTGTCCAGGCCTAAGGTGAACAAACTGTTATGCTTGCTTAGAACCAGACAGCCACAACGTTACAAAGACCTTCATTCTTTGGAAAATAATACAAAGGGCTGCCAGAGGGGAATATTAACATATGACCTTGAACATCTGCATGAGGCCATGCATGCGTGTGTGTGTGTGTGTGTGTGTGTGTGTATGTGTCTGTCTGTCAGATGTGATATTTAAACCTCAGTTGAGGAGATTAATGATGCTTGTTGCCTATAGAAGAAAACTACTGTGTGTGAATGTTTCTCACTCAACCTCGCTGTACATTTCTGTCTGTCTTTCTGAACTAAGCGCGGTTAAATGAGGCTATTCTGTCTAACCTACTCAAATGCAATTTTTTTCCTTAATATTCTTCTGCCACTCCTCTGTTTGCTTTGTGTATGTGTTGGTCTGCTAGTGAGCAATGAGGGGTGAAATTGGAGGGATTCTCTTGCTGTGAAAACAATTCAGCTTTCAGCTGTGCTGAGATAAAATGTGTACAACTGCAACAATAAACACAGTTTTAGAAATGTATACTTGCATGTTATAAAAATCCAGTTGATTTCTGGCTCATTCAGATTTCCATGTAAATATATTCTATCACCATTACTGGAAAAACATGGATAGTTCAAAGAAGGAACCTAAGCATAAATAGAATTTATGGCCACTGTGAAAAAGGTTTAAAGGAGTCTCATGAGAAAGTGAAGCCACTGGATTGTTTAGTTTGAGGCACAGGCAAGACAAAGTAATCAAACAAGAGCCATGGAAAATTAGGCTGGCATCCTAATTAAGTCCTACTCAGTGATGCACTGTAAAGGTTGGCTACTTAATGCTCTAATGTTTTTTTTTTAATAGGGGAATCTCCACGGCTGACATTACAAATTGCACTGTCATCGCTATCCGGCTGGACTAATTAGGTGTTATTAATTGGCCCTGTACGCTTTGAATCTGCGGCCTTGCTTTGGTACCCCTGGCTGCAGGCCCATTCACAGCCATAGTGAACTCCTGCTCTTTCTCAGGCTGTGCCCTAAACACTCTGGTAAAGCTGTTTTACGGATCAACAATGCCAGCCCCAACAAATGAGCTTGGAGGACAACCCCTTAAAAAAATTGGGACGAAGCTCGCTGGAGGGAGTCACGCTGAAATGCCAGCGTTGTTTTTCTCTCTGGCTCATTAATGGTGTAATGTGAGTGGTTTGGAGATAAGTGGAGGTGGGAAGCAAAGCAAGATATGACAGTCAAAACAGTCATTGTCTTTTGAAGTTTACCAAAGCTCTAATCTCATTTTCACTGAGCTATGTGTGTAGAAAATATGAAATACTAAAAACAAGTCTCCAAACCGGTAATACAAGCATTTTAAAACATATAAGCCCTAAATTCCAGGTTTATTACTAAAGGTGTATAATGGGGTTCAAAACTATAATTTATAATAATTTATTATATTTTTATTATGTTATATTCATTTATACCCATTTTTTGTCCATCAAATACCCACCATGCATTATGCACATATGTCATACAACCATAGGGGAGGCCCCACCATTATGATAAATCAATGCACCAATTCAGAAGCTAATAGTGACATGATATTCGGTTTCCTGGCAGTTATGTTTTGCTGTCTGGCTTCCTCAGTCTTTAAACCAGAGAAACTTTGCTTTTTATCACTGTGGGAAGTAAGTAGGCATGCTAACAACAGAAGCAATGGTTACACTGCTGGCCAGTTCCCCTTTGAGCTAATTCATTAAAGACTAATTATTCACTAAGTACTATGAGTATGAGAGTTCTGCTAGTCTTTACCTCCAAAGTAAGATCCATCAGATAACTTCATGCCTATGTTGCCTTTGGTAAGGACGCTCACGACCCCGTGTTGGATGAAGTACATCTTTTTGCCGATTGTTCCCTCCCGAACAATGTAATCCCCCGGCTGGAAGACCTCAAAGCGGAGCTTCGTCAACATGGCTGTCACAAAGTTGGGGTCAGCATTGGCAAACAGTGGCATGGAGGCCACCAGCTTGCGGCAGTTGAAGTTCACAATTTCCTGAAAGGGAGAGTCACTGGTTAAGATCAGATTAAGCAGTAGCAAATATAACTTTGTTATCTAAATAGGACATTCAGTCAGCCATAGCTTTTATACTATATAGTACTGTGCAAAGGTTTTAGGGACATTATATTTAAAAAAGTGATTCCTCTAGACAGGAAGCTTTTATTTGCTCAGCAAAACACTTGATTGTTTTTAAATATTCAAATAGTTTTAATACAGTGAGCAGTGGTTTTTCATATGTCAGTGTCTTTATTTAACCTTTTCAAATATTTTCCTTGTGACAATACAGTATTATTTGCAATTACCATCTAATACCTGCTGACTACTTAGTACTTCATGAGGCTCAAAAAAGATTGCTGGTGAAGGAATTTAATTTATCCAATGTCTGAGATCTGACATCTGGAACTAAACTTAGTTCATCAAACTGACTTACAAGATATTATCTACTTCTTTCATATATACATTGCTGTTACATTTTATTCCAAGGAATCTTGGATCACTTCTATTGGACGATTCACCATGCATTATAAAGGGTGGCAGGTATTAATTTCTGACTGTTGAATACATTTATAGCAACAGAAAAAACTTCCATTAGAAAGTTGTCATTACAATTAAAAGGGCATTTAGACTTCTAATTATCTGAATGATGAATGTAAAATTTTACCTCTCTTAGTGGCTCATTTAGCTCCTCTAAAATACTCTCCTCATCAAACATCTTGCCTTGGTATCTGTGCTCATAGTAATCATGAATCTTCTGCCGGAAGTCCGCTGGAAGTTTGTGAAAGGACATGTACTGTTCCACTTGTTTGTACTGCGGAGAACAAAGGAAACACAGCGTGAAGGTTAATCAGCGTTACATGGCATGTTTCGTTGGAGACATCATTTCTGTATGTCAGAGCGACAGCTTGTCAATTTCCATCTACCATGTTCACTAGGGCAGGAAGCGTGCAGCTGATGATTATTACATACAGATAAAGCTACATAATTGAAAAGACAAGCCTGCTTTCCTGTATGGGCTTTGTTGCTATTTCAGAAGGCACTAGAGTGGGTTATTTACGGTGGATGTGGTAGACTCTAAAACATGTGAGATTCTGACGTTGGCAAAGCAGAGGTACGCAAATGAAGGAAGTGTTTTTCTATTTCTGTTACCCTGATAAATAGTTAACCACCTACCATTTGCTGGTGCGCTCTGACTATATGTCTCGGACAAAGACCCAATACGCCATGCTGCAGCGCAAGAAGTGGAACAGGGCAAAAGTTGACCCGAAGTGTTTTTAAGGCTTGAACTGGGGTGAACTGTTGCTTTTGCTCATCTAACCTGGGTTTGTTATGTTTGTATAATAAAGGTTACCACTAGAAGTGAGGTTTTATATTTGTACTGGACTCCCCAACCTGTCCCTCCCTTTCCTATAATATGGCTGGGATGTTCTCTGCTTTTGCCTCAGTACTTGTCCCAATTTTATTTTGGGTTTCACATTTTTGCTTCTTTGATGGTGAGGATCCATCCTCCTTTGTTTTTTTCTTGTGTTTTATCTCTCCATTTGTGAAAATCTCACCTTCAATACTTAGAAAATAATAAAGCTATACTCACTGAACTAAGTCACTAATAAAACAAACTCAAAAAGCTAAAAAAGATCCAGAAGACTCATCGGATAGAAGAACAGGTTCTTTTTTCTTTGTTTCCAATAGAGAATGTCTCTGAAGTTAGCACTAAGGTACACTCACACAGGTACAAAAATTGTTCACACCTTTATACACATCTGGGTGGGTGATGTAATGTTACCCCTCATTTTTGTACTTTCCACACATTTAGTTTAATACCATTTTATCCAAAACAATCCCAAAAAACATCCCCACAATAGGGTACCATTTACCACGATCTCCAAACTGAATTCTCTTTTTACAAAAACCTGCCTTATACTAATCCATGCCAGGTCACACTGACCTGTCCCTGGTACAACTCTAGATTTTTACTGCACCCTCTGTATATCTCAGTATAATCTGTGTTTTTTGTAATTTTAATGCTGGTGTTTTTTTGATAAGAGCATTAAACTATCAAAATATCTGATGCTATCAACTCAAAGCTATCAAAAATTTGGAGTTTTATGCATGGAGCTACTGATAAACATATGCTATGATCGGACATTTCAACAAGGATTCTTCTTCTTTCTTTCTGTTTAACTTACTCTTTTCACTGATCTCTTGATATTTCCGATTTATAAACTTGCTGTGGCTTATGGTAAAGTTTTTCAGAGACATCTCATTGAAACATCAAGGTTACTGAACTATATTTATTTTCATTTTGTTGCTTTTAGGTGCTCGAAGTGGCTAGTAAGGGGGTCTCTTAGAAGGACAATGTGAATTCTAAGCTTTCAGTTGTTTAATTATGCTGAAAGTATGTTGGTTTTACACAGTTTAATCTGTATTGTATTCATAAAAATATGTTTTTGCTTTCAAATTTTGATTTTACAACAGCTTTCAGAAGAAAGGCTGAAGTTCATCCCATCATATTCAAAGTATAGATGATTAAAATGAAATAAATTAAAGAACTATAACTAACTAAAACCAGAAAGGACATTTGAAGCCCTCAAAACTCCTAGTAATATTGAAGGTAAAGCCACTGTGTAAGTGGTCCTCATTATTTTCCTGTCCTCTCTAGAACAGGGCACTGTTTACAGCCCCAGCAGGCCATAGTAAACCATTGGTGGAAGACTGTCTAGTTTCCTTGTAGGTCAAAGGCTCCATATGAGTGGCGTCTCATGAGGAAGCATATGTACCTGTCACTAGACTGTCACTAGACCCAGAGCGGCTTCATTTACTGTCCAGGAGTCACAGACGATCATGACATCCATGCGTCATTCCTACACACTGTCAAAGGTCAGCTTTCCATAAAAATGCCTGCACACTGACTGTAAAACTGATTTCTGCACAGTAGTGGCGCATACTCTATAAAGTACGAATGGATGCTATCGTACAGCTAAAGGTTACGGCTAGATATAATTACTGTAAAGATGTTTTGTTGGAAGGATAAAGAGGATTATCTGTAACATGGCTGTAGTGATTGCAGTGGTTAAGCTTTAATATAACCTCTTGCATAATCTGATGAGTTTGGCCTTGAGTTTGATGCCAATCACAGTTTTCTGAGCGCAAAGCAGAGTGTATGAATTACAATAAGGCTGGGTCTGAAACCTGTCCAGTAGTCCTTTATACTGTACAGCCTGTGGGCATGGCTACAGGCAAGCTACATGGTGCTCGGTTAGTAAAATTTATTAATAAAGTACTAAACTACAGAACTGTGACCATTTATTTACCAATTAAACGTTTGATTTTTTCGTTTAGTGTGTTACGTGCCCTTTTGTGCAGTTAGAAATCCCTCGCCACAGGGACGAACTCTCTCACAAACAAACCACTTTTATTTGATTTAAAGCTGATTTAAACACTTTGTTGGAATTCCAGCTCTGTTATTTGGTGATGTAATAGAATATTACTGCTATTTCACAAATATTATTATATGCAGAGTATTGTGACAACATATTGTTACATATAGCCATTTATTGTCTTTTTTCAACTGCAAATTATGTCCCTTAGGGAAAACTGTTAACATTTGTTTTATTTAAGATTTATCTAAGAGTTTCCAGACTGTTAATCTCATTTCACTCAATTTTATAGCTTCAAAATGGGATTGTCAAGCAGCAGCTGTTATAAAAAATCTTACCTTAAATGTATATAATTAAATATCCAAATATGGCATCCATGTATTTGATATGATATTGTCATGCAAAATATTGTGATACTATGTGCTATATGGTCCCCCCCAAATAACTAGCACTAAGTACTTAGTACTTAATGGACATCATGAAATAGAAAATCATGAAAATCATAATGAGGAAGAGAATGTTTATAATTGTAATGTGTTATTTGATAGAAACAAGCAGTAATGTTATGATTTAAATTTGAAGAATAAAAAAATACGAATAAAAGTAGCCTAGAACAGCATACATCTACTTTAGATACTTAATAACTAACATATAAGCGAGCAAACAACTAAGCAAACAAAACAACAACAACAACAACAGTACCACTAGCATATTCAATAAACCTTCTAACATGAACATAGAATGTCCCTGCCGACTTCTCTCTTTCTCTCTCTTTCTTGTTCTCTCTCTTTCTTTGGCCTTAAGGAGTTTTATGCTCAGTTTGATCCACTAAGTGAGTGAGTCATAGACAGAAGAGAGAAGAGGGGGAGAAAGGGAAAGGAGAGGAGAAAAGAGCAGAGGAAAGGAAGAAAAGAGTATAGGAGGAAGGAAGGTAGAAGAACAAAACAGTAAAGCAGAAAGGGAGAGATAAAAAGAGAGGTAAAAAGAAGAAGAGACTGGTCAGGAAAAGAGAGAAGAAAAGAAGTGAAGAACAGAAAACAGGAAAAAAGAAGGCAAGAGCGGTTAGAAGAAGACACAGAGGAGCCTCCAGAACTGGAAGGTTTCCTGAAGTTCTTTTGGTAAAGTCTTTATCAGGAAATGTTTAAAAGAGGCTCAAGCAGTAATTCTAACAGAGTCCAGGTAATTGTGTTTGACTCTTCAGCCGAACCCCTGTTCTTATCTCAGGCCTGATTGAGTGAAGCACAGAAGAGAAGGTAATGCTGATCTGACCGAGAGAGACAAACAGTAAATTACTCAGACTTTCTCCAGCTTGATAAAACTGGCTGGACCTGCTTGTGTTTGGAGTTGGGACTTAGTGTCACTGCAGTAAAGTGTCTCCTTTGATTAAATTAATTCATCTTCAGAAGTCCAGACTTTTTACTAACTACAATTCTCATTCTGCTATTTCTTTTGAATATAATTACACAATTGCATGTTAATTAAATACTAGGTTTAATAAGGAACTACATAGACTTTTAATTTACATTTTATATCAACAGGCTTCACATTACTGGGAATGCAGACACTTCAGACTGCAGCTTTGTAGAGCCAAATAGAGTATGCAAGGTGCAAAATTCATCTAATGCTGTTCGTTAGGAAATAACAGACATTTAAATGCAAAACGTTGAATTACAAAAGGTAATTGTTTAACCTGCTTTACCCACAAAACACTGAGCTTCTTCTTAATTAACTGATGAAGGACTGGTCTGCCTCAGGGTGGCGCTTTTGCAAATTGGTTCACCCTGTTGGTCGTTCATAGCCTAGTAACTGCAACTGTACCTGAAATACTTTACAACTTGCATATGTGTAAATCTAAATAGTGCCTTGATGACAATAGAGGAAATACGTTCAATCTTAATGTGTGGATGACCACATTCACCAGCATTTGCAGAAGAAGAACTGTTGAACCAATTAGCATCGCTATGTTGAGCAAGAAAGCAGCCCGCCAACGCTGCAGAAAACAGTTACCATGGGACCCCCAAATACCAGAGGGAATATCACACACGGAGACTAGGATAATGTTTTTCTATTAACAGTTAAAATATATTTATTTTACAAACTGGCATGTTAGCACTTCGTCCTCTGAGGAGGAAAAAGCACCTGTGGAAGGCGATGAGTCTCCAGTGTTATCAAGTGTTACCGGTTAGCTGTAGGTTTAGCTTGTTAGCTCATCTGAGGCACGCTCCGTTGTGTTACTTACACTTAGTCATTTTAGAATCATTTGTCGTCTTTGGTGGTTTCAAGCTTTAGACACTTACATGCCACTTATAAATTAAACTCAGTCATAACATCTGTAAGCATCTCAACTTTGTGGAACAAGTTTTTTTTCAGGCTACGCTTAGAATAGCTGGAGGTATATATTAGTGTTGAAGTTGTTTAATAACAGACTTTCTTTTCTTATGACACCATACCAATGCACAGGAGAATTAACTTGTACGTGACATTAGCATTGACTGCTATATAATATCTTTCTGTATCAATAGGGAAAATGTGGATAGAACAGAACGTACTGGCTTTGTAGCATTTTTGTACACCATAGTAGTGTCGAGTTTTGAAAACATCTTTCATTTTTGTCATAGACAAAATCAGCTTAGACCTGGAGCTCCTGATACGGACAAAAGGCAGACTACAAAAAGACAACACAACTTGTCAGCCATCAGAAAGAAGATGTATGACATACTGAAGGTGCACAACATATTGAAATACTTCTTCTTTCAGCTTATTCCCTACAGCCACAGCGAGGCAACTCGCATACTAGATTTGGTTAAGCATTTTACGTCGGATGCCCTTCCTGACACAACCCTTGCCATGCACCTGGGCTTGGGACAACACACACTCACACTTATTAGAGTGACCAATCAGCCTAACACGCATGTGTTTGGACGGTGGGAGGAAACCGGAATACCCGGAGGAAACCCACGCAAGCATGGGGAGAACACGGGGGCAAAATGCTTAAATACTCACCCATTAACAACCACTTTAACAGACCCATAACTAACCAGAGTACTGTATATTACTATTTTCCCCTGTAATCATTAGAATGTAGGCTGAATTTGTCTTATTTACAATGGTGTAGTCACGTGAACTGAGACACACCTGGACCACAGCCTTGCTTTTAGAACGTAGCTTTCATTGTTATTGATCCTGTTGAGCAGAACAAGAGTCATGACTTTTCCTCCTAGCTGTAGGATTAGCAAACGGGCCAGGGCAAGAGTGCGTACGGATAAGGAAGAAGGACATTTTGGAAACCTCTTGGCTTATTTCCCTCAGACAAAGCTCTTATCCAATTGTAATTAATTAAGATTTAATTAGATTAGGATTTGATGCGGATTACAGAAACAAAAGGTTTCATGAAATTGTTTTATAATAGGGATTTCCATTATTTCACCCCTGAACATCAGCTCTCTCTGCCAGAGGGGATGATGAGTAATACCCTGTGTATCTGTGTGGGGGGAGGGGCGTGTGGGGGGCTGCGTGTGTGGGTGTGTCTGTTTGTGTTTCTCTTGATACACACTCCACACTCCACGAGCGCACACACAACCGCTGAACGTCACTGACTGGGTAAAAGGCCGAACTGCACGTATAGCAGTTTTTCAAAACTTCAGAAACAACCAGAATTGTGAGCTATCACTGTAGTGAGAGAGAAACAGCCCTCGAGAGAGCATGTGTGATATCTGATTGCTTAAAAATGAGAACGAGGTGTGACCTTCAAAAGCCCTGCCGACCGCCACCGTTCCTGAACGGCTAAACATCGCCATGACAACCTCCTCCACATCTGCTGCAACACCCACAGCATCTTCATTACCATTTCCCTTTCTGCTCTATATTTCCTTTCTTTTTCTCTTTCTTTCAGACTAGAAAGCCTTATCAGTTTCAAAGAATGAAATTTCAGAAGAAAGAAAATCTGGGCTAATGCAGATTGTCTGGAAGAAAATACTAGGCTTGCCCACAGTCTAGTGGTGTCTCGTTGTTGCACAATGTTGCACAACATTTCAGAGGTGGTATCATATCATTATTGGTGTCCTGCCCTCTCTGTGTCTTTTAGATGTCATTCTATGTCTTCTGCTTTTTCACAGACACATGAAAAGGAGGTCAAATTACATGCCAGGGAGGTCATTTCACCAATATCTGTTAGTAACTCGCTGCTGAAAACATAAACCTGCCACACACCAACTAGAGGGGACCCCTCGGCCTCAAGGCCTTCAGAGAAGGTTTAATGAATTGTGTGTACATGCCTGTAATATATTATTTATTGTTACCCAATAGAATCATGTTCACATTTCAGTGTTAGTTCTGAACTGTAGTTAGGTGGTGCAGTGGTCAGCACTGTCACCTCACAGCAAGATGATGCGGGTTTGATTCCCGGTCCGGGCCGTTCTGTGTGGAGTGTGCATGTTCTCCCCGTGCTTGAGTGGGTTTCCTCTGGGTACTCTGGTTTCCTCCCACACGTCCAAAGACTTGCATGTTAGGTTGATTGGTCACTCTAAAATTGCCCATGTGCGTGAGTGAATGTTGGCCATGTGATGGACTGGCGAACTGTCCATGGTGTACCACCCTGAAGACCCAGTGTGTTGTATTAATCACCAAACATAATAAGGAAGTTATCTTGTGATTTCCAATGGGTGGGACCAACATCAAAGAAGAGAAGACCACATCCTGGACAATTCTAATCTACATATGTAGAAACAAATGCATTTAAAAATCTTTTCAATTCTTGTTCAGTCGTGCCAGTCTGTGTGGTAGGTCCCCACATATTACCGCTACCGTAACAATGTCTTGTATTTAAATACATCAACGACGCTGATGAAATGAGATATAAAGCAATTTTAAATCATTTTTATTATGAAATGTACACAAAATGGTATGTAAAGCGAATTAATCAAAATGTTTTGAAACAACAACAAGGTTCTACAACATCACAATTTTGCTGCCTTATCTGGATACTCTCCACTGTCCCGATATTTGAGGACATACATTGGGACTAACTTCATAAATGAACTGCTGTTTTGATATTTCAGTAATTGTGTGATACAGACCCCCATGATAGAAAGCACTCATGTGTTTTCCTGCTGAACTGAGACTATATGATCAAGTTTCTGTTTACCTTGAAGAAAAATACAATCAAGGAGCTTAGCCTTTAAAGGAGGCCCTTCTGTGACAAAAAGCAGTGCTCCTGTGGAAACAGTGAGAGGGCTGCTGTCAGGCTTTGAGGGTTTGACCTGTGACCTCAGTGTGTGTGAGTGCTTTGGTTATGTGACAGAGAGGAGCTTATTAATGTGCACACTCACGTCTTCACTCGGCTACTGAACAGAGGAACCTCCTTATATAAGCCAGTTAGGACTCAAACTGAAACTATTCAACCCTAGACATTATTCACATCTCACACTAGGCTTAGAACTTTACATACTCAGACTGACAGGTTCACGTTCAAGTTTGTGAACCCTTCAGCAGTATGTGCTTTCATTTCTGAATGAAAGCTAAAATGGAATCTTCATTTAACTCATAACAATAGATAAACAAACACACCCGGACAATTATACAGTTTTTTGTCCAATTACTCTAATGTCATACAACATCATATGTTTTGGTTTGTAAAAAAAATTAAAAACCTTTACAATTAGTTTGGCACAGGTGACAGTTAGGTTCAGGAGATTCAATCAATCAGGGCTGTGTGTGGCTGATCCTACTCTGTTTAAAAAACATCAACCTGATTCTTGTCACCATCAATGTCTGGTCTTTACCACACATGTGTTAGCACACGTCATGTCTCAAGTTAAATGGGATTTCTAAAAACCTTTTAGCCAAAGAAAATTAGCCAATTCTCATTAGGCTGGAAAAAAGTTCCAACATAAATTCTCTCTGATCCACTGTCTGACAGATACAAATGAAAATAGTGTGCAGATAGTATAAAACATGGAGGACTTTTAACACCAATGTTACCCTTTCCAGTAGTGGTCATCCAACAAAAATTACACTAAGGCATGTAATATTAAGTGTGATGACAAACAACCGCGAGATAACATGTAAGAAACCTCATCCCAACTGTGAACACACAGTGGTGGTAGTGTCATGGCAGCTATTTGACCAGAAAAGTCTACAGAGGTATGTTTGAACATTGAACCTTTCTTGAATTGAACCTGGTGGGTAATGCAGAAAGACAAAGATCCAAAAACCCTGTTAGCCTACAAAGAATAATTAAGGCAAAAGCTATGTGTTTTGGAAGTCCAGACCTTAACAGAAGTCCAGACCTCGAACAGAAATGGCATAGCAAGTCCTAAGATGCAGCATTGATGTAAGAAAGCCTAACAACATAACAGAGTTGAAGCAGTTCTATGAAGAGGAAAGGGCCGAGATTCCTCCAAGGAGGTCACATCTGTTCCTGAAGGTTTACATACTTTTGCCAACAAAGACATTAAATGTTGGATCATGTTGGGTCACAAGAATTTAACTCATCACACTCCAAACACATGAAAACAGCATTGTTTTATGAAACAGAATGATAGATTATAACTCATATATTCATTGTGCCTCAAAACAACCAAATTAAAGTAATATTGGAGTAATAATGGAGTAATATTAATATTTTAACCATAAAGATGACTAATTTTATAACAGTATGATTTCAGTTTAGACATGTAGTCAGACCTTGAAGTTCAGAAATCAGGTTTTGATTTCCAGAAAATTTGAAAGAAAATCGGTACATTAAGACTAAAACACAGTGAACAAGTAATCAGTGAAGCATGTTTTCTTTTTGACCTCATTTGTTAAAAATAATTAAACCCAAGTTAAAAGGTCAGTCTGGTAAAAATCTTATTTTGAGACCCCTCACCAACAGTCATAAACAGAGGTCAATCTAAAAACTCTGTCTATCATGTGCCATTTGGACTTAAAATGATGAGTTTCAACAAAAGATGATGAGTTTATATTTCATATTTTATATGTAAGCCTGTTTTTATAATGTACAAACCGTCATGTAACTGTACTGTAACTGTAATGGCATGAAAGTTTTTTGTATTACGTAACCCAGTCACATGTACACAGGTTAATACCCAACCCTATTCATATGGTATATTTTGCTTTTACTCTCAGGAGTGTCTTCCTTGGTATGAGCAACAGGTTTTGTCTTAATATTTGACTCCAGTTTTTGTATATTAGCATATTAGTTTATTAGTAAAATCATATTTCAAACATCTTTTGACTTAAAGGTGGTGAAAACATTACAGCCAGGCTGGAATAAGAACGTAGACATAAATACTCTTATTTATTGTCACACCTTCTAAGGGTTTGAAAATGTTAGTTTGCTATAGCAGTTTTAGCATTAGTGATATTACTACTCAAACACTGAAGAAATTACACATTAGCATGTCAGCTAGCTTACAGAGGAACTGTGACCTTGTTGTTAACAACACTAGACACTGTACAAAACTATTCATATTAACATAAAATATGCATTAACTATCTTGATAAGGATGAGAAAAAAATGAGTATTTTATTTAAGAGGCAATATAAAGATTACAAAGGTAGATTTTGTCTATGTTTTTACTCGGAAATGCAGCCACTGATGTAATGTTTTTCTTACCATGACTACTTTGTGTCAACTTCGGAAGTGTAAAAGGGGTCTATTATAAATGTATAATAAATGCCATATAGATTGTACTACCTTGTTGTATTGATATGAAGTGACTGATCAATAGGCCCCAGTAAAACAGAGAGCAGATGTCTCTTGAGCAATGGTAGTTATACTCTGATCTGAGGCAAGCTGTTTTACCTTTTAAAGATGTGCTCTATAAACGTTTATGGTGTGGACACTGTTCCAGAAGCAGTGCCAGCAGTCTGAGAGAGAGAGTGTAATGCCATTACATAATTGCTAATGTACGAACTCTCTGATGTCCTCTGGCGTAGCACTGGACTTTACAGAGCAGCAGAGGCCTGAGATGTGATTGGGTGACAGGGTGGAGGAGTACGAGGGACAGTGTGCTGCTGTCTCATCACATTGCAGTAGACGGTGAAAAGAGGGAACACAAAGACACTCACACATCTCACAAACTGTGGTGAAGTGGAACCTGAAGCCAGCAGACCACCCTACAGCTATAGATAGTCCTCAGCTATGTATATCACTGTGGGCCCGATGTATGTATGAGTCCTGGCACAGTGCAAGGCATGGTTGGATGCGACCATAGTATGTGCCCACAATGCCTGAAATTAACATTCTAAGACAGCTCATGAACTACATAGACTAAATACTCTAGTGAGGCGCAGGGTTTAAAGGGCACAGTGAATCAATGGAGCCATCAGAAAGCTCAACACAAAACAAAAACACAGTGTTGAACAGATAGCAATGTTAATCAATGAAGAGCTTTCCCACCAAACATCATTCTGCAAGGGTGTAATTCTATGGCTGTGCATGCACTGCGGGTACATTTTGGTATCAATAGCAATACTGCTTAAGGGGGATAATTCTAATATAAAATATAAATTTTATACTATAATATAATTTAAACTAGAAGATTCATTCAGTCATTCAGAGTGCCTTGATTATAGAGAAACTTGGGAGTCAGAGCTGTTTAAAGTGGTGATATGACCAATATATAAGTATTTTGGAGTTGACTGATACTCTAAATTTAGCAAAAAATAACAAAAAACAAAACAACAGGATATCCTAATCCCAAAATTAAAAGCTGAACATCTGCCCAATGAAGGGATATTCTATTCTAATGAATATTCAGATCCAATCCTAGCCTCTAAAAAATTAAACACAGAAAATTAATTTATGAAAGCTTTTAAATATGTCTGATTTCTGGGAAACTGTTTTGGTGGTTAGTTGCACAAATGTACATGCAGAATATTTCTTAAGAAAATAAAAGGTACCAAAAAACAGCTAATAGGGGAAGAGGACCACCAGCAACAAGATGGCTGCTCAGTGGGATCTTAAACCAGCCATAAACAGTGTGCTATTGTCAGCTGATAATAACTAAAAGGCACTTATATTGCTATGGTGATATACTTCGGCTGGGCACTACAGTAAACAGCGTTATTCAGAAGTTACATGTCTTTTCAGCATAACTGATGTTTACGTCTTTGTTTCAGAGCTTTGTCTGCTGCCATTGCTGAAGAAAGCCTCTCAACAACATGCCTTTTAACTCCCTAAAGAAATGTAGGCCCGGTTTTAAAATACAGAGGAAAAGAGATGTAAAACCAGCTGCCACAACCAATCAACTGCACAAGTAATATCTCCACCCACTTTTTTACATGGCCTGCCCTCTAATGCATATGCACGAGAATCAGAAGAGCATTTTGTATTTTTCCAGGCACAGAGCACGTACACTGCAAGTCTAGGCTCATATGACATTTTTGTTTAAAACAGTCAAATCAGAATGCATCTGACCAGATAGGCTCAGTACGGCAGACCCTCTGTATATTTGTGTGTGGCTATATGGATGGTGTGTACAAAAACCTAGTCATATACTTACTTTGTGGGCACTTTTCATCCTCTTGCCCCAGCAGTGTAAATTATTGCATTTTAAGCTCAGGCTAAGTCAGAATTAGGATTATGGTTAGGCTAGTAGTGGTTCTGGTTACGGTAAGGATCTGGAAATCTATTTAATGGCCCACACAATTTACACAAATGTGTGTGATTAGATGTGCATGGTTTGGACGTGTGAAAAACTGAAAACTGTATGGAAATACTGTTGTTGCATAGAACAAAAGGGGCCACTCTTAGAAATGTAAACACTCACTTACATCCAGCTCTCATGCCCAGACTGTCTGCAAACTTCCTGACACTGTCCAAATGCCATTCCATCTGCCATGTGCTCAGCATCAGTCATGAGCACCTCTTTGATCCACCGTACTACCATTTCAAACTTTGAAATCACTTCTTATATGAATCATAGTTGTTATTCAAGATACAGCACAGCACAAAATTCAAAGACCATGACAGCAGAAAGTCAACCTCCACTCTTGCTTCAGATATAAAAATATACACAAATGTTTCTGTCTGTCCTTCCACTGTGAGAAGAAAGCTCCATGATATGGGTCTGAAAGGCTGCTCTTTCCGAGCCCTTACGAGAAAAGGTGACAGGTAAAAAAAAAGGACATTTGCAAATCAAACCAAGAAGCCCTGGTGTTCTCAGAACATCATTAAGGTCTGAACCCCAGAGTTCAGACATCAGCACCAGTGAAAGTGTTTGAGGTTACTAGGATTGTGAGAAGCAGAATTTCAGATTTCAGATTTACTTTTATATTCCTCTATGGAAAGTTTGTCTTACAGCATGGTCCAACTAAAATAAACAAAATAATAAGCAATAAAACAGTACACAAAAATAAAGACGCCATAAAAATAAAATGCAGTAAACTAACTTTGCTGCTAAAGTTTGCTAATGCAAGCTGATGCCTATTGGGTTAAGCTTCTGTGTGAGTTATTTTAAAGGGCTCATGCGGACGTGATATAGCAGCAAGGTGTCACCAATTCTATTTACTCATAGTGATGCTATTAATAGCTAAAGGCTGATTTCTACATGTGAGCTGCTAAGAGTAGTAGCAGAGATTCCCTAATTACTAGCCTTCTCTGGCACAATTCAAGCAGCACCACCTTCTCTTTACTCAGCTCTATTCATCCCTAACACAAGAATCATTAGCGCTTGTTTGCTCTGTATCATGGAAACAAAACTGGCAGCTTTCTCCAGCGTACATGTTATCTTGTTCAAAGAATGGCTTTTGTCAGGCTCTTAAGAGCATTCCGCGTGTGTTTCCGTAACCGTCCGAGCGTTAGACACCTCCCCGGCTGTGTGCTGCTCTGCAGCTCTGCTGGATAATGATTAATAAAGAGAAATGTCTGTCGCCTGTGGGGAGGTTTGATGAGCTCTCGTGACAGGCCCTTTGCCGCGCTACGTTACATCATTATTTCAGACTTTATCAAACAATCTGGAGCAGCTGAGCGAGATTCTGGGAAGCAGCCTCTCGTTATGGCGATAGAAGACTGAAGGCCATAATCCAGGTTTAAAAAATGGGGATTTGCAATGGAGAATCCCCATTAACAAGGAAATTCAAACTGGACTTAATCTGAGTCTGGAAACCCACCGCCCACTGAATATCCACTTAGCACTGCACGTGCGAGTTATGACTGGATTTACCTCACTCCACGTGTGCATATTAAACGAACAAGAGTTCGCCATTAGCCAGAGTGGACCATCAAATTTTAATATGCTTTCATTTCTGATCTTTAGAACAGAAAGTCTGTTGTTGCCAGCTAACTCTTAGGTGTACAGCAATCCCTCAAGAAGTACACCAAGCCAACTTATCCACGTCAAGCTTATGCATACGGTCTTATCCCATCAAATGAACGCTTTTAGCATAATCTGCATGTCAGATTTGACCAGCTGGCTATGTCTTAGCTTGCTCATCTTGAAAGATCAGTCCTATGCATAGTGCTAAAATTCAGAATCTCCCAGGCCTTGAATGTGGGCACTGTTTTTACCGTATATGATGACTAGGCTGCTTGTTCCATTTCCTTAGGTAGCAAAACCAGTGAAAAGTCTTCTGCCTTTTTATCTGCAGTGTCTACATCACTGTCACCTCCCTGATTCAAACTGACTGCTGACCTCAAGAAGCCTCCAATAATATTAGAACATACACTCTTTTCAGTTTTCCTGGCGGCCTCAGCTCTCAAGAAAATACAGTCTCTTGAAACCTGCTTTTCTTTGAGGTCGTTCTGTGACCTAGAAAATGCAATGATTACTTCTCTCCAGGAATAAAACATGAAGAGAGAAGAGTCCATGTACAGAGAGAAGTGAGAACCAAACAAAACAACATGGAGATCTGACGGCAAGCCAAATAGCTGGCGACATGAGGAGAGGCGCTGCAAAGCGGGGACACTGCAGTAAACAAATGCCAGATGCCACTATTAGAATCAAAGAGCCACCAATTACTGTGGCGGGAGGAGTGAGCAACGGATCAGATGAGAAGGATGCCAGGTCGGCAAGAATACCCAGAGTTCCCTGCTGTATCAGCGGCCCATCTGAGCAGGCACATCCTCGCTAAACAGGCCATGGCTGCTGCCTTTGAAGCATCTAGATCAAACAAATGATGACACAAGAAACGTCTACAGGTGCGCCTTGCACGAGAAGAACTGTACCGAGAGGTGTCATACCCTTTCAAACATGTGCCCGCCTCAATTTTATTTCCATTTGTTCTTTTACAGAATGATTGTGTTTGAGTTGTATTGCGGTATCGATTTCAATCATTTCTGAGTAGCTTAGTAAACGTTTTCTAGTGCCTTCTGTAAAATATAAGATATAAGAATATGTCTCTAATGTTGAGTTTATTTAATGTTATAATCGTGAATGGCTGCGTCCTGTCAAGACTCTAAACAGTTCTTCACCCTCAAAAAAACTAGACATGCGACACCCCAGATCAAACCTACCTTTTCCTGGTACTGGCGGCGTGAGGAGTCCAAGGACTGGATGAGGGCGGTGGCATGGCCGATGAACATGGCGTAACAGGTGGCTCCCACGATCATGCTGAGCATAGTGAGCCAGATATCAGACATGCTCTCCGGGGCCTGGCGCCCGTACCCGATACATAGCATATGGCTCATGGCCTTGAACAGGGCGAAGGAGTACAGCTCGCTCCATGAGTCGTTCTGCGCAGACAGAAAAGGAGAGAGAAGAAGGAGGGAGACAAAGGTACATTGGGTTATCATACTCGCAGTCATACCCTCGAGCATCACGGACATCAAAAGGTGAACGTAAATGTAGGAAGACAGAAATTGGAATTGGAAAGTGCTTTGTAGTTCTTTCATAATGGTGAACACTTTTTCACAGTGGCCATAAAATACAATTTCCACCTCTTTTTGGAGGCGGTTCCTGGGTTTCACAGATTCCTTCTTCAATAACACTGATTTTCAAAAGGAATCTAAATTAATTTCTATCTTCTTGGATGAGCAAGTGTTTTTAAATGTTGTTTCTTTGAGTTGTGGAGATGTGAAGGGTTCTTACCCCAACCACTTTTACCCTTTATTGCTCACTATCAGCTCAACACAGGGTCACCAACCATTTGTGTCCAAGTTAACCTAATAACGAGGGACAATATTTTGATTATTTTAAATAAAGGTAGTCTTCGTTCCTTGGGGGGGGAGCAGCCACTGCAGAAAGAGGCTACTTAACAATGGCATACATTTTCCAACATAGTCATATCATCACTTTTCCACAAACCACACTCTCTCTATTGAAGCGGTATGGGATCCTTAATTGTCTTGTTAAATTGTATCCACTTTATTTGCATGGTTTTTCTGTACCACAGAATAGACCGATCAAGAATAGCAGCCCCTGAACTGTATCTGAGTGATTCTTTCTCGACTGCCGGGAGCCTGCCCATGTTTCTCACCTCGGCTTCCTCCAGCATGCTAACCTTTGTGTCATAATCTTGGCTCAGGAGGAGCTCTCCGTCCTCAACAAAAAAAAAATCCTCCATGGCTAGGAGTCTTAAAGTCTGCCCAGTGCCCATCCTGATAGATTCATTACCCACACTCTTTTATTCAGCCTTAAAAAGGCAGCCGAGGAGTGCAGCGCTGTTTATCTTTTCAGGCAGGCTTATGTCCAGACACTCTTTCTTTCTTTCTCTCTCTCTCTCTTTCTCTCTCTCTCTCTCTCTCTCTCTCTCTCTCTCTCTCTGTCTCGGCCTCTCTCACACATCTGCATATGGCCTCAGCTGCTGCTTGGAGCCGCCGCTTGCCTCGTTATAAAAGCGGCTGATTTCGTCTGGACCGGCCTGATGGGTTTCTGTGCAAATTTCCCAATCACGAATTTGCATTCTGTTGGCGCGATGAAGGTTAGGCGAGGAGATCAGAACACTGTATCGAGGAGATAAAGTCAAGGAGGCTGTGATTGATTTTAAATGAGGAACAGGGGAAAGGAGAGAGGGATGCTGAGGAAAGAGGCTGATGGGTAATTAGGGAAACTGAGAAGAGGACTTGGGGTGCCGAGACGTCTGGAAAATTGTTCTCCCGTCCTGATGGTGCTCGGGTTCATAGCCCACTGGGCACACAGGCTACAGTGTGAAGGTGCTGGGAGTGCACATGTTAGGCATTACCATTTGCTCACATTCGTGTAAGGAATAAGAAAAAAAAGAGATTGTTTCACAGGCAGACATTAAAGAGGTCATCTCGTCCCCTCAGAGGCTATAACAGAGTGGGTCAAGTTTCTTTGTGGGTTTTTAGCTCTCCAAACCTTCCTCTGGTGCAAATGCATACAGTCATGTAGTAACGTTTAGGCACACGTCTTATTATTTTATTTGTTGAGGCAAATTAAGTGAACAGATTCAGTGTTGCAGAAAGGGAGGAAGCTGAATTCAGGACCGTAACTGTTAAAAATAATATGAAAACATTATGAAATAATAATTTGCATGTAATGAAGACCCATGTGTGCTTGTTTAAGAGTGAAGTTATACTTGCTATATGCTCAGAATCTGCAGTAGTCATGCATGGCTTAGGTGTACACCATCATTCAAACACATGCAGGTTGAGGTGCAATGGTCACAATGGTCAGCATTATTAATGGTCAACAATATGCGTCAGTGGTTTTCTATAACAGTGCGGGTTATATATAAGGTCATATCTCACCTCTTTATATGTTGTGTTTGATGTAAATTAGCAAAAAAAAAAACAACAAGTAAAACAGGTAAACAATTTTGTATGACCTCATTGGTCACATAACTCAGGTCCTTTCTATCACCTTCTGATTCTGAAAAGCTTGTTCATGCTTTTATCTTATTTAGGTTGGTTTAGTGTAATTCTCTTTTTGCTGGTTTACCTAAAAAATCTCTTCAGAGGCTTCAGTATGTTCAGAACTGTGCTGCCAGAGTTTTAACCCGTACATCTCCTCATGCTCATATTACTCCTGTGCTGGAAAGACTGCACTGGCTCTGTTCGTGCCTGTATTGATTTTAAAATTCTTGTACTAACGTATAGGGCGGTGCATGGTACAGTATCTAGTTGATTTGATAAAACACTATACTCCTTCTCGCTCTTTACGCTCTGTTGGTACTCTTATTCTACAGCAGCCGGTCTGTAAACTGAGGTCAGTGGGGGAGCGAGTATTTTCTTATAGAGCTCCTCGGCTGTGGAATGCCTTACCAGACACTATAAAAAACGCTTCTACAGTAGTATCTTTTAAAAAGTTACTTAAGACACATCTGTTTAGTTAAACTTTTAATTGTAATTGATTTTTTGTAATTGATTTTTTTTTTATTCAATTTGTATACATACATTTTTGTATTGAGTGTTTTTATGTTTAAATGTAGTGCTTTGTGTTTGAGAAAGGCGCATTATAAATTTAAAATATTATTATTATTATTATTATAACATATATGCTGCTTACAATTTCAGCACCCCAAATAATACACCTACCTGTGTCCCCAAACACATCCTCCAGACTTTTGATACTATATTACTAATATTACTGTTTATTGTTTACTGTGACTGTTCTGAATTTAACACTGTGTTTAACACTACTTTGTGTTGACTTTTAGATTTTTTGAGTCAGTAATGGTAACGTTGGCTACTAGCAAGCCTCACACAACTAGCAAACCAATAAAATGACGAATTAGCTTATTTACACAAATAGATTCTATTTATTTTCCTGTCTGTGTCTTTTCTGACATGCTGCATTTGTGTGATTATCACGGTGTCTCACTGTAAACCTGCGAATCAGAGCAAAGCTCATCAAATTATTCATGCTCACCATAAATAGTAGGATAGCTTGTTTCTAGGGTTTTTTTTCATGCTCAAAGTCACATACCTTCTGTGCAGACATCAATTTAAAATGATGAATAAATACATAAACACAAGTAGTAGCAGTAGTATTCTCTGTTACAATTTCACTTAAAATCAACCACTGCTGGAGGCAGGAGAAAGAAAAACAGCGTATTAAATAAGAACAGTCAGGTTATATAGTCGCTGTCCAAAGAAAAATATGTATGTTCAAAAATGGCAACTTTACAGAAGAGGACAAAAACCTTTTTAACTTTTAATGTGAGTCAATGAAACCAGATTTTTTTCCAAGCTATCTTGGAGCATTTCTACTGGTCCATTTATCATGAAATATGTGCACAATATGTCGTTTTCAACTGATGTAGAAAAATAAAACTCAACAAAAACTGAGATGCATGTTTTTCTTTGGACAGCGACGATATAATGTATCACTGGTGTATTTAAACCTTATAAACAATTAATCAATTATTAATGCATTAAGTAAGCATTGAGAAGCATCAGCTACCATGTCTGAACATTCTATGTTAATGGAACAATAAGAATGTTTTTAAAAGGCTTACATTAAAGGGAGACTCCAGCCGGACACAGACACACGTGAGAGGAAAAAACTGCTTTGGGGTGGATTTTGGGGGATGAGGTGTTTGAAATTTGTTGTCTACCTGCCTACCTATCTGGCCTCCTTCTGTGTTTACCGGCTACTGAGAAGAGCTAGTGAGCTAGTAAGTGTCTGGTTAATGTTCAGAACATTTTAATTCTTCTCCTAAAGAGTTACCGTTTCTGAGATATAAGGCTTGTGATGTGTTGGCAGCCAAAGGTCCCTGAGGTGCACCAGGCAAAAAGTAAATAAACCTAATGTAATATATCCTTCCTCAAGCTGCCTTTGTTTGTTCACACTGGGAAACTGATCTGGGTCACTGCATGCCGCAGAGATCTATTTGCTTCATCAATAGAATAGATCAATTGGATTGATACTGCTTTCTTGAAGTCGTGCGGGAGACATTGATCAGTTTGCTGCTAGGCCACGACCCACACTGTGACAGTTCAGTAAATAGAAAGAACTCCCAGAGGCACTGGGGCAGTGGCACACTCCTCTGAGCACCATATGCAAATTCCTGACCCTAGTGGCCTTGTGTAAATGCTCTGCTTTTGCCATTTATAACAGAAATCAACGAGCAGCTGCTTTAACACCTGCACACTGGGTGGAATTTCTAACTAATGGGTTTTCTTTTCTTTATACAAGGAAACACACTCAAATTAGTGTCAGCGGTATTTGGCCATACAAGTGGCAGATAATATGTACATTACAACAGAGGAGTTGATGTCAGTGACATAGTCATTAGTCTCAGCCATAGACAGAGAGTCTGATATCTTAAGTACGTTAACAGCCAATCTGTCAGGATTCTGCCAGTTGCATTCTGATAGGCTATCCGCATATATGTACTTCCATGTCATTTTGTACAGATCTGATGCAAATCAAAGTTTTGTTGTTCCAGCTAAGCGAACAGTAATCTCATCCACAGATGCTCCACCCACCCAATATTCTGTTTCCCGAGGGACTGTTTATGTCCTGACTTCATTTACACATTTCATGACAAACAGCAGGCTTCTAATTGGTTGTCTAATGTGTAAGTTGACTTTTCTTTACGTGCAGTAGTAGGTGGTTCTTGGTTTATATCAATTGTAAAAGGTACTAGAGAGTCTTGCAAAGCGAGACTATGAAGTGAGTGTTTAACTGGTGGTATAAATCTGATTAAATGAAGCGACATCTGTACACTAAATGCAGTCTTACCTAAATATACGGCTAATATATAGGTAATGACAGATAACAGAGAACCATTTGATTAAATATAATAATAAAAGCTTGTCCAATGAGTACTATGTGTGAATTTTACTTGGCCTGTGCTTGACATCACAAAATTTTTACTATGTAGTGCACCAAGTCGTATATAGCTAATTTTCTGTCTTTTAGGTGAGGATAAAGTCATCAAGGACTTTATTTTCATCAAGTTCACCAGAATACGGAAATAGTATTTTAATGTATTATTTTTTTAGAATTAGCATGTGCAAAAAAATATAATTATAATTCTATATATACTATATATATAGTGGTCTTTAACAGACATAGGCCCTAGCGCAGCTAGCTTCATGCAAAACTTAGAAAAACAAGTATTAGCAGATCCTGGAGGGAATATGAGCCAAAGAGGTCAAAGCAGGTGAAAATCTAAGCTGTTACTGTAACTACCTAAGCAGGTCCTCCAGGGTAGAGAAGCTGCCATGACCAGCATGAAAGGAAAAGAAAAAAAAAATACATTAAGCTGTTAGCTAGATTTACATGTATCTGAGGCTAGTTCATACACCCCTGAAGATCTGACTGCTCTGAACTTAAAGAGAGAAAGAAGAAACGCTGAAACAAGCACTGTCCATTACTCTTATGTGTTGTGATGGGTCAGCGAGGCATTGCAATGGCTTTCGTAATTGAATAAATAACAGGGCCTAATTAGCTATAATGCATGAGGGCTTTCCTGTGGTGCTGTTTGCCTGTTAGTCTCTGTGTGTGGGCCACTCACAGTGTGTGGAGCAGGGAAGAACTTCATGCAATGAAATATTGTTCACATTTGTGTCAGAGAGAGAGATGGAAAATGAGAGATGGATGAACTATTGTACATTATCCTCATGTTTGAAAAGCTTATAATAAATAAATAAAATAATGTACTAGTACTAAATGATAGCCACGGACAGATGAGAAAATGCTGGGTCATGGATCACATGGATCAAAGAGGATCAAAGGGTTTTATTTTAGTTGCATGGAGCTGTCAGATTAGAATTTAGGTGCTGCATGAATTACACCCAACCCATCTGGTCCTGATTTATATAAGTCAAATTTAAATGTTATTTTGATTAGCTTCATGCTGTAGCACTGACCTCGCCTGTCCAATGTCAAAGCCCTGTTTTTAATGCTCACCTTATGAGAAGGAAAAAGCAATCGCACACAAGCTGTAGCTTTTCATGTTATGGTTGTCATTTCGCACCACTGAACTTGAAACTTTTCCTCTGCTGAAGAAAAAACATCTTATCCTTATCTTTTTCTTTTCACCTGGATGTCTAGCTGTGTTCCTGCCATTCAGTTTTTGTCATGCTTTGTGCTCACTAGTCTGGCAACACCTGTCTTGCTTCTTCTTCTCTGTAATACAGTCATTTAGCTTTTTACAGTTTTGGAGATCCAGATTTTCTTGCAATTTTACTGGACTATCTGAAATGCTTTGCAAAAACCCATCACTGCTAATTTCTCTTAGCACCCCTATGGGTGCTAATATTTGATGCAAAGATCGTTTACATTTTAACAAGTTTACAAGTTTAAAAGACATTATAAAGTTTACCTTATGTGTTGCAGTTTTACAGTCATTCTTTCAGTTCAGATCTGCTAAATAATCTGATAACAACTGGATTTCTACATTTAACTGATTATTTAAATGGGCATCTAAAGAGCATACTCTGCTTGTTTAAATCATATTAAGCACCAGGAATTAAGACATTTGATAAAGAGATCTGGATTTTAGCTCAGTAATGCAATTTCATGTTTGCTCCTACTTGGTGCTCTTTCATTTTGAAACCAGGATACCAGAAATGAGCAAGCAGTGATGAACACAGCAACAAAACACTTCTGGAGTGACACTGAAACCATGGACAGGTCACCAGTCCATTGCATGGCCAACACACCCTCACGCCTTCGGGAAATTTAGAGTGACCGATCAACCTAACATGCATGTCTTTGGGCTGTGGGAAGAAAACCGGAGTACCCGGAGGAAACCCACTCCAGCACAGGGAGAACATGCAAACTCCATACAGAGCGGTCAGGAACAGGAATCGAGACTGGATCGTCTTGCTGTGAGACGACGTTGCCCAACTACACACTTTTTAAATGAATAATCTTTATCTTCTAGATGACCTCTATGAATACTTTTGTGTAAAGTTTTATGTCATATCTTATTCTGTGAGATTACTGGCTGGTTGCAAAGCAGATGCAGACCCAGAGTTTCACTATTATCTAATTACTCGAGTGCATTTCTGACAAAATCTGATTTTCTGCAGTTGCCAGTTTATTAAGTGCATGATAGCACACTCCTTTTTTACCCTTTTCCATATCTGACTGAAACCTGGTTTGACTGCCACTTGCATTCTGCATCTCCACATTAGGCCCTCAGTTCAGCTGCTGAAGGCCTAACCAACGGTAGAGTTGTGTCTGCCTATGTACCATGGGCACTTTTTTGTTTAGAATGTAATTATTTTCTTATTTATTACTAAATAATTACTAACCTATTACTAGCACAATAAAAATGTCCTTGCATACAACTTTCCAGAAATCATTAGGCCTTCTCTGAAGGCTTTGAAAGCCCGGAGGGTTTCCTTTTGCCATCTAAAAACAAGGATTCCTAAAAGGTCTTTGGCATGACACCTGGTTCTCTGAAAAACCTTTAACTGGTATTGAACCATTACATCATATAAAGGCCATTCACATTTGATGAACGTTCTTCATACTCATTTGCAAAAATAGATCTTTCACAAATCATCCATTGAAAGTTCTAAAGGACCCACACATTGTTCTTCTATGGAATCCAAAGAACCCTTGTTTATTTTTAAGTATAGCTTACATAAATAGCAAACATCACCTTTATCTTTACTGTTTTAGGTTTTATTTGGAACACCACTGGGAGCGGCTGTCACTTGCTTTTCTTATATGAGCTAATGTGGCTGAACTGTTTTACTCCTGTACAATGAAGAACCTGGAAGCAGCCAGGCATTTCAAGTGAAGACACGCAGAGACAGATCATTTAACGCTGCGTCACTCGTTTAAAGCAATCCTCTTTCCCAGAGCTGCTAACCCTGATTGGCAAATGATCACAAACACTAGTATGGCCATACTTCTAAATGAATGATATTATTATTATGATGTTTATTCCACATCTACATGCAGAATGCAGAAATTCTATAGCTTAGACTGAGGTCTGGGTCCTTCAACATTGACAGAAGTTTTCAAGAACAGTGCTGCAGCATCGTCATTAGGACAGAAAAGCAATAGGGCAGTTTCAAGCTTCAATCTCAGAGCTATTTCTTTGTTTGTGTGAGCATTCCTTTTAGTTTGCTGGAGCATTTAACAATGCTGCAAAGGCAGGAACTGGATATTCAGTAAGGATCTAACGTTAAAGCAGTGTAAATCTTGGTCAGATATCATTTTACACAAACATTTTAGTCCAGAACTAGAATATATAGTTGTGTGCCATTTAATGAGAATGTCATACATTGCATATGAGTTCCATTATCTTTAAATTTTAGGCCATACCAGAGTTATTACGCTGTGCTGGAAAGAGATGAATAGCAGATGGAGAATACAGGCAGGGAGAAGGTGGGGCGGGGGGCATTAAGAGTCTGGCACTGGCAGGCCAAAGTAGGTGAGAGGAGCAGGTGATGGCATCATTCCCCCCCACCATGCCATGAGATTAACACTGTCAAACACTGATGGCATCAGCTGAAGTGATTTTCATACTTGGCTGTGACACTTTGTCACAAAGAGATCAGTGTAAAATATGTTTTCTAGCAAATGGCCACCTTTTACGATGATACAGAGGAAACTTGCTACTTTGTCCCGTAACACGCTGTCATTAAGGGCTAACATTCTCTTTTCAAAGTACCATAAAGATGCATAGCCCATCTTTAAACAACAAATTCAATTAATATCTTCTAAATAAATTCAATATCTACAAATACCCCAACCCTAAATATGAACACAACCCTAACCCTAACTTTAAACCAAACCAAAACTTAACTCAAACCATATCTACATTTAACCCTAACTGTAACCTAAACCCAAAACTTTAACCTATCCTTGACTTTAACCAAAAACCTAAACCTAACTTCAACTTAAAACCTAAGGCTGAACCTAAACCTAACTTTAACTCAAACCTAAAATCGACCAAAAACCTAAGACTAAACCTAAACCTAACTTTAACTCAAAACCTAAATGTAACTTCAACTAAAAACCTAAGCCTAAACCTAAATCTAACTTTAACTCAAAACCCAAACCTAATCCTAGACTTAAATTCAACCCAAAACTTAAACTTAACCCTAATCTTTACTTCAACCCAGATTTTAAACATATCCCTAAACCTAATTCAATTTTAAGAGTTGTAGACCGTTAAGAATTTTTCAGGAGACAGTTTGTGAACAATATGATATCAGTAGATTATCTTTAGGAGACTCTGAAACTAATGTGTGATCAGTAACGTCTGGAGTGATTCCACTAAAGAATTATTCATGATTTCTTAAAGAACTATTTGGATTAAAGAAGCATTTTAGTGATTGAGACATATGAGAGTATAAAAAAGAGCCGTTTAAAGATATGAAGCTCCTGCACTCTAAAAAGGATTCTTTACACAATGTCGCGGAGGAACCACTGTATGTTCCCTAAAGAACCTCTTAGAGAAACATGAGTGTGGGTGAGTAAGAGGTTGGAAGAGGTTCTTTACACCTTGTACAGTCAATGTTAGTTGGAAATCAGAAAACCCTGTATGTCACATATTTGACTGAAACTCTCAGGCTACTCAGGTGCAAAATAAATAACTGCAAGATTTCTGTTCGTTAGGATTTCAGGATGTAGAAATAAGTACTACAATATTTTGGTGTGTTTTCTGTAGTTTCTGAAACTCAATTGATTACTTGTTAAAGCTTAATATTAATATAACACTGGTTAGCAGGCTAGCTTGTTAGCATCCACAATATTCTCTTTTATCTTACACATTCATTTTCCAGACCTCAGGAAAAAAAGATGTTAGGTTAAATCCTGTATGATGATAATCATTCAATGATTGAGGCAGAAATGGACTGCGTGTGATTGCTTGCTTGTGTGTGTGTGTGTGTGTGTGTGTGTGTGTGTGTGTGTGTGTGTGTGTGTGTGTGCACATCACCTATCATTAGTTGTCTACTTTACAGACTCTTCACAGCCCAGCAGAAAATTAGACAACATCACAAATACAGACAGATATTTGAAGTACCTCAATCGTGGTAAGTTGAACATGGGATTTCAGCATAAGTGAGTTAAAATAACTCTTTATTTGAATAAAGAATAACTGATTATTTGATTATTATTTCCAGAGTGAAATGAGAGAGTATAACAGAGATAAGAAAGGCTGTTGTTCGCCCACATCCATGTATGTGCAGGTGAAAACGGAGGCGATGATGGATGTTTTTGCTTAATGACTGGCCAGAGTTATGTGGCCATGCTAAGATCTTATTGGGTGATTTCAAGTTGACTTTAAATAACCCCCCCCACACTGTAAAGGCTCTGTGAAGAACCCTTAAATAGGTATAGAAACTTCACATCATTTAAAAAATCCTTAAAAGGTTCTTTGTATTCTGAAATCTCTTTCTCAAGCATAAAAGTGGTTCTTCTGTGGCTTTGCTCAAAGAACCATTTGTGGTATCTTTTATGAGGGTGAGTATGAAACATACTCCCAAACCCAAGAACTTTAAAATAAGGACACAATTGGTTCAAAATGATCCTCTCTATTTCTTAATGAGATTGAAATATATAAGAAAATGTCTGATTTCCTTATTATATTTAACACTACTCCAGTTATAATGACATCAAATCCGAATTAGGAATGTCTCAGCATTTCACAAGGTTTTATCTCATTGTGAAAAAAAGGTGAAGGAATTCAGCCTTAGACATCTGCACATCAGCAGTTAAGCAGGAGCTGCGCCAAAATTCAGTGCAAAGGCTGTGAACTGAGTTACACAATACACAGGGGACAGCCTGCAAGACACTCTTCTTCTGCTCAACTCCTCACAGAGCGACAAGGCCTTTGAGGTAAGTTTTCTCTAAAGTCAGAGTCTCATAGCTCTCATTTCCTGGGATAACAGCAGTAGACTGTGACTAATAAATGCAGAGGTGGGCTGAGGAGTCATAAGCCATATTCAAGCGAAAGGGCTGTTACCTAAAAAAAAAAAAAAGAGTATCTGATGCAGAAGTACGTGCATCTTTTATTAACAAGGAGCAGGTCAATCAACATTGAAGCATTTTCATCACAGAGTGATGAAACATTCCTAAAAAGAATAAAATTCACTTTAATCCTTTTTTTGCCAAAGTCATACAAACAATGCAATTCTAATTAGTATGTAGCGATAAATAATTCGTATGTTTTTATTGAGTTTAAATGCTATGTTTTATTGTGGTAGTTTTTTTCTATAAAGATAGCTGCAGTCCAGCACTGTCACACTGGCAGTTCATGTCCAAGCATTATTCAAGCTGGACTCATTTTACCAGAGGATGTCCAGTAATGTAATTTGTACTTGATTTGACTGGCCAATCTGTACAGGATATGTTTATGTTTATGTCAGCAATATGAAACACATACCACTCCTGGGAACAATGACAATATGTTGAGTAATTAACTATAGCTGTGTCAGTCAATCCTGAATCTAATATTTGTATAATGTTGATATATAAAGTTTGTCTGCTGAGCTTTCTCCTTTTGGTTGTTTTATGAAGGCAGCGTAGATGTAGCTGTCTTACATATCCCATAATCCTCACCAAATCTGAAACAGTAGACAGCACCGTCTTCTAAGGCACAGACGTATGAGACATTGCAGGCAGCAAGGGATCAAGATAGCTGCCTTTATTTTCTGACATAGCCACAGTGAAGAACGTTGGCTTTTAAGGCACCAACAAGTTAGACAGTGAACAGAGCTCCGTAGATCTTTCTTTCTGTTGCGCTCGGTGCAAATGCTGTATGTATGAGTGAACAGCGCATGCGGGCTGTAGCGGTCACATAAATGTCTGGAACACAGTGTAGCAACATAACATTGTTTAGTTGAATGGTCAGGACGTGGCATGATCTGCCATTTCTCTTATGCCAGGACGAGACTAGAGGAATTCAGTCTGATTTTGTTGTTATGCCTGAATATGAGCATCCGGAATGAGGAGCAGGTCGTGTAGAATGACATAACAGTGGAACAGCAATGTGGTGTCTGGCCTGCACCACAACAGCCTGACTGTCAGAATTTTTTGGATTTTCCTATATAGCTTGACATTGACTAAGAAGAATAAGGGAGAGAAGGAAGCTATTGTTGCAGCTGCCAGGTGAAATAATAAGCTACAGATTACATATTTCACAATAACATCCAATCAGAAGCAGTGCTACAGACATATTACTGAAATGCTAATGGCTATTGCAGATCAAAGTAAAATAATAGTTATTTATATTTAACCTGCTTCAGTATTAAACAGTAATTTGCATGTTAACACAGTTACACCAAGCCCTCTTTACAGGATAGATAGCCCTTACTGTGCTACCCAACAATAGTTTTTTCTTTCCTTTTCTCCAGTATCACATATAGCTCTTTTGAAAACATGATTGACAATACTTACGTCCCAAATCCTACACAATACACTAAAGCATTAGGTGGGAACGGCTAGTGTGTCTGAATATGTGGTATTCATTAAGCCGTAAGCGAAAAATTCCCTGGATGACCTGCTGAATCAAGACAAGTATTTTAAGTATTTTGTTAACTGTATCTTGTAATATATTGGTATATAGGGTACTCTGATCCTACCATTACTAAATAAGATGATTTGTTCTTGTTTTCAAACCTTTTTTTCTGCTGCCACAGTAAAGAAGTCAAAACTAAAATTATATTATTTTCACCATCTGGCAACCCTGAGTGATGGAATGAGTGAATATAGTTGTAGCACCTCACTCTCTCACCTTGTCTTGTGGAAACTATAGACATGACAGATTCGTACTGGATTTAAATCACTGATCTTGTCGGTAACAGCACCTCCCCAAATAAAACTAATCCAGCTTGAATAGGGTTTCGGATTAAAATAGTTTGTAAGGTACTGCTTTAAGTAACCAAAAGTGTTTCTTATGAAACATCTATTTATCTCCAAATCCAGGTTCATTTACTCTTCTTGTGAACATACCAAATGGCAAAGGGTAACAGTCGTCAAACATATTCAATTCTCCACAAATACTGGACATATTGGACATATTTACTCATGTGAATTAGTTAAATAACTATATACAGTAATATAAGTGCTAAACTGGGGATACACCCATGTGGGAGCTGAGGGCCAATGCCAATGCCCAGTATTACTGCATTGTCACTGTCAGAAAAACCATGTATCTAGATTTATTTTAATTAGTGTAGGCTGTTCTTTACATTGCATGAACATTTGATGGATTTACCAACACAATGGCTCCAAAATCACTTTGAATAAAGCTTCTTTGCATTATCTTACATTAAAAGCGAGGAACATTTTGCCTTCTCCTGTAAAGTTACCATTTTTTGAGAAATGTTTTTCATTGGGCAGTGCTGATATACATTGTACATGTGTAAGAATGCTAATACATAAACATATGGAAACTAGGGCTGGGTTCATCTGGATTAACCCAGGGTTACAGTGTCATAGAAGGACTAATTTTGATTTCACTGTACAGACACAAGGGCTACATTAGAGGGTAACCTTACCACCATCTTGTTGAGGGAAACCCAGCAGTCGGACGGGAAGTCCTGCAGCATCGGCACCAGGAACTGCAGACAGCCATCCCAGTGACACAGTAGCAACATCATCCCAATCAGGTTAAAGATTCTCATCACAGCACTGGCAAGGTCATAGGTCATGTGAAAGATCTGTCAATAAACCAAGAGCAACCAAAGTCAGTGTGGTGAAGGAGAAATTATGAATATAGACCTGTCATAGCTACATTCTTATTCACATCCATTAAAATAAGCAGAATTAATGAGTACAAAACTGAGTGAACAATGCAGAAAATTGTGTTAATGTAATGTTATTTATCATGTACGATCCAGGGCTAACCCTAACCCTAGATTGTGTATAGTGTAATTTATTATCGGGTCTGGAAAGATTATAAACGCTGTCAGATAACTCCACTACACAGTTTGAACATCAGCATTAAAGGCAGAGACACAGCATCTATATGCAAACATTTCTAATGTTGTTCCGAGCTAAAGAAGACTAGAGCTTGGAGATGGAGATGGTACCTAGGCGACAGCAATGTGTGTGCAGTTTGTTTGTGGTTACAAAGTGAAGAAGGCTCCTATCTCTGAGTGTTCTGGCTGAGGGCCAGGACCTCTCGCCTTGCTTAGGTTTGCAGAGCGGTGCAGACACTTCCCTTTCATACCAGAAAAAAGCTTTGTCACACCTGAGAAAAGCCAAAGTGCCCTACATAGCAACTGGCCCAGAAAGGCCTCAGATGGAGACAAGGTCAAGGTTTTTGCTCTAAATTGAAAGCTGGTTCGCTGCCTGCTGAATACAACTTGGTAGAATAGATGTTTAAAAGAAAATGAACTGAAAAGTGCATTTTTAAAAACCAAGGTGCCAAGAAAGAGGGTCTCAGGAGCAATGATGTAGAAGAACCACCGGTTCCTTAAAGAACCACTGTAAAAGACAGGTTTGAGGGGGTAAAACCTTTGTAGCCTCTGTTGCAGGCCCCCTAGTGGCCATTCCACTGACAGAATGGAACTGGATATCAAATACAATATATTTCCGTAATTGTGTTTATTAACTAGGACACTGTTGGCTTTCTTTGTGTGAAATGTTCTGATTCTGTGTTAAGCTGGTACTGAGCAATGAACAATGAAAAGTGGGTTAAAATGCTGTGAAAAGATGCCTGTGCAGAGACAAAATGGACACAACCACAGCATTCCTGATATTAAAACTGTGTACACCCACCAATAAAAAATAGCCTTTACAATATTAAACAGGTTACATCCATCAAGTCCTGCAAATTCTTATAAAATATGTATTGCAAAAACGTCCTTAGTTCACCTAGAATCCTACAACAAAGCCAACAACTATTTAGAAACTTTTATTTTAAGGAGTGGCTAGGGAAGCCACAGTTGACCAATTGATGCCATAGAATGAAAAACTGTATTTACATTGTCATAGTTGAATAAGGAAAGTTTAGTAAATAGAACTGACGTACTGTGAACCTCAAACTCTGTTGTTCCTCCTTCACACTAAAGTTTTGTATTTGTAAAAAAAAGTCAGTGAAACAGGCAGATTCCAAAATCCTTGATATGTCTTGACTTATCAATATCTACACCCCCAAAATGTACATATGTCAACAAAACAACAGCAATGTGGTAAAATCTACAGTACTGAGCTGTAAATGGCATGTCAGCATTTACATACTTTTACCAAGGAACTGTCAATGGGCATGGTTGGCGTTAATCTTCAAACGCAGTTGAAACTGGCTTCCTCCTCACTAGCTTCTTAATCAAATGTTTTATTCCACCTTAATTACTGCAGCTTGTACAGGTTCCAGAACATAATTGCACCACTATGAAAGGTGGAATAGAAAATTTACAAAACAAGCTTGCAAGTAGGAACTTTATCTCCCACATCTTTAACAAGATCCAGGACATCTTTAATTTCAAGATGTTAGTTGCAGACAGTCTCGCGAATCTAATATGTTGGAGGCATCACTTGGCATTTAACACTAAAGACACTAAAATAAGGAACAGTTTATCATTTACCAGCATCACAACCCCAACAGCAACCTGTAAGTAGCAGCCATGCTGTGTGATTTTATCTACGTGTTGCTGGTTGAAGCAGATAATTTCAAATTGAATGTTTCATAGTGAATAACTTGAATGTAGTTTGTAGTTTTTATGTTTATGTCAAGATGGAAAGCAAGTATATATAAAACAGCTCATTTGATCTTGCACCCAAATCATAAGATTTAAAATGGGCATATAAAGCTGAGCATATAAAAATGGGCATATAACACTGCATTGGAGCAGTTTTTACCTCAATCAAAGCCACATGCCTTCCATGCAGATAATGCTGATCAAAAGCATTTAGTAGCCACCTTAAAAACAAAGATATTTCGCTCAGTCTAAGCTCTAAGTAAAACTCCACTTGCCAGCACTGCACACTAAAAGTGAGTCGAGTAGAATATGTTCAACAGTAACGTCTCACAGGCTCATTCTGCAGCTATATTACTAAAAATAAGGCAGCAAGGGTAAAGGGTTAAAAGACTGTATTTATTTTTAACCAACAATTAGCCTCCGGTGGGGATTTCCTCATGCAGACTGAATCAGAAACTCGGATTCTCTCTAGAATCTCTTGCTGTATGAGGACATTCCCCCTACAGCATACATACAGCCTGTCACTTACCATTAACAGCTATATGAGGTAGCGGCTTAACTGTGGTGGTCTTGTTTCCCCCACCCCTATGACAACCTGCTCAGAAAAGGGTCACTGGTCTGACAGCTCCTTTCAAACACTCCTAGCTCTCAGAACGACCTTTCAAACCCTTCTCAAGACTAATGAGGCATAGAAAGCTTCACGTATAGCACAGCTTGGAAATTCCACTCACTCTGGATATTTATTATTGCTCAGTGGCAAACAACGTTCAGATCAAGCAACTGGATTAAATATATTGATATCTGAGAAAGCATCGTATTAACCTTTACAAAGTTAGTCACAGTTATAGCAGAACAAATGGTGTAATTGGGGTTGTCATATTTACTACATAACTGTATTATCACAATTATATACTGAGCTTATTTCCTACTCTGATAATGTGTGCAATATGCTCTCGTCCTGGTCCTGATCATGTCCCCTAGGCCTCACTGACTGATAATATTTGTGTGGTGGGTGGGGGATGCTGATTGGTCACTTTCTTGTGCCACCGGCACACTGCCTAAGTGAGTTTTCATTGCACACCAAAAAAAAGAGCTGTAAATAAAGAGTGCAGGCTGCCGCTTATGCTAACAGACTGAGGATCCTATTACAGCACCTTTCTTCAATAACCCATTTCAGCATGGATGGTCATGTCACTTCACCTCACTTCAATTTGTCCTTGCTTAAACTGAAGAAAACCAACTTGCACATGCTTTCCAGTCAAAAAGTGTGTCATTCAGCAGACGCTCACTCTCTTTTTCTTGGTACTGATTGTCGGTTGTTTTTATGTGATTGATAAAAATGTGTTCACAGTCTATACATTGCTCCAGTAAGTTATGGTCAATCGACCGAAGCCCGTTTTTCACAGCTATTAGCATTCAGAATAGAATCCCTATATCACAGCAAACAGAATGTGAACTGGCTATGTTTGATCTGTTGTGTTGAGGCAAATACAAATAGATAAAAGGCAGCAGAAAATGTATTTACTGAGACACATCATGGGACTACAAAAAGCAACAATAGTTCTAACTTCTGCTGTAATGTTTGTTTATAAGCTCGATATGTGTCTGTGGGCAGATGGGAGATACTGAGCAAAGATAACTGCAAATCAAGACAGATAATCAGCTGATTAGGCAAATTTAGGTTTTTACTTTAGTTTACCATAGCCTCAATAACTAGAAAAGAACATTTGAATTGTTCATCACAATTACATAAAAGGGAATCGTTGCCTGCAACAATGATCATGATCATTCTAAGTGTAATGTCGCATTTATTGCATAATAATATAACACTGAACCACTCGTACCAGCACAGCTCACACTAACACACCACCATACCACATGTCAGAGTCACTGCAGTGGTGAGAATAACCCACCACATAATTAATATCTGCTCTATGGTGATGCTTTGGGGGTCAGAACCGGGTAAAACAAAGTATACAGAGAAACAGATTAACTACAGTCTGCAAGTGTAGAACAACAAAGTGCAACTGTATTGCAAATAAAACTGATAAAATGGACAACGAGGGTAGATACAACAAGGTGGTTCAGTGTATATATACATAGTATTATTATTTATAGCAGTATTTGATATTAGGATTGCTGCTGAAAGAATTTAGTAAATTTCTTGTCTGGGGCGTCCCGTAAAAATCTGGAACCAGGCTTTGTTATTTAAACTGGCGCATAAGATATTATCTACTTCTTTCAAAATATGATATTCATGCTACTTGTATTGCATTTATGCTAATTTACATCTGTTCTAATGATATCTGGTGTTCTTACTGGTAATAATACACTTATAGCTAAGATTAAATAATTAAATAATTAGCTTAAGTGCCTAAGACTTCACAGTAGCAAATACACACTCATCTTTTTTGTGCCTTCTATTCGTTCTTTATTCAATATTTTTATTGTATTTGTTAACTTGTAGTCTGGGAGGTAGTGCAACTGCATATATGACAATAAAGTCTTGAATCTTAAATGTTAATTACTTCTTACAACACATGGAGAACTGGAGCTGAAAGTTTGGATTCTACATTTTGAAACAATGCTGCATTTGTGTCTGTAAGCAGGAGAGAAGATTTTTAGGCCAGGAGGGAAAAGTTTAAATATAATATAAATAAAAATATATAAAGTTTTAATACGCATATGCATATAAGTCCCAGGGAGTGTTTGAGCTCCGAATGCCTTTTGGGTGAGGCACAATGCAGTTCAGCAGCTCCTTTTTTAAAGGTCCAGTAACAAAACAAGCTGGTTCAACAGGGGTGTGCGATATATATCACCTATGATAATGTCTGAATTGCCGTGTTAGCGATGGAAAAAAGAACAATGAAAATGTCTCGACTCCACGCGCTCAATACTTATTTGTCTGCATTTCAATATCAAATCAAATCCTAAAGGATCAAATAACAATCTGCCCACAGTTTTCCCCACCCGGGCAGCTTGTTTCCTGATTCACTCGGAAATCCGCCACATTAAAGAAGAAAAATTTGGTCCAATGTTCTTGGTGACTCGAATGCTGGTAGTATTTTTAATAAGATAAGAAGAAATGGTTTATCAAATAAACTCAAATCATGTATTAAATCAAGTGACATGATGACTCACACAAATGGCCAGCTTGTACTGTATGTCGCAATGATGACTCTCTTATCAGCTGGTACAGGTGGTCAGTAAGGTAAGATGGTCCGATCATGGAGCCTAGCTTTCCGAAGGTTGCTTTCGGCATTGTAAAATGTCTAATTTGAAGCTTATTTGAAAATGGATCTGCACAATGTGCTCCCAGATCATTGTTGGGGTGGCATGAACATTTCAGCCCTGGTCAGGGGGCAAATGTCTATAAAGATAATTCTACTAAACGAAAATCGAGTGAATTTTCTCCACCGTGCTCATTTTGAAAACAAAAATGACTAAATTGAAACAAATTAAAAATCATGATGTCTTGACCGCAGTGTAAATTAAATCAAAATTCAGCATGAATCAGCAGAACTGGCTAAGAACTTCCTAAGTCTATTAGTGTATCAGCTTTTAGTGTATTAAATCTAACACGTCAGTGTTCCAAAGGCTAAGAATTAAGATTAAGATGTTTTTGTATGAATGTTTTCACGATTTGTCAAGTAATTATTCACAGCTATGTTAATCAGCCTAAAAGCCCAATTCATCACCTGAACACAAAGTCCAATTAGACAGCAACAGAAAAACCTTTACTGATCAAACAGCGTCTTCTGAGTAGAAAAAAACTACAGATGAACAAAGAAAGCCTTAATGTCGCAGTATTTAAATCACCATCGACTTCTTTGATTTAGTACTTAACAAAAAACCAAAAGCTCCAGTGAGGAACTGGCAGAACAAGTTTTATTACTGCAATAGCACAGAATCTCAAATAATTATTTAGCAGCTTCCAGTAGGAACATCAAGGCTGACAGTATCAGTTAAAAACAGTAATCCTATAATCACCTTGAGGTTTGTTTTTTCCATTTTCTTTTGTTTCCTTTCCTTAGTTATCATACTCCATTTTTTAAGTGCAGAATTCAGCTTTAGTGACAATTCTGGAACTCGGTGGGGTGCATTACTGCAGACAATGCGAAGGTCTTGCTTTTCAAAAAGACAGTCCTGCACTGCCAGTCAAAAAAAGGCCCAGAGGCTCTTGCAGATGACCTTCGTTGCTCATCTGAGACTAACAGTGGGCTTGCTTTTGTAATGTAAAGCTGATACAATAAGTAGAATTTTCCATTAAAACTGCTCTGTGGATCGTTATAAGGGGGCAAAAGGTGAAGGTGTGCAGCAGATGCATGGGCAGAAGACATGGCTTTCTTTTCTACAGCGTTGTTAGGAAGAATAGAGGGCTACAGAGAAAGAAAAAAGGAGCTGGCAATTCAGAAATTTTGTCCCACAGTGTCACTTTGTGTGAAGGCTGCTGTCAATGAATGGCTCGCAACCAACAATGTGGCTGGCTAGCCCTAAAAATGACCAGCACATGGAGAACAGTAGGATGATGGTTGCCAGTTAGGAGGCACTGCATCCACTTCATCAGAATTGTTGGCTGACAGAGCCCATATCATGGAAAGACACATTTTCCTTGCTTTTATTTTTTTAAATAAAGTCGTTTGAAGTTACATGTAAGCATTAACACATTACACATACCATTAACTACCCACACCATACAGTCCATATATGAACACATGCTGCATAAACAGCTGGTTATGAATGCTTTGTTTCCGTGATATGACAAGAATACAAGTATTTATATTCGCAGCTTAGCATTGCCCATGCATTTTAAAGTCCTAGGGAATGTTTGGCACAAACATTTCAGCAGCTCATTTTTTAAAGGTACAGTAACAAAACAAGCTGGTTTAACTAGATAACTAGAGAGATGCTCCCTGTCGATGACATACCTTGGAGAGCTACTCACTCAATCTCACTATCAAACCACATGATACTGTGAGAGGGGAAGCTAATGTGCTGGTGTGCACAGACACACACACCCCATCTCGTGTTCATAGGTAACTACGTTTGTACATTAATTTATTTATCTTGACTTTCTTCCTTAATTGTATTTCTGAAAAACACGTCAATATACTTCTTTTTTGTCTGTATTTCAACATCCAACCAAATCCTGAAGGATCAAATAACAACCCTCCCACAATTCTCTCCACCTGGGTAGCTTGTTTCCAGAGGCCCTTCTCTGGTTCACCTGGAAAAACTGTTCTAGTGGCTGATTAATGGTGACTCAAATGCTGGTAGTATTTTTGATAAGATAATTTAAGAAAAATATGCTGCCTGGAGTTTTACGCACGGAGCAACCAATAAGCATGCGTGGTGGCAGGGCGTTTCCACATAGTCCTCCTACGTCTTCCAGACGATTCTATAGCAGCACCAAATTCAAATTGCTGCTTCATTGTAATAATGTGAAATGTGAAAGGCACTCTCGACAGCCAGTGTTTGGGTTGTCTGTTTAGGGCTACTGTAGCAACATTGTGGCTCTAAATGGCGGCCTCTGTTGAAAGACGACCCCCTCCTGTGTAGATATGAAGGGCTCACTGTAAGCTAACGAAAACACAGTGATTTGTAGTTACAGGTAATTACAAACTACTCATATCACTGCTCGTATAACATATTGCATTTCAGCTAAGAAACACGCCCAAATCTTACACACTGCAGCTTTAAATACATGAGAAGAAAAACGGGCTTTCCTTGATAGAGGCCCTTTATTTAAAAGAAATCATTGAAATCAAATAGACACACTAGCAACATGTGTCACTGTTTTAGCTGTACAACACAGAGCTGACATTCACATCTGTATGTGTTATATTATCTTCATTACAGCTGATGACTAAGACACTAATGTTTTGTTGGCCCAGTTCAACAAACTTTCGCAGGCACATCCTAGAAACAGCATCATCTCAGCTTCCTTTTCTGGACTGATGTTGTAAAATGGGGTGGAGACTCACTGACAATAATCATCCCTACTGCTTATTCAGCTTATGTTCTAGAAGGCTGACAGCAAACGTCTGTGTCCTGCTCTGAGCAGTGAACATTCTCGATCATGAATCGGTTATTAGTGCCATTTCTTATAGTAAGTCTAAGACTCACACACGCTGAGCTGGAGCCCAAACACATGTGCTGCAGCTGTCTACTTAATACTGGATTGCATTATTATGCCTCGACATCAAGAACTTCAAGTAGTCTGCAAAACAGTAAGTAATAAGATTTGAGCAATAAAGCAACAGAGTTAGACTTAAAGGGCTCGTATCATGTCAAACTAAGTTTCCCTTCATTGTATCAAATAAAAAGTGTATAATGTGTGAAAACGGTTATAAAGCGCAGACTAAGCTACAAAAATAGCCCATTTTGACTGCTTTTCACTATTGATGATGTCACATGTGGCAAAATCCAACACAAACATATTCAGTGTACAACAGTTTATATGTACCCTTGTTGTCAAAGTTATAAGGTGTGTATTGACCGAGACTGTTTCTTGAATGTAGCACAATACAGTAATGTTGTACTGTTTATTAACTCCTTTAGCAATGTAATGTGTTTTTCTGATTTTTGTATTTTTACATTTCTTCATCTGATGACAGGTTGATATATTTGCCTGCATTTGGACTGTTTGCCCTTGTTTGATCTTGTGATTGCTGAGTTTCAAAATTAAACATAGTTTTCAAGCAACAAACATAGTGCACTTTTATTAATTATTAATTAGAAGGTACACTAGAGTTTTAGTAAAAATGGGAACTGGGATAATACTTTAAAAAGTTTCACACATCTTATTTACAAAAATGGATCTCTAATGAGTCATGGACTGAAAGGTAGGGTACTATATAGAACCCTAGTTCCTAAGAGTTGCAGTGGAAGAACCAGTTTTAGTTCCCTAAAGAACCCTTTAATGGAATGCCCTTTGAACTCAAGGGCCTATTGAGGCCTATTGTTTAATGTTATTATGTGTATAACAATATATAATGTAATTATATACTGTTTATATTAAAATGCATTCAAACAGCCACAGTCAGACCATTAAATATGGTCCTTCAGTAGTTCTTAGGTGTAAGCAAAGGTTATGGGTAGAACCATGGACACGCGAAAAATCCTTTGAATGCATAAACTCTTGTTTGCAGCGTTAAATGGTTTCCTGTAATATATGGTTATTTTAAAAATAGTTCTATGTCTAAATTGTGGTCGACCTTACAGGAACCTAGGATTTATTAACTTATGAACTTTTTGGGTAAGATAATAAACTGTAAAAATGCTGCTCACTGCTCCTTTAAACCTCTTAACCTGTGTTGTGAAGACATGGGTGCTCTTACCTCTTCCCATTGATGGATGTAGCGGATAAGTCTGGAAAGTCTAAGAAGTCGCAAAAGACTAAGGATTTTGGTGAAGCGCACAATGCGCAGCGCCCTCGCCGTCTTGTAAACTTCTGAGTCGATCCCTTTCTCCACGATGAGAAAAATATAATCCACCGGGATGGAGGAGATAAAGTCCACTACAAACCAGGTCCGCAAGTACTTTTTCTTGATCTTTTTGGGGTCCAGGATGATCTCTGTGTTGTCCTCGAAGACTATGCCCGTGCGAAAGTTGAGCACCAGGTCCATGAGGAAGAAAGTGTCCGACACCACGTTGAAGATAATCCAGGGTGTGGTGGTCTCATCTTTGAAGAAGGTGATGCCCACAGGAATGATAATTAGGTTGCCCACCATAAACATCAACATTGTGAAATCCCAGTAGAACCTACAGGGCACAGATACACAAAAGTGTATAATCAACAAAACAAGCCTGGGTGCTTTTGACTTTGGGGATGGCATAATAACATAAACCTGAGGTAGACAGAAGGACATACTATGAAGCAACTAAATCTCAGAAATAGACCTCTGATGTCATGCTGTCATTCTTTTGTTGGTGTCATGCTCAAATTAGGAACTCAGGATCTAAGCTGGTTTCTCAATGAAAAAAAACGAAATGGGCCCTGCAATGAACTACACTGCTCTAAAGCCAATCAGTTTTGCTATAGACATTTTATTACGAATGTTGCCTTATCCTCTAAATAACAAGGTTGTCTCTAAGCCAAAACAGAACTATTGCTAGAAAACAATACATTTTGGTGTCTGCAATGCAGTACACACCGTTTGTTTCTGTTTGTTTTGGTATAAACAAGATCATGCAGGACTTCATCTGTTCTAAGGACTTCTCATCTAATAATTTCTGCTAAAACAATGTGGAAAACTGTGACTAATAGAATTAGGCCTTTTTCAGCCATACATGTTAGACATCTAGTAAAAATAAAGAAAACCACTTCTACAATAATGCTAGTTTCTGCTAGCACTCTGGTGGGATTCTGTTGGCACGTTAACCTTTTTTAAACACAGACAAAACTTGTAAAAGACTTATGATATCACTGCTGTAAGAACAAAGCATCCTACTTTCAAATCTTTACAGGAGAAGGAAAAAACATACTTTACTGTAATGTTCATCACTGTAGCCAGACTTTTTTATAAGTCATTCTGGACCATTTCTTAAAACCCACTGGTCATGAAATTGATGTGAATGGCAACAGATATTTATATATGAAGTTTTACCCAATGGAAGGGCTCGCTTTACTGTATCGACTCAGATAAGACAGAGAAATACAATAGATTATTTTCAGCTTGGCATGTCAGTGATTTACCGCTTTTGTATCCAATCAATAAAAAAAGGGGGGGGGGGGGGTTGGGGTGATAGGGGGTGGTGCTGGAGCCTATCCCAATGCCCACTGGGCAGACGGCAGGAAACTCTCTGGACAGACTGCATGTCTTTCACAGTATAGCACATTACACTAGGTAATATAGTATATATTATAGAACAACAAATCTGTCCAACAGAGTATCTTTACAGAAGAGGCCAACAACATTCTTAACTTTTAATGTAAGTTAATAAAAAGAGGTTTTATTCCAAGTGATTTTGGAGCATTTGTATTCATTAATTTATGATGAAACTTTCACAGAAGCTGTCGTGTTCACATGATATGGAAAAATAAAAATTGACAAAAGTTGAAATGCAATTAAGACTACAAACACATGTTTTAGGATTTCTTCACAGAAATCATTAGGCCTTCTCTAAAGATTTAAAACATCCTGACGGCCCCCTACAGCTGTGTAATGTCTGTAAACAGTTTCCATTATCCTGTCTGTAGATGTATGAAATAAATTCTTAGACAAACACTTGCAGACTGTTTACACTAATGGCACAGAATCTGCGGAGCATTTTTCACAGCCTTGCCACATGTACCTGTTCAGCCTGTTTATATGAAGTGTCAGAGCCCACAGACCTGGCACCAGAACACAAGGCAGCAATTGTAAATGAAGATCGGTATTAATCATTATATGCTTCACTGTTTAAACGAGGGCGTGATGTAATAGAGCATGGAAAACAGAAATGATTCTTATTTAAGTGACGTGTGTATTTTTACGCATCCGGAAAGAAGAACTAGACTACATTCTGTTGTCTGGCAGACAGGCTACTTCTGTCCTTTCAGCAGAACCGGGGGCTTTACGACAGTGGGATGGTTTTGCTCACGTCCCTTGGCGTTCGGTGAGACAGCCAGGGTTACACCCCAAAAATAACCGGAGGCTTGAGAACGCGCGCTCACACAGTGCACGCGCACTTGGGGCAGCGAGGCCGCGTGAAACACGTCGTGCGGTGAAATGTGAGGTGATACCTATATTACCCGTGTTGCCTGTGGAGTGTCCTCGCTCTGTGCAAGGTCACCACAAGGACGCACACTGAAGGGTGAGGGGATTGAGAAGTCAGAGAAACGGAGGTGGGGCGCTTTCTGCTCTATCGCCTTTGCGTTTATCGATGACCGCTGCGCTGTCCGTGGTGCTGAAATCGCCAAAACTTCTCGAGTTTTCGAAATTAACGCTGTGGCGTTTTAATACGTGCAGCTTCTCCCCTGTCAGGCTCTGCACACTTCTGCACGGGCTCCTGTGAGTCAATACAGCCTTGACTTGCAATGCAAAGACGAAACGGCAGCTCCCTGTCGCGCGTTTGCGGGCTTGCATTTGGCGAAACGCTGCTAACCTGCCTTTGTCGCGCGCGTTTAACTCAGTCTTTCGAGTCTATGAACATGATTCACAGCATGCGAAGCTGCTCCCCTGTGTTGGGTTTGAAGGGTGTGCGCAACACTGGTGCGTGGACTGAGACGGAGCCACGGAGGAGCTAAACACAAAACAAAACAAAGCCTCAACAACTAGTGGGATGAAGCCACGAGCCGCGGCGCGATGACACCCCAGAAAGCAGAGAGACAGAACTGATGGAAAGTCGAGTGTTGAGGTCTTACATGTAAACCCCACACAATGGTAGGGCTTACTTGCACCCTTCTCTGTACAAACATTGAGCAAAAACTTTCTCCTCGCTTGGCCCAAACAAGACATAAAAAAAGCGTTTGGTAATTTAGGCTGACGTGACACCGTTAAGATAATGATGTGGCTAATGATGTGCGTTCAGACATTAAGAGATGCTGATTTCAATTTCCATTCATGTTTAAAGGATAATCACACAGATTCATAAAATATTCTCTATAATTTAGTGATAAACAGTCATTCTGAGTGTCTGGATGTAAAATTAGATATAGGCAATTTATTTACTATCCAACACCAACCGTGTAGATCTAAAAACAGTCTTTGAGGGACTGTTTTGTTTTAGAGCACCGTTCATGTATTCCTCTGTAACGAATGGATTCAAATAAATGACCAAACATCACAAAACTTCTGTATAACAATGTTTCAGACACTAGACAGCATTCACAGCCATTCCTTATAATAAGTTCCTGTGAGGGACCGTCCAGAGACGGGCGTCTGGTTCCTATCACCACTACTGTGAACCATATTTCACACTAAACCTCACTGAATGACTTAACCATTTAATGATGCAGAATTTAATTTTAATGATGTCTTTAATGGGCTCAGATGGGCAAATAGAAATGCTACAGCTGGGCTATTAAGTTTCAGCAATGCTTGAATCATTAGTGAGCAACTGAAAAGTTGCACAAAAGTTGGATAACTTAAGTATCTTAGGCGCAATAACTGAGCCACTCGTGTCTGCTGACATACGTTTTGCGAAAAAGGTAATGTCAGCTGTGTTTAACTTTTGTGCAAAACCTGATTACCTCTGATGTCAGTTCTATATTCCATCTGTTTTGCGCAAACGCTGAATAACTCTTCGCTTAGCATTCTCTGAGGTTTAGGTGCTCCCTACCTGAAGTCGCTGTAAGGGTGGATGATCCAGTTGCCCGCGCTCTTGACGCGCTCTTGTTCTTTCTCCACCGCCTTCTGGCTGCCGAACATGCGCAGGGAGAACTTGTTGACTCCGGGCTGCAGCATGGAGCTGAACTGCCGCTGCATGTACGTCTGGCCGTCGCGCGTCTCTCCATCCTCGGCGGCGATCTGCCCGTCCTCGGGCACTTTGGCCGGTCCGGAGCCCTTCCGACTGGGCGCGTTGGAGAAGGAGACGCGCGGGTCCTTCTTGTCCGAGGCGCTCGCGCTGGTCGTGGTGGTGGTGTTGGGCGCGGGCTCAGCGGCGCCATCCATGTCTTGGTAGTGGTGGAGGTCGTGGTCAGGCGTCTGCTGTTGCTGCTGCTGTTGCTTCTCGCGCTTGGAGGAGGTGGAGGTGGCGGAGGCGGCGGCGGAGGAGGAGGTGTCTCTCCGGCAGTCGCCGTTCAGCACGCGCCGCATTCCGCCCTCGTCCTCGCTTGCGTCCCGGCCAGCCTTGCCGGGCGTGAGGACACGGGAGCCGGGCGCGTCCGCCGCCGTACGATGCTCGCCGTTACCGTGCTCGTGCTCGCCGCCACTGGGGGTCTTGCTTGCCGTCGCCGCTGCTCCCCCTCCTGGCGTCAAATTCTTCATCCCGTGGAGTCCGTGGTCTTCCTCGCCATCCTCCCCTTCGTCCATAACGGGATAAAAAAACGTTTTTGGCTTGTGTGTGTGTGTGTGTGATTTTTTTTACACGCGCGGCGAAGACGGACGTACGCACGCACACGCGCGCACTGGACCTAAACACACACACACACACACACAGCACTGGCTTACGTTGTGTGTTGTGTTGTGTTTTTTCCCCACCCGTTTTCCGACAAGCCACGCCTTACACATGCCTTTGGAATAGATAAGACCACACCCACGTGCGCTATGATTGGTTAATTGCTCATAGCCACCAGCAGCGTTCAGTAACGCTTAGCTCCTCCCTTCCCAGCGGGGACTGGCTAGTAGTTCAACCCTGTCGTTCTAGAACAGAGGACGGCTTGTGAGTATTAAGTATTGACCAATGTCAGTGAACGAGGGCGGGGCTTACTGAAAATAGGTGGGGGGGCAAATTTACCCCTCTCGCTGTTCTTTGCAGTGCCACCACTCCCGCCGGACAGCTGTCGCGTTGCCATGGCAGCATCTGCAGCTGTTTAGGCCTCGCCCGCTTTAACGGAGTCTTTAAATTGCAACTTTGATACAATTTAAACTTTGATAACTACACTGTATAATATACAATGTACATACTGTTGCTAGACATTACTATAACTATATATAATAGTTATAGTAATAACTAAAACAGCAGTAGCACTAAATTGCTGTCAAGGTAAAATATTAATTTCTGTATTTATTTAGACATAAAACAAGTTAGTTCTGGGTTTCTCTTTAATTTTGTGGTCTCTTGGCCTACCTTGCTCAGCAGCACCGCAAAGCTCCACCCAGGCCTATTAGATGGGCTAATGGCGCCATCGTACGGCTAACTTCAAAATTGCAGTCTTAAGCCCTGTCACTCATGTATGTTTCCAGCTGGCATTTCAACGTTAAATCACCGCTAATGTTATGGTTGAATCAACGTTAATGTTATGGTTGAGTCAACGTTAATGTTATGGTTGAATCAACGTTGGATTTTGTGTTGATTTTGACAAGTGAATCAACGTTAATATGGAAACGTTGTTTCAACGTCGGTCTTTCAACCCTGAATAAACCATAGTTCACATTTGGGTTGCTCAAAATTGTATTGGAGAGGGGGAAAAAACTGTATGCTATGATGAAAAATGAACAACTTTATTATTCTCTCAGTATATATAATAAAAGACCAGCAATTGCTAAATGTTTTTGAAATTGTGTGGTGATCAAAATGTAATAAAGTGCTTCAAAAGCCAGAAAGTTGAAGACATTATGTTAATCTAACGTTAAATTTCAACGTTTGCACTACCATTTATTACCATTTAACATTATTCAGACATTATTTCAACCACATTTCAATGTTGAAGGTCTGTTGTGTGCCAGCTTTTATCCAGTAAGATCCTGGGAAATTACACCACCTCATGTGTAAAATGTGTAACATCTATAAATATATATAAATTTGAGCAAAAACTGAACACATGACAAAAATTTGTTCAGTTGGTTTTGCAGGTGATCAGCATACAAACTTCCTTTGCTGCTGACCGGCACATCAGCATATGGACCACAGCACATGCTGGTGACCAGTCTATGTGCTGAGGTATGTTTGTTAGTGGCCACCCACTGTACTCAGCACAGCTCTAAAGGGGTGGCTGCTGTAACTAGTGTCCTATAAATCTGACTGGACCCCCCAGATGTCTTCTCAAAATCCTCATCCAATCCTCAAAATTGACCTCATCATTGGCTTCCACCAAACAGGCAGGTGTTTGTGCTATTAGGAGAACTACTTAATGTCTCAGTGCCGTTTCTGAACATCTGAACATCAAATGAGCCTTGAAAGTTTGTAGCATTCTGTAATAAAATCCTGTAATACTTGTAATGAAGGTTGGTATAGGCCTTTCTCTTCGGTTGTTGGCCGTGTCCAACACTGAAGGCAGCTGTCGTGATGAATTGCTGCCTATGCTGTCTTGTGAGTTGGTGCTTCAGAAGACAGCACTGTCCACTAAGTCAGTTCTGGTACTTGCTGCAACTGATTTCTAACCACATTAGCGGCTATGATACATCTACACTGCCTTCAAAAAATGGCAGACAGTCTTTTATAAACACATTCATTTGGGGCACAGCTGGATGCCTCACTGCTGGCTCAGAATACTGTAGGAGTAGACAGCATTAATTACGTTTAGACACGACTCCCCTTAGCGTGCACGTGTCACACAGGCATATAAATATTTGACTTAAACTCACAATTTTGGTTATTTACACAGAGAAACAACTAAAAACACAAGTGTAATCTGTACTATCTATATAGCAACGTGATGCACGTGCACTAAGGGGAGTATGTATGTTACACAGATGCCTGTGGGGGCGGGCTCAAAGTGTGGTTTGTATTTAACATGGTTTAACATTTATAACTTTATACATTTGCCTATTCAAAGTGTACCAACATATTAGAGAACATTTGAGTTACATTTTGAGATTAAAACAGTGATGTGTGACCCAGACACCATTGGAAGTCACATCTTCCAAAGCACAGTCTGTAATCTTGTTTTTAGTAATGCCTTTGAACAGCAACCAAATGATTTCTGTAACTGTTGATCAGCCCTGCACATTGATATGGAGGAATCCTCCTTATACAACTGACTCAACACTAGTGTTAGTGCTCTTCCTTGCATGAAGGTCCTATCACAACATTTCTTTTAAATTAAGGTCTGGCTTTTAATTCTAAAGTGCAACATTTCTTCTGGTTCAACAATTCAGCTGGTATTTTTAGGGCTGCTCTCTTTAAGCAGGACCCGCCTGCTACTGAGGTTCAGTTCATGAATGGATGCTCCAGTTTCTGTACATGCAGAGTTTCTTGATATAATCCAGAATCATAGCTTCATCAAATGATAACAAGCTGTCCTGGCCCAATAGCAGGAATGCAGTGTTTGTTTTTTGCCAAACATAACATCTCTCATTTAAACCATAAAAGTCTCATTCGTCCACATAACATTATTTCAGTCTTCTGGCTCAGATAGGTGGTCCATGAGACACTTTAAATGGGCAGAAATGTTTTTGCTGGAGAGTAGCAGCTTTTTCCGTGCTAGCATTCCATACATACTATTGGTGTTTTACTGATGGTGGACTACTGAACACTAACATTAGCCAGTGTAGAGGAGGCCTGTACATACTTTGTTGGTACACTTGGGTTCTTCTTATGCTTGTGTGAAGATTGGTGCATTGGAACATTGGTGTTGAATTTCCTCTATTTGTATATCTGTCAGTGGATCAGTTAGAAATAGCCAAACCTAATGAACATTGACAAGTGTGTTTCTGAGGTCCTTAGAATCCGCTTCAACTGAGACATGGCATACACAACAGATATGTGTGGTGTGTGTTTTAAAAGGGGTCAGCCACACTCTAATTATACCCTATACCAAACAGATTATTCTAGAGGTTCACATACTTTTGCCAGCTAAAATGTATATAAAGTTGGCTCAGTTTTTTCAATAAACAAATAAAACATTGTTGGGTCGATTGTTTCATTGGGTTCTCTTTATCTATTGTTATACATTTAATAAAGATAAGATATTATTTTAGCTCAGACTTATGAGGAAATACACATAATGCTAAAGGGTCCACAAACATTTAAGTAGCACTGTAGGTTCACTGGTTAGTTTAGCAGGGGGATTTCATAGGGAAGTCTGAAATACTTACAATTTATTTCAATGAAACCAGGATTTTGTCCAAGCTATTTTGGAGCATTTCCATTAACCATAAAATGTCTACACAATGTAAAACAGAAGCTGTCGTGTCCAATTGATGCAGAAAAATAAAAAATGGAGACAAAAATGGAGATATATGTTTTTCTTTGGACAGCCACAACTTGCAACAACCCCTAGTTCCCATCACCCCCACTGTAAAGAAATTCTATTCAGCTTTGCTCTAATAACAGATATAATTTACACAAAGCATTCCTTATAGATTCTGGTATGATGGCATTACATAATTGCAGCACATTAACACTGTGAATCTCCCACTTCCCAAAAGTGCTCTTTAGTGGTTGGGAAGACCACCGAAGTACAGTGGAGTCATTGTCATGTTCACTGAACCAGTTTTTGAGGTGACCTGTGCTTTGTAATAAGTATCATCATCGTCATTAGATGATGAGTATAGGTGTACACAAAGTGGCAGACATGGTGGAAACAGTACTCAGACTGTGTTCGGTTTGCTTTAGGGTTCCCAATGTATTCCTCAAAACCATTACCCAACAAATCTCCAACCCTAGCATCAAGCTTGTCGCAGCAAAACAAATGGTCCTGTGTCTGTGAGCCTGTGTCCACTGTAACCTCAAACTGATTTCTGATTTCACAGTAGCAAGACGCCATGTGGTCTTCTACTGTTGTGTTCTTCTACACTTCAGTTTCCAACATGGTGTGATTTTCTGATTAACACTGCGTTATAGAATAGATATTTGAGGTACTGTAGTCTTCCGGTATACAGTAGTAGTCCCTGTCCTCCAGGCCGTGGCTTTTATTGTTTACTTTTTGCCAGTAGGTGCTAGCATTAGCTAGATTAGCTTGCTAGCACAGAAAAAAAAACTTTCTCATTCTTCATTCATCTAAGATTGTAAGTTACCTCATCAGTTGCAGCCATTCCCTCTTCTCTTTCTCAGCAAAAAAAGAAACTGCTGGAATGATAACTTGGTCATAGTAATTTTTGGTCAGGGGGAGGGGGCACAGAACTGCAGCATGATGGAAAAGACAGAACCTCAGTCATTGGTTGCCATTTGATTTGGGGGTCTGCAGGCAAGTTTGTCCCCAAAAATGCCTATTATGTCAGACTCTGACTTAGCCATTCTAAAGTAAATGTTTTTTTTTGTCATTCTAAAGTTAAAATAGTTCTGTAACTTTGTTCATTGTATTATTGCATGACCCAATGTTTCTTCTGTTTGCAGTTATGAACTGTTGCTCTTAAATTCTTCTGTAAAATGTTTTAATACACTTTTGAATTCATGATTCCCTTAATGATCCCCAGGCCATCTCCACCAAGCTTTACTATTGGGATGGGGTGTTGGTCCTGGTCTGCACTTTCTTTTTTATTACGAACATAGTGTTGTGCATTTGTTCTTAAAGTGCAATGTTTGCCTCATCTGCCCATAGACCATTATCCTAGTAACACTGTGGAACATCCAGGTGGCACTGGGCAAACTTGAGACAGGCCACAAAGGTTTTATTAGGCAACAGTGACTTTGTTCATGGTGTCATTCTATAACCACCTTTCTCATTAGGTGTCAACAGAACAGAATGAATTTTCTTCACTGATACATTGTCTGTGGACTAATGTAAACTCAGGTCTTCAGCCATGCTTTTGTAGCCTTTTTCAGCTTCGAATGGTTTACAGTAACCTTTCTTATGAATGTATTGGTGAGTAACCAGGCTCACAAATGCTGTGTGCTGTCTATACGTTAAAGGCCAAAGAGCTCAGAAGTCATTAACACAGATTCTTACTAGTTGGCACTGTTGTTTACTCAACATGCTCAATAAAAAACACAATAAAAAAAATACAACTGCCTGTGTGTTAATAGCTTAGACTGTAACTCACTTGGATAACAATTAGACCACATTAGTGATTAATAAGAATCACCTCACTTTTTCATTTCAATTTACTCAGTGTTTCCCCTGCAACTGTACACCACAACAACAACAAAAATACCACGTAACAGTATAGAGGCCAACCTGACATTAAAATCAAACCAAATAACTTTATTTAGATTGTGCAAGTCCATACAGTTAACAGTGTTTCAGATTTCCTATGTTGCTAAGGCAAAATAATTGATACATCTCTAACAAAGTTCTTAATAGTCAACATGCCTCCTAACAAAGAAATGGCACACATTCAGTCACAATACTAAACGATTCCGTGTAAAGTATGGCTTCTGAACTGTTAACAGGAGTATTAATACGCAAAACATAAACCTCCACTAAATGCCACCTTTACTTAGTAATTAAAAGAAGGTCCTTTGTTTTAGTACTGGAAAGGTAAATTAGATTTCGCATCTGAGTGGCAAATGGCACGCAGTTTGTAGTTGGTCCTCATAAACAGCCTGTATTGTTGCTGTTAAACACTAATGAGTCGATCCTTAAAAGCCTTTCAACAGAACAGTCTCAAAGGGTAATCATCTGCCCTAGGCGTGGTCCTAAATGGAACTGCTAGCTTAGGAGAAGACATCAGCCAGTCTGTGTCCAGAGCGACAAACCCGCCCCCCTCCCCCCAAAGAAGTTAGCAAACACAAGAGGCCATCTTGACTTCAACAGTGCAATATGCTGCAAAAATGACACAGTTGTGTGTGCAGGCGCTGAACCAAGTGTTAATTCTTAACTTAGTATTTCTACAACTAAAATTAAGCATATACAGCGAAGAAGATTAACATTAAGGCTTACAGGGGAAAAAAAAAAAAAAAGATTGCCAAGTGAACTAATGACATTAGGAGTCATTTGACTACAGCCAAAGAAGCCCTCATATATATATATATATATATATATATATATATATATATATATATATATAAAAAACACTTCTGCAAATCCCATGCTGCCAAACAGTGAATTAACATTGAAAAGATGCAGAATTACACCAGCAATTCAGTAATGCAATTCATCCTAGATAAACAGTTTGGTACCCAAGCTAGAATTAAGGGGGGCAGTGGAGGAAGCCGACACAAAAGAAATCACCAATTGTTAATTCCCACATTAAAAGGGTTTCACTAAAACACACTTCTACAGCAAGAATACAATCATGCAATTTCTCCCCCCTCCCACCCTAAAACCCATTTTTAAAAAACACAGAGGAAATACTGGGAAAAGGAAAAAAAAAAGAGACCAATCATCCAAAATTGCAGGGAGCACTAGATGATGTGCTACTCAGCAACAATGTTTTTCTTGTATCTGTATTAGTAGTCTTCAGGATACCTAAAGGAGAAATCAAGAGAAAATTTAGTGTGATGGACTGCATCATTAAAAAAAAAAAAAAATATATATATATATATATATACAGAGTCACACAGGTAGCTCAAAAGCTCAGAGGTAACCTCCATTACTCTCACACGGAAACCTACCAATTTTCCACAAATATTTTGAACAATAAATAACTTGTGAATGAACACCGTTCACATGAACCTGAATGTGAAGCAGGTGATTTCCAGAGAGCGAACACAATTTCAAACGTTGACCATTAATGTTCAGTGACAGCAATAGTGGCTGCAATATTCCAAAGAATAATCCAAACTCCTCTGCGATTATAGGCTCTCACTAGTTAAAGCATCTTCTGGAAACTTGCTATAATGGAGGCACTTAATGGAACTGGATCTTTACATTTTGCTGCTGATTTAGTTCTGTTTTGCTGCTAAATGATTTATCTATGTTTTTAATGAGCACTGTCCAGTAACACCTGTGCTGTTTTGAAAGCCATTTAAAAGATAGGCAGATTTATTGACAGCAGCATACAGCATCATTCAAAGAGACAAATTAGGAAAAGGTGTTAATGCCATAGGAAAAAGAATAGAGTGCTTTTAAGAATACTCTAGTGCTTTTTTGCTCTGATCGACTTACCTCCTAGTTAGAGTTCCTCTGTCGCACGTTCTTGTCTTTGTGGTTTGTAGCAGCATTGCTCTTCCTGAAAAGGCATGACATCAGCAATAAGTTTATTCTTTGCTTACATGGCTGCTGAGCAAGAACCATCATAGAACAAACTGTTCCACTACATGAAATTTAGAAGTAACACAAGTGACTTACAGTGGGGCGGAGCCTGAGTCATCATCTATAGACAGCAGACAAGCACGCGAGGGGAAAAGGGAAAAAAAAACAGTATTAAAAATCTGTCTAGGACTTTGAGGTTAGGAGGAAACAGTTAACTAGCTAATAGTCTAGCTTCAATGTGTTAAAGATATAAACTTGTATACAAACTCAGAATGAAAGCACCCACCACACAGCTTAGTGAATAATTCCTGAAGTCAACTTCACACAACCATGGCTGAATACTATTATTAATTATTCCTCAAAATACCAATTACACTTAAGAACTACATGTCTTAGAATGACTTTGGCATAACCTAAACACTACTCATAATGGCTCATGCAAAATTATGCAGTTAGGTTAACCATGCAACATAATGGCTGATAAAAGATGAAGAAAAAATTTACCCAGTGTAAGTTCTCCCATGCATCAGACATTTCAAACAACCTTGAAAACCAAAAAAGCGGTCCACAAGATGGCTGAGGAGCTATTCCTCTTTGTTTGCCCACCAGAGTGTTTTTTTTCTACGGTCCTGCAGTTCAGTTCACCAGAGCTGAAGTAACTCATGCAATGAAAGTATGATGCAGAGTGCATGCAAAATGATGCCACGAAGTGCCCTATAACCCCTCACATGTTACCCTGGTTATTTCACCAAAAACCTTGACACAGGAAAACCAAATCTGGCCCGTGTTAGGTCAGACGTATCAACCCTTTCACTGGCTGTGGTTAGAATCATAAACGACTGCTGCAGTTTTGCTGTTTTACGTTTAACTGCCAGAAACTAATTTTTTTTTTTTCTCCTTCCCTTTCAAACCATCCATCAAGTACTACCAGTGAAAGAGCTGTTCGTTTTTCAACATGTCTGGGAGTGGCTAGTCTATGCAAGAAGCGCATCTGGACTTAGGAAATCTCCTCATTGCTAGCCTGAGTAAAACCACTTCAGCCTGACATGCAGTTTTGAGCACTTACCACAACGTAAAAGCAGCAGCAAACAGAGAAATAAACAGTGTAAATAATAAAAAACAGACTCAGCTACAGCACTAAGAACAAGAATGCCAATACTTCTGCAAACAAAATAAACATAAAAATACAACACATGATGAAAAGATCCCAACATCTTTCAAAATTAACCGAAAAAGGAAAAAATAAAATAATAATAATAAAAAAAAAATAATAAAAAAAATTGATCACTAAGAACAAGTACAGTCACCAATAGGTACATTCAGTGGCTTCCAAGCACTATTCGTCTATCTGCCCTCAGCGCTTACCGTCATTAATTTCATCAGGCTTTCTCCTCTTCTCGTAGATGAAGATGATGGTGACGAGGATAATGACCTCGGCAACAATACCGAGGAAGGGCCAGAGGGCAGCCAAGCGGCTGCGCACACGTAAGTGGATCTTGGCAGATTTCATGCCCAGCTCATTCTCCCCAAAGCACTCATAGTTGCCCATGTCTTCATTGATATCGAGGTCTTCAATGGACAGTGTTGAATTGCCAGGAAAGCTCTTGATCGTATACTTTCCGGAGCCATTGATGGGCTGAGGGAAAATAAGAGATAAACTATTGCTTAACATCTTAAAAATGTTTACAACAAGCATAATTCAGGGACACATCTTTCTGTAGGTTTCACCTTCAACCCAAGTACTTAATTCAGCTAATCAAGGACTTCTAAAAAGTAATAATCAGATGGATCAGAAGGGTTGATCACAAATAGAACTTCAGTGTGCAGGAAGACAGATCCCCAGAAGCAGGCTTCGTGATCTATAACCTTCAATAGTAATCTAAAATGATATGTAGGGAATGGCCAGGTATTTCTCAAAAAAGACCCTGAGGGTCTGGGAAATTTTATATAAACCTTCCCTGCATTTCATGCAAAGTAACAAGACAAACAGAGCATATTAGATCCGTACCTTCTTATCATCAGAATCATCGCTGAGCTTGTACCATTTCCAGTCAGTGATCAAGGGGTAGCCATGGACCACGCACACCAGTGCAGCCTTATCATTCTCATTACTGTTCTCAGAGTGCTTGTAGGGCACAACATGGGGAGGAACTGGTGAAGGGAACAAAAAGTACTTTAATCTTCTCACCAAATATCCAAATATAAAATAGTACAGTTAGCTGTGGTTTAGTGTGGAATGTGTTGAATCTAAAACATCTGTTTTTGATAATTCCATACACCCTATTCAACAAAAAGTGGTCTTACTCTTGACATAGATTTTCTCTTCCATGATCGGCTCAGTCAAGAAGACACAAGAATATGCTCCTGCAGTATGGTAATCAATCTTGGGAATGCTGCCAGGAGAAGACAGGAAAAAGGGAAAAAAAGAAAAAAAAAAACGCAAAAAAAGAAAAACATAGATACAAATTAGACAACATTCAAAATCATGTTAACACTGCACCAACACTCAGCTAGAAGAAGGCGGAACACACAGCGTATGCACCACCAACTTAAACAGTCTCCATTTAGCAAGATGCCAAAACATTCCCTTAGGTTCAAGACAGGCGTCTTGGGGACCAATAATGGGGAATTAAGGTCAGAGAGGGCGGAGTGCTATATGTGCTCATCCCTGCCAGAGTCTAGGCCACACACAGAGCTGCATGTGAGTGCCATCTCTTTTTCAAGTGAAATTAAAATATCTGTATGTACAGCCTTGCTTTAAAGCTCTTCACTTACTGGCACTGACTTAGAATCTGTTTTTGCATTTCCCAGTTTAAATGATAACTTTGTGGGCAGACAGGTCCTGATGTCAAATAGGCAGTTTTACAATAAAAAGCCTGGTAAATGTATCACTTTGTTCAACCGGGTCTATACTGTGGTGGACCAAAGCTGGGCTGGGACGGAACCCCAGGATCTGGGCCATAGCATTTAGAGGATGAGGAGAACACTTACTGGTACTCTGTGTAAAGGATTCCAATATCAACCTTAGTGTCCTCAATTATCTTGCCCTCCCTTTTCCAGTAGGTGCCTTTGACAGCAGACACTGGGTTGGTGAGATTGCAGCTGAGTGTAGCAGCAGTCTTGTTGATTACCTCATTTGGCTCAAACAAAATCACAGCCTCTGTAAAAGGAAAAAAAAAAGTGCTTTCCGTTAAGGCCAGATTACACATGATGAATAATCATTTATTATAAAAACTTGTCACTCTGACTGCACATAATTACAGATCACAGTTTAGATCCATTCCAAACAGCAAAATCAATATATTCACAAATGTACAACATATACATCAAAAGACTTGGTTCTAAAACTTGATTTATAACACTTTTATTACACTTAATGCATCCTCTACTCTCATTATGATGACTGTTCTTTAACTGCCTTGAAGACTGTCCAATAAAAAGTAAATGTATAAAGACAGCAATAGTAAACTTGTGCACATGTACATCTGATGCTGGAAAAACATTTTATTTTCTCATTATGTATAAATAAATAAACAAACAGACAAACAAACACAGAGACCCAGAGCTGTCCAGGCTGTTCACTAGATAGAAAGTGCATCAGGAGACAGCTCTTTTCCCAGAAACAACTGGTAAAGGTCAAGAAGGGAAGTTATATTGGGACTACAAGCTACAGGGAAACAAAAAGGAGAGCATCTTGTAATGAACACAAGCAAAGTAGTACTGAGGTAGCTTAATAAATCAGGAACTGCACTGGAGTCCTGGCCAAACGTAACAGAAAAGAGGATTTCAAACAATTAAACTTTTAACCATGGTAATGCTGGCTAATGAGGCACAACACAACTCACTGGTGTAACAGTGTATTTGCTGTGTTCTTTACAGAATTACTGTTCCAAGCAGTGCAACCTAAGACACTTGGCACAAAGAGTGAAGCAAGTAATCTACAAAAAGCTTTCTTACTTTTCAGTAGCAAGCATTTACTCGAGGCCTATCTAACGAGACATAATCTGACCCCTTTTTCAGAATCACAGGTCAATTAGTCTAGACCAGAGCAATTCACATGTTCTGAATAGTAAGATTTAGCAGACTGATTTTTCTTTAAATTATTTACTTAAAGAACTCTGACTTCTCCAGGCATCAACATGCTCAAAAAGGCATCAGACTAAAAGCTAAGACACATCTAAAGGAGAGGGGTGGTGGCAAAGTCTGTGGACTAAGTTGACCGACCGATGGTAGAAGGGAGGAAACAGGAGGAGCACGGCAAGGAAGAGAATCTCAATCTAAGGGCCTCTTCTTCATCTAAATTGTGGGCACTGCTGGCCACTCCTCTACTCCTCACAACTCACTTTCGAAAACAATAACATTTGCTTGCGAGCGGATCCACTTGACTTTGGGCGTTGTCCTCAGGTCATTTCGGTCAGGATCATTGGAGGCACGGCACTCATATACGCCTGTGTCGTTGAGTGTGAGATTGAAGAGGGCGAGGGTGCTGGCGGCATGGTGAATGTAGGTAGTGTTGATGTGAACGTGGTCGTCTCGAGCCCCATCAAAGAGCTGAGAGACTGTCTCTTCTGGCTCCTCGCCTTCTATAAACCACCACTGCACTTCAGGAATTGGGTTCCCTATAACCTCACAGTGCAGCTCTGCACTGTCCTCTATTAACTTCATCTGAGACATGGGGGACTTTATGAAGCTGGCTATAAACATAAGTTGACCAGGGATTCGGTTTTATTTGGATGCAGAGCAGACAGTTCATTGAAAGGATATAATGAGTGATGGCAATGAAAAAGAAGAAAGAAAATGGAGGAAAGAAAACAAAGAAACAGAAAAGTGATTAGAATGGATGAAAAAGCAAGGTGTAATTTCAAAACAGCTTTACCTTGGGCATCATAATGCAAGACCAAATCTTGGTTTACATCAATGTAAACACTGTATGATGCCCAAATCCATAATCAAATAAGAACAGAAGCAGTAATGACAGCTGCTGAGTCATGTAGCCCTAAAAACAAATTATTTATAATGCTGAATGCAGTGAGAACTGAAATAAACAGAAAGGATGAAAGGAGGAGGGGTGGTACAAAAGCAAGGATGACCAATCCATGTAAATCTAACCAATACTGAACACTGATGTTAAAACAACACATGTTTTGTTATCTACTTGGGTCTTGTTTAAAAAAAACGCAGAAGCTCACAGAAATTCTGGGAGACAACTTCTGTGAACATTTCAGAGAATAACAACATTTCTTCAGTAAACAATGGGTTGGGTTAAACTAAACCCCCATGGAGAAAATCTAAAGGAATTCCACAGGCTACCTCAGAACAATATACAAAGAAGTCAAGCTGGGAGCATATACATATATATAAAACATCAATGAGTGTTTTTCTTCAAGCTGCAAAAGTACACTTTCTCAAAACAAAAGGGTTGAGCACAGCCTCATTTTCCTTCAAGTTTGAATAAGTCCAACTAGTGTGCTAGAACACACAAGAGACTGACATGATCGTCTGCCCCTTAAATTGGCACCGGCATCATTAAAAGGTCACATTCAGAAACCCCCCCTTCACCCCCCCCCCACCCCCTTATCATGTTGCAGATGTAACATCTGTCTTCAGCTCCTAATGTGTAGGTCAAAGTATTACATGCAAAATTTAATACAATAGTAATTGAAAAGGTTAAAGCTAAGACTAATCTGACCTAAAACTAAATGATCAAAGACCCTAACAGGCACACAAACGCCCTCCAGTGAGATCAAAGTCTGCAAATGTTAACTTATTTACTCAGTAATAGTAAACAAGACAAAGCTCTCCCTCCCCCATGTTAAAAGCTAAATTAAGACAAATTAGCACAAACACACGATGCAGGCCACAATTTTTGGATATACAAAAACCCACAGATGAGGCTGTGGCAATGCAGTCATCTCTACAGGTACACAAACAGACCTATGACAGAAAAAAAAAAAAGCCCGAGTTGGATCTTGAGCAAGAGTAGTGTCTGGTCAGTAAGTAACAGCTATTCCATCACCTACAAAAAGTGGGACCAAAGTCAAACGTAATCATTAGATTCATCAGGAGTCCCTCCTGAGAGACTCTGAAACAATTCACGGAAGTGTCATTTTAAATATACACACACTCAGAAATATTTAGACTGAGACTACTGTATCCAAATGACTTATAATGGCAGAGTTGTGAATTACAGCATTTTCTTCAATGCCTTACACAATCACAATGACGATATCACATACAACGACAAAAGTTGCTCCCTCAAGCATTTTCTTACTTCGAGAGCAAAATGGCACTCAACAGGCAGCTGTCATGCTAACAAAAAAATGGAAACCCTATTTAACTGAGAACAAATACCTGTGTGCTCTTGCTAACCCAATTTTCTAAGCTGTGCCGAGCTGAAGACAGACGGCCCCAGGGAAAATCTAATTTTAATTCTGATGTAGAGCTGCTGTGGCTCAGCTCACTCAGCTATGGGGCTATAGCAGTTCCCTTCTGTGGCCTACTCCAACATGCATACCGGAGAATAATGGAGGAAAACAAACAGTCACCTTTTACCTGTTGGTGTAGCACAAACATGTAAAAGCAATCCATTATGTACACCAAAACTGAGACAGCTCAGTGCAATTTAATTGCAGTGTTTACAAGAGGGTCTGAGCTTAAGTAAAGGCTCAGTAATGGAGAGTAGCACGTAGCCTCCCTGCTGTGTTCAGTACTATTTCTAACTGAGCCTGAAGCTGATTAGGTGTAGATTAACAGGGACTGACATTCATTCAGCTGCTACTCCGAAAGGCAAAATAAATTACAGCATGAGCACGCGATTGCCTTAATTTAACCGCCACCCATTATAACCATCAACATCTCATCTCATCTCAACAACTTTAACTACATTTTGTATGAAAATGAACAATGCCACAGGACTTGATTCAGAATGATGATGAAATTGGATAGTAACATCTTGGATAACCTGTAACCATTTGTGGTTTTTTTTACATGTTATGTTCATACTTTTATTCAATCTGAATAAAGATTTTATGTAGACTGGAGACAGAAAAAAGATAAAAACACTCTTAAGTCGTAGTGAAAGTCTAAAATGTGTACATATGGACAAAAGACTTAAATGTTCACAGGTTAAAGAATAAAGGGGAACACCCAGGGTGATTTTCACTAAAAAGACCAAGCAGTGGTTAGACTAATCCGGGGCTCTCATAAGGAGAACTTACTTCTCCTAGTTAAGCCAGTTTGCAAGCGTTTCTGCACGTCGGCATCAACACTGCCGGAACATTATAATGAGCTTATTCTAAATCCTTTAAAGACTAAAAGAGATAGACTTTTTCCAACGAAGGGTTGGATTATTGCGCTATTTCCCTTTAATTCTTTAAAACAGCAAAATAATTTGATTTATTGGATAAACTTAATCCATCAGCAACAGTGCAACTGGCGTAAACAATGTGCTTTGAGAAATAGGCAGTGGCCTGTTGCAAGCACATTTAAGATCAATCCAAATCACAGCAACACAGAGGACGCATGTTTGCCTGTCATGACGAGGCCCATGGGCAAAGCAAACTGGTCTGCACCGGTTTTTCGTACTGCAAGCCTACAAAACGCCTCTTGGACATCATAATTAAGCATACTCATCAACACATGGTGATTAACAACAAATGCTAACCATGTAAAGTAGCCATCAAACAGTTATGTCACATTTTATGTGCATGGTTTCATTAGAGCTGTTCATGTTCTTCTACTTGAGAAATTAAGTTTGGTTCCTATGTTCACTCCTATTTAGTAATGGATGATTTTCTTTCCCCGACTGAATACTCGACATAAACAGTGAGAACAGGAATGCGACTCGGCATTTCTAACTAAGCCTCGTCTACGATCGTTTAGAAACATGTCGCTCCCTGAAATTTATTGATGTATATAAATGTAAATATAAATGCAGATACATTTACGAGATTTAACGTCGCGTTTGTGTAAGGCCATTGCGGAGCCGTCAGAGCGTCGATATTAAACGAGAGACTGCCTACACAAACTTTAAATTTCACACATTGATAGCTAATATTGCAACTAGTGGACCGACATAAACTAGACAGCATACCTTACCTAAATTTAGTCTAAACAAGGTGGTGCTGCTATGTCGAATTAATTTAGGGTGATGATTGTCAACAACGTTAGCCTTACAGCGCATCCAACTTTCGCCTACTATATGAATAATAGCACTAGCTTGTTAGCCCGGTAGCTGGGGAGTGTGCTTATGTTCTAAAAATATTTTACCAAAGTTACTACACCTAGTTCAATAAAGTAACGCCAAATATACAATCTACGTTGACGCTTTTCTAAAGCTCACTAGATTTAACCCCATATTTTTCATGACACTAACATTAGTTTGTGTAACACTTGCGGCCTAAGCGCTGTGGCTAGCGCTAGCAACCTAGCTAGCGTGCTGACTAAAGACTTTGACGGCTAGTAACAACAGGTATGTCGCAACCACAAACGCTTAGATTTTACACAACAGACAGTTAAAACGTGAAGGTATAATTTACGAGAATGGCAGCGATCGCTAAACAACAGTATATATTCCTGGCGACATAGCAAAACCAGCTAGCATTCGGCTGGTCGACGACCAGAGCGTAAAGTGGTCGGTCTTACCTGTCTTCGTAAAGGCTGAGTTAAAACAAAATAAAATGGCACCAAACACCCACAGCAGCCGCATGTTGGCTCCCGTCTCCTCGCTACTTTAATAACGAACGAAGCGCTATGTTAATATATCTTCACGTTTGCGAGCAACGCCGACGGAGAAAGCTTTCCTGTCACTGAGCGCTCCTCTCTGTCGTCCTCTATTTGATCCTGACGCGCACGAGAACGCGCACGTACACACGGAAAATTGTACGTCACCACGTCCGCTCAGTCTCGCAGGGTAGATGTTGTTTTGTTTGTTTATTTGTTTGTTTTATTCAACAACATTGTCGATGGCGTGTTACTTTGTGCAACTCTTTGCTATCCCACATATACACTCTGCGAGCTACAGTTTTGAATAAAAGTAACTGCTAAAGCCAATGTTGACTTGCTTGCTTACAGAGACAAACATTGTTTCAGGTTTATAAATCGTTTGTATGTATGTAGGTCGCTGTCCAAAAAAAAACATGTCGATTTTGATTTTTCTACACAGTTTGAACACGACAGCTGCCGTTTATATGGTGTGAAAATCTCATAATGAATGGACCAATAGAAATGCTCCAAAATAGCCTGGAAAAAATCTGGTTCCATTTTGTGCTCTACTGTAAAATTGCCATTTTTGAGATGCATGTATTCTTTGGACAGCTACGATATTTTCATTAACATATATTCCATGTTCAGTCTGAATAAAGGCAAATGAGAACATGCACACTTCAGCTGAGGGATATTTTATTCATTAAAAGTATTTGGCTGAACCACACTTACTTAACTATTATCATTGTTATTATTTTTGTCTTATTTCAGTAACAAGGTCAGAACTAGGCATACAAAGAATGGTTTTGTGTGTGTGTTGTGTTGCATTCCCTTCCCTCATTGTGGGCCTCAACTTGTTGTGGAAAGGATGAAGATTGTGTTCCCGTCCTGCTCTTCTCTGAGTACAAACACTATTGTTTATAGTTTGCTAGTTAATGGAAAAGCTCACTGTGATATGACTCCATGGAGGCCCTAAATAGAGGAGGATTGTTGAAGCAGAACCATCTGTGTGGCTTAGTTTGCTGCTTCTGGTTGATATCATTACTTTTGCTCTACATTAACTCCACTTGAGAATTACTGTTTTACCACCATATCACTAGTATGGCTGCTCCTCTGGAAGTACAGGTAAAGCCATACACAGGCTAGTGTCTTCTCATAAAAACACTGACAGAAACCTATCAATCTTTCCACCAGAACACTTTAAGGGGAATTTCATCATTGAAATGTTTACAAAGCAATTTGGAATGCTTTGATGCAAAACGGTTCATAGTAGAGAAGCTTAGCATCTTGGAGTTTCTTTACAGTGGTAGTGATACCAGGAGTAACCATTTTACATAATAACTTTCGACCTATAGTCCAGGGGATATGAGACAGGAATAAAACTAATCCATACACCACAAGTTCAGGATGTGAAACCCTAGAAGTCTGCCCAACTCAACTAGACAACAGAATATGGGGTCCCAAAAAAGTGGTCTTGTGGCTCAGTTCGCCCCATGTTAGAGATAAGCCATCTGAAAACGCACTATAAAACTAACTATAATATTGACCAGATATTTAAGTCTAATTTCAAATATTATTGCATAATAACTAAACCCCCATTGGTGTTTGTGAAATTAATATTGCAACTAATTTGTCTGCGGTTCTGAAACCTGAAGATGGTTTGTCAAGTCCCTAGGTTTAAAAAGTAGATATGGAAGTCTGAAATTGGGTGAAGCTTTTATACTGTTGATGAACTTCCACAGATTTGTTTTTCACTTTTATTCTGGACCCATAACTGTGCATTTGACATGTAGCTTATGGCACTTTTACCTTCTAAACATAAGTAACGTAAAAAAGCACATATTCTGAACACTGAATATGTTCTGAATTTCCATGTAATTGCAAACTTGGTGACCAATGACATAAAAATGAACAAAAAGTTCCATATGTATCGAAAATACTATTCCAAATACCAAAAAAGGAGTTATGCTTTTATGTCATCTATATAGGGTAAAACTTCAAGCACTTGTTTTTGAAAAACAGTTTTGCTTATCAATTTTTTTCTGTTATTACATGGCATGACATAATTTATTAATCTAAATTTAAAATATAACATCAATTATTCATGGGTAGTAATTTAATTTAAATACAAAATATTTGCCTTAACGTCATGTACACAAAAAGGGGTAAGATGAACCACTGGTTTAACTTCTGGCTCAAAGGAATTTTTTTGTAAAAAATACTTTGTCTAATAGTCTAATAGATCAGAGCTACACTTTTGATGGAACATCTCTCAAGGTGAACAGGTCTGGAGTGAAGGCAGAGACTGATGTGATCTAAAATGCTCTATGTAAAAGGACACATTACCTGTACCCTGACTGTAAGAGGGTTACTTGAACATAACCCTAGAGCAGGCCTGGGTTAAGTGTTCCTCGGAAACCTCCTGGTAGCTGAGCAGCTGACGCAACCTGGCTAAGCTTAGCCTGAAAAAGCAATGTTGGGGGGACTACGCGGCCTAACCACCTGCAAGGTTCAGCACAGGGGAGTTAGTGCAAGGGTGGCAGAAACTGTCTTTTGCCACATGGAACATAATGGGGTTTAACTGAACCTTTATGTGTAGTTGTAATGACCATTACAAATCCAACTGCTACAAATTTTTCTTTTGAACTGTAAGTACACACACCTTGGACATCAGAGAACTTAAGGGGTGTTTTTTCCTTGGCCAAAGGTCCAGTACTAAAGGTTGCAGTTTAATAATTACCTGCATTAAGATTGGTACAACAAGACCTAATGATACTCGAGGGTGGGGCTAGCAGTACTGCTCACTGCTGGTTAGTTAAGCAAACCACCGTTTTGACACTTGTGCAACAATGAAGAGCTGCAGGCATCGTTGCGCAAGTAGGACTATGGGAATTATTTTCCACAATCATTTCATCATCTGTTTGAGCTGCAAAAAACAGAAAGTGAATAATCTTTTTCATGATTTGGATTGAGACAAATACAACAATGTTAAATAATAAAGCAGAAAACATTCAGTAAGACATATCATTAGACAACAAATACTTGTTTAGACGGTAGTGCTGATTGAGCTGCTCATTTGAGCTTCTGCTTTTCCCTGTCATTAACTGGAAGTTCTCCTCTATGTTTGTTAGCACTTGCAACTAAAGCCCACAGACAGTTTAGAAAATTCTTTATTCTTACCAATGAGAATAAAGTCACTTACTGCTATTACATGAACAATAAGGTAAAATATACACCAGAATAGCATGCTGATATGCCAACTTAAAAACTGTTTTCATTTTAAAAGCTATATTCTAAACTACGACTGACATTATTAGCATTTAGTAATACTTCTCATGCCAGCTCGCAATTCTGCTGGTTCCCACTGAGCTCAGTTCTTGTTTTTAAATGAGCAGAGCAAATCTTTGTAAGCCTTCAGTCATGTGGTGTTTTTGCTGTGGTTACAGCATTTGTCTCTATAGTTGTTTGTAAAATATGGCTAAAATGACCCTATTCAATCCTTAAAGTTAATACAAAAAACATGATCCTTCTGCTAACACCTTTTGTTTAGCAACTCACAGTGATCACTACAGGTTAGCAGTGCCACTATAAGCATGTTATGTTATTGATCCTACAAATTTGCCATTTTGCTGCCTAGTCATACCCAGTCTGGCAATTGGGAAACAAGTACCTCTCTCGAGGGCACAATCAGGTAAATCTAGTCAGGTGTGGGGGATGAAACCCACCACCTTTTGGTTAATAAACAGGCAAAATAAATGTACTTATTTTAGGTAGAATAAAGACAGAAGTTGTAGGTTTGATAATAAAAAAAATAAAGAGTTTGTTTGGAATATATTGTCTCTGTTCTGTCCTCAAAACAAGGATAGATATCAGTTAATATGCCAATTGATGTACATCACAACATACTGTCAAAACTATGATTTATGCTAAGAGAATTGCCACAGGGTATGTTTTTAATTATTACTGTATAAAGGTTTTCTCTAAATAAAACATTTTTATTATATTCATATTTATTATCAAGTGCTTATTCATGTGTTTTCTCAATTGTCTGACCGGCTCTATGAATTGTATGCCTAACTCTGAACTAAAGGGGGCTAACAGCATTCAAACTGCACTCTGAGACCTGGGACAGCTGCTAGCTTGCGTAAAAGGCATGTTTGCTTCCCTTTTGGGGTTAGTAGGCTATGCTTTTAGTTGATTAGAAAATGTCTGTACTGTATTATTCCATAATCAAGTTGAATGCTCTCAGGAGACAGGAGCAAGATTGTGATTGAGGGAGTAGTTAATGCGGACACTCGACTTTACAGTTGGCCTTCAAATAACACATTGTCCTACTGAGGCCTATCATTGTGGGGCGGGGGTGGATGAAGGGATCAGGTTGAGAGGAAAGTTTAATACTTTGCTCTTGACCCACAAAATCCCTTTCAAATTAACGTGCAGAGCTTAATTCTGTGTTGCTCCACCTGGTGTTATGAATCTGAACCTTGCATAGAGAAATGACGATATATAATTGTGACATTTGAAAACAACGTAAAGCCAGACTCTTTGCTGGGGTTACCCTTTCTTGTTTGTTGTTGTGGATACACCAGTTATGGCAGTTATGTATCATTATGTATCATAACATGTCCTTACTTCCTTTTGTAGATCTTCTTTCTCAGGTGCATACTTAAAGAGATTGGCTCAAGTAATATAATCAAATACACCACCCTCTGCCATTTTGTATATAAAAGCAAGAAGACCTATAATTGAACCAATGAATGTAAAAACAATAACAACAATAAATTTAAATTTAAATAAAACAATACATTTAGAGCTTCATAAACTTAAAATGTAGGTCACAGTTGTGACTAGTGGGCATGGGTGCAAATTTGGTTTGAAAAGTGAGATGGACCAAGCTAAATTTGTATGAAGTACACATACATTTACATTTATCATAGCTATATCATGGTTTATTTGTCAATATTTCAACACAAACACAAGTATACCTAAATATATTAGCACACAAGTATACCTAAATATATTAGCAGAAATAATATGATATATTCATACGTAGGTATTACATTTTACTATGGCTATTAAAACAGAATTGTCTATCCATTACATTATAAAAAGTCCTAGTCTGATCTGTATGTTATATACGGTAACAAAATGCCCCAATAATGATGAATGTGATGAGGCCTATTAATAGAGCCTATTAATTAATGATTTTACTAATTTCTCACTGGCTGCACTGTGAGCCAATCGTTAGCGCTGTCCAGGGTGTTTCCTGCCTTCTACCCAGCGAGCACTGGGATCGGCTCCAGCACGCCCCAGTGATCCAGAAGCATAAGCAGCTTAGAAAGATGAATGAATAAATACATTTTCACAATTTTATGTAATTGATGTATATTTATTCATGTGCATAGCCATATGTGCATTTACATATTTTTCATTTACAAAAGGCATGAAGTTGCATGAAATGAAACACTATCACATCACAAAGTACAGTAAACTAATATATACGTAATAATGTCATATACACATATGGACAAAAGTACACTTAGATGGGAACTTTTATGATTTTGGAATGAGCCTGTGTGATTTTTTGCTCATTGATCCAGAAAAGCATTTTTGAGGTCAAGTCAAGTCAAGTGGGTTTTATTGTCATTTCAACTACATACAGAGTACACAGTGAAACGAAACAACGTTCCTCCAGGACCATGGTACAACATAGACAGTGCATACAGACACAAGTGCAACACCAACAAGCAAGTGTGGACAGACAACACAACACAGTACAGACAGAGAATAATAAATAATTGCTGGTAGTGTGCAAATTGTGCAATGTGTAATAAATAGAGTCCAGTGAGGTAGTAAAATTATTAGTGCAATGCTTTGTGCAAAAATGCTTCCCCTTTTTTATCTGGGGTAAATGGTTGGAGAGAGAGAGAGAGAGAGAGAGAGAGATAGAGTGAGAGAGAGAGAGAGTGAGAGAGTGTACATGTACCAGAAAGATATCAGTTCAGACGTTGAGTTGTGTTGAGAAGTCAGACAGTGATGTTGGATGAGTGCCTGGCTCGCAATCTCTAGATCATTCCAAAGGTGTTTGATGGGGTTGAGGTTAAGGCTCTGAGTAGGCCAGTCAAGTTTTTCCACACCAAACTCACCCAATCAGCTCTTATGGAACTTGTGCACTGGTACACAGCCACACTGGAACAGGGAAGGACCTCTTCCTCAAACTGTTCCCACAATGTTGGAAGTGTCTAAAATGTCTTGAAGCATTAAGATTTCCCTTCCCAACCCCTAAACAACCCCAAGCAGTATGCCTCCTCCATCAAACTTGCTTAGTAATGTAACTTGCTGTAGTCATCCGTACAGTTTACTTACTAGCAGAGTTTTGGAAACCTTTTTGCTAGTTACTATTTTGTGAAGCGTTCTATTTCCTTTGAAAAGAAAGGTAAAGAAATCCACACTACTTTTTTTTGCAAATTGAGTGTTTGGTGTCTCGGCCTGGCAAAGAGCAGACAGTCCGTTTTATTTTCATGCTTTAGCCTAGACAAGCGTCTCTCTCTCTCTCTCTCTCTCTCTCTCTCTCTCTCTCTCTCTGTAAAAAAGAAAAAGAAAACAAATATCTCAGCCGTCTTTATCTGACAACAGAGAATGAAACACGATAGAATTGTTTTCAGTTCTCTCTTCATCCTCCAGGGAGGGGTTCTCACTGACTAAACTGCCTTCTCTAAGTTCATTCTCTCTCTCTCTCTCTCTCTCTCTCTCTCTCTCTCTCTTGCTCACTCTTGCTCACTCTTGCTCTTTCTCTCACTGGTTTGGATTTCATGGGTTTTGTGGCCCAGCATGAGGCCACGACACAGGTAGTAGACAAACACTGAAACAGCAAGAGAGAAACTGCAGGAAACTCAGATAAAGTCAAGTAGAGAGAAAACAACCAATGTTCTGTTATAGGACAGGAAACTTTATTTGAAATAAAAATCTGAATAAATATATCTTTAAAGACCTCAAACTGCAGAAAACTGAAGTTTGGTTTAGTGTGTTTTACTTTGCCAGTGTTTTGAAGTGTACTGTTCACTCTCTGTTCAGTCCATACAGTCTAGACGTGGAGACTAAACTACAATGAATGAAAACGAATGCATTTACAAATATCCACCTGTTTAGCATACAGCAGTTTAGATTCACACTAAACCTAAAAAGATTTTAGTTTTAAGCCTGCTTTTAAAATAAGGTGCAGGCCACCAATTAGAACAGAGGTAATTTATAAATCATATATAAAAAACAACCTGTGGTAAAGAGAGGTTGAGAAAAGATCATGTAAAATCAAATATGATCATTTATGACAGTTTTAGCCATAAAACCACACAAATATTCCAAGTGGGAAAAAAAATTCCTGAGCTTTCCCATTAGACCTATACATTCATCACACAATATTTCTCTTCATGCATTAAAATGAATATAGACACTGCATTGCTATTAAAATGCATGTATTAAAATAAGATGGTTCCATTAATGATGCCTGCCACCTTACTGACTGGAAACAAACAGAGGTGCACCTGTTTATGCACCAATATCTGATCATTTTCATGTCCTTATCTGCTCATGCTAATGCATACATTGTAGAAATTGGATAAAATCCATATGCAATAGCATTGTGGGTACATAAAACATTACATGGGTTACACATGCGGTAAAATGAATAAACACAGGAACAAGAGTACTCAGGTGTTAAAGGCGAACTGTATAGATTTAGTTTAGAGATGTTAACAGAGTTAGTCAGAGTGGTTTGTTGTAAATGGTTTACGACAAATTCAGACTTTTTGTTCAATGGCTATGATAGAAATCAGTCAGACTGCAGACAATGCAAGTTAAACCAGGTGATCTGTAGTGTTTATAATGGTGACCTAGTGCTAAATCTGAAAAAAGAAACATGTGGCAGTATTTTGCCTCATAATGCCCTGCAAGTACCTCTTCACAAAATATTTTAAAAAATACAGGCCAACAATTTTAGGCCAACATCTAATTGAAAACAATGTCTCAGTCATCAAGCAGTGTATTTATAAGCAATTTTGTTTGACTTTCTGTGAAGCAACTTGTAGAGACATTAAACTCTGGTTCTGTCTGGTTCCTATAACCAAACAAATCTGTCGCAACAAGTTTCTCCAGGGAAACACGTTTTGCATCAAGCCACTCTGAATGATTTTGTTTACGTCTTGACAGCAGAAATGTGGGAAAAGTCTGTGAAATTCCCCTTTAATATCATCCAGCATGCCCTCCCACCACTTATTTAGTCTGTACATACTTTACATATTTCTTCATGCTGATGTTGCTGAATCTCTCTCGTAAGCCTGTAATGCATTTTTTTGAATTGTCCTTATTTAGTCTTTGTTTCTGTTTTTCCCCTCAGATCTTTTTACTTATGAACACCTTGCCAGCCAACAAGTCATGCATATGAGAAAGTTAATGTTGCAGTGAGGACTGGGGGGCTGGTGGATGTGAATTTGGATCAGCATCAGTCTTCATATGCTCATGATTCCAGGGGCTGTCAGACAGTTACGAAAACAACTTGTTTTTTAGGCAACAGAGAATTTTACAACATTCCAATTCGCAGAACAGCAAGAGTGTCAGCATGTTTGACTGTTTCACACCCAGAAACCCAGTACACATGCTTATGGGCTTGCTGTGGCAGAAGAGTTCAACATATGACCACCGGGTGGTGCTTCTGCTTACTTCTTTGCAAATGTAACCACAAAAGTATTGTGGTCTTCTCGCTTATCTATGCTCTCCTACATGATGCTGCATGCTTTCATTACTTCTAGGCCTGGGCAGCCCAAAGTTTGGCCTAAATTAGGCCCCTGAGGACATCTGATTCAGGCAGTCAGAAAGTTACTCTAAGCTCCACCCCTTTACACGGTGACAGAACAACTATACGTTTATATTTTCTTGTTGAAGGTAAATTATTTTGGCGTCCACTATGAGCTTTGCATTACTGTGGCAGCTTTGGGGGCGTGGCCATGCAAAGAGACTCATTTGTACATGCTAGTTGTGTTAAACTGTTCTTTTGGAGTTTTATCAGTGTGTTTGAAGTGTTCCATCTCCTCGTGTTGTGCTTGGCTGATGCTTGCTGCTGTTTCCACTCATGTACTCAGTTGTCTTTCAGCTTTGTTTAATAAAACAGCATTTGCTGAGCAGAAATTATGTCATCCTATGGTTCTTCTCCACCTTAATGCCACAATATTACTACATACAGTATTTATTCCAATTTATTCCAAATATGTTGTGATGTATTGTTATCTGTAAATGGTTTTGTCCTTTTGGCCTTTAGTACATTGCAAACATTGCACTTTGGCCCCTCATGACATGTATTTTGGCACCCCTTCTCTAGGCTTGCAATTTAGCTCTTCATAGGCATGTAATCTATAGATAATCATTAATACAGCTTAACTTACATTCAGTGACTTGAAAGTCTTGATGTTATCAGCTCACAATGCTATACAGCACTGCAGACAGTCAGAGATTACCAGAGATCACGTCAAATCACCATTAAAAGAAAACACACAGCAACAAAATATAAAACCACCATGCATTACAGCTTCCAATTTTTTTCAGGAGATTTGTTTTCAGATTTTTTAAAAAGAAATCTGCAGGGATTTATTTTCACACCTCCAGTTCAGTATTAGAACTTGGTTGTTGCTTTTAGGAACAGAAAGATGCAGAAAACCTGCAGAATGTTTCATGTCTGAAGCAGCAGTGGAGCCAGTAGAGCCAGTGGGGACAGTTTTGGTGGTCTACCAGGGCAGATAAAATGTAGCAAAACATTTATTTAAATGGAAATGGTGGTGCATTAAACACTTTGCTGCATTGTCACTTTGGCAACTGAGAAGGCCAGTCTTTGCATCCTTTTCAAAGCATTTTTGGAGCCTGATTAAAAAAACATATCCCCTGAAAAATGAATAACTCATACTAATGGCTGTTGCGATTGAATAATAAACACATGAAGGGTGGTCTCCATCTTTTGCACACCACTGTATGACAAAACACTAGTTACGTCTATGTGCAGCCTGTTTATGATGCTTATTCGGAATAGAACGCATTCATGTACATGAAATAGGCTAGTCTGATTAAGACCGTTGTACATACAATTTCTAAACAATTCCTGTAAGAAATGTTTGTGAATGATCCACTGAATGAAGGATAGATAGCCATGTAAATGCCGGTATCTGATTACATTCTTAAAAAAAGTAGGTTTTACACATGATTATTTGCGTCAAAACAGAAGTTTAAAACATCATCACGGTATGTCTACACTAAGGGGTACACTATCCATGCAAGTAGTTTAGGATCTGATTACTTATAGTGTGCATGTAAACAGAGATGTTAATCAGGTTGTGCATATAAACACTTCTATAATCGGAATGAATTCAATCAGATTGGTTAAAACTCTTTCCAAAGAAAACATAGCCAATGATATTATGTAATATTGTTGACAGAAAGCTGATCATGATCATGGTGGGTCTTTCTCTTGCTATCCTATGTTAAACTCTTATTTAAACAGTTATTGTTTCATAAGCAACCTCTTTGCTTCAGTAAGTCTCATAGTGAGTCCCTTTTTTTAGTACACAAAAGCAATAAATCGTATTCTGATCCTCCCTTGCTTAGGTAGCTCAAATATAATCCCGAGTGGACAACACAAGTTGTGATTTCAGGCTTGCCGAAGTATTTTTGAATGCTATCTGTCCAGCCTCCAAGCACACCGAGTTTACGCTACCCTCTGAAACACACGTTGAGAGTAAGGTAGGAGTTTCCGCATGACTTTCCATCAGCCAATCCCCGCTTTCCCATCTGCTCGCCACAACTTCACATATCATTTTTTGGAGTTTGTTCAACACCCTTTTGACCTGGAATAGCATTGGCTCTGCTCCACAATCCAGAATGTGCGGGTGTAACAGTTTTATCAGGAGTCTCAGTTATGCGTTGAAACATACCGCTTTTTAAGTGTGTTCTAGCAGAATTTCAGACTAATTTACCCAAACAGACTCTAAAGTTCAACAAAACGTGCCAGGTTCCAATTTGTTACACTCCTGAACAATGGACAATACCTTGTAGAACTGATGATATAAAACAGAGTAATGTTGTTTACCAAGTTGGACAGTTTTAACTTGCTGTTGCCAATGTGTATTAAAACAATTAGCCAGAATGGCACCTTGTTTATAAGCCACATAAAACAAAAGCCTTAATAGTCTTTTACTTTTAAAATCCTTCACAAAGCTGGATTTAATCTCTATTGACTTGTTTCCCATCCAAGACTTTCATGACCACTCACTTAAACCCAATTATTTAATTAAATATGAAATGTTTTATTGATTTGACTTTTGTTTTGTTTTGCTAACTACAAACTTAACGTCTTCTTTTTACATAAGTAAATATATTGTGCAATTACTACTACAACTGCTTATTACTATTGCTCAGTCACTTTTAATAGTAAGATTATATTTATATACAATAATTAATATAAAAGATATAAAAGAGAACACTGATTATTTATTCCAGTCCGAACAGCCACTAAGAACATGTTATTCATGTTTCATGAGATATTTGGTCTCAAATAATTAACTTCAGGTAGGAAAGAAATGTGAAGTGAGAAAGATGTATTACAAGATAACAGAGAAAAGGTGACTCTCTGTTACAAGGTGGTATCATCTTGCAACACGATGCTGTTTGCTAAACAAAGTAAAACTGTACCTCTCTGGGAAGTTCTGCTCCAGTCTAGCTTATGAAGGTGGATCAGGTCTATCAACATGTTCTACCTGACTAATCAGAGCACACTGGGCTCATCAAGAGAAAAGCTTAAAGACACAGGAGCTCAAACAGAGTATTTCAGAATAAACATTTGCAAATCAAACAAAGAAGCTTCTGGGTTTTTAGGACAATAAACTGCTTGACAAGTAAGACTGAGGTTTAGACATGTGGAAGAGTAATGCAGATTAAAAAAAAAAAAAAGAAATTAATTCAAAGAGTACACTAATGCAATACTAAACACATTAAATACTGAAATATATATATATATATATATATATATATATATATATATATATATATATATATATATATATATATATATATATATATATATATATTCTTAATTCTGTTTATTTTATTAAAACAATATGACCAAAAATTCTAGTTTGTTATTGTTAATGCAAAAAATAGGCCTCCAAAACTCTAGTGAATGCTTCAGTAGTGTCAATTTTCTTTGGTGCATATTGACCTCAAAACGATGGGATCTAAAGCTGCATGCTGATGCAGTATAGTTTTATTCCCTACACATTAAAGTATGGGATGTCGGTTTAGGGAAATACAGTAAATAAGAACCTTTATTAGGACCGTACAGTGACATAGTAAAACACGCGTCTTAAAGAGACGTGCAGCCCTGTCTGGATTTTTTTTGCTCCCTGTGGCTTGGAATACCCTGTACAGTTTATTTTGCAGAAAACTACCAGGGAGACTGGAACTGTCATCATGTGGTCATGAAGGACAGGTATGCAATCTCACCTTTTGCTTTAAAATGCAGGGGCGTGGCTAAAAGAAGGCTCTGCCCGTGGACTAAAACTTTTTATGCTTCATATTAGAGACATAAAAATGTGGTAGAGAATTTATTTAAAAAAAATAACCTCATAATAAATCAAAACCTTCTCACATTTTTACAGGGCTGTTTAGCAGACAGTGTGAGCAGAATGGACTCGAATCCAAGTGTTTGATTTGTGGCCTTGTCAAAAGAATTTAGCTACAGTCACCTCTTGCTCTACTGCAGTTTCCAGAGCTGTATTTTCTGTCTGCTGTGTGTGGGAGCAGAAGCTACACCACTGTCCCATAGACTGTGATTAGAAGAGTCTGATAGCAGAGGCATTGCTGTGTCTGCGTTCATGAAGTCCGTTATTGTACCCCGTGCTCCTCCTGCGTCAGCACACGAGCCGTTTCACAGTGTTTGTGTCTGGGCAGAGCGGCCGTGCGCAGACACAGGGGTTGCAATCGGGTCATGTGGCTCCGGCAGCTATGCAAGAGTAGAAATTCCCTTCACAAAACGTGTGGTAGCAAGCAGACGTCTTCTTTCTGGTGAATCATTTTGCTTGTGTAATAATTCCAGAAGAACTCTTTAAATTTTTAAATATTTGATTTAGTCAGTACTACTTCAGGATAAATAACTAACCAATTATAACAACGTAGGTGAAGCAAGGCTGGGAGGTACCTGTCTTGTTCTTATTGAGATCATCCAGACATAAGAAGCCAAACAAGCCTAGAGAGGCCTCTTCACACATAATACATCATACAGTATGTGTGCAGTAAGATCTCAGAAGAAACACCCAGACTATCTAGTGTGATTTACTTATCACCAAATGGCTCTCATCACTAACACTCACTCCTGATGCAGGCGTGCGTCAGGCCAAACTGTGAAACATCCCGGATATGATCCTGAGAGCTTTTAACACCAGCTGAGAGCATTACCTCACACATGCGCAGGAAATGCACTGTTCTTCAACGCTTGGGCACTTTAACATGTTTGAAAGGCTGCCAATCCTCATCCAAACGTATCCCCATCCTGTTTGCAAGTCATATCCCCATAAATATTATGGACGTTACGACAGCACCAAGTCCCGTCATCATAGATTCCATCATACTGCAGGCAGATAGAGTCACTACATGCCAGTACACTGACATCTGGACTCAATTAGAAAAAAGTCAGTCCGTACTCGAAAAGCTGCAGATTAATTCAAGGCCTAAAGTGTTTAGATCTGTTTAGATCATTTCAAAATAGTTTAAATAATATCATATTACTGCGGGTGGGGAACCGTCTGGGTCTTCAAGGATAAAAAAAGAAAAGAAATAAAAAAGAAAAGTTACTGCTGTAGCTAAAACTCTTCTGTAATACATTTACTCTACTGTTCAGTTTTGGAAACAAAAGTGTTCAATTCTTGAAACAACCAATGGAAAATTCTTCAGTCAAGCTTTCTTCTGTTCTATTTAGGTACAGTCAAGCAAACCCACTCATAGGACCAGGAGCTGATCACACAGCCACTAGCACCATTTCTGATCACACTGTGTTTTCCCAACTGATGGGATTAATTTAGCAGAAAGACACATCACTCTAGGTTACCTGGAAGGCTTTAATATATGACTGACTGTTAAATGGAAACTTTAGCAAAAGATCTGCCAGGAAAACTTAAGTGCTACGTCATTGCCTGTCTTTAAAATGACTTAACTCATTTACCCGTTCTGCTGCTCTCAGGTACATTACGACATTTTCCTCCTTCCTCACCACCACCACGGTTGTGTGTGGAGTAGGCTCCGCCACTGCCACCTCAGATAAATATATAAGAAATAAAAGCAGCAGCCCTACACCATAACTCTTTAAAAATATATATTATACCTTATTTCTATTTGGACTTCTGCATTGATTACCCACAAAATGTCATTTCAAGCTTATCATAGTCAAAGTAATACACAAACACAATAAAACTAAACTAATAACACAAAAACAGTTGTCTTTTCATGTCTTCTATTAAGCACATTGATTAAACATCCACAGTGCAGGCTAGAAAATGTAAGTGAACCTCAGTATTCAGACTTTTACAAGAGCTAATTGGAAAAACATGTTTGAATTAAAGAGAAGAGACTGCAAGTGTGGTTTCACAGGTGCTTTGCCCATTAAATAAAGGCAGCACAGAAAGCCTGGTTACTAGCAAATGTGACAAAAAGAAGGGAAGTATGCACCAAATCTGGATGCAAATAACTTTCAGGAGAATGCATGTTATAGAGAAGCATAAAGGCATTGCTAGAGACCTGAGTGGGTGTACATGGGTCCGCACCTAGGCAAATGAAGAAAATTCAGTTCAATTAAAGACTGTTGCTACTCTCTCTAGAAGCGGACAAGACCTTTTAGTACAAATAAACAACTCTTGTGTTTGAAAGAACAAAACTTAATCCCAACTGCAAAGCATGGTGGAGGGAACATCATGGTTGGGTTCTTTGCTGACTCATGGCCAAGTCCTGAAATAAACTGGCTTAAGACATTTTGAAAGTTTTGGGGTAGGCTGTGATAATATCATTAAACGCTTGTTTGCTGTTAGGACACGATGTTATGATGTTTGTGTGGAACTAAAACAGTCCATTTAACCTTTTCCTGACCATTTTTATCCTTAGAACTGAATGTGTTGTTCTTGTTACTGTGCTAACTGATATGTAAATAAGCTCTGCTCTGATTAACTACCATGTGTTGCAACTCTACAAGAAAAAAAAACACTCCAGGCTAACACACTCATTGTAACTAATGTAGGCTGAAGGATCTGATTAGTTAATTTTGATGGTGATGTTACAAAAACAATGAATTCAAAACTATGCTATTGTTGACTAAGCAGGCACTCATAGAATTCATTTTGTAATAGGTTAAGTAGTTTGACCTTGTGTGCAATTGTGAAGTTTCAGTTGCCCATAAGATGCAGTGTGACTAAAGATAGATAGATAAAAAGAGGAGAGGTGGATAAATAGACAGATAAATACCAACAACTCCCAATTCTCAAAATTGGTCACCTAAACCCTTGATACACTAGGAAAAGCCATTGTAATACGTATGCAATGTATTTGGTGTGAGCTTCTGAAATCAGGCTTTCTATAAACAGAGCATGTGCTTCTGTGCTGCCGGAAATATTCTGCTAAGCTATTATGAGGCATGGCGGCATGATGCCACGGCTGAGGCCGATCCTTATCATCTGCTGGAAGGTATTAGCTGGAACAGATGTGTCAAATGGATTTGGTCAAGGCCCAGTGCATTGAAAACAATACGGCCAACTCCACACCAGTCATGCCATAGATAGCGAAGATAAAGGAGATTTGTTAAACTGGGTTTGTGGAGCTCATGTGTGAGTAATGATCACTTCAGGTCTGAGCTCTGTCCTCCAGACAGCCTGTGGGACTGCCAGCTCTGTTGATACGTAGATTTCTAAGGAAATGGACTCCATATGGTCAAATGAGATCACCAGGAACAGCCAAGCTGTATTTCACCACCATCAGCTTCCATAATTTTAGATCACAGAGCCATCCTAGGGAATAAACAGCTTTCCTTATCAAAACACCATAATGCTAACGTGCAATCACACGTAAAAGAAGTGTTCACTAAGAATGTTTAGCCGTTTAACTGATTTCTTTTTGGTGCATCAGAAAGTAGGGCAGTGGGTTGTTGTAAATTTGGATGTGGTATGTCCTGAGCATTGGACAGTGATCGCTAATTTTTCACGAGAACATCTTGTATGCCCTTCACATCAGGGATCTTCAACCTGCTAGTGTGACACTCCCCTTAAAATCTTTTTTACCCGGAAAGCACAACTGCAATCGAAAGTTGACATTTCATTGCACTGTTTGCCATCTGTAATGGGTTGAACCCAAGAAGCAAATCAGTAAGTGATGCAGAACCAGACCACACAGATGGAGCGTAGGGGCCAGACTGTCCCAGTAGAGCTTTCTAGCGATAGCATCTCAGCTTGGTTTTCAGTACACCACGCTTAATTGGGACAATTAGAAGTTGCCTAACTTCCGAAGTCTGTTTTTCTCCCTCTAAAGTTGTCTCAATCTATTTCCCCCTCCAAGGCAACATGGCTGTTTGCACATGCTCATATAGTGGGGACGTCTGCAGCCTGAGGTTTTAGGACATTTTATGATATAAGTATGGTACAAAATCCTGTATATTATATTTAAACATACTGTATGGGTAGATTAACCTATTTTACAAACTAATGCAGAAAATGGAATACACACAAAAAAACACTTCATCAAATAAACTCACACAGCGTAAGCAATGAATAAATAAATAAATGAATAGAATAAAATCAATAGAAACAGTGCAATACAATATAAAATATTTTGGATTAGAACTGAACATAACATCTGTCTTTGCTTACATAGCTCTGGAATTGTTTCAGATGAGAATGAAATTGCAAAAGGAAGAGTGGGTGGTCTCCTAGAAATTCATCCTGTGATTGAAAATTCCTGGTAACATAGTGGTGGGTAGCAATAAAGCAGGCCTACCTTCATAAGAATCCCTGGGAAACGGTAGGATTGAGGTAGATGGTGGCAGCGTGATGAAAACTTTAAGGCAAATCAATTTGGACTTTAAACTAAAAGTACTTCAAAAGTATTTGTGAACAAATGTCTAAACTTTAAAATCTGATGGGTGAATATTCAGTAGTTACAGAAGGTTTTGTGCTACTAGAGACCAATCAGGGTCTGTCAAATCATATATATATTTATTTATAACTGTTCATTAAAACTTAAACCTAAAACATTAAACATTTGGCTGGTAGTGTTCTAAAACGGTAGTATGGTTATGTAGTTAGAATACTAATAATCATTGTACTAGTGGTATACTTGTATTTGTACTATTTTAATACTTCTTGGGACTAAATTGTTCCACTTTTTAGTTTACAAAAAGTATACTTTTAAGCATACTTTAAGTGTAAGAGTAGTAGACTTTACGTACATAACTAGTTTACATCTTTTGTATTGTAACTACACTATAAGTAAACTTATGGGTTTACCTTTAGTTCACGAGTTTGTAGTACATCTTCAAAAAAGATTATCACACGGACATACACACACTCACATTTTACCTAACTACACGTCTTTCAGGTGTTGCAGGAAACCCACGCAGACACTAGGAGACCATACAATCTCTACACAGAGAGGAATGTGGTCACTGTGGCTGGGAATCAAACCCAGACCCTTTTTGCTATGAAGCGACACTCACTGTGCCACCAAGCTACCCTTTAGTTACAAGTTATATACTCCTATCCCACTTTCAGTTTAAGGAAAGTACACTTTTAAATAAACTTCTTCTTTAGATGTTTTTGAACTGGAAGTTTTCTTTAAGTGAACTTAACATAATACTTATAATTTACTGTTTATGTTTTTTTTGCACAACTTTTGTGCAGGGCAAGAATACTTATACTTTTGGAAGTATAAGTAAGTATATATCAGCCAAAAGACTAAGTACAGTTAAAGGCCAAATATACTCTCTATATCTAATTCTCTATATCGTCACTGTCCAATGAAAAACAAATGTCTCCAAAATTGCAACTTTACAGGAGGGACAAAAACATACTTTACTTTCAGTGTAAGTCCATGGAACCAGGATTTTTTTAAAGCTATTTTAGAGCATTTCCATTGGTCCATTGATCATGAAACGCCCTCACAATGTAAACGGCAATTGACGTGTTCAAATGGTGTAGAAAACTTAAAATCAACAAAAATGGAGATACATGTTTTTTATTGGACAGCAAAGATATTCTTGTCAGTATAACCCAAGTATACTTAAGTATAACTGTGTTTAGTACATCACTGAGAAGTACATACAAAGTAAACTGAAAGCATACTCACTTGTTTTTAGTTTAAAAGAAGTATAATAATGGCACATTCTTTTTTGTAAGGGTTAGCAATGTTAGCCTTGTAGCACCAGTGCTAAAATAAAGAAGCAACATTTAGACACCAAGCATGTCTTGATCAACTACATCTGCTGTAAGTGGGAAAACTGTGTAGATTTTTTGTTGAAACATTCCTTTCAATTAAAGAACCATCTGCTTCAATAGGAACCAATTAGAGATCTGTAGAACGTTGCCATTAAGAGTTTGTCTAACAGAACAAAACAATATGGCAACAATGGCTCTTGTGTTTTTATTATTGCTGTAGCTTTGCTTCCAATAAACTATATTTGGTTAAAGAGTGCTGCTCTTGGTTTAATATTGGAAACTGACTGAGAGCCTTCACTTGTAATGAGTATTACAGCACATGCTGTTGCTCTGTTGCTTTGGAGGTCCCTGTAAGTCTTACAAATTTTACCTAGTGCATGTCACATGTTGGATTTCTTAACTATCCATCTTATTCTCACTGTTTTGATAGGATTTTGTACACTGCCTAAACATTAGAACCATACATTTCTTGAATAATTAATTGCTTAATAAGGATTTTGGTCTTAACTCAACACTGCCAAGCCCCAAAACCTGACCTCATGAAAAATTTATAGGAAATTCTGCTGCATGTTATGAAGCAAAATCATCTCAACCCCCCCAACCCACACACACCTTCCCCTCCAATCTTTCAGTCCTACTCTTAACCAATTATGCCTGTTTTTATGAGCTACATCTTGTGGATTCCTATGAATTTGCGGTCAAGGTATATAATTAGACCACCACTGTGGCTGAAGTTGGTCTTCTAGAAGTGGAACAGCTAGAAGCTTATGTGTTGTTTTTTTTTAGTGGTAGAATTTTTTGTTTGCATTAATATTAGGGCAGGTATGATATTGTTCTGGTTCTGTTTAGACGTTTATTGGGCCAAGAGCACATTTCATGGCTGGCGTTAATCTCACATTTCATCTCAATGTTACCGTTTGGTTGTTCCTTAATTTGTGCCTTCAGCAATTGTCTGTGCCATGCTTCTCCGAGAACAGAGCACTTGGAATAATCTTGGGAAAGGTAGAGGAAAGTATCAGGCCTAGAAATGACAGGGAGGCACTATAGGAAACAACATTTTTTACAGAATTGTTATGGTCTGTTTGAGCAAACATTTAATTCTAGTCCCACCGTAATAAAAGGACGCTTAGATCGGAATATAAACATCTCGCAAAGTTAAACCAGATGCGGCGTGCAGTCGGGAGTGCCTCTCTCCGGGCTGAGGGAAAAAAACAAGTGAGCTATTCCATACAGGAAAATGAGTCAGTGGCCCTCTCATCCCTCACCTCACCCACCGTAGGCCAGATGCCGCCTTGCATTTTACTGCACTGTCATATGACGAGCTCTGAGCCTGAACTTAGCTGTCACCGGATTCCATTTGGTGAGGGCAGAAGGTCTGTATCTCCTTAAGCCCAAACCTCAGGGTAAACCGTGGGTTTTCTGTGGTTTGCATTGTTGATGCTGAAAACTGTAAACGATGCATTAACTCACCACTGGAGGACCACGGCTTTCAGACTGCAGTGGACTGTACTGGATTATTCCATCAAAACATTTCATTAAGACTCAGTATTATATCCAAATGCGATGGAGAATTGTTTCTCTTTGTGCAAATAAGCAGGACAAATGCATGTCGGCTGTAGTCGAACGCTTTCGTGAACCTCAATAACATCTTTGTTTTTATCAACAAGGACACGGACAAGCAAATCATGAAATTTGTGTTTTAATTAGAGATAAAATGTAGGTATAAAAATACAAAAATAAGTCGATACATTAGGAAATTTCACAGTAGATACACAAGTACTGTAAAAAACAAACAAACAAAAACAAAAAAACAAAACAGGAACATGTATTTACAAGGATACATATCCAAGCTAGGATATGTCAAAACTTGGATTATGCAACAGAAATGCAAACTTTTATTCACAAAACATAACAGATGACTATACCACTGTGTAGAGGTTCACTAGCTAGCCATCAACCAGGTTGACGGTGGCTCTGAATTGTTCCATATTACCAAAATAACGCACTCTACAAACACATAGTCACACAATGTAAAAACCTTACAACAGTAGAAAGTACTGGACATATTTGGACCGACAGTTTCCCTATAAAAAGCATTGCCATTATAGTGTAGTTGGTCATTTCATTTCTTGGCGGGTGGCTCAGTTTGGATTTTATACCAATGTAGTGTGCACGTAAGCAGCATAGTTTGGGCCCTGAAAACCGTGGCTGCACAGTCCCTCACCTCCAAACACAAGAGAGCGGAACTCGCACTCCACACGCACTCTGCTTTTGGCTTTATCTCTATTATGAATAGTCTCCAGAGTGTGTAAGAATTCGGCCTCTGCTGCCACATGGCTTGCTGAAAGAGGCACGCTTCGGGGAGAGGGCTTCAGGGACATGTTTCTCAAAGGTTTCCGAGATTTACTGGCCTTACCTGTTATTCAAATAAACACTTTCCTTTTTCCAGTAGCTGACCTGACCATGCTCTGCTCATGCGTTCTTTTTTAGCAACTGTTGCCAGGTTGGGCAAGCTTTATGGAACGCAGGCCAAAATCCCAGCCCGTTTCTACGAGGGTGCAGAAGCATGTATTGCCCTCTAAATTTGAATTTCTGCACCCTCGTCTCAGTTTAAATTTCTGCACCCTCCTCTCAGTTTAAATTTCTGCACCCTCGTCTCAGTTTAAATTTCTGCACCCTCGTCTCAGTTTGAATTTCTGCACCCTCAGTGGTGTGCTGGCAAAAAGGACTTAAATAGCTTTCTTAAGTATTAGCTATGACCACTGCTGAAGGCTGCAGATAGCATGTATGCAGAATGGCCCTAGAAGAAAAGATTCATTTATTTGCATAGTGCTTGTATGCTTCATGTGACCACAGATCACATGTATTGTGCTGCAATTAGTATCTTGTCCTGTCATTAGTACTGGTCAAGGAAAATAATGAATACATTTTTAAATGAATAGAATCTGAATATCCCTTGCAATTATATTGTGTTACCACTTTTCCACAACACCCCTTTTTACGATCTCATAATGAGATTATACATCAGGGAACAACCTGTTAAAACTTTTAGTGTTGGATTGCAGTGAAATCCCCCTGTAACAAGGTCATGCCCCTCTGAAACTGACCCTAACTTTCTCCAGTCTGTTCTATTTTAACATCTGGAGCACAATCCATAACACAAGCAAAAGAAATCAGCCAATAGTACTAACATTCATCCTTCAAAATGAATGTTATAGGAACAGCAATCGATTTAGCTTTGTCAGAAGTGAAAATTTAATTCAAGAACCCTCATTAAATGCTTTTTCTGAATACATCAACTCCAGAGACCCAAAGAGATATCCTGTTAACAGTATATGCTAAACATACAGGCCTGGTTAGCTGTTTACAATATGCTAACCTGGACTAACGATGGACTTGTTGTCTGTGAACAAGGTTGATGAGCTCACCATCACTTAATGCTTTGTCTTCACAAGACATTGGATTGGTCAGTTTGTTCCCAACTTTCCAATAAGTCTATGTTCCAACCCAAATTCTGCTTGGTTGCAGCAAAACATTCTTGTCACAAAACTTTTCTACCCAGTTAATTTAAGCTGCTATTTATAGGCGCTACATAACAATTTTCCAGTTTCCAATAATATGCTACTGAACTAGACTGCATTATTGTATCTACCTGTATGCAAATTGTAAAATGACAGCAAAGTTCACACCATGCTAATGTTAAACTTAATTACACGACTACACCTAAGCTATCCTAACAGGTTCACTTTTTCTAACTTATAAAATGAACACCTACTACTACTACTGTTACTACTTATGTTGTGTAAAGCTTGTTCAACCAAGCAATGCACTTGTTGGGGCGGTGAATGGAAAGGTCTATTAATAAAGGGAATTTTGCGAGTTCGGGCCGAGGTGTGTTCCTCCCCCAGAAAGTTCTGATACTACATGACTCCATTTAGTGTTAAAATGGTATTCTTAACACTATATAGCAGAGGGTTGCACTTTTCATTGGCATGTGTTTACACTGTACACACATAGATGGCTAAAAAAAAGAATTTTGATTGTAATCTTTCGTGTACCTGTATGGTACTATAGCTGTTCTGTACATGAAAACTGACAGTAACACAATAAATATCTCTATGAAGGCAGCTGATCTGGGAATATGCAATATCAAATGAAAAGAACTATAAATAAAACTGTTTTTTGAAGAACTGGCTTCCTCCAATAAATAATAGCAGTAATGTATTTACAATATGCACATCGTCAGGCCCCAAATCTGATCAACGGTTTATCACCTCAGTTCCTCACTACAATACTATAGCAGATAGCAAGAGAGGCACACATTTTCCTTGTAACATGTACTGCATGCATCTACATATATCAGTGGTTCATTTAGAACAGAGGATTCTGTCGGGTAGTTACGACACGCTCACGTGAACTGCGCTGTCAGTGGATGTACAAGGAAACGAAGCTCATGCAAAGCCAACGTCTCTAAAAGAGCGAATTCTCCTCACTGTCTTCTTTACCTGCAAAACAACAAAAAGCAGCGAGTGAAACACTGGTGATCATTGCAGCGCTGCCTTTTTTTTGTCAAATTAGAACCATGCAGGGAACAAATGTTAGCTCTCCCAAAGCAAAAACTGCCCCATAACATGTTGTGCAAATCTGAGACAGGCTGAGCTGTTATGGACTTCATTAGGGAGGAAAACGTAATGCCACTATCTGCATCCGTATCCGCTTAGCGCTCGTAATGAGCCTATCTGTGTTCGGGATTTGAACTAAAAGTAGACATGCTTATCAAATTAAGTAGTGTTGTTTAGCTGAGTGGTGCCTTACACACAGTCATATTGTAGTGTTTCCATTTCAGCGAGTAGCATACTCAACCAGATCAACTTGGCATAGCGAACAAGCTGATTAGATTACCATTTATGCATTATTACAAACATACTTATCCAAAGCATGGTGTACTCAGAGGGAATCAAACCACAGCCTAGGCAGTAGCAGGGCCAGATGTGACTACGTAAAGAGGATGTCTGGGGAAAACTATGAGAAATTGATGGGGTTTTCTGGGTGTGAAAAGGTGTAAAGTTATTATTTCTTCCTTCATTTTCTCCCCTAGTCATGTAGTCATGTCTTAGTCAACTAAGTCATGTCCTATACCACCCGTTACCTAGGTCTCCCCCGATCACACAATACTACCAACACAAGGTGAAGGCTGAGTGGGAAATTTCTTAACCAATCCAATGCCTCTTGAAGGTGGAGATTGTAGGGGCAATGGTGCACTTGCCTGACTGCTGTTAGCCCATGTATTTCTAAATTAAGCATGTAGACGTAGAGGTCACATGTGCACAGAACAAATTGCAAGCAGTAAAAAATACCTCTTAGAAGGGAATGAACAGTTCTGCTGGCAAACAACATCACTTTGCCAGCTAGCTTTTTGCTTGTGTTATTATTTGAACTCTCAATATTAAAAGAGCACAGACTAGAGGAAATTGGGTTTGTGTTTTGGAGGGGGTGTGGACTTGTTTCAGATGTGTATTCTCGTATAAAAAAACATTTGGAACATAGCAAAGACTCATATGAACTGTTTAAAACTGTTTTATGTTATGTATTTTATATATGTTCACTATCTGCACACACTGTTAAAAGTCCCAGGGCACAGACAAATGCATGTAGGAGTGGACAAATAGACTTGCAGATGAACAAACAAATAGACAGGCGAATCAACGTGCAAAGGAAGGGTTCACTCTAGACAAATGGACGGACTTACAAATGGACAGACAAAACAATGTGTGAATAAAAGACAGAAATTTTGCCTGGTTTGCTTTAGCCAGCGAAGTTTCTCTGACTCTGTTGTTTTAAAAACTTTTAGCAGGATGTGCATCAGTAGATGCTGTGTCTGTTATATCTGCATATCTGTGTTGTCGTCTCTCTATAGTATACTCTCTGATCTCTGCATCCAAAGTCATCAAATAAAAAACTGTATATAGCACCTACATGCAGCTAAACATGTCAGCACCGCCAGTCGCCTCGTATCTGTGCTTGTATCTGTTATAAAAGCATTATCTGTAAATTCAAAAAGATATATTATGTACTTGTATATGGTCACATCCTTATAATCCATGTCTACTCTGTTTGAATGTCATTTGTCAGATCTGCAGTGTTTGTGTGGGAGGTGTTAAGCCGGAACAATGACCAAGTCCTTACTTCTGCAGTGTCCGTAATGGCGCACTCCTATGGAGCGGCCAAAGAAGCAGGTGGCCCGGCGCAAATGGCAGGCGCTGGGGTAGGTGATGTTATCATTGCCGCAGATGGTCTGGTCAGTGAGCATGGGCATCGGGCAGAGGGCCGTGCGGCACATTACGCAGTGGGCACTGTTGGTCTGGTCTGTCACGCAGGTGTGGGTGCCAGGGCACACTACGTTAGAGCATGACTCTGAAAGAAGAGGTAAAGTCCTAAGTTAGTTAATTTAGTTTATTAGGTCAGTATGTGGGCCCACACTTTAATTTCCCACTATCGTAACTGCATAGAGTTGATACAGTTCTACTTTTTTCAGATACTGATACTGCTAAAAGTACCTAAACACCTTACTACCCAACAAGAAGAAATGTAACATAGTATTTCAGGATAGATTTGTTACAGGATTCATTTCAATTAATTTAAAGTCAGATTCATTCTTTCATTCAACTCCAGTGTCCGGTTTTCTGAAGACAACAGCCAGATACTGATAGAAGCGGATACCTATATGCCATCTTCGGCAGTAAGTAAACAGTTAATAGCAGTTTGGATCCTTGTTAAAACCCTGTGAACTGTTTTTTTCCATAGGCTAATAAACGACTGCTGGAATCAATAAAGCACTAAAAGCAAGTTTAATGCTAGTGACTAAAAAAGGGCAAGGCTCACTTTTGCACTCTCCCTGGTACATGATCTCCAGGTCAGGCTGACCTCTGCAGCGAGCCATCAAAAGAGCGCACTCGTCTTTGTACGAGTTCCCATCACTCCCACAGACAGCGTGCTTTCTGGAGACGTTGGAACAGTCTGGAGAGCACACACACTGAGGGCGCCCGGCTTTCATCTTACACACCTTCCCAGGTCCACACTGCACCCCTTCACACGTCTCTATGAAAAAAAGGTAGACGCCACATTTGAAAAGATTCATATGACATGAATAAGTGAGCAGATTAATACAGCATAGTGTACAGCTAAATAATGTACAGCTAAATAGTGTACAGCTATACTGAACACTGATAACCATTGTGTAAAATGTGCTGTTTGTGTTAATTAAGTTATCAAAGTAATTTTCTTTTCTTTATTATAATTAGAGTCGAAAACACAATATCAAATGATCCGGTATTGAGTGTGTGTACTGCCTTTATCCCACCCTGGTTTTTGTGTTCAGACGATGCAAGTAATTCCAAACTCTTTCAATAATGCTGCTCTGAGAAGACCAGCAGCTTCTTTGTTTGATTTGCGAATGTTTTTTATTTAATCATCTCAGTAATAAATTCTTGACTACACATCCTTCAGACTCGTAGCATTGACTGGTATTCTCACGGCTGAAGGATAGACAGAAACACCTGTAGATTATTTCCTCCTCTCTCTCACTCAGAAAGAAAAGCTTTCATGGAACAATGGGCAATCTGTTAAATTCATACTCCACACAGTCCCTCCTCCCTCTTTAGTCCTCCTAAGTAATCTTTGGGAGTTAAGCATCAAACTTTATCCTCACCAAACTTTCCTCACCAGGAGCGTCTCAATTGGTGGAAAACAACAGCAATATTAACTCTCTGACTTCTGAGTTCCAGTGATTTGACTGTTCTTTATTTTACTTGCCAATTTCTTATGCAAGTGGATTAAGTTACAGGTAATATCCTTAGGAATATGAATGAAATAAAAAAATAAATGCCTAGTACTGTACTTTAGCCTTACAAAAGCAACTCAGAATCTTTCTCTTGTCTGCAATATCAGTGTTGACATGTGCCAAGACCATGAAAGCCCTGACCCTCTGTCCGGTCCACTGAAAGCCTTTTAATATCCTGTTTTCCGAAGAGTGTACCCCACTAGCAGTAAATCACTCCCAGCATGAGCAGATACCTCTGCCTCCTCTAGACGTCCCAGCAGTCTTTCTCTATGTTTAAGTTACGTTAAGACTGCAATTGACAGCTTGGGAACTCCCATGACCTGCTCTGAAAACCAGACTGTAAGGAAACGTACAGATTAGTCAGATACTGTGAGCTGAACCTTCAGGAATGCTCTACAGCTCTTGTCATGGACAGTCACCGAGCAAGGTCCAGCGGTCAACACAGTTTAATGGCAATGGAAGAGTTTTCTGGAACAAACAATAAAAGAGACATTCCCTTTTTCCCCATTCCTTTCCTGCAGCCCTTTTTTCAGAGTTTCTAATGACGCTGGTTGTGTTCTAAGCTTATGAGGACCAGACTTCTCCAGCATGTGGCAGCCATTTCTCGCTGCGGTAAGCTGGAATTCAGTCATTTCTGCGGGAGGAAGGCAAAACAAGCCTGCTTTCCAATAGGCGCTCGGAAAGAGTGAGAAGGAGAGAGAAGGGCAAGAAGAAGAGAACGGCTATTGTATCGAGCACATTCCATTTTACTCATGTGAAGTACAAATACAGCTGGCCTTCTCCAGGAGCTGAAACCCAAAACTAGCTTAACTAATTCCCTACTTTCCCTCAGACGGATATACATCCATATTGCACCGCAGTCCTCACCGTGACTGTTATTCTGGCACCTGCTGAAATCTGGGACAAGCACGGCATATTCACTGCCATGACACAAATGAGGGTATTTTCACTCTAGAGGGGTTTTTAAGTTTTCATAAGATGGAATTACATGTGATCCTGGAGTCTGGGATGTAATTGAGAAGACATGTCTGTCCACATTCTTAACATATATATGCATTCTATATCCTTCCTGCGTACCTGGCCAAGACTCACAACACTGGATCATACTCAGAACAGCTGGATGAAGTTAGACAGAACATCTGGCTTAAATCCATACCAAGCTTTTCGAACGTGAGGAGGAACAAAATTTAAAGAGTTAAATCATCAAACCCAGATTCTCCCTGAACCATGGCATGTCTAAGCGCGAATCTAGGTCTACCACACTTCCCCCTCAATGTGCTTTCCTCTTTCTCTGTTTACTATAACAGGACCTTTGATCTACAGTGACCCTTGATAAGTGCCATGCAGCATATAGGCAAACTGGTTTTTCCCACTATCATGGAAATCACTGATGGCCTGAAAACAAATCTGCTGTGTTGCAAATCACTGCTTGGCAAAGTCTGGTGAGCAAGGTGTTCTCCCTGAAGATAGCTCTGAGATCTTTGGATGGTGCCTTTGACCGTAATAGAAAATATCTGAAGATCCTCAAACGCCTAAACAACAGGTGAGAAATCAATCAAAGCCACTCCTCATTTCTAACTGCAAATTAAAGAGGAGTCTCTGCATAATGAAATGATTACGATTATGTAAGTATGCAATGTATAGGTCATGCAGAATGGTTTAAGGCCAAATGCCTCAATTGGGACAAACTTACTGGCTCAAAATTTATCACAGTAGTGGTGATAGGAACTAGCTGACTGATTAGAAAAGTTTGAAAAATTGTTTTACAATAGTTTTGGGAAGACTTTTCCATAAAAATATATGCATTTTAAACATATTAATGTCAGAGAGATGTATGCAGTGCAACGTAAGACAAAACAGTTCCGGAAACAAGCTTTAGCAATGTTGTTACCATCAGTATTACAGATAAAGGAGACAAGCATGCTCAATTTAGATACAAAATACAATTGCTATGTTTGTGTTGAAGGCATTGTGACCCCTGGTTCGTATCACCACTGCTTGAGTTGGTAAATTTTCTCACAATATACCATTTCACATTAAAATAGTCTGAATTACTCCATGTACATCTAATTAAATGATCTATGCAGAAAGTCTGTGGAATACCAATTTAATATTACTGCTATTCGTTACTTCGCCAATTAAATGTCTGAGACATAATTCAATGGCTGAGACGTAAACAAAGTCATTTATGGTTTGATGTAAAATACTCCAGAAAAACTCAGAATTGAGTCAGAATTGTTCACAGTGGTGGGAACAGAACCCAACCATGCGAAGAGAGCAATGCCTCTAAAAGCTCACAGAGAGCTATCATAGGAAATGGTGATGAATACACTGCCTGATGAAGATAGTTTTGTGATTAAGTTTTGGTTTAAAATGCATTCACATTTTTTTATTTTATATTTGTGGTGGAGGGGTACTCATATTTGTGGTGGAGAGTGTGGCAATGCAAAATAGACTCCAAAGAAAATGTATTTTTGTAGTTTTATCACTACTTTACCATCAACAGCATTGTATACAAAAACTCAGAAGGCAAATGTAGGTTCACTTTAGGGGTGTAAGAAAACAATAAATATAACTATATTATGTTTCGTGATCTTGTATCGATTCTCAAAAACACAGTATCGATACAGATTCCTGGCAGACAGTGAATTATTTTGTGTCGTGTTTAAATCTCTGACCACTAGATGGCAATGTTGTAATCCATTTTCAGCTCCCCTCCAACATTAACAAGCAGCACAAGGCCGCAATGATATTGTAAACATTGGCAAACCTGGTGTGTTTTAATAGTAGAATTTGAAAAATTGCAATATATCACTTAGCAGGCAGTATTACAATATATTGCGATATATTGAATCGTAACCGCTGTATCATGATACATATACTTCATTTGTGGTTTTAGATAAAAAAAATTAAATGTCTATATTTGTTTTGTGACCAGGGTGACCCCTGTTTCCCATCACCATCACTGTATATAAATCAGAGTTTTTCGAGACCTCTTCTCAGAAAAACATGCTGAATTAATCAGTTAAAATCTCAAGGACTTAAATTATTCCAAAATTTGAAAAAAATGGGGGAATTTGCCTTAAATTAGCTTTTTAATCCACAAGGTGAAAGTGTTGGGTTATTTGAATGACTGATTATTGGCCTACCTTTGCAGGGCTTGCAGGAGACGATGCCCAGGAAACCCAGGAGACTGACCTCATTGATGGGCAGGCTGGTGTTGGACCAGGCCGTGTCCAAACGGCCACCAGCACAACATTCCTCCCTGGTTACTCCCCGCATGAGCACCATGTCACAGCGCTGCTCCTGGCCCTGCTGCAGCCAACACATGCCCGCTGCACACACGCACACACACACGCACAGAAAACCACACCATTACTTTTAATGTTGATGTTTTAATGTTTTAATGAATTTAGCAACACAATACTTATTTCTAGTCCACACAGCACCACTAGAATGTAACGATGGGGACACACGCCACCAGAATTATATCTGCGTTTTGTAAATTACAGCCTAAAATAACTGTCGCTACTGGAAAGATGGTGTAGATTTTGTTGCATTTAATGTACTGCTGAGGAGTGGAACGTTCAGGTGATACTGGGATACTGCTGAGAAATGTCTGCCTCGCCTTATTTTAACTGCCTTTTGTCACTGACAGAATGAAACCTCATATCACCAAAAGTAACTTCACAGGTGAAAACATTATGCCAAGTATTTGTGATCATTTCCCTAATGATCTGTTCATCATGAGACGTCAACACCAAGTAAAAATAAATAAATAAATAAATAAGGGCACAAATGGAGGTACAAGGTATTATTCAGATCTATTTGTAAGCCTGTTGATTTCGCTGTGATGCTAACCCAATCTCGATTTCTATATCTTCACGTTAACGTCGCTACATCAGCAAGTCCTCAAAAGAAAATATTAGATGAGGTTACTGCAGTTGTCAAAATCAATTAAGGGTCAGTTCATCATAAACACATGACATATACAATCTTAAAATCCTAAACTGTTTATAATGCTACATATCACCTTCATGGCACAGACCTATATAACCAATCATAAACACTTATTCCAATAGGTGTCACTTGTCATGTAGGTTGCATTTGCCACCTTTGACATTTAGTTGACATAACATCTAGTATCATCATTGAATATGATTATTTCTTTGGACATTAGACATAGCTGGCCAAATCAGCCTGTAACACTTTCTGTGGCCTCAAAATGAAAAAGGTGAGTTTGATTTTTAGAAGAAACACTATGTCACATCATACTCTAGTCAGCAGGTCAGTTATAACACGCTATGTCATTTCAGCCCAAAGGGTGTCATGACGTCCCAATGTCATTGTCAAAAGCAGCCTTTATGACAGATAAAAGTCTTCATTAAGGCTTATGTAGGTTTCAGCCTGTTGTTATGAAGATATTATGTGGGTGTGATGAACACTGCCCTACAGTCAAGTGCGACCAAAGTCAGTCTAACAGTCCAGTGGTCTGAAAGACTCTTCTCATATAGTTGGCCGAGTTTCAGGACTCGTCTCCCATCATAAAGTCTGCAGTGTGTGCACCTGCACAATGTGCACATCTCATCAGCTGAAGTTTTGTTGAAGTTGGCTTGTGTGGTCGAGTTCACCGAGTTCGACATCTCCGTCTCAAGCTTTTTACAGCCACTAAAAAAGCTCCAGAACATCGTCCAATCGACAAAACAGAAGCTCTACGGTTCTCGGTTATAGGAATACAAAACTACGGGAAAGGTGCTCCAAACTTACCGCCGGCTTGGTGCTTCCCGAGGATTTCACAGAGGGAAATAAGCAGCACGCAGTGGAGAGCAGTGAGGAGGCTCATGTCGGAGGTTGTTCTTCACGCAGACAGATGTTCAAAGTGATACGATTCCCTCGCAAATACTGAGAGAGCTGAGGAGGTCCGCTCGGCTTTAGCCGTGTTCACCGTGTCTGCGTGAGCTGCCCTCGTTCACGTGAGCGGGTTAGTGGTGAGTGATGCGGATCCGCCTCTGTATAAATATTCTGCTCTCACAGTGAGTTATACTGCTGGGATGGGATGGGCTGGGCCAGAGCTCCAGCCTGTAGGCTTCTCCAAGTGGACCGAGCCTGCCTGCCCGCCCTGTGTCACTTCTCGGATATGAAGTTAGAAAACTCCCACACCTAATCTCATTCACACTGAGTGGAATGGGCGTTTAATGAAAACCGGGCTGCTACGCTGCGCTAGTTTCGACAGCTATACGTGGAAAAAACGCCTGCTGTTTAGTCTGGGCTACTTCATCTGCATTCCTTCCTCCCACGACGTAAACAAGGGATAATCGTGTGTTGAGTTCATGGCAGTAGTGTGGTGGTAGAAAGAAAAACAACAAACCAGTAGCCTGGGCCTCACAGCTCTCATAAGTATTCTACTTTTCTGCGTAATTCAGTGTTCAGAGATGTCTGATGTAAATTAGTACATCGCTGTTTCGCTAAAGGGGTGCTGATAGAAACCAGAGGTCACAATATCTACAAGTACCCGCTAACTCTCAGTGAAATGTTGATAATGGTAATAATATACTGTAATACTGTGGTTACTGTGAAGAAATACAGTGATCAGCCAAAACATTAAAACCACCTCTTTGTTTTTACAATATCCGTCCATTTGATCAGCATTATTATAAAGGAGCCATGTAAGTCTACAGTTACAGTCTGTCTGTTTCTCTCTACATCCCACCATTTACCCCACCTTTCCCCTGTTCTTCAATGGCCAGGACCCCAAAAGGACCACCACAGAGCAGGTATTATGTGGTTTGTGGATCATTCTCAGCACTGCAGTGACACTGACCGTGGTGGTGGCATATTAAGAGTGTTGAGAAGTGGATCAGACACAGCAGTGCTACTGGAGTGTGACCGCTGGACTGAGAATAGTCCACCAACCAAAAATATCCAGCAAACAGGATCCTGTGACCATTGATGAAGGAGGACCAACACAAATCGTTCAGCAACAGGAGAGCTATCATCTTCAAGATGGACTGTCTAGGTAGGAGTGTATAATGGACACAGTGTTTAAAAACTGCTGTATCTGATCCGCTCATACCAGCACAACACACACTAACGCACCACCACCACATTATAATAATAAACACTTTGTGAGTTTAGGAATGGTTGGTTTGGAAAGGTTCGTAGGTTGCTAGTGGTTTGTTGGTCTTGCTGCTGAATCAAACAATGAAATCGAAAAAAGAAGTAGAGCCACCTGTAACACTACCAGCAGCTGCCACGGCCTTCACAGCGGCTGTAGCAGAGCTAACGTTAACAGCCACTGCATCAAGCTTTTCCTTTTTACAGATTGGACCCAACATTCTGGACTAAAATTGAACATGTGAGGATACCTGGCCTGAAGTCACTTCAGAACATCTGCATAAACATCAGCATTTTTATTGTGGCCCGATTTTGAAAAAAATGTATTATCTGTTTTGGTCACACTTAAATTTACACACAAATTTTTCATTTAAAAAATAGCTATGGCAGTTGGTGCTCTGGTTATCTTCTTTTAAAACTCAATTGTTTTGCACCATGCAGCATCTTTACATCAAACAAAGTGAACGGTTAGCAATCTGTAAGTTTCTCCAGAACAGAGCACTTCGCATCTAACCACTCTGAATGAGTTTATTTACACGAAAAACTTAATGCAGTGCACACAGTCTGGCTTGTGACAGCAGTTTATTTTGTCAGCCTGTGGACTTCCCTTCTGCAACCCTCCTTTGTGATCATTATGTCCCATCACTGACTCACTTCCAGGTGTTTGTATCACTATGTATGATCACATGCACTTTCTTGTTCTCCAGCCTAGTCACCAGTCACTTCTTCACTGTCTCATTGCCCTTAAAACTGCGCTCTGCTTTGATATATATTGAGCATATAAATCTGTCGCTGTCAGAGTAGATTGATGGCATCTCCTAGGCCAGATGTGCCCTAGTCATGTCCTGGTGGTCCTAAGGTTTGCCATCTCAGCCCTATAAAGTTCCGGGCTACTCGGATTAGTGGCTTGATTTTTTATCATTTTTTTAAATTCAGTGGCTGGGCAGCTGTGCTCACAGTGTACATATAGGTAGATTGATATAAGTACAGCTACAGAACCTTATATTGTGCACAAACTGTGAATCTTTCTTAAATAATTGTTACTACTTTTATCTGAACCAGTCCATAATTCATATGAAGCCCATAATTCATATCGGGTTAAAAAGAAGCAGTTTAAACTAACATATATAGGTTCTTAGATTTCAGAACAGATTTTGACAGTCTGAGTGGGGAAAGGCATCTGTCCTGGACAGACATCCAAACTCTTGGAAAGTCCTCTATAGGTGGGAACCCTGGAGAATAGGCCCGGGCGATAAAATAATGAACAGGGACTATATGGGAACTATGTTACCTATTATTTTGTAAGTTTTTGGTATAAAATGTGCATTTATGATGGTTTCTTACCTCTTCAGCACAGACTAATGTGATTTCATGTCATTTCAGAAACTGAAATATTTTGTCACACTGTGTACCCAGAGATCCACCTAAAAAAGATTTAAATAATTCATCTTTGATTCACTGCGATTATGTGGCTACAGATATACATCTGTTTTTGTTTTAATGGGCTCCTTGTGTGGGTTTGTGGTGTGCAAATAGTGCCTCCCTGTTGGAGAAACATCAGTCTCCTACACATGCTCTAAAACTTTGGTGTAACTTCTATAGCCAAGTCCATGCTTTACAAATGAGAAGGTGTTTTCTGTTGTCATCTAGGAATTTTGCTATAAATGCTCATAATTTTACAGATCTGAAACATTAGGACACTTGGCTGGATGGAAACTGCTGAGAATAGTCCTCAGATGGTGGGTCGCACCCTGGGAAACACTGAGTGGAAATAATCTGCTCCACTGTAGCTACCTGCATATTAATGCCATAATAATAGCACCAACAGTAAAAGTGAATAGTTAATTGTATTTAACAAACCAAATTCAATAACAATATGGATCATTTCTAAGCCTGATCCACTTAAACAAGGTTGCCAGGAGTACCTGATTGTTAGAGCTAGGTGCATTGGAAGCCAACTTTGCATCCAGACCAGAACCAGACTTGGGTATCCCTGTCCCAGACCAACCAATAGCTTTATTTCCACAGGACACATGCACAGACCAGCACTAACTGCATTTCCTCAGTCAGTTCAGGGTTTTAGTGAAGCTTACTTTGTGCTTGCTCAGTGCCAAAACCTCAGGCTTATAGCTTCTACTTCCCTTTAAGTAAGGGTTAAATTGGACTCACCTTGCTCTTTACTGCAGCATATGATGGTGCAATGGGCTTAATTTAGCAAACCACAGTAAAACACCTTAAGGTAACTGCTAAAGATGGTAAACATAACACAGTAGACGTATACCATACCTGTGGTACTTCTGCTGTTGAGCTCCCAGCAGCAGTGTTTCAATGTGGTTGGGAACATTGTTTTAGACAAAGGGTTCTGTTCTTTAAAAGACCCAAGTCTGACCAGGAAAATGCAAACAAGATTGTTCTCAAGGCTTTAGGCAAGGGTGCTGAAAGTCTGGACTGTGCTTGGCATGTACTGGTGTTCTTAGAAAAGAGCTTACAAGCCAAATCTCAACCAAAGAAATAATTATGTGATTCCTAGCTTCTAGCCTAGGTTTCCAGACAGTTATGAAGGAGCTTCATTTTGGAAAGTATACATATGTATTCCATTCCAAAAAAAAATACCAGTATCTTTTCAGTTTTCAGCAGCAAACAGGCTGCTATTCTACTGAGTGTTGATTGGTCGCCATGAATAGCACTGTTAGAAAAGACAGGACTTCAAAAGCACAAAAAAGCGTTAAAAAATATTCTGTTCTGTTATGAAGGAACAGGTACTCCCAAGAGAGTCCAAAATGAATGATTCATAAGTGCGTGTAAAAAAAACATTTACACAATTACTTCGTATATACTCCATTTTGGACTCTCTTGGGAGTGTCCTCTAGTGTCTGACAAACCCAGAGGACATTTCTGTGAGGCAGTTCCCCTTAGTAGAAATTCCCTAGTTTATTAATCCGACTTGAGTTCTGAGTGAGCTCACAAACATGCACAGATTCTGCGTGCCAAAACATTCGACTATGCACAGCGAAGACTCGAACGCACCAGAAGCAATCCGGTGGCAGCTCTAAATAAGTTTAAGTGGCCGTCACCAAATTCTCTGAATTTATCTTCAGCGAAACTAATTCATTCAGAGTGGTTTGTGGTGAAATGGTTAATTCTGGAATTATTCACAGTGGTGGTGATAAAAACCAGACATCATGTTGGCCAGGTACATCTCAGGCAAAATAGTCCCATCTGTCAGCTCAAAAGACAAACCCCAATTCACTGGTGTTTACTGACTACACAATCTTACACAAACACACAATTTTTGGAAAAATGTGTCGCACTTGCATTATGTTTTCCAGTCATTACAGATATAGGGTCCAGTGACTCTGTTGGCTATTCCAGCTACACTGCTGCCAGCCCTCCTCTTGACTATGAGGCTGCACTCAAGGCAAAGATTTTGGAACACTAATGAAATCTCTGTGTTGTTGGTTTTAATCAGATTCCCTTGTTGATATATTGTTGATATTACTTAAGAAATGTATGTCATGGCCTGCTCATGTTATTGTATGTGCTTACTTTCTAAGTGTTCGTTTGATCAGTATAATTTTGTTGAGTAAAACTTGTTATTGGCTCTTGGCAACATGTTGTTTTACTTTGTGCTGTCTTTCCTCCCAAAGACCTACTTTCTATTGGGTGTGCAGTTTTTTATACTCCTCTTATACTACAGAAGTATATACTACTTCATACAGTTGGGTGAAACCAATTGACATTGCATTTTTATTCAATTCAACATTTCATTTTTGGGTAACACATAAAAATAATTAGTCTAGTTCATTGAATTTATTAGATGTGTTCTACTTCACACAGCTGCATGGAACAACTTGACCAAGTACTTTATTATTTGAAGGTAATATCAGCAGTTTCAGCTTTCATGGAACTTTCTCCACTGGCCACCGCTTTCCCTGTCGTACTCCTCCTTGCCTGGGCTGTGGTATGATATTGCATGCCAGCTGATATTTTGTCTTGCCTTCGCATCTGTCTCTGGCCTTGCCAAAAGCTCTTTGATCACGAGGGTGGGTAGGCTGGGCTGGGGGGTGAAAAGAGCACATGTTGTTTCTCTCTGAGTCCTTATGAAAGCTTGTAGGCGTGGAGGGGGGGCTCTTGCTGTACATTATTCCCACCGGCAGTGGTGGAATGCTGACCTTGAGCAGGGTGCTGGACGTGGGTGGGCCGATGGAGGCACTTGCTCAATCATTCAACTCACATGGTTTGCATCATTGGGCCTCATCACAGAGGAAGTAGCAGGAACTCATGGGAACCTCCCTCATCCTGCTAGCACTGCTTTCCTCACTAATGTAAGAGTGAACAAATAACTCTGACACCAGACTACCGAGGAAGATTCTGATTTTATTAAAGATAATGGACATATGATGGCTGTATAAAAACTGCACTGATGTGTTTTATGACGAATTAAAATTAAAATATGGTTACATTATGTATAGCCAAGTTGTATTAACATCAAGGTTTTTTGGAGATTTTTTCAGACCTGAAGTAAGAGTAGAGCTTGATTTTCTACTCCCTGTATGTTTGACTGTATGTTAGAGTTGTCTATGTATCATATTTCAGAGATTTTTTTTAAGTTAGTATGCTAACCAGCTAGCCCTGGCCCATCCTGTCTGTAATACCCCTGTAGACCTCAAGAGGCCATATTAAGTCACTTTAGCATCAAGTTAAATCAGTCTAACATGAGAGGATGAAGAAGCAGCGCTGCCCTCACAGTGTTTTCTAATCTCTTGTCAATCACATGGAAGGTCCTGCTCCCAGTTAGATCTATTGAGAAGGTAGCCAATGAAAGAAAGCGTAAACGTAACAACGGCTGAAGCTTCTGGCAAATGATATTAATCTCTGCTGCCATGTCCGCATCCAGTAACAAACAAAAGAAGTGATATAAATAGAAGCAAAACTAAGGCTAACATTGGCATTGGAGGGACTGTGTATTTTCTGGAGATATGTAGCCCCCTATTGTTTGGAGTATGAATTACACAGGTTGTGTCAGGTGATATTATCTTACAAATTGCTTCTTTAAGTAGTGTTTATCTGTTGGGGCCAGTTGTGTTGGTCTTGCACAGTTGTTAGGAGTCCCATTTCATCTCCATTTCAGCTCTTTTTCACTTTCATTATGTAATTATATTCTCTTTTATCTCCTTAAAAAATGACGTTTTGACTGAAAATGAAATAAACGAAGAATGTCTTTGACTTTTGCTCAGTACTGTATGTCTGTTATTACAGCATTTATCAGCCAAATTCAGAATATAGACAGAAATTTGTAGTGAAGTGAGATTCTGGTATGTGCTAAAATATCATATTCATCAGAGTGGCGGAAAAGGTGTGGCTTGGCTGCTAAGTAACTGTTGCCGGCAGGGATATGCTTTTTATCAGCCAGAGCTTCATCCTTTCCACTCTTCCAAGGTCCTTCTTGTGGAATTTCTTGGACACTGTTGATCCAGTAACACCATCTTCTGTTGCAGACACACACTCGTGTAACTCTTTCATAGGACACACAGCTCTTTCTGAAAAGTCTCCTTAAGACATACCCTTGTTACAATGAAAGGTCATACCTGCATTTTCTTGAGCACGATGGCATAGAAGAGCCACTTTTGATTCCCAAGAGGAACTACTACTAAACAGTCCTGTTTTTATGAATGAGAGGTGTGAAGGATGTTCACATAATATAAAAATTTGAAGCCAATTCAATTACAAATAAAGTTTTTCCTGTAACAGTATAAGAAGGACACATGATGCTTTTTTATTTTTGTATGATTGACTGCACATTGAACACATTGAACTCACATGTTTGTGGTGGATGAATGACGCCAAACCGGATATTCCATTGTTTTAAGTGGAGCCGCAACGGAAAATTCTGCTGCCACAAGCCACAGCGTTCGGCAGCCCGCAGCGGTGAACGGAACGCTTCGCCAAGAGTACAGTTTTCCCAACTTTTGCTGTCAACCGCAGCAGTTCAAGACAAGCCCAGTATTATACAACAAAAATTAAACTGAACAACCTCCTGCCTTTCTCCACCTTCTACTCATTCTACTCTGATAAAGCTCTCCACTAAAAATCACCAATTTTACCATTAAGGCTGTCACCATATGAACGTTCCAGTGGCTTCATGCTGCAGTTGGCACCGCTATGAGCTGCGAAATGTAAACACAGCGTAGGACAAATAAGTTGGTTTTGTCTTTCTTTCATGCAATTAAAAACATTTTGACATTTTTATCTGCATATTGTTTCTTTCTATTCTCATTACATATCTTCATGAATAATTTTAAAGCAGGCTTACTCACATTCTACAGCTGTTTTTCTTTAAATATTAAACCTAAACTGCAATAGCTGATTTAAAAGACCATCCACTGAACATTTCTTCTGTGGAATCGCTTCATAAAAAGCCTTTGTATCACTTATATATCACTGATATAGTGTAGAAAAACCTTTGTAGTTATGATGAGATATCAGGAAGTTGTAGAATTATTCAGATGGAAGACTTTTTAAAAATATTTGGTCATATATTCTCAATATAGACACATTCTGGAGCTTTCAACAAATAACACTGGGATTTGCTTGTTTAAGAGAAAACAATATCTATCACAATGCTGCCCTCTACTGCACATCAAGCAAACTCAAACAATTATATTCAGCTCAGTGCAGTACATTCACACAGTTCAGTCACATCTGAAGAAAGAATTTTGGCTAATTAACAACAACATGATTGAACTAAAAATATGGAAATAAATGAAAAAGATTCATAATCATTTCTGTGAAGCAGTATACCCCAAAAACTAAAAAGAGAAAGACCAAACATCGACTGTCAAAAATGATAGATTATAAAATTGAATACAGAAACAAGAAGAGAACAAAACTTATGCATTTCATCAGGTCAACGTTTTAACACAAAAACAAATAACTTCATGCAAAGACAAAAGACAAAAGCTATAAGAAAGAAAGAGACAGAAAGAATGAAACAGGAGACGAGAGTGGTGTGAGTCTCTTAATCGCCTAACATGGCCAGATATACCTTTATGTAAATCACTTGTGAATTTGATCATCTACAAATTGCTCATTCATTGTTATACATACTTCTGTGCTTTTGTGGTCCTCCCACCACCACCAGTTTGGCCCCAGTCCTGCTGCCCAGGAAGTCGGATTCGCCCCTGCTGTCCATATCCAGCAGGATCTGCGAGGGTCTGCATGTTTAAAGACCTGGGCCTAGGACTGGACCTATGCCAAAGACTCTTTCTTTATGTCCTACAATAACTAACCTTACAATTGTACACCTTATTAAAATTAAACCTTGTTTTACATCCCTTTACCCACTGAGTCTTTCTGGCAGAACTATAATTTAGTCCTAGAATGCAACAACCTCTTTAGTCTTTTATGGTGAGCACATGAATAGCTTGATGAGCTCTGCTCTGATTGGCTGGTTTACAAGCAACATGTCGAAACAGACACAGGCAGGAAAACAACATGTACCTTAACATCAACACAAAGTAATTAAAGGCACTATTTCACTATATGTTTAAGATGATCTACTTCTGTCGGCAAAACAGATATAAAATCACAGCTTTCTGAGCACGCTGTAGCATTAATGTAACACTGGTGAAGAGGCTGCCACTTTCAGCCTCGTTTAAAGATGCACATCAAATACTGAAGGTTCAGAGCTCCTTGTATCAAGAGTACTGACATCCCTTTCACACATTGCTGTGGATTTGTTGTTGTTATTTCTGCTGGGCTGGAATGTGAGCTAAAATATGAACATTTTGGAGTGTTATTTGGTTGCGACTGTTAAATAATGGTATTGTATTTTGGAAATGGCTCTTTTTCTACTTTTTATAAACACTTGATTTAAATTTGAGGAGAAACAACAGGGTTGGATTCAAGGTTCACAGTATGTCAGTTCTATGTACTCAACTCTCCTTATTCAAGTATGACGTTGTATATACAGTTTAATGGAGTCAGCAAAAATGGCTCTCAGCCCAGTCAAAGGCCCTACAGCTTCCCAAATGACCAAATTTTACCCAATTACACAACTGCACATTTTGTTAAATGAATAGTTCTAATCTAATAACACATACTATTTCTTGTATCATTCATATTACTAAGATAAATTCAGTCAAGACCAGTTAAAACTTCCCAGCATTATTAGTATTTTTGTTGATTTCTGTAAATTAACTTTTATATTTCTAATTTATGAATATAATTATCTTCCCACAAGGCAATTTGTGTGTTATATCATTCGCTTTTATTTGGAGAATTAAATGTGCATGTTTTATTATTCTTATCTATCACCATGATTCCGAAATGAATGGCAAACAGGCTTTAAGCTATAAGAGTCCTAAGAAATGAATGGTTTAATTATTTAGGCAATTTATTTATTACTGTATGAAACAGTCCATTTAATATAATGGAGTTGTTTTAATTGATACCATTGCATTACACAAAAAAAATATGCAATTCAAGGGTAAGCAACACTTATATAAGTAGAGTGCTGTCAGTTCAATGGAAACTATTCTTGAATGATTGGGCTGTTTAATTAAATCTGTCTTTGCTGCAGAAGTGTGGATCACTGAACATTAGATAGTAACTAGAGGTAAGTTAAGCTTAACAGTCACCATGTCTGGCAGGACAGTTTCGAGATGGGCATCACAGCGTCCTTCTCAAGTAACGTCACAGGCCTCGCAGGGAAAGGAAATACATTGTAAAAAATATTCTATATTAAAATGATTCTAATTTGATTTGGGGAGACAATTCAGGAGATCTTAAAACTTTCTGCCAAACTGCAACTTGAGCTGCATTTAATTCCACAGCGTGCCTAAACAGTACTGCTGTATTCCATACACACTTGAGCATGGGATGTTGGAATTTGCAATTGATGAATACTTTAACTGTGAATGTCCTACAGCGCCTTTAGCAAACATGCATCTTCAAAAGACATTGCCACTACTTCCTATGCAGTTTCACAATCATGTCCAACTGAAACTTTTCACTCCGTAGTGGTTTAGAATCACCTTTAAAATGCCTGAATACCCTGTAGCTACATTGGTCCAACGTAATAACAGCCACATGAATCATACAGATGTCTTTTGATATTGTTTTATTTCGTTCTCTCTCTCTGTCTTTCTTATTTGACACTGTGAAAACTACCGGAAAATAAAGGACCTGGTTCTCTCAAACTAGTGTCCGTAGTTAAACAGTTCCAAAACACATTAGCACAACAGAAACGATCAAATCTTCAACAAAATAACACAACTTTATAAACAAAATACACACAATTACCGTGTGCACCATTTAGACCATGTGAAGGACTGGTTTAGTTTGGTACTGCATGTCTCTGACCCAAAAAAGCATTAACAGTTCTACTTACTAGATTCTAAACATGTAACACATCATTTACCATTCAATTTCAGAAACAGAAATAAATTTTTTAACCAAAACAAGACATTTTAGTAGTGACTATTAACTGAATTATAACATTATAACAAATTCCAAAATGAACAATGTAGGTAAAAATATGTCTCTGAGACAGTTACATACCCAGTGCAGTACACTTTGTAGAGAAATACAAAGGCGATTGGAATGCAGCTAATAGTTCAGGTGACAGACAGCATATTTATAACCACTGTGTGAAATACCCCTTGTTCAGCTGTCATTGTTTAGCTGCTTTACCCCCAAACAGTTCCAGTCTTTGGTATTCTGGCGTGTGAACAGCCAACCAGTGCTGGAGTAGCTACCATGGGGTGTTTCGCAAACTGTTAATAACCATTTCATGTAATAACTTTATTAAGATTTTTAGTCTGGCTCATATCCGCAACTTAGTAGGTTTCTGTAGAATATACATATTTACATTAAACCACACTGAATGGCTTTGTCTGTAAAAAATATGATACCTGTTAAGTCAGCCAGTAGAGACATCCTTGAGGATGAACAGCATGATGAAGAACAAAAACATTTCAGTTCAAGTTGTTTTCTATTATGTCCCATTCAAATCCCTCATTGCATGACTTACAGTGTAATGCCAATTCAGATGCAGCCAGAAACTGAACAGTATGTTGCCTTACATTTTAGTGAAATGAAATGCTAAAGGAATCAGTCATAGACATCATTCCCTAGCAGCTATTATGTTATTTTGGTCATTGTGTTAAGTCTTAATAAATCATTTGTAATGTATCTCATAGTCCTCAGTGTGTCACTACTGTTTCAGCATAAAACTAGCTTCTCAGTTCTCCACATAGAGCTAGTGCATCCAGAAAAGCTCAGCTAAGCCTTCCTGGCACGCCGCCTCATTTCTCATTTAGGAAACAATGCAACCACACCACACAGGACAGGTTATTCAGCAGCATTTTAGAAGTGGAGAAAACAATTATCATATAACCAAGAGATTCCAACACTTTAAACATGTCTGGCTGCCCTGTAAGTGTCAATTGTCAAACTAACTACAAAGATCTTACGTTTTACTACTTTACAAATAAGTATGTCTATTAACATATATTAATAGCTATTAATCTATTGATTAGGTTTTAAACCATAAAATCACTAATAAGCTGTTATAAGACATATTGTCTTAAGTGACCTGTTGCTTGCCAAATTGTGAGCTCAGATTCATGTACCACAGTTAAACCTCATATTCAATCAGCTTTATCATAAATTCTTCTATTATCTATTTATAACTGCTAATAACCCCTTATAAGAGTAATCTTATTTTAAAGTTCATTATTTTAAACTGTGTTTTATCACTTTAAACAAATGAAAACGTGGCTAATCTCAACCAACTGCCTCCATTACAGCCAATTCAAGTTACGTGCAGAAAGCAGTGCATCTGAGCAACAGACTGATCTTTCTGTTATCTGTTCAGATGCAAATGGCCCCCTTCTCAGCACCGAGTGAGTCTAATAGCTCCTCCAGCTCCTGCCTGTCTGCCACCCACTGCATCTCACATTCAGCCAATTTACTCTTAATGCGGGTTACTCATGGCAAAGGCTGGAGAGAACAGTTAAGTGACAGGCTAGAATTCATTCAGTCCACAACGCCCCCGTTGCCTGGATCCTGCTTAATGGCTGCATGAGACCCCCCCACCCCACCCCCTGCAGATTTAATCCCTGTTTGCTGATCTTGTGGTGGGGTCTCCTTCCTGCCATGGGTGGAGCTCCTTGTGGCAGAGTGGCTGTGATGAGCTGTGTTGGTAAACCATTTTGTGTAGCTGGAAAACATTGCTATGAGTTGGAGCAGTAAGGTAGAAGCAAACATTTTAAAAAAAAAAACATTCACAGAATTTTCCTCATGGCTTCAAATGAAAGCTAAAAAATTGTGGGACACTTTCAGAGGTATTACTTCCTTTATCACTTTATACTGATGTCATAATCTAACATGACACCTATAAATTATTCATCTATAAATTATACATGTATATTATAAAAATCTTAAAGCGCACATATAATGATAAACCAATTTCCCTAGATCCAAACTCAAGACATGCCTTGCACTCCCCCGTTTAAAAAGGCAAACTAAGCTGCCCATTTTGATTGTACTGTGATGTCATGACAACCAACGCTTACTGGCACTGAAAGCGTGTCACTATGGATTGCAAGTGTTAATTTACATTAATCCATCTTAAAGGCACAGTAACAACTGCCTGTACAGGTGCAATATAAAATTCAAATAAATACATCCCTTCCTTTAGTGCTCCCTTAAACGCTGCACCCCCAAATCACAAACAACGCAGGCCAGCTAACTTTTTTTTCAGATCTGCCTTGTCATAAAAACATTGTACAGATGAATGCCAGAATACAATCTTAGAGCAACAATGACACAGCAAATAATGTAACTAGCATTAGTTAGGTTGTGGGTTAGCAAACTATTGCTACAGTTGCAGCTGTAATGCTACCCAGCTACTATCATAAACAACAGCAAGTGGGACAAAACAGGGGTCTGTTAGTTTCATGAAACAGCAGTTCATTTTACCCACAGAGCAAAGTCCTTTTCCAATCTCACGCCTGTCATACAGTCATTCATTTATTAGTTTCACTTACCCTATAGGACCACTTTGTAGTTCTAAACTTTCACATTTGTAGTTCTATGCATACTTTGTTAGCCACCTGTCACCATGTCCCTCAAAGGTCAGGACCACAGGACCCCCACAGGACCACCACAGAGCAGATATTAAGTGGGTGGTGAATAGTTTTGGTTGGGGGACTATTCTCAGTCAAGCAGCGATGATAAGGTATGTAAAAAATTCCAGCAGCACTGTTGTGTCTGAGCCACTTATACCAGCACAACCCACACTAACACACCACTACCATGTCAGTGTCACTGCAGTGTCGAGAATAATCTACCACCCAAATATTATCTGCTCTGTCGTGGTCCTGTGAGTGGTCCAGTGGGGTTTTGTGGATGTTCTGAAGAACAGCAAAAGGGGGCTAAGTACCTACAAGGTGGTTGCATATGGTGAGTGCCAGTGATAAAATGGATATTGGGTATTGTAGAAAGGTATTGTAGAAACAGATATTGTGGTTTATTTTATGGTTAATTGGTATATATGGATGTGTAGAAGAAATGTTCAAACCTGTCCACCTTTTTCAATTATATATTATATTTATTATATATTGTCTATTTATCAATTTGTCACAGAATAAAATATAAAAAAAGATAATATTACCCTTGAGTGTTTTATTAAACATCCAGCAAAGTTTAAAAAAATCAGATTTTATTATAAAAAACTGGACTGAAAACTGTGTGTGGGTGTGGCTGATAAGAAGCTTGATTGACAGCCCTCTGTCCAACATGCCTAGCCTAAAAGTCACAGATGAGCAAACAAACGGATGAACATAGCAATAAAGGAATAAACAAACGGATAAGCAAACAATGTTGGAATAAGGTGACAGACAGCTACAGACAGGTGGTCTGGCTTTTTGGTTATGCTGGGTGAGCCTTAGCTTGTTAAGTTTCTCTCTGAAACTGTTTTGTGTGGACTGTGCAAGAGACATCAAATAATTCCAGTGCTAATATTGTGCAACAGCAAAGAACGGTTCATTGCTTTAAGCCTCTTTAGAAATAGAAAAGTATATATGCCAAGTACAAATTACACTCTCTTTGCATATTCATTGTTTTTATTCATCTCCATAGGAATTAAACAGGAACAGCAGATCACTAAAAACACATCAAATGCAAGTCATGCAGTAGAAATATTAAAGCAAGTAGAACAACTAAATCCCAGATTAGTCATCATTTGCCAGAATAATGAAACAGTGTAGGTGGCAATTTAATCACTGTCTAAAGCTGTGCAATATATTCGGTGTCACATGACTCACTTTAGCCAGAATGTTGAATGTTGTTTATTGTGAAGTGATATCATCAGTTAGTTAAGTTCAACTGACAATGAGTGACAAGAAGAGTGAATATGAGGTTTGCATAACATAAGCCATGCCGTAGATGGTGCTGTTTTGACAATGCAATACATTTGGTCGTTATAATCATTTATCATCAATTGGTAATATGACCAAATAAATGTAGGAAATATAGAAATTGAATTTATGTAATTAACAACATCTGACAGAGACTACTAAATATTAGGGGTATATATATTTAGAAACTGTGATGTAAACCATGATACACATATCCATGGTGCAGCCTGTTGACCACTCATTAGGTTAATTTATGTTAGGTTAGATTAATCTGCCTTGTTCTTTATAGGCCATTGTTATACTTGTCCTGAATGCTTAAGTTCACAGCCAAGACCAATTTGGGGAGGGCTCATTATTGCTGATTTGCTCTTACACACAAGGATTCCATTCGATTGATTACACAATTCCATGCATCACTTTTCTGCCTGCAGTGTCACAAAATGTTCACTACCTTTTTGCTGCTTGTGGCATTTTCCCTTGGATACAAACACTTAAGGAACAACAATTTTTGTCCAATCAATCCTTTCCAAGCCATCACAAAAGTAACGCAAGTGGGAACGGAGAGCTTCCACACGCACAGTGGACTGGAAGGAAAACCCAGAAAACTGATTTAAGGAGAACCAGAGATCGGTTCTCTGAACTGCTCCTGGGCTTGAAAACATCTTTCACAATTGACCAAAGCAGACCAAACTGTCCTACATCTAGTTCTAGTGTAAAAACACCCTCAGTGTTCTTCTCAGTGTTCTTAAAGCAGAATTATCTTTTCCATTTTTTCTTATCCACTCCACAAACCCTCCCAAAATAATAACACAAAACAAAACAACATGAATTAGGAGAATCATTATGCCTCTGCTAAATATAGTTACCAATATTTCAGTATTTCAGTTTTTCTTCATTACAACTTTCATTCATTTCAGGAGATTAGCTTTCAGCTTTCGGACTAATTTGCAGGGATATTTTTCAACACTTCAAGTTTGATCTTAGAAGCTGGTGACCTCAGGTTTGGAAATTGTCTTATCATATGATTCCTTTGACATTCCTCTTACATTTTGAGAGACAGCCTTTAAAATTGATTGAGGGAGTGGACAGAACTCTGGACAGTTTCTGGCCATTAAAAGGCCAAACTCCCCTTTTTAACTGTGGTAGGACTGACAGATGGAACTGAGGAATAGATAGGAGATGAGGTGGTGATCGTAAATGTGAAAACATTGTCACAGGAAATAGTAGGTATGAATGGTAATTTTTAGGATGGGGCTTCTGGCTACACTGTTGTTTTGGAGACTTTGGAGATCTATAATAACAAATCCAAGACTAAATGTCTTCAGTTTTTATGGTCATATAACTATTTATACATTTATGTGGCATCATTGCAGCATACATAATCTGATAGTCCAGGCTGTCAGGCTGAGGTTATATAAGATTTATTGTACAAGAAGACCAGACGAATCAGAAGTAGGGGACATAAATGGCCTAGACCCCAGAGAGTTGGTTAATGGGTGTTAATGGATGTTTTACTTTATATATATAAAGCCCTCATCTAAGGTAAAGAATTATGTAAGTAAACAGAGATGTGCCTGTATGTGGAGGTCCTAAAATACTGTGCTTTTAATGGATAGTACATGACATAAGACAGCAAATTAACAGAGTCATGTTGAGGTGCAACTCATTGTCATTCATTAACGGGATGACGACAGTTTTATTTGCGTTCAGCTTCAGCTTAATTGTCAATGCAACAGAAGAGGCAATACATTGACCCACAGGAGAACGCTCCCTTTGTTTCTGAGCCAGCTGCCATTCAACTAAAATGAGATGAAATAAACATCAAGGTCACATCAAAGGTGTCCACTCCAGTTTCCCATTGTTGAATGAGCAGTGCTAATGTAGACTGTCTTCTGAAAGTCTGAAACAGGGAAAGGTGGGCTCTATTCAAATCAGCTAAGCTATTTAGCTGTTTATCAGATTACATCTAGTCTGAAATGAAAGAGGTTTTTATGAGGAATTTGCTTTTTTTTAAAACTCTTTAAATCCAGTGTGAAGGTTTGGCAAACATTATTAGTAGTTGCCGTGGCAACAAATGACAAGAAGCCAAAAAGCATAACGATTATTATTTCTTTAATTCTATCATTATAAGGGAAAATATTATTATTAATCAGTAAAACTTTATTAAAAATGATTTAAAAAATGACCATGTGTATAAAATCAGGTATCCAAATTGTGAAACAATGAGCAGAACTCTCTACTCTGGAACTCTGGGGACCTGTTGGCGAAGGAGCTAAAACAACACTCAGTCACAGAAAAGGTCCAGGCTTAAGTATTAGACTGCTGCAGAGCTGCTAGTGGCACGTCTTTAATCTCTTTATTTCATCATGTATGCTACACATTCAAGGAATTGGTCTTAGTGGGAGCTCACATGTAAAACATACTAAACAGACCAGACAAGCACACAGACTGTTAACCAGTATTTCATTATAGAAACAAAAAAACATAAGAAATAGGGTAAAGAATATGAATAAGAATGGAAATAAGAACAGGAATAATAATAATAATAAAGATCTGGAAGGAGCTAAAGAGGTGTGTGAATATCTGTACTTCTATGAATCTGTATTTTTACGTATAGGGGCATTCTATACATGTGTGAGTCTAAGTAGACATACATTATGAAAAGTATTATTTACAGAATAATATGAACATTTGTAACAGCTGTGCAAATAAACATTACTAGCATGTGCTGAAGGCCATTATGTTGCAGAGGAGTTGCTGTAATGCAGTGATCCAATTCAAGCATAACTTAAGTTTACATTTTAAAGTTGAAATGTTTCCACTGTGTTAAGTGTGTACATGTGTCCACTCTCATTAATGAGCAATATGGTTATGGATAATGTGAGGATGTACTTGATGATTGCTGAGTTTTCGTAGAACTGGATCACAAGGGGTGGTACCCAGGAACTTGATTGACTCCACAGTGGGGAGTGCAAAGTCTTTGATGTTGAGGGGGAAAGAGAGGTGGTTGCGCCTGAAGTCCACAACCATCTCTACAGTCTTTTGTGTGTTAAGCAGCAGGTAACTGCACCAGGAGACCATCTTTCTGTAGGCAGACTCATCCCTATTGGCTATGAGGCCCACTGCCGTGGTGTCATCTTCAGGAACCTTTACAGCTGGTTTCTAACAGTTTGACCTGCAGAGACTGTGGCACTATGGTGTTGAATGCTGTGCTAAATTCCACAAATGAAACTCTGGCATAGATTCCAAGACTGTCCAGATGCGGTAGCATTAAGTGTAAGGCCAAGCTGATAGCAGCCTCGACAGACTACAGAGGTCTGGTGAGTCAGGGGTGGCAGTGTGAAGTGTAGCTGGCACTGACCTAGCTCAATCAGAGCTCAACATATTCCTCATACTAAAATGCTGTATTCATCATTTTATTTTTAAAATCAACTCATTGTAGTCTGGCATTGAGAATTACAACAGCAGACAAACATTGCTTTATTGTTCATTTGGCTCTTTATTGTTCATAAAGGCTCTGTTTAAAACATTTTCTGCTGGGTTTATTATTTCTTTTATTGGATTGTAAAAAAGAATGTGTGGTGATAAAGCAGGAAAAGGAGGTGGATACGAATGCGTAGTCTGTTTATTTGAGTCTAGGTGTAAAGTACAGAAAGACAGTGTAGGCAGATCCATAATTAAACAAAAACACTGAGACTAGAAAGGAGAGAAGAAACCAAGGACAAACAAGAAACTTAGAAAACCAAGCTTACATACAAGACCATGTTAACATTCACAATCACAAAGCACAAATCTATGAATCCACACATACCAGGATGCAAACAGAAGGGTATAAACACACAAGGGCAGACAAGTAACACCAGGGATGGTGAGGAGCCACAAACTATGAACAGATGAGGGGAGTGACAGGAGGGTAGAGACAGGGAGGAGCTATGAAACCAAAATCAATAAAACCCAACAAAGCAGAAACAGAGAGAGAGAAGCAAGTCATGGTGTGACAGAATGTATACTTTATAAACAAGGTTAAAATGGTAGTTTATACATATACAGTACAAAACAGCAAATAACCTTAATTGAATATCTTTATATGTCTGGTAAAATTAAAAGCTAATGTTCTGTTATTTTAATTTACAGTACATTGCAGGCTATTGAATTGTATTACTTTTATAGTTGTTTTGCAAGAATAGAGGAGATTATTGTATTTCAGCTTATTACTGTAAGTGTACAGTAGAATGCGGCTTTATCACAGTAATCTGGTGGTTGTAGAGTCACAGGATAAAGTTGCAATTATACTGCTATTTACTTTACAGCTTCCTAAAATTTCCTGTAATTTAACAATGAAATATTTTACATAATAGAACTAATCTGTGATTTTCATTCCATTTTTTTACTTACTCTTGACTGGATGTTTCATATACCACTGCATTTTAATCTAAACATTTATACTTAATTATACTATAATATATATATATATATATATATATATATATATATATATATATATATATATATATATATATATATATATATATATATATATATATATATATATATTACACAATGTGATTGTTCTCAAAATAATATAAATATTTACCTTTGTAATGATGGTCATCACTTCTGCGTTTTTGATGCATACAAGAGATACAGCATCCTATGCTGATGTCACAGTAGTCTTGCGATAGATGTTTTAAAGACTAGGAAAAGCACCACTGGGGGTAAACTGGATGTAAGGGCCATAGATTAGTTGTGAAAAGCATAGTTTCAGAAAAATTACCTAATGTTCTGCACTATAAATAAACATTTTGTCAACTCAGCTTGATTCATGTAGTATCAAGCAATTTAACAAGTTTTATTCAACTAAATTATTTAAATGATACAAAGCACACCAACATGCAGCTAAGCATCCCTCAACGGAAATGCTCCTTTCACCATACTTTACAGCTGATATGGGGTTCAAATGAAAAGACTTATATATTATATGCATGCATTACATGTTTGCTCGTTATCACATGAAGCAGGTTGAGTCGAAAAAAAAGTTTTTATAGTGCAGAATGGAATTTTGCAATGCAATGACATTTTATATATATATTGTTTAAATGCTGTAATAGGTGCTTTATTAGGTATACATGCTGCTTGCTTAATTGCTTATGTATCAAGTTTTAGATCTGGGTTAAGCTTAATCCTAGAATAAATTTAACTTTTAATCACAATTTCACTCTGCAATTTAGTCCAAATAAAAAAAATTTAAAAAAAATTTAGTCCAAAAACTAACACTGACATGACATAACAAATTATTACACCTATATTACTGAACATAATCTGCAATAAAGAATTTTATTTATCAAGTAAAGCTTCAAGTACAGTGTTACGGAAAAGACTAAATGTTTTTGGGTTGGACTGTTTTCTGAAATTACGTATCTGTTTTCTCTGGACTGGTTACTTATTTGGTAACACTTCAGTTAAATAGCCCTTCATAGATGATTAATGAACTCTTAGCAGAATATAACCTCAACAACATATCACAGAAGTATATTGATAATGTGCTGAATGTATTCAGATGCTTCACTGCTGCTACATCATTGTTATGTTGTTGATATGTTACTGAGCGTCTGCTGAGTGTTTATTTGATCTGAGAACAAATAAATCCCCTCACTCACATTTGTGTTTGTGAATTTTACTTTAACCTGAGTGTCTTTATTTTCATCAGGCAAGAGCAGATAGCATGATGACAGGATTTACTGCTCTGTTGACTAAATTAGCCTCTTCTTTAAAAGCACGGGCACGTCATCACTCTACAGGACGTAGGTAATGAGCCAGAGGTTGAAAGAAGAAAAAATACACTTTATAAATATTTAAAGAAGCTAAAGGGCAGATGGGTCTTTAAAATTAACAGCAGAGCTCCATGCAGATATGAACATTAAGGGGATCTGCAGCAGGATAGAGACACCATGCCGTGGCTTATGCACTTTTAATGATTCCTTGTAGAAAGTTCTCTCATCTTGAGAAATGGTAAAAAGACCAAATCATGTAGGTAACCAAAAAGAAAGTTGTCAGTATATCATTCTCCAAATTTAGTAAGCTATGTTCATTTCACTTCCTTAAAAGCACATTACAGCCTAGCTTATATTATGCTGTTTGGGGTCTTATGGAGCCTTATTGGTTAAAAAAATTATGATTTTCATGTTTTGTCCATCCATGTATGTTCTCTCTTCACAATACCCACCATGCACTACGTATATCAAGTACATCATTAGAAATCTTTATGGCACTCAACAAGTCCTGACTGCTAATATAGAGGGTAATAAATACATATGTGGTGCTTGGTATTACTGACACAGCGCTACTCTCACACTTGTTTCTTTGTTGAAGGAGTGATTCAGCTGAAGTGTTGGCTTGCCAGCAGCCCAAAATATCCACTCCCAAAGCACCTGTAGACATTCAGTTTTTCTTTCTTTGAGATACACCATGGAAAGGGGGAGGGGGTGTTCTTTGGTCTTTAAACTAGAAAACCAGAAGACAACTATATCACTGACTAGAAGGTAAATAGTCATGCTTGGAAAATATATAACGAGGGTTATATTTTCCATACTCTTTCTTTAAATGACCAAAACACATGACCACTGACTGCTAATATGAATGAATATAGTAATTGCTGGCAAAATGTTCAAAAATAACCTAGCAATTACACATCACTGCATTTTGTAATGCTTATGAAAAACATTATCTGTGCATCCATCCATGTGTGTGAATGAGGAGGAGCAAAATTTTCTCTTTTGTCAAGAAAATGTCACAGAGCACACACAATGCCTGTTTCTGATGACCTAGCCAGCTCCTGTTCTTTCATCATTTATTGTGTTCCACTGGTAAATCACTTGATTGAATGGGACAATAGACTGGGTGGAAAAATAAATGGAGTTTGCTCAATACAACAAAGAACATAACATATTTGGTTATCAAATTACTTCCCCTCATTCACTCTCCTCATCCGGCTCTCATCCAGTGCGGACAAATAGAATGGAATAGTTCTTCACCGAGGTGGTCATGACTCTAAATTGTGACTCATCTCTTTTTGAGTGAAAGGATAGAAATGGTCTCATTGTTTCAGTGGTGATTCAGTACACTCTACCTGTCCTCACATAAACTCTTGCCGAAGCTAAATGATGCAAGGAAACAGTAATGGCTCACCTTAAGCTTCTGTGCTGCTTCACTGGGCACCAAGAGCTATTTCCTCTGATTGAATTAGTAGCAGCTTTGGGTGTGAGCTTATATGTGAAGACATTTTTTATGAAAACACAGTCTAAAAGTAGAATTCCACCTGTTTTTCTGTGTCACTCAGTCATTAATGGAATCGTCCACTAAAAAATCTAATTCACACAATTCTTCACTTATCCCAGCTGCAGTAGACCAGGTTTTGCTATCTCAACAAACATTGGCAGTCAATAGTCAATGGTAGTAACCTGCCACTACCATAGGAGGTTACTAAAAATTTCCAAGAGATGTAGTAAAGGTTGTATATTTGATTTTGGCTACAGTGTACCTTTAAGTAAAAAATCAAATTGGCTTTGTAGTGGTTGTGTCAGAGTCAAGACCAAGACCAGGATTTGCAGAGGCCAAGACAAAACCATGACATTGTAGCAAGCACATCTATGTGGAGGCCGACACCAGGAGTGGCTGAGGCTGGGACAAGACTGAGACTTTGTTGCAGTCAGGTCCAAATCTAGAAAGAGACCAGGACTGACTGAGGCCAGGTCAAGATGAAGACTTTGTACTAGTAAAGTCTGAGTCAAGACCAAGGCCAGGTGTAGCAGAGGCCAGGACAGGACCAACATTTTGTTACAATCAAGTCCAATAAAAGGCTGGGACCAGGAGTGGCTGAGGCCAAGACAACATCAAAACTTCGTAGAAGGCAACTCCAATTTGGGAACGAGACCAAGAGTGGCTGAGGCTAGTACAAGACCATTATTTAGTATTAGCAAAGTCTAATGCATGTATAGCACCAGGAGTGGCAGAGGCCAAGACAAGACCAAGATTTTGTAGCAATGAAATCCGAATTTTGACAGAGAGTCGGGCTGACTGGGGCCAAGACAACACCAAGACATTGCAGTAGTTGAGTCTGAGTCAAGACTGAGACCAGGAGTGGCTCAGGCCAGGACAAGATCAAGACTCTGTAGCAGTCGAGTCCATGTTAAGGTCAGAACAAAACCCAGACTTTGTAGTAGTTGCGTCTGATGCGGGGCTAGGATCGGGAGTGGTCAATTCGAGACAGAGACCAGGAGTCAAACCATCATAAAAAAGATCTTAACCATACATATTCTACAAGACACCATTCCATCCCACTTTGGGAGTGACAAAAAAATAAAAAATCAGTGGAATTCCTCTGTAAGCTGAGAAAATGTGGTGCTGTGTGAACACTGTAGCCCTAACAGCCTTTATCTGAATCCTCATATATAGCCACAGCTGCAATGGAAGGGCAGCATCAACAGTAATTGTGCCCACTAGCTATTAGCCTTCTGCTGCAAAAGCTTTAAGCATGGGGCATTGATGTTATGTAACAGTCTCACTTTTTTGCTGTGACTGTCTAGACTTGCCTTGTCACAACAAAAAATATATATTTTTTTATTATGAAAGCATAAAGTTGGTAGAGCTCACCTCTACACACATTTTACAGCTGCACTCCATATACACACATATACACATCACGCAGATACAGAGAGACAGAGAAAAAAGTGCTTGAGATGACTGAAACATCCTACTCCATTTTTTTTAATTCAACATGTTTCGATAGAAGTAAAATAAAAACCCTTTCACTGTCTTATGTAAGAAGCTTCTTTTATTCTTCCAGCGGTCTGTGTTACATCAAAGTCTTTGGCTCTGGTTATAAAATCCGCAAGTGGTTTCATCCTGGCCATTGAGAGGCTATGAGATCCAGAGGCAGTGGCCGAGATTACATCAGTGTGTGGGCAGGCACCGTTAGTGTGTGCCACTGACTCACTGTGCAGGCAGCAGTGATGAGAAATGCGTTTGCTCTGACTGATCTTACTCAGGTCTAAAAATGTAAAAATACTTCAAGTTTCACACTTAAATAAATGACCCAAGGGATCCATTTAGCTTACACACTGCAAATATGTCGACATGAATTCCAAGATCCAAACTCTGCTTTCTTCAGCTTTCTACAGCTGCAACGCTGGCCGAGCACAGAAAAGCTCACTTGAGTTCGTTCATTTAGATTAGACTTCAGTTTCACTACATAACATTTGAGGTCCAGTTTAAAATCTTACCCTTGTGAGGTGCTAATCAAGCTAAGGCTGAAAACAGTAACCTGTTTGCTAATGTTGGCTTGATCATGTAACAAAAATACATTTATAAATTTCTTTTGCACCACATCAAAACATTGTTTTCAACAAAAATACACCCACATCCCACATTCTGTGCTCAAGCAGCGGCAACCAGCAATGCTCAATTTCCCTGAACCACTGTCATTACTTTTGTTTAAACAATGTTTTCCAATGCTCAAGCTGCCTTACACTCAAACACTTTACAAAAGTAACAAAATACACAATCAACAATAAATACAAAACAACAAACAACCAACACACAATCTTCAGTTTCTACAATCAGCAGCTGGATTTGCCAGATAATGTTATCAAGTCTTTCCAGCAAGACCAGAAAGAGTCCCTACTGAGAGGGAATATCTCACCTCGTGACTACGGTGTATCACACAGGCCTCAAAGAAATGCCCTTAGCTGTGAACGGGATAGCGTTTTCATGCAGCTGGCCTGGCTAGCCATGTAGCTGCAATGTAGAGTCATTTAGACAGCCAGCCCAAAACAGCTTATAGGTCCAGCATAGCACTGCTCATGCATGCAGGTAACACCACAGCAGTGTTAGTGTCATCTAAGCCTGAGCAGCCATGTATCTGACATGTAACATCAAACACTTGCACAGTCCAGGTTGCATAACAATACATTGTCATTCAAGTAGTTGTTCCTGGCTGAGTCACAGCTGCAATGTAGCATCACTCGAGCAGCCCAAGAAACCTCCGGACCACAGATGGAAAAGCTCTCATCCGCTATCTAGGTGCATTCGACTGCGACCTCCTCAGCCAGCAGGGAAACATCCAAACATGCACACAAACAATGCAAAATAAATGAAAAACTAAAAAAAACTATGTAAAGTGGCAGCCATATTGCGCCAGAGTACTTCCACACGTTTCACTGTTATTGCAAAATCACCACTCTCTTGAAACTGGAGCACTGATCTATAGATACAATCAGAGGGTAGAGGAGAGGAGCTGCAAATCATTGATCTGGTAAAAATGTGAAACACAAATTAAGACTGTGACACTAACAAAATTAAATGTTTCAGTAGTGACCGTTGCAGTAGTGATCCATTTAGCTCATTTTAAGCAGAACTCAGACACTGGTATGTGACTATTAAACACTGGTTTGACTAATCGTGCACACATAAATTGAAAATACTTTGATTACAAAAACAAAAAAGTGAACTCTGCAGAAAATATGTGTTTCAGTAGCGACACTTCTTAATGTTACACACTGACTTTTACACACATTAACTTTAAAGCAATGTGGCCATGAGGGACAGGGATGCAGTCTCACTTCCTGAAATACAGGAGGTGGCTAAACAAAGTGTCTTGTTACTGTTTAAAGTCACTTATTACAATTTCAGTGAAGCATTTGGTTTAAATTGATCCTAATAAAATTCCTCTTTAAAAAGTTCTTCATTTTCCACAAAAAAATGTAAAAACAATTTTTGTGGATTGTTTAAATAGTTCATGAATTCATTTGGTAGAATGTCATGCTCACCTATTGGCCTATCATTAAATTTGTGTCTAACACAGATTACCTGAATTGGATCGGTTCTGTATGCTAATCATAAATGAATATCCTTCTTATTGCTTGAAGAGACAAAAGTCATGTTTTTAAGGGAGGGCCTCATATTTTGAAAGGAAGTGTGCAGTGAGAAATCATGATTCATAATAATCCATTACCACATTGATTATTGTTCTGGATAGACAAAGTTTGATGTTGACCTTTTCTTTGTTTTTTTCCTTTTGTTAAACAGGCAGGATACAAATTTAAAGTCTTCAATTTGCATTAAATTACTTTTTAAATTTAAGTCAAATACATTTTTTATGGGTCAAATATAGGTCATATGGGTCAAATCCTACTACAGGGAAGGAGATAATTTATTTATTCATACTTAACTATACTCTACGAACTGAGTCACAGTGTTTCTGATGTTCATCAGTTATAACAATAAGTTATGTTTAAAGTGTTTTGTAATTAGTACTAATGGCATATTTCCATCATTTACAGCACCTGCAGTGCTTCATCAGTGGCAGCATCTGTTAAAGAGTTGATCTGCTGATAAGATCTGAGTGAAAGTGAATGTGAAATCTGAGAGCAGGATTAATGTATTTCTGTTATTTCTTTATTTGTTGTGTGTGGTGACTTTTCTTTTACTACTTGGCAACATGAGTTTCTAAGCTTACTAAAGTTTGGTAATTGCACTGATCTGAGATCTCCAGACTCATCTGCGCGTCGTTCTGTGTTTGCACTTCCACCTTCACAGATGTCTTGTACTTGGATGCAGATAAGCGAAGTAAGACTACCGCCGAGTCTGTGGCCAGCTTCTTTCCTGTAAGCCAGCTCTGGTCTTGTGGGCCGCGCCGCGCCCACGCAGTCCGCTGATGATATCCAGTATGTAGCGTTTTCCCAGCTTTCGCTCTCTTTCTGTCAGCCTGTTCACATCGCTGATTACGGAGAGGAGAGTGGTGATGTTGCCATGGTAACTGTGAGTCATTCTGCGGCAGTCGGTTTAGTCACACTTCCACTGTAGAATTCTCTCCTCTTACATCTCTCTCTCCCTCACTCTCTTCCCCCATCTCTCTGACACTCTGTCTCTCTCTGTCCCTCCCTCCCTCCCTCTCTCTTTCTCTCCCTCTCCCTCATTTTCTCTGTTTCTCTTACTCCCTATTTCTCTGTCTCTCTCCCCCTCTCTGCTTCTTTTACTCTCCATCTCTGTCTCCCTTACTTTCTGTCTTTCTCTATGTATGTCTCTCTCTCTTTCTCTCTCTTTCTCATTCTCTACCTCTTTCTCTGTGCTCTCTCTTTTTATTTCTTTCTCTCTCTGTCTGTCCCTCTATCTCTGTCTCTCTTCATCTTCTTTTTGCCTCTCTCCCTCTTTCTCCTCCTCTCTCTCACTTTCTCTCTCTGTCTGCCTTTCTCTCTCTCTGTCTCCCTCTATCTCTGTCTCTCTCTCTATCTTTCTGTCTGTCTCCCTTTCTGTCTCTTTCTGTTTTTCTGTCTTTCTCATTCTCTTCCTCTTTCTCTGTGCTCTCTCTTTTTCTTTATTTCTTTCTGTGTCTGTCCTTCTATCTCTGTCTCTCTCCATCTTCTTTTTGCCTCTCTCCCTCTTTCTCTTCCTCTCTCTCACTTTCTCTCTCTGTCTGCCTTTCTCTCGCTCTGTCTCCCTCTATCTCTGTCTCTCTCTCTATCTTTCTGTCTGTCTCCTTTTCTGTCTCTATTTATTTTTCTGCCTCTATCTTTCTTTCTTTCTTTCTTTCTTTCTTTCTTTCTTTCTTTCTTTCTCTGCTCCATGAGTTCCTATCTGTTTCCTAGCATCCAGCAGTGAAGGAGTGGCTCAGAGCCTAAAGGAGGACAGACAGCCTGCAGAGGACGGGAATGAAGCCTCTCTGCTTTATTACATACTCTAATGAGCGCTCCCATGCTAACAACAATCATCCAACATAAGCTTTTTCATTTATCTGACACGCTTGCTCTGCCTCGCTTGGAGGCCCTACTTAATAAGGAGCTGTTTAAATTTTAGCCGGTGCCACAGTGATATGATATCGCTTCTGAGATACAGATTACAGTTGCGTTGCTATGGCTGCAGTGATATTCTGCCGGAGCTAAGCTACTGATGATGTGATTCAGAATTCAGATTCTCGCATGATGCAACATGAGACAAGCTTTTTAATACTCTGCAGCCTAAAATCATCATGAATGCCCCACATCTGACACAAGGTTACACACACTGATGTTTGAATGATGTTTGAATGCCTGCTGTTGGGAAATAAAGGGCATTAAAGGACCCATGTTCTACATTTTGCTGCATTTTAGTAGTTTTCAAGTTACTGTCACTTTATATATTGAACAAGGTCATAACATTTCTACATTGCCATCTTTTCAACCTCTCCATGTTCTTCTGAACAGTTATTGTTAATGTGTCGTTAAGACTGATATATGTAAATGAGCTCCATTCTCATTGGCAGCCCTGTATTATCCTTCATTCAAGAAGTAATACAGATTCCTTCCTTACTGACCTAAACTACTCTTGGTTGAATATTATTGAATATATTTATCTGTCTTTTTTATGTTACATGTCATGCTATTCATTTTTCTGCAGTGCAGCTTTGCCATTCTTCAGATTTCAGGTTTCACAGATTTCAATTTTTACTGTATCCTGTTTGTGTTTTTGTTCATCAATGATCTTTCTGAATCTGTCCCACCAGGCTTTAGTTGGCTTCTTATTCGTCAGCTCATCTTATATAGTGAGCAGCAATTGCTGCACTGTTTAAGGTGGAATAGCAAAATTCTAAATTCATTAGAATGGGGAGCGGATTCTGAATGGCTTATAAGTTTCTCTTAAACAGGGCATTTCACATTAAAACACTTTAAATGATGTTTTCATCTTAATCCTTTAGCTAGGCAAACATTAAAAAAAAATGGTAGCATTCCTCTTTAAAATGTCTTCTTTTAAATTGGACAGCATCAAAAAATTAGCTTGTTTCTTTAAAATGTAAAGAATTTCATTTACAGAAATCCCTAGAATCAGCCGTTGGTATAGAAGAAACTAAAAAACCTACTTCCCACAATCCTAAAACAGTCAATTTATCTCAAAAGAAAAAAAGATTTCTTTGCTTGATGACATCTACAGTATATAAATCATTAACGTTTTTAAAGCTCTTATTGGAAATGTACAGTATATTCAGATAAATCTAGAAATATCAACAACGATCCATTTTTCTGTCTGCAGAAGATGAGTCCAAGGGCAGTGCTTTCATAATAGTGAGTAGCATTTAAAGAAGGCGGACGCTGTAGAGAAGCAGAAGGAGGGCTGGATGACGCAGCCGGGCTGCATGAGCCCCCACGCTCAGCACTGTGAGTGGAGGAGGACAGGGAGGAGCAGGGAATGAGAGCAGGAGAGGGGGACGCGTGGGTGGATGTGTGGGAGAGTGCTCAATGCCAATCACCTTCCCCCAGAACATTTCTTCTCTCCCTCTCCCTCTCCCTCTCCCCCTCTCTCCCTCAAATACAAACACACTTTCAGCAGCAGTGTCTGCTCATTCATGTGGGCTATTCTCTGCATGACTCATTCATGATAGCTGGCTTGTTTTCTTAACGATTTCCCACTGCCTTCTGCCTGCAACCCCCACCCCAGCACCCCCCCCCCACTCCCCACCACCTTACACCAGCCACCCAGCCTGAGAATCCAGCACTAAAAGAAGCAGCATCCTTTAGTTTAGCTTGAAAATAGAATCCTATAAACCACCTGCTCTACAGCAACTGCCGTATATTCTTTCTCCATGCTGTCAGAGTAGCATAACGTTGCTGTCCAATGAAAAACAAACATCTCCAAAATTGCAACTTTACAGGAGAGACCAAAAACATACTTTACTTTCAATGGAAGTTAATGGAACCAGAGTTTTTTCTAAGCTATTTTGGAGCAGTTCTATTGGTCCATTCATCATGAAATTTTGCAGAAAACTTAAAATCAACAAAAATGGAAATACATGTTTTTATTGGACAGCGACATTATAAGCACTGTCAATGTACAAAACATTATAGTTTTTTGCTGTAATGAAAACTATATGATATGAAAATATATGATATTTCAAAATTTCTTCATAGACCATTGGTTAACATGTAAATGAAGTCATTGATGAGGTTGATGTAAAATGCTCCATTCTGAAGAATTGTACCATCTCAGACCTTGTTTACACCTCACCACTTCAAGCATCTTGAGAATCAGGATTATATCTGGATAAGGCCAGACCACAAAAGAAAGTCTAAATGCACCCAGGATGCATTTAAAACTGAAGATGCATAAATCTGATTGCTCAAACCACTTCAGGAGGTTGTCTGGGATGCTTTTGAGCCATATGCTACAGCAGTGCAAACGTTTCCGTCTCACCAAGACACCTTCAACAACCAATGTCCCTGCCAGTACAACCGAAACTCCTCCACATGCTGTACATCACTGAACACATGGTCCGTGTCTAAGAGACAGCTAATCATGAAGAACCAGATACTTAATAGCAATATGGACAGACACCAAACTTCCGTCCCACACAGCAATGCTCACTGCTGCGTCTGATCCACTCGTACCAGCGCAGCACACACTAACACAGCACCACAGCAACTCAGTGTCACTGCGGTGCTGAGAATGAGTTAGCAATATGTTGGCTATTCATATATAACTCTATCATTTATTAACACATCTTCTGCATTATTTCTGGATGTGCTGAGGATTAGTCTCTGCATTAATTAATGGTGATGAAAGCATTAGCCAAATGCATTCATGGGCCAGTGCAGTGAAGTGTTACCAGCGAATGTTTTCAGCATGGCTTGATTGGGAAGGAGAAACTGAATGACCTAATAAATGTGTATGTGTGCAGGATCCTCTCTGAGTCACCGGGGTGTCTCCCACACACTCTCTGGTTAGCAATGAAGGGATGGTGGGAGGGGCAGAGAGGAGAAGGAGGAGGAGGAGAGAGAGAGATAGAGAGTGAGAGAGAAAGAGCAGTAGATGCGATGGCATGAAGCTTTGGCAGAATGATTAGGTGTGATGATGAGCAAGGTGCTATATTTTAAGTCCTTTTGTGCGTTTCCACTGACTCATTAACTGCTTTCGCCAAATGTATCATACAGCATATCAGGCTTCATAAAGAAGTCATATTTCCGCTATCACTGTCTCACACCACATTGTGCCTCACAGTGAGTCCTGCCCTCAGTGAGCGAGCTCAGACCAGCTGCAAAGTCTAGATTTAGCAGTAGCTCACACATGGAAAGACGGAGTCAGCAAACTAAACTGTAAGCAAACTAAAAACATTTGGAAAGCATATTGAGAGAATAGGCGCAATCTTTACTGCTTTAAGCAGCTTGTCTCTGAGCATTGACGTGATGGGGTGGGGCTTCTTCGTACGTAGATTAGCTGTTTGCGAATATCTTTATAGCATGTACTATGTAATGTAGTAAAACTGATTCATCAGACGGCTGTAGGTTCACAGTAGAACACATACAAGCTGCACATTAGAAAAACAGAAGTTTAGGAAAGATACAGTAATCAGCTGTATTTAGAAATGCAGTACAGCCGAGAAATTGTACTGTTATTGTGTTATACAATATGAGTTTATAAACAAAATAAGCGCTAACAAACAGGACATTTACATTGATTTGTTGGAAAAATTGCTGGCAGTAAATTGCTAAAACACTTTAAACCCTATAAATATTTTATAGTGTGCCTACATTGATTAATCCAGAGAAAGTCTTTTAGCTTTTGGATGTTCATGGAGCAGTTACACATCCAATAAGGACCCCCTCAGATGAGCTAACATTATTGCTAACACTGGAGCTAACATTGAACTAATAAAACATGTCGTTCTGTAAAGTTATTTATTAAAGTGACTGTTCGAAAATACACTAACCTAGATAAAGTCACGCTTACCCTTAAACCTGTTCCAACACTGAGTTTGGCCTTCAGTTTCCCACATTATTGTTTATTGCCCTAAACACAGCAACACCCTCCTAATGATCAGAGTAGTGTGCATCGGAATGACACATTATGTATATTCCCGTTTTCATCTCTGGTCCTAACAATTCTGATTAATTTACTACCACTGATGTGCTTACTGGTTTGTTCTAAGTTTTTTCTAACTTTTTCAGTTTTTTTTAGGAATCTAGCTTTTTAGGAATCTAGCTTTTCAGGAGATAATGTTAGCATGGTGCCAAACCAGTGGTAGCACCATGATTGGGCCTAGAGGTTCAAGGTTCTCCCATATTTATCACTGACCATGTCAAATTGTGTTTTTATGAGTCAGCTCATTAACATTAAGGCTCAAAATCTGGAAATCATATCAAGCTTATGCCCGTTATTACTTCTTTTGTGTGTATAGCAAGAGTATGAGGGTTTTTTTATTGTTCCTGGTTCTGGTGTTTGTGTTCTGATGTGACTAACAATCCAATGTCTCCTGATCATAGTTCTTTCTGCAGTATTGAACAATGTTTAGCAACTGTCAAACTTATGGATCTGCTTTTTATTACTCTGCCTTTACATCTTAATGTTTTTAATGTAATATCTGGTAGGTCACTGAATGAAAATGAATATAAACATCATCAGTTTAGATTTGATTCAATTAGTGTAGATTTAGGCATATAATATTTTTTTTATGCAAATGCTACGTCACTCTCTTATTCATTACTCCAGCCAATCGCAGCCTGCCACCTGTCTAAAAAAGGATTTAACTCATGCTCTCTCTTTGCTGCCATCAGGTGCTGACGTTTCTATGCGCTCCCCCCTCCTCCCCACCACCACCAGTTGAGTCCGAGTCCTGCCATCCTGGGAGGCGGCTTCGCCCCTGCTGTCCATATCCAGCAGGATCTGCGAGGGTCTGCACGCTTAAAAACCTGGGCCTAGAACTGGGCTTATGCCAAAGTCCTACAATAACTAACCTTCCAATTTTACACCTTAACAAAGATTAAACCTTGTTTTATATCCCTCTACTCCTTGAGTCTGTTCGGCAGAACTATTATGTTTACTTGCTTGAGGTTTTTATGTGCTTATTTTATTTTATTGTACTTATTTTTTTTGTACAGTATTGCTTTCCCTCACTGCACTTTAGCTTCAGTGCTTAAGCATGCTTTATAGAGTGTGACTGGTGCAGGAAAAGATCCCCACATCTAGCATATGTGCTGCCACTATGCTGCGGAAAAGCACATGGTGCAAATGCAGCCTGGAGCCGAGTCCACAGCCAGCTAGTGTACTTCACACAGCACAGTCATCTTAACAAGTGCCAACAGTGCAGGACTGCTGCTGTCTCTGTAGCTTTTCCTCTCTCTGATCTCATTTCTCCGAGGGCCTCCTAACTCCTCAATGCATTTGTATTCCCAGGAACTTCTCAGAGTTATAATGCAGTGCTTGCATTTTCATTCTTATTCCTGAACCCAGCTGCTATAGTACGAATTGAGTAGGGCATTTTTTGGTTTACAATAACACAGTGCGAATGACCAGGCTAGATACCATCTGGTTGCGTGTGGACAGAACCAGACCTAGATATAACATATGAGTCCTTGATCTTCTCTTTGGGTTCTCCACTCAAACACTTCTACCCCCTCCAACCCCATACTGCACTGCCTTGATCTATTATTCTGATTGGTGTTCTGGTGATTGATAGAAACATGTTTAAGACATGCTTTGAGGAGTTTGTGCATCATACTTTGGTGCATCACTGATCATAAATGAAGAGCAATGTTAACTGTTATGTATCAGTCTGTTGTAGCACATAAAAGTGTTCAATGTTTCAAAATATACTGCTCACTAATCAGGTCCATATATGACATCAAAGATACAAAAATTGATTGTTTTTGTGGTGCCACTTTTACATATATGGGTCTTTTTAGTGTAGATTACTTCAGACTAGCCTCACCAACCAGAACAGACATTATTTACATAGATTGTAAAGATACAGCTATAAAAACATGGTTATGTAAACCCCCACAAAGCAAAAGCTGGGTATGGGAACTTTAATATCTCACTGCTATAAGCTTATATTGATTCACTTTAATAAGTGAATGAACAGCATGTACGTGACAAAAACAGGAGACGGTATTGGTTGTTTGTGTTCTCAACGAGCTGATTGATGGTCATGGCTGTGGAAGTGAAAGGCACTCTCTCCCTGGTTACCCCAGGTTGCTATTGATTTAGAATCATAATTACTGCATAGCCATTCTTAATTTATTAGCTGGGCTGATATGAATATTTGATGTTCCTAGGAGGGCATCAGCACCTGCCGGAGGTTGGGGAAAGGGACAACAACAGTCTGTGCTATGCTGTAGTTACACAACAAGCTGAAGAACCTGCCTGAAATACAGTACATACATTTGTTGCTTAAAGTTCTTCAAGTGAGCTCTAATGAAAGCCCCAGTCAAACATAGGACCATAAAAACTCAAAGAACCAATTAAAATAGCTAAATGATTCTATGCATTATTAAGTAGCTCTTATACATGAACCTGCTGTACATGGTTCTGAAAAAGAACATTCAACAAATAGTGAAGATACTGTGAGAGACCAACTTTTCAACTGATCATTTGCAACCCAGTTAAAAAAAAACACCTGATGGCACATCTTATTGCTAATTAGGTTAATTGAGTTTAAAAAGAGGATCTCAAAGAGATTTAATTATATGGTCATGAAGTTGGGGAGGGGTTCACCACTGTAAGTGACTGTAAGGCCAAATACGGCAACAATTTGAGAATAATATTTCTAAACATAAATAGCAAAGAACTTGAGGATTTACACGTGGCCCTGCATTAAAAACTGCAAAGTCTGTCCCTGCATCCACAAAAGCAAGTGAAAATTCTACCATGCAAAGAAGAAATGATTTAGGAGGAAATCATCTATAAACAGGATCCAGGATCCCTTACTTTCTCTGGGCCTAAATTCCTTTCTGACTGAGACTGAGAGCAGTCAAGTGTCTCAACAAATCAAAATGTGAAATTCCTTTTTGGAAATCATGGACACAGTGTCATCTGGGCAAGAGAGTGAAGGCCCGATTAATGCTAAACACTATATACTGGTTTAGAGCATCATATGCTACCAGCCAGATGATGTGTTTCTCTGGAAAGGCCTTGCTTATTTCAGCAAGATCACATGTTGCAGAGAGCAGTGGGTGATATATTTTTATTCAGTGTACATAAATATTTTTTTAAATCTCAGTTTCAACATTTAATATGTTGTCTGTGTTCTATTTTTAGCTTATTGATATGGTATAAATGATTTGCACATTTCCAGTCAAAGCATTCATTAAGTGTTATTTTTCAATTTTAGGACTTTGCTTTTATTTCACATTTGAGGAGATCAGATATAAGATAATGCACCTGCATAGGGAAGGTGAAATCAAATGAAAATTCAAACATCCGTGAAAGGCCTGGCAAACCCAAACCTTTACAATTATTAAAACAGCACTGAAAGCTTTCTGCATTCTAAAATCTACAGTGTTTCTGTCCATCCTTCCACTGTGAGAAGACAACTCAAAGCTATGTGTCTGAAAGGATGTGTAGTTCCTAATGAAAATGGTAAATTTGCAGATTAAACAAAACAGCAGGCTGGTGTTACCAGAACAATAGACTGACCAACCACAGAGTCCAGACCTCATCTTCATATATGTTTGGTATTACTAGGAATTTAGAAAATTCTAAGATGTGTGGAAAACATCCCTGCAAACTGAAAGCATGAAAGCATGAAAGCATGGAGGCTGCTTACTTTACTCTGAATGTAATATTTGTACTCAAATTACTAAAATTAAATAAATGAAGGGTCTCTGAGTTTTGCACAGTATTGCATATAGCACCAAAATTACAAGTTACAAGTGGTTAGTGTAAAAAATGACAAGACATACACAGATATAATGCATCATTCTTTATTGGCTAGTTGGAAAACATGAACCCAAAATAAACATTTACATTGGTTGGTCCCTCAAAGCTTAAAAGATCCAGAGTAAACAGATCGAGGTAAACAAAAATTGTAGATTGTTCTCCAAACTTTTATTCAATCTTTCTCCCATTTCTCCCTCTGTAAACTGAGCCATTGAAATATCAAGCAATTATACAGAAATATCCTTTTTGTCTCCATGGAAATATAGCTAGCAAAAGAATTAATTTTTTTCTCTTGTGGAAATATACTAGCAAAGGATATATATATATATATATATATATATATATATATATATATATATATATATATATATATATATATATATATATATATTTTTTTTTTTTTTTTTTTTTTTTTTTTTTTTCTGTTATGGACATAATCTTAGCAAAAATTTTATCAGTCAGCAAGGCATACCCCTAAAATAAATAGACTCCATAAAATACATAAAAACTATGTCAGTACGAATATCATATTCTGAATTATATTTATTTTATGCTTTAAACAAATAAGCATCCAATATGTGTTTTCTAATTTGGTACAGAATTTCAGATCTGAAACAGATATCTTTACTAAAACAGTTTCACCTCATGCAAACCTATGCACAGTAATGCATCAATGCATCAGACAGGCTACTTGATAGCGCACGAAACAGATCAATCGAGTATCCCCCTTTGTGTCTATACCTAAAGAATAGACATAGACTACTCTACAGCCTGCAATGAGACACTATTGTGCTTGTATACATTTCAGTACAAATGTACTTGCTCTCTATTGGTTGTTGTTGACAGGGCATGGAATTCAGCTAACGGCAAGCATGTTCTGTATTTATGCTGTAAGGAACCTAAAAGGAACTGAATTCAGCCGAACAACATGGTGTAAGGAGATACAGTGACAGCTGTGTGGGACACAGGCAGGAGATGCTTTTTAATGTGTTTACACATATGTAAAGGAGGCTGTATCTGTTATACTATCAGTGCCAACCACTTTCCATCTGAACCACTCTACTCCACATCTCTCTTTCTCTCTAGCGCTGTTTGGACATTAATGGTACGGTTACAAAAATGTGATCTTGTGTCAAATGCGAGTGTTATGGAATCAAGAGTCATACTCAAGTCTGAAAAATATTAGAGTGAATATCTCCGTTTGTGAGACAAACTGCCCATTGCTGCTACTCTTCATGTCCACCATTCCCATTACCACCCCAAGAGGAATTCTGCAGATCTTTCTAACATTTTACATTATTAAACTGATAAAATGTAGTCACTCAGTGTGGTTTCATATGAAATGAGAAACTCACAGAATTTCTTTCTAGTGGTGTAGATGGGAACCAGCAATCTCAAGTGTTCAATGCCTCTAATAGTTCTTTCACAAAAAGGTTGACATATGTCTGAAAGTTTACAATAGGTTTATAATAAAGTTTTGGCCAAAAATGAACATTTTTAATTGGGAGAGAGGTACACGTAGTGCATGTCGTCCAACGGAATGGTCACCAAAGAAAACATATTTTCCTGGAGTTATCACAACATCCCTGGTTCCCATCACCTATCAGAACGTTTCTCTAAAATGAACCCTTTCAGATCAAACCTCTCACATTGACCTTACTTCTCAACAAATATACATGCATGTTCTAGTATCATGTTAGATATTGAGACCGCTGCATAACTTCTAAAGGATGCCTCTTACTTTCATGGTACTATTGTGTGATGGAAAACCCAAACAGAGCAGAGATAGTACAGATGACATAGGAACCTTACCATGCTGTACTACAATGCCCAGTGGAAAAATGCCTATGGCACCCCAAGTGATTCCTAGTCCTCCTTAACCACAACATGATCTCCTTTCTCTCTCTCCATGAGTTCTAATATTGCCAGGTCAAAACAAAGTTGAATTCTGTTTAATTGAGAGGATTTATTTGTCCATTTGACCTCATCAAAGAAGTTGGCCCATACTCTACCACACAGATCTACAAAAGGTCTTTACCAAGCAGTTACTCTCTCCTTGAATCCTTGAATAGGAATTCCTATATTTAATCCCTGTTATTGGATAATTGCTATAGACTTGAATGGTTGCATTCGCAACAACTTTGCCTTGGATGGGGTTACTTGTGTTCATGAGACTCATCACACTGACTCCTTTGTTACTTTTTTTCCAGAGGCCGGATGTGCAGTTGTAGGCCTCCGGGGATACATCACTTTTGTTGTGTTCACACAGAAATCAAATGCTAATAAACACATAGTGGTTGGTCTATGGCAAGCATGCAGGAAGCAGCATGCCTCCCTCATCAAACTTAATAAAGAACGAATGACTCTGGAGACACAGCATAGGCCTCATTCAAACCCTGACAGAGGCCAATCTTTGTGCACACCAAATAGGTTATGACATTTTTTTCCACAATAATATTTTTTTTTGTATTTTTCTTTAGTTTTTTTCTTAAACTGATTGTGTAGATTGCGTTGATTAGCTTATATGACCTAACTATTTGGCACCAAACAGTCTATAACCTCGACCTCTAGATCAATTCTCGTTTTTAGACATTAAACATAAAAAACACATACATCAACATTAAATATTAAAAGGGCAATACATAAATAGCATGGTCATGGACAACACTGATCCCACAAAAGGCAGTTCTAGGGTAATCCACAACACAATTAAATGACAAGGACACTTAATGAAGAATACTGTGGTTTCTGGAGCTGTGATGAAGGTGCATACACAAATCATTGTAGTGCAACATATATACCTCATTTTGTCAAACTAATCTGAAGTTACTTTATTTTACAGTCAGACTAATAGAACAGATATCTGAGCTAGAGCTGGAACAGAACTCATTAATGGAGGAACTGACTCTTTAGCACATTCAAGGCATTAATCAAGGGAAGCTCATAAATAACCTTAGTGTGTAACTTTGTAGTCATTGCTACCCGTTAATGTGTGATCTCCACTTACATCATTTGTGCTCATTGTACCATAGACTAAGATTGGCTTTCATAAAACTGCATGAAAGTTCTGATAGCTCCTCTAACTACAAGCCTGAATGAAAAAGCATATAAAGCATTGCCATAATTTAAAAAATTAACACGCATACACACATTTGCAAGCACTTGAATGAATGCGTAGCCTGGACTGAATGATAAAACTTAATTTTGGTCAAGAGATTTTAAGTTTAAGATCTTTCTGTCCAACAAGAAGAAGAGGTTTAATTGAAATACTATACAGAAATATGGCAGATTAATGCAGAAGAACATATACTTAATCGGAAGTCTAGTAGCACCCAATTTCACAGTGGATTACCTAGTGCAGAGAATAAATTGGCTTTTGAGCTCAACACATAGCTAAATGGAGCCTGAATAAAGCAATAACAAACAAATAGAAATACCATTCAAAAATGTCATGTTAGATGTGAGGTAAGAGTCCTAATCTCCAAAAACTTAACCTTGGAGATGAAGTTGAATGGAATTTCCTATAAATGCTGATCTGGGACCTGATCCGGGACTCATGTCATGATTATAACCTTTAAGTGACAAGCAACCTGGTCTCAGATTAGCCTTTAAAGGCCATGGCACAAAGACTCAACATTCCCCAACAAAATCCATATGTTGGCAGTCAAATGTATACTTTTTCAGGTGACTATACAAGCCAGAAGTACCACTATAAATAGGGGGGCCAATTACCTGGAGAGCTACCATTCTGCTGAGTTTAGGTCCAGTCCTAATCTAAGAAAAAATATTCAGATAATGAGTGCCTTGGGGTGCATCTGAATATTAGAGCTTGATGTGTTGGACCTGAACTCTACAGGTTGGTAGAACTCCAGGACCAGGATTGAATACTCATGCTTTAGAGTCTCCCAAAGGCATCCAAAGGTATAGTGGGTTTGTTGGTGTTTGTTAGAGAATGTTGAATCAGTGAGCTCTGAACTTTAGTGTAGTTTCCATCCAACCTGGACACTGAAGCCCTGTTGATGTGAGCATAGAGTTGGTGGGGGTGAGTGGAGCCGCATGCTACACTGGGCTGTGGTCGGGTGAGGCATGCGTGGCTGTCAGCACGCACTCTGGCTGCTCCCTGGTCCTGCGCAGGCCCGAGTACAGACGCTCCTCGAGGTTCATGGCCAGCTTATCACTCAGCTCAGCAGTGATGGTCTGGGGGCCGTACCCTGTTTCGGTCAGCTGGGGGGGTGATTGATCATCACCCAGTTCAAGCAGCGGGCGCATCTGTCCAGGTTCCTCTCCTGGGACCTCTGGTTGCCCTACAGTGCTTTCAGTCATGGGAAGCGGTGTTGAAGATGCAGTTCCCACCTTGTCCTTCGAATCACCACTCGTGTCAGTGCTGGGAGAGAGTCTCGTGTGGTCATCCCTCAAAGCTGCAGCATCTTCACTGGCAGCTGCCGAGCTCTGCTCCACCTTGGGCATCTCAGGAAGGCTAGCTGCCCCCTCGCTACTCTCCTCATCTGGAGCACTGACAATTCGGGGGAGCGTGCTGTGGTAGCTACTCTCTAGTGGGTAGTTGACGGTCTCTCCGCGGCGAAGTGGGGTTCGGTACCGGTCAAAGGAGGAGTGGAAGCGCTGGCCTGGGTCACTGTACTGCTTGGAGCGCTGCCACTGCTTGCGCAGGTGTACACGGGAACGGTGCTTGGAGCGTACCGGAGACTCCTGCTGGTCAAACTGTGGATCATGGCGCAGGAACTCATGGAAGAGGGCATCCGTTTTCTCGTCTATGCTGTAGTCCCGGCGAGACAGAATAGGGGCACGTGGCTGGGTTGTGTCAGACTGAGTAAACATCTGGCCATATGGTGACCACGCCATAACACCTTTGTCCAGTTCTGTCAAGCTATCCGTACCTCCGCTGGCTCCCACGGGTTCCTCTTCCAGTTCTTCATCAAGAATGTCCGTGTCAAAGCTTTCGCACACAGTTGCCCTGTGTCCTGAACTTGTGAAGAAGTGTCGGCGCTCCACTGCTGACCCATCTTGACTTTCACTGCTGCTCCGGAATAGCCGTGCCTCATCAGGACCACGGGAAGGTGCTTCTATAGACGCATAGCCACTATCCATCTGTAGAAGCTTCCGTGCTCCTGACTCTCCATCGCTGCCCCTCTCTGAATCCACACTATCTCTTTTTCCTCGCTTCTCTAAACTGGCATCCCCAAGCAATTCCCCCTCTATCCCATCCCCAACGTCTTCAGAGGGGAATCTGGGCCCACTTTTCTCCGTCCTAAGCCTAAGTGAACACACGCTGTCAGCATCACTATGCACTGAGTCTTTGTCATTGTTGCTACTCTGTTCAGAGGAGACGTACTGCTCCAAAGATGCACGCAGGGTCCAGATGTCACGATAAAGGTTCTGGGTATCAGTGCTCTCCCGACGATAGCCCATTCCAGAAGCCTCATCTTGGGGCTCAGCACTCAGGCCAATCACCCCAGGCCCCATCGCTCTGCTGCAGCTGGGCTCCACCATCACCTCCACCTCTAACCTGCAGAGGAACACATAAGGCCATCAGAAATGATGACAGACTTTAAATAAATGATGTGATGGAAGCACATCTCTAGCATGAAAACAGTTGTCCTGTGTCCTGTTACACATCAGTTGGCCTATATATCATTACACATTTTTTTGGACAGCTTTCAGACAAGCAAGAGGAAATTCAAGCAGATGTTACTGCCAAAGCACAGATGGTGTACTGTACTATGCCACACAGTGTGGTTAATGTGACAGAACTACTGCACAGCCATGAGCCTTGGTACATGTAAATGTAGGAGCAGCAATGCAACCTATGAAACTGATATGGACTAAGCAAAGGCTGACACACCTCGCTGGTACACAAGGTACTTGAGGAACTTGGAGGCTGTTCCAAAGCAGCTGCAATCTTCAAAAGTGCCCCGGAGTTATTTGACCCATCTCCCGTGAACTTCACAGGCGCTAATAAGGTCACATTGCTCTGCTAAGACTCTCTGCCATCACTCCAGCATGGAATGGCTTGTTTGCGTGGTGCAGGAGAGGTGGATGGTTGCTGCGGCAGACAGATGGGGGAGGGAATTAAAGATACCTGCCGAGGGACGGTGGGGGTGTGGATGGGGGGGAAAGAAGGCGCGGAGCTGGCCTGCTCGGGCAGTAGGCCATGTCCTTGGTGCGCGCAATGTATTGGATAAGGTCGATGTGGTGGGCACCATGTTCCTCCTCATCCATGCTCTCGCTGGCTGCTCGCTGCCTCTGGAACGGCCTTCGCTTGGGGGATCCTGTAAATTGGAGTGCATGTGATCAACATACGCTCTGAATAACACCACAAGCGTTTATATCTGGATACACATATCACCTCCTCGACATCATAACTGCATAATGTATAACTGACACTGAACTGAACTGCTTTTTCAGTTGAGGTAATAAGGGGACCGTGCCATCTCTGTATCAGCCCCAAGACTGTGGAACAGTCTACTCTTCTCTATTAGCTCAAGCTCTTTACTCCAGCATACTCCAGTATTTTATTTTTTTTGAAAACTACTATTGTCTGAACAATTGAAAGCAGGCTACACTCAAACAGCATAAATACTTAAGCTAAATAAGGAATCTACTACGCCAGAGAAATATACAGCTAAAAGTATGACATCACACAATATAAGTATAGAGTATTTCATAATAAATTTATCACACGATTGTAGTAATGAATTATTTTATTCCTTCCGATATTGGATCCAGCCCTTTCTGCTGACATAGGCCCAATATTGATATGCCATGTCTATTTTATCTATATTTAACCTGCTGCACAGCAGTTTGGCTAGCATTTGTTCATTTAAATGTGCTACTTAAAAGTATCAATTCAACACAACCTGACTTATGATTCATTGAGTTAAGCTAATCATAAAGTTTTTTATTTTTACAATTAAGTTTTCTCGTAATATATCTATTTTAATACAATGCCTTTGGAGGAATGCAGCATTAAAATAGTCAATATTGCTTATCTGGAGGCAGTTCATTTGTGGGAGAGAGAACAGGCCTTAATAATACATTTTCTTTTTCCAACATGTAAAATCAATAATAGGTGAGGTTTAAACGCTCTCTGTCTCTGCCAGTAAGAATAAGAGAAAGACTGCTCGCTTGCCTATGATACTGTGGAAGGAAAGAGCCGACCAGACCATCTGCCATAGAGGAAGTCTTGGCACCTGAACACAGCCACACCCTCTTACCCACCATTACATACTGCAGAATGCACAAACAGGCACACACACACACGGTTACACGCCTGCACTGACTCACTATCTACCTCTCTTCCAATGAAGCTTGCAGTTATAATAAGGTCTTCAACCATTTTCCGAGGCAATGCCCAATTTAAAAACTTAATGACAAGCTATGACACTTTCAGTATGAGCTTGCTCTCCCTCGGGCTCGGAAAATGTCCGTTTTATGGATTCGTAACCCTGTCTTCATTTCCCAGGTTACCACCTGTATATCCTGCTTCCTTATGCAGACACTGAACTCATTATCCCAGATGTTATTTGTCACATATCAAAAAAAGCACTTCAATTCCCACGTACCCATTGAAGGCTAAATTGCATAGCCGATGGAAAGGAACTCTGCACATCTGCTGTGTTATTTTTGCTACACCATTGCTACACTATTACTAAGAATCCTAAGATTTAGACTCAGTTGCATGCATTGAGATTTGAGTTTGCCCTACTTGAAGGAGTTTATAGAGAAGAACCTGGTACAATTTTGTTAACCCTGTTAAAAATGTAAGTAGCGATAGCGACCAATATTTCCAGTGTCAAATATAATTATTATTGTACTCTTTATGATTGCCTTGGTTTTGGAATCTGCCCTTAGAATCAACTTCATTGCTTCCCGACACGTAGAATCAGAATCGAGTCTGTGCTTCACCTGAACAGTTTACATTTGGTCACTTTAAAGAAGCTCTGCGGTCAAATTTGTTTATTTTTTAATGATTAACCTGGATGACGTATTGTTATATTCTGATATTTTCAATCAAACGTGTTACTTACCACAAAGTCCACATTTAAAAAAGGCTTTTCTCATTTCAAACCAGGGAAACATACATAACATACACCCCCGCTGCCTCAGCCCCCACGTCCCATGGCAGCACCCTCAGCACTGTTAGATATATAAGCACTAGAAGGTAGCATTAGATTAGCAAGAAGGCCTACACAGCTTTACACACAAACACACAGGTTCTAAGGGCTTTTTAAAGCCTCACTAGTGACAGTGTAGAGGAGGAAGACTAAGATCTGAGCAAATATAACTGTGTTCTTGTGTGGAGCTGTTAGCTGAAGCTACTTTTAATTAATATCCATGTTAGCACCAGAAACCGTTAGCTAAGTGAGGAGGCTAGACAACTAGCAAGTGACAGAAAAACATTTTTTAAATTATTTATGCTATAGTGGGAACTTATTTTAGTTACTTATCTGTTAAACGATTCAACCTTGCATAATTATAAAAACATATACATACATTTTAAGTAGTTTTTGATACATAAAATATGTAACAATTTATTTTTGTTTTAATCAAAGACTTAAGGGGGTGCTTTACCTTTACATCAAGCCCTGCAGCTCAAAACATACTATATATTTCACCTTTTTAATATTTGCTCATAATGAGATACATCATATACATCAGATGATTATTTTACGATGTAGCAGTTCCATCTAAATTAACAGTTAACACTTTTCTTAATAAAAACTGAGGTGTTAAAAATGTCCTTTGGTCCATGTGGTCTAGTTAACTCATCCAATTTTATATTTGCTGGTTTTCAAGTTAAAAATGAGCATGACAGAAATGGAGCACAGATGGTAATAGCTTTTAATATGAACAACAGTAAGCGTAAAAATATTATCACGCTCATCACTGTTTATGATAAAATGGATATGGTAGTTGGTCACAGTACATAATGAAGTCATTTCCTCTGAAAGCCATAAATAATTCTCATTGAAATGAACTGTGGCGAATCGGGCCACAGTAGAAGCAGCAGAACAAAACAAACAAATGAACACATTTAAAAAGCTCTGGAGAAGTTAACCCTTTCAAACACAACTATGAGTACAAGCATTTTTGTAAACCCAGGCCTTTCGTAATATGACTTGAGAAGAATTTTGTCATTGCTGTGTCTCTCCATTTACACCATGGGCACTATTGCTTATATGGTTCATACAGCCATATGCATATATGGTAAAGTACAGCCATATGCATAAATTTGGATGGTAATATTACAGTATAAGAAAATACACCATTTAGCTTTAATATATGCTAATACATTAAGATTTTATCTTCACTTTAGATTTTGTATATTTCGGAAGGTGTTCATTATTCAATAACTTTTACATGCATATTTTGTTTTTCAGTCATATAGTAGTGATATTATCTCCGAGTGCCTGATTTTCTCAGCTCATCTTAAAATGTTCTTTGCCTCTCTATGCACCAACCGGCTACTTCACTACGCACACTTCTTCGTACACTCACTGTCCATTTTCTTTAGCTGCTCCATTCACCATTTGGGTACATTTTGGAGTTCTACAATTACTGACTGAAGTCCATCTGTTTCTCTACCCCCTTTTACCTTGTTGTTTCATGGTAAAGACCACCCAATAATACCTACTCTGTGGTGGTCCTCTACAGGAAAGGAGGCTAACAAAGTTGGTCAATGGTAATGGGAGCTCATGAAATAGACAAAGCGTAGATGCAAGATTAGACGATACTGTTGAAACAAAACATTTGATCTCCAAAGTGATAACTTTATAGGAAATGGAAAAACATAGATTACTTTTCAGCCATTGTAACCAGACTAGTAATTTTGGGCCATTTCTTTGGTCCATTCATTATGGAATTTAAAAGGGCAAGACGCAATTATGTAAAAAACTGAAAAATGTTTTGTTCAAACCGCAGCTATATATAAATATAAAAATAAATTACTGACATATCTTATTGACATAACTAAACATAAAATTCAGAATTTTATGTTTATGTTTAAATTAAGTTAAATTCAAATTTAATTTACCCTATGCCTGAACACTTATTCCACAGAATCTACTGAATATTCATGAAACAAGCCTGTTTTGTTTATTTATTTATTTATTTATTTATTTTTATTAGTCCTGAGTAGCTGAAACAAGGCATTGTTTTAAATGACAAACTGTGTTCATGTATGCTGCATTCTTAATCACAACTGAGCAGTGTATGCAGTACCTCTGGTGTCCAGACTGGAGGCTCTCTGGCTGCTGTCAAACTTCCATCTTTTGATTTTGAAGTACGGGCTGGCTCCCTCGAGGCTGGCGTGGCGCCGCAGCTTGGTGAAGAACTGCAGCACTGGACCTTGAGGGGCACTGCCAGAGGAGGACAGGCCTGTGGCTGAGAGGGAGGCTCCCTCACGCCTGCTGCCCAGGCTGACCCCTCTCACTTCCATCTGATTAATGATGCATAGGAAAGAAAATAGCATTAACTCTTTAATAGATACTTCAGGTCAGTCGCAGTCCATGGTCCCATTCCCTCGAGAAGCAACAAAAACATTTATTTGATTATTTTGTGATTGTCAATCAAATTTGTCATGCTTATAGATGAATTAGCTTGTGGTAGAAGAAACGCATTCAATATGAGATGAACAAAGTTTGTGCTTATTTGAATTTCATTTAGAGTTGAGTTTAAAACTTGGTTCCAGATTGTAGTTACTTGTAATCTATTAAATGCAGTATTTAAAGTCAGAAGTCAAATCAAAGGAAAATAAAAGTGGTTTCCAAGATTTAGTTAAAACATTATTATAAGATACAGAGAAATTAGACTGACCACTCCAGAGTCATGCATTTGATATTACTTGAATTGTGAGAAGCAGAAAATGCAACCATTGTCTAAGACTAAACTGGTGAGGAAAATTAGATTTCTCTGAAAAAGCTAAAGCTAAGTAATCTGAAAAGAACAGAATAACAGCTTTAACAGCCACAGTAAAGTTAAAGGGTGGAAATTGACTTGATATTTGATATCAAATTTGATATTATATTTAGTTGCTGACACCCCTGCATCTTTATTCTCCTTCTTTTATATGTGAGTAGATTACTTTATATCTGATCTCCTCAGATCTTTCTCATGGAAAGTGAATAACTTTTAATGGATGTATTGACTGTAAATTGAATACATTCGTCTCTGGATTTTGTACAGTGCTATATATATATAATAAGATGACTGCTAGGGTAAAGTAATGACGCATTTAATGTGTAGATACACTTTCTTTGTTTATCGGTTCTGTGTTAGCTTCAGCTCTAACATCACATTCACTGAAAAATATACAGCTCCTTTGAGGTTTATAACTAGTGACCAACTTGTTTAACTCTAGGTTGCTTTGCCTGTGACTCACACTGACTCATAGTTGATTGTATTTATTTTGTATTTAATTGTGTTCTCACAGTTGTCTGTGTCGTTACAGTTCTCACAGTGCCCTCACAGTCCTCACAGGTTTAGGATACGCGATGCAAGTATGTCCATGTGTCTCACCAGGCTAGGGCTTGGGGGCTCAGGGCCGGGAGTCGGTGGGCTCTCACAGAAGCTGGTATCCACAGTGGAATTGAGAGCGTCCCCTGGCAGGGCGGAACTGGGACTAATACTCAGGCTGACGAGGGCAGTCTGTGGCAGTGGACACATCGGAGGCTTGGGGGCAGATAAAACACAGTGGTTTCAAGGAGTTGCCACTCATTCCTGAAACCAGCCAAATCGGGTAAAAACGTTTGATGCTAATATCAATACTTTTTACTATTTAATTATAAATGGATGTGAGTGTGGCCTAAACCAGAAATGCCTATGTGATGCTGGATATGGCTACATTGGTCAACTGCAACTGATTATAGACTAAATAAAGAGGCACCAACAATAATAACACACATACGGAGTGTAATTCTTCCCAGAGGTGGTCAGATTACTGAATGCACTGACACCCCCAACACACACCTGGACCAATCTAGACTCTTCCAACACCCATCATTGACTGTTAATGTACCTCTTTATCATCACTGCACTCCTGCATCTAACTTTGAACTTGTATCTGTTATGAGACACGAACTTTCTGTAGAGTTTGTAATGTATACAAGTTAAATTAAGGAATGACTATAAAAAAAAACTGTTGGCTTGATTTTTCTGTATAACATTGTGTGAAACCTTCATGGTGAATAGACCAATAGATGTGCTTCAAAATTACATAGACATTAACATGCATTGAAAGTAAGGAAGGTTTTTGTCATCCCCTGTGAAGTTACTATATGTTTTGCTTTGGACAGCTACGACATATTAAAAATAAATCATCGTAATAGCTTTGCTTGAGAGCGTTTCACACCAATCCAATGTGATTGACATTGGATAGCATGCCAACAATTTAATTATGCAGAAATGTTGAAAAACTCATGGACTTTTACTTTTTAATAAGGGGCACTGAATTCACTTTTGCAGGAGATGGGGTCATATTTTTACTCTTGAGGGCACCACTCAAGTGAAAGTGTCTGAATTTTTTTTCTTAAAGTGTGTTAATCTATCTACTTACGTGGGTGGGAAGGGATGAAGTTTATGACCAAATTAATGCTCAGAACAATCCAATAATCAGGGTGACACTGAGAAGTCCTCACTGTGCTCCTTTGCCTAATCAGCACTACATCATGCGGTCAGCTAAACCCAGCACCCGCTGACCCAGCACACTCAGCTGTGGTCCTCTTTTACGGTCTCTGCCCTGATTGACACCGCATTCCTGCCGATATGCGCGGAGAGGACCTTGGCTGTCACCTGGAAGATGGAGAGGCTGGATTTAGCGACGGGGCGGGTTGTCATGGCGATGCTGTTCTCCGATGACTCACACTCGTGGATGGTGACGATCTTGAGGGTGGGGGGAGGGAGGTGGAGGTGGGTGAGCCTGGCGTTCTTTAGGTGATGGAAGTCACCCTCTGTGAGCGTGTACCTGGGGTCAGAGAGAGGAGCGGGGGTCCACATGAACGCACAGCACAGTGTGGGCCGACCGAAACTCATATGGAGAAATACAAAGGTTGAAAAAACAAAGATGCCCGCCTGAAAGAAGAGCGTGTGAGGTGGGCGGTTGTTACGTATAGATAAGTCCTCTCTGAGGAAATGTAGGCAGGCTGATATACTTGAAAACCCAGTATTAATACTCTATAATTCATATCCAATCAGCCCACATCCTCCCATCATTTACACTGTCAGCACGGCTCATACACGTCCTAATAATAATGTACAGTCATGTGTAAAACACTCTCTTCCATTTTACAACTGTTTGTATCAGTCCGTTCTCTCTCTCCGTCTCATTCTCTCTATCTCTTTTTCTCTCAAGTTTTCTCTTTTCCTATCTTTTATTTCTCTCTTTTGTTTTTCTCAGTCTCCTGTTGTTTTCTTCTCTCACTTTTTTCCATTTTCTCTCTTCTTTTGTCTCTCTGTTTTTTGTCTTTCTCTTTCTTCCTCTCTGTTTACTTACTCCCTCTCTTCTTTTTTCACACTCTCTCTTTTCTTTCTTGATCTCTATTTACCTCTCTCTTCTTGCTCTTTTTCTCTCTTCTCTCTCTGCTCTCTCTTCTCTGTCTTTCTTATCATTCTCTCTCTATTTCTCTCTTTCTTTCCTGTCTCTTTTAACCTTTTCACTCTTTCATCTCTTCTTGGTCTTTTACTCTATTTCACTCTCCCTTTCATTCTCTCTTCTCTCTCTTTCCTCACTGTCTTTAATTTCTCTTTCCTTTTTTGTCTTATCTTTTCTCTTGATTTTCCTTTCTCCCTTTCTCTTTCTTATTCAGCAATCCCTCATTTTCTATCATTATAGCTCTTGTCCTTTCCCTCTTCCACTTTTTCACTTCCCATTTCTTTTTTAATCTCTTCTCACTTCTTTACTCTTGTTTTTATTTCTCTATTTTCTCTCTCAATTTCTATTTTCTTCTTCATCTTGAAAATTTTTCTTAATCTTTTTCCATAAATCTTTGCTTTTTATCTTTCTCTCTCTTATTCGTGCCTCTCTCTCTCTCTTTCTTTTCATTCTCTCTTTATTCTCTCTTTATCCCTCATTACCGGGCCTGTTATTCAGTTTCTTAACACACATCATTCAGGAACTCTGGCTTGTGTGGTTATTAAAACTAATGTACAGATTCTGTAGCTGTGAGTGAGGAACCGAAATGTGGACTGGTGCTGGCCTGCAGGTTTAAGAGGTGATTAAAAGAGAATAACACTGTTTGGCTCAGAGGGATTAAGAGAGGCAGGCGTGAGTGGGCGGCTGACCTTCGACCTTTCTCCTGCGTCTTCTTGCTGTGGTCGAAGAGCGCAGCCTCGTTGAAAGAGACCCGGCGGCCCGTGGTTCCCGTGGAGAGGAAGCGCTCGGTCTCGGCGTCGTGGGAGCTGCCCGCTGACACACAGTCTGACTCATCCACCCGGATAGTGATTTCTGCAGAGAGGTGACCGAACATGCCACCAGCGTCAGACCACCTTCTCAATCACATACCATATACCAAATGTTGTAAGTAGAATGTTGTTCACATGTAATCTCTGCCTGCCAAATGTGTCTGTTACCACAGACAAGAATTAAAACACATCTCCTTACATATAATAAACAACACAAAACCTGCTGCTCGGAACACATAGTAAAATCAATGGTAATGAAGTGACCGCCCACTGGATTCCATGTTAAGGTTGTTTATAATAAGAAAGCAGCAACTTCTGACCTTTTAAGGTCACAGTAAAAGCAGGCAATAGCCATTTAGATGTAAGCGTATTTACTATTTCTAACGCATACCTCACCAAATCCATTCTGTGTTGTTTATTGTTAGTTCAGTAGGAGATTTTAATGGCATTTTGCTATGTTTTTACTACTTTTGACGTCTAAATACATTAAAAAAGTCGCAAGTGCAGACTCAAATGTGGCAATAAATAATGTAAATTAAAGTGTAAAGCTGTTACATAATCAATTACATAATTAATTACGCAATTATGTGATTACATTTAAAAAAATGCACAATTTGCCTGTACGTCTTACAAATTTGTCCATTAAGTTAAAGGTTACAATTTTTCACATATTTATATTTATATATTTATAATATAATTAACCACAAAAAAACTGAATCTCTGAGAGTCTGACATGATAAAGCACAGATAATTCTATTCTAACATTCTTGGTAGAATAAACCAAGTAAACTATAATAAACCAGGTAAAATCCCATCATACCGTGCACAGGCTGAGACTCCTCCAGATAGGAGGTGGTGGTCTTCTCTGGATCATCATTGGCTCGGAAGCAGAGAATAAACCTTCAATACAGATAAAGAATATCATGATAAACTACATCACAATGCACTTTTTTTTACAATACCATGCTATCGTTAGCATTTTTAGGACACTGAATATCTGCAGGCATGGTAAAGATTTTAATATAGACAAAATTAACAACTACAACAAATCTATAGCAACTGAACCACATAGGAGGCAGATGAGTAGATGATTGACGCACATAGTAGCACATTATACAATAATCTTACTTTCTTAAACTGTTTATTTGTGCGAACACTGTAATGAATTTGTCTTTATACAGCAGTCTGCAACCGAACACTCTGGCCAAATGGCATGTTTTGTTGATTAAGTGAAAATAAGGTAACAAATATGTAATTTTTCTAACTTTTAGCTCACTTTTTATTTACTTTCTGACTTTAACATACTGGAAAAAATAAAGTACACAGTATAAAACTGTGCTATAACATTTGTGCACTCCAACATGTTCAATTCAGCAAATCGACAGTAATTATGCATTCAAATGTGGAGATGTATTTTATCAGTAGAGTTTTTTTGAATATCAGGATGCACATTGTGTATTGTGAGTCTTGTGATGCACCCCATTCAGAGCCTGCTGTACTGTCTGCACACGCCGTGATCCATGTTTTCTGAGAGCCAGTTTCTCTGTCCATATGGGAGCGTGTAGCAGTGAGGATAAACTGGGGGAGCTTTTCCAGACCAAAGCAATGTACTCTGTGACTCTGCTCCACTATGTGTGAGTGGGTGAGCGGGTGTCGGAGCGTGCTTTGCGCGCCAGGAGAGATTAATCACGGCTGATGGCTGCTATGAGATCTCATTAGCCTCGTCATTTGTGGGAGCTGCAGTGCTTCAGCCTGGTCGGGACTCAGGCACACTCAGTACCTCTCAGCCACCACACTCAAACAGACTAGCACAGGGGGGAAGGATGGTGACACTGCTGCCCCTGACAGAAAGGCACAGCATACGGAACTGTGAACTTGGCAGCAAAGATCGATGGCAGCAAAACAACACAAAAACAGCTCTTCAAGGAACCATTCCCCCCATCGTGCTAGCAGCTGAGATCCAGCCAAAAATGAAATTCACAGTTTTTACTAAAAATGTACTAAAACATACTGGAATGTTTTGTTTTCCACTGGAGCTGCGAGGCTAATGTAGGTAACAATGGAAGCCTTTAGCCATTTAGTTCTACCATGAGCATCATGTAAACTGCATGCTCACCACACAACTGACTTATCTGTAACCAGACTAATCTGTTAAGTAATCTTTAACAGACTTGCTTATGGCGTTCCTGACACTGTATGTCACCGAGTTACAATGATCTATAAAAATGGACATAGCATCATGAATGGCTAACAACAGTAGTGAGAGAATTTAGAGTTTTTTGTGTATATTTATGCATATACAGTGTCAGAAAGCACATCATCTCTTTGAGATTTGTAAGGAGGTTTGCACAGTTTCAGTGATGAGTTTCCTCCTGAAAATAACAGCACAGACCAGCATCACTTCTATGCTGGTTTAAGCTGGTCTCTGCTACTTTAAACTGGTATAATGCTGGTTTGACGCTTTTGAACACTACGGAGCTGCTTTTGTCGGTCTATGATGGTCTGGCGCTGGTTTAGCTGGGCACATCAGCAAACTCACAATGAGTAACCAGCATACCAATATCAAAACACAGCATATGCTGTTTTTGGTGGTGACCAACTGGTCTATGATGGGTTTTCCAGCATGGACATGCTACCCTAAGACAAATAAAGCTTTGAGTGTGTCGTTAGTGTTTGTAATAGCATTTAAACTACAGCAGATGCAACAGTCATTGTTGTTTTAGTTTATAAGATGCTAAAAAGGTTGTGAATAAATGCATATCGATATATAATCCTAAATTTGTGCTGGTCCTGGAGTAGCCTGCACATTTTATTATTCTCTTTCATCATTTGTTTATTATCTCACTATTGGAAACAACCCCCATCTGACCAACCATGGATACAACTGTGGCACCATATCTGGCAGCTAGCTGGCAGGCCAATCACAGCAGTGATATGGGGGGGTTCCCCTATGTAAGCTGGTACAGTTTCCCAATTTGTCATTCTCATTTTCTTCCATAAAGGCCGTTCCTTTCCTCTGTACCTGCTCTTCTTTGCTAGAATGGTCATTAGTTCCCAACAAGGCACCCCTGCCAGAGTACAAGAACCCACACTGGCCAGGAAAGCATTGGTTAGCAGAGATTATGGATAGCTTGCCCACTCATGTGACACAGAGCCTTGCTGTTCCAGGCATAGAGAAAAACTTTTCACGTCCTAAGCATCTGGGTCTGTGGGTCTGGCCCGTGAGAGGATGAATTTGAGCACTATGAATTTGCACATCTAATGTGCTGGAATTACACTCACACAATCTGTGTGAAAGTGCGTTTCGCAGGTTCTGATAGAGAGGCAGAGGTATATTTGGCTGCAGTTTCAGCACATTACAAGGGTTTCATGATAGGTGCATGCAGACTGTGCCTGATTTCCAAAGCTTAAGTTCATCCTTGGGACCTATCTTCAGTTTTAGATGCACTTTTCCATGTGCCATTTGAGCCACTGGAGAGTGTGGAACTCAATATTCTTTGTTAAGACATTTTCTGCTCAGCTAAAGGCACTTTCTCTGCGCACTTTGGTATGCAAGGCTCTAACATCACGCTGCACCCTAACCCAGCTTTCATGCCCAAAATTATGATACTGTTTATGCTTGTTTAGCTTTAGAGCTCACTGTTTTAGAGCCCAGAGACTTCACTGTGTTTGTCCCATAAACGCTTTGCATATGTATAAAGAACACTACTGGGCTCTTTTGCACATAGGTTCGCCAGTGTCATCCTAACGTCTCTCATTGGCTAGTGGAAGTTACTAACCCCCTAAACACCTCCAAACTCATTCTGCTAATGCAATGACTACTACTGGGCTCTTTTTAAAGGTTTTTTGGGGGGGCGGGGCATAGGTGCTGCAGCTAGCTGGTCCTCATCACTCACATTTGTCAGACTTTATCAGTTGGATGTTACAAGGCCTTCTCTGGCACATACAGTTCTCAGTGTAGCCTCACCTTAGTTCACAGAAGCTCAGTTCTTATTTTATCTCTTATGTTCAGCCAGTCTCCAGAACATGGGCTGAGGGTTAGGGCTTCCAACCCCCTAGTCTCATTCACCTCAACGTCTCTATCCTTTTGTAGCCAGGGCTATCTTTACGGCCCTACATGTTTTCCATAGTTAGATACCTAACAAATTATGGAAGAGAGTGCTATGTTACCTGCATAACCATCTCTAATTCAGCAGTGAGGTATCTCACCATTCTTGTCTCCATCCACTTCAACAGTGAAGAGCACGCTCAGAGAATGACGAATCAGGAAGCTGCAGTGTCTTATATGGGGTGGGTGCTCCTTTATTACTGCTGTGATTGGTCTGCCAGCTAGCTGCCATAGGCTTCCATGTTTGGTCACAGGGGGTGTTTCCCATAGTTCAATACCTCACTCCTGATTCTGAGAATGAGGGTTATGCAAGTAACCTTGTGTTGTCCCTGCATATGCACTTCAACTCAGAAAATGGCTTGTTAAATTGGCTGATTAGCTATTAGGGCATGAGTTGTAAACATAATTTCCATGTGAATGAAAACAAATTGGTAACAATTTAATTTGATTGTCCGCTGTAGATGCTTTGTAAATTCTTATATATTTAAAAAGCAATTAGCTAAATGTCTATTAAATGCAACCAAACTGAAAGTTGATTCTAATGAATCTGTCCCTACGCCTAACCATAACGTCAAGTTAAACTCTACACCTACTACCTAAAAAAAGTGTGTCCAAAATATCACATCCACACAGTCTCAACTTTATTTACTTTTGGCAGTAATTGTTTCGGTGAAATGTATTTCCCTTAATTTCCCTGGAAATTAGGTTCACTTTCATCTCACCGGGCATAGCGCCGGTCACCCTCACAGCAGCGGCGGCAGACGATCAGCAGGACTGAGAGCAGGACCAGCGTCCCCCCAAGGAAGATGGACAAGAGGACCAGCAGCAGGACATAGCCATCCTGTCCCCCAGGCTCCAGTGGGAGCTCCTGAGTAAACAGAGGTAACAGAGTTGGTCAGTCAGGTTCCGTGTGATCCCAAGATGTCACAAAACATGTACCTGAACCTGAATACTTTAACTTCTTAATCTCTGGACTTATTATTCCACAGGTTTTTCAACATTAATGCATAAATAAATCATATTTTTAGTGGAGAAGAGGGACATGTAGGGTGTTGGAAGGCAAAGCTGTCTGCGAATGAAACATTTTTCTTCCAGATATACCACTATTTCTTCATTACCAAAATAATGTTTACTGTTTGTTTTGGATAGTCACTAGTATGGTTATATTTGAGTAGATTTGAGTACATGTTTCTCTATTTTTTACTATTTTACATCCATCACTTAATATCTCATTCACAGAATTATACAGAAATTTTAAAAAGTAAATAGTAAGTAAAGGGATCTTTACCAGTAAAGTCAATACCAGTAAAGGGATTCACTGGTATTGACTTATGTTGGTTTATGTTGGTGGGCAATGTAATAGTCAGTGTAGAAAAAAATAATCAAAAAAACAGTTCAGAATAGTTGAAGAAACTGGGAAACTGGGATCTATCCTATTTTAAAGGAGCAATAAGTAAAATGATGCAATTAATATGTGAGATTCTCAGTGTAAAACATTTCAGAATTAATTAAAATTAACAACAGAATGGGAAGGAATAACCATTTTAATGGCATATCAACAATGTCTAGGTATCGTTTTGCAGAAATATCTACTGAGGTTAGTATGCAAACCAGCTATTCCTGGCCTATTCTGTATAGTGATACCACTTTGTACCTTAAGAGGGGATATTGAATCACTGTAGTACTAAATTTGCCTTCAGTCCTCACATGTGAGGATGAAGAAACACTGTCCACTCTCGACAAAAAAACTATTTAAAGCAAAGAAATCAATGATTAAATCAGTAGCAAAACAAAAACTAACAGTGGCGCTGCTTTCCACCTCAGGAGACACTCTTAGTGAGTAAAAGGATGAAGTTTGGTGCAATGATTCTCCAGACTGGTAAGTGAAGAAGACTGGAATGACTTTGGGAGGAAGGAAGAGGAGGGACTGTGTGGAGTATGAGTATTTGACACATTGCGTCATCCTACATATTGCTCAGTCTTACTTTATTTGGATATGCAGCTTCTGATTCCTGGTGGAAATCACAATTCAGTCTTTTCTAATTGACTTGATTGACTTGGCTGATTTAACCTTTGTGATATTTATGCCCAGTTCAATAAAAGGGGACCTATACTGCTAATTTTCAGTGTTAATAACCTTATTTTTGGGGTCTACTACAATATATTTACATACTTAAATTATCTTAAAATCTATTTTGTTCCCCATACTGTACATATAAATTCAACCTCTGTATGAAACGCTCAGTTAGAACTTCTGTGTATTCTCTCCCAATAAGCCTAGTATGCTCTAATTGCTAAACCACAAGAGTGGCATCCGGCTACAAGTCCCACACCCACACTGCTGTGGCTATTATTACAAAGGCGTTGGTTTGGCAGTTTCAGTTTAAGCCAAGAGTCTGATCCTGAAAGTCAGGTAGAACAAGCTGGTAAACCCAATCAGCTTTTGCAGGCTAGACAGGAGCAGGATGTTTCAGAGTACTATGTTTTTACTGTTTTTTGCGTTGAGTGAGGGAGCGCCAGGCTTCCCGGTAGGCGGGCAAAAACAAGACAATGTCACCTTGTAACAGAGAAAATGGCTAACATTCCAACAAGGGAGCACAGAAAAGTGGTTTTTACATCACTTTGGCACAACAAGCCACTTTTCTGCTATGCTAAAAGTCAAGTTTCTCACATATAATAAGCTGCAGTATGTGTGGCTGGTGCAGATGCTTAAAGCTCATTAATAGAGCAGAAAGGTTCTTCTAATTAAACTCACAGTGTCCTGCAAACCAAATCTCAGTCTGTCACCTGTTGTGCTTCTACAGACCCACACAAATTCTTAAAGAGCTGGAATATCGTATTTTTCAATTCTGAGCTTCAAAAGCTTCTTTTGTTTGATCCTCAAACTTTCATTTCTAATGAAAACGCACACACATGCGACTCTGCATGAAAGCTCTTCTGTTCTGCATGAAGGCAAGCGCTCGTCTCTTGGCTTGAGTGGGCGGAGAGGGCGAGGAGGACACAGGTGTGTGTTCTTTTGTTCCGGAGTTGAGTTGTTAAGTGCAGTGTTCAGTGCTCCAAAGAGCGAGTGGGGGCTTTGCAAAGATCCAACAGCGCAGACCCGGACCACTGACACCAGCACAATGCACACAGGGCTGCTTTCTCAAAGAGATCAAAGCCTACAGGCACACAGCCTCACCACCTGTTTAATTGTCATCAGCGGCCCATCTACCCAGAGAAGTGTTCATTGGAAACAAGCCAATGCATACGCCCCAACACCTTACAATTACCTTCCCATGTACCTCCTCACTTCTACAGCAGCATATACCTCTAATTATCTGATCATTGCTCACCTATAAACCTGTGTCCAAAAATGGAATATCCATTGTGGGCATTTTTATATTCTAAAAACGTCTTTTTCTGATTCTATTAGATATAAGACAATGCGTTTGAATTGGAACACCTAACAACCATGCAAGATCTGGTAGACCACCAAAACGGTCACCATAAGATAAACAGTGCTTAAAGACACAAGTGTTTCTGTCCACTGTGAGAAGAAAACATTTTTTTAACATCACTGAATTCATTTGGGATTACTTGTATCATGAACAACAGAAAATGCAACCAACTTCTACAAACATCTAAGATTTGTTTAAAAACTCTCCCATAAAGAAAAGAACCTGTAATAAAGGTAAAGGGTAGACACTCTAAATATTTTTAGTTAAGGCTTCTATGAAGTGTATAGTTAGATATACGTTTATATACGTTTATAAGTAAAGTGTCTCTGATGGTCTCTTAGTTTTACACTGTGCCCTATGATTGTGAATTAGTCCTATTACTTATTGTCACTACACCTGATTACATCCAAAAATCAGGCCAATCCATGAGACGAGAAAAGTTTTACAAACTACAAAAATAACATCACAGTCATTGTTGATGCCTTAAAGCTTCTGTCCATGCAGTTTTTGGTTGGAAGGAATCAAATGCTCCATCTTAAATTCAAACACAAATCAACATTTTTTTCTCATTAAGAAGATAATTCAGCAGATGCCGGTAATTGAAGATGCTGGCTGTCATTCTGACTCTGATGTTGGACTGCCATTGTTTGTTTATGCTCTGAGCTCAGCCTGACTGAAGAAAGTTCTAGTGCAGGGCTTAATCTGTTTAGATCAGCCTGAGAATTGAATTACTGAGAACACAGAACAGGATATTTTCTATTTGCATGTCTGGAGATACTTGTGTAGGGGGGATGGAGGTAATGAAAGAGAACAGTGCAGGAAGAAAGAGAGGAGAGAGAGAGAGAGTGAAAGAGGGAGAGAGAGAGAGAGGGAGGAAGATGTATACTTACTGTGGGGCTTTCTGTTAGGTTTTTCCAGACGGCAGACTCATTGCTCATGGTCCAGGCCAGCGAGTGCGTCCCCCCTGAGGAAAGCGTGCAGCTGTTTTAAGGCCAGCAGGAACACTATGGAGACGTTTCCAACATGACTCAAAGTAGCAGATCATCTTAAAGCCATGATTCAGCTAAAAAACTAATTTCCTCTTAACCCAAATGTATTGAATCAGCCAAAACATGTTTGGCGCCTGAAGTTTGGTTCTTTAGTTTTGTACTGGAGTTGCAAGGCTAATTTTGCTAGTAAGTGTTAAAAATGAAGGTTCAGATCTCAAAAAGACCATTCAAACATTAGTATTAGTATTTTCTTTGCTATGGAATGTACTATTTTTTTACCCAATTATATTCACAGGTTTAGTCATAGGGAGGTCTCCCTTGGCACAATGGTCCACCATAACACACAACTACTAAGCTGTTGCTTCTTCTGACGCACGTAAAGAGCCACCGTATGTTTTCAAACAATCTTATATGCCAGCTTCACATGTTGAGCTTTTTTGGAAGAGAACGCTAAACTCACAATTCTGTTACACCAGCTAACAGGTGCCTATGTTGGCTGGAATCACGCCAGAGACATTATACTGAGAAGACAGTTTGCTGATTTACAAATAAAGCTCAACATAACTTGTGAATATTGTAAAAGTCCCACTGTTCAGTAAAAAGAACTATTTGATTTGCAGGTAAAGCTGCAAGTGGGAAGGAACTCTACCTCATTGTGGCAAGTACAAAAGTCATAGCAAAATAAAAAAAAGTGTTTTTCTGCATTATTTGAGCCAAATGCTACAAATGACTGGAAATTACTTTCAGTGGGCATTTCCAGTCTAGCCGCAGAGCAGACAGGCTTTCCTGTAAAGAATTTGATCATGCTTACACTGAGTGATGGAGAGAAGGAGTGTTATCCTACCCACCAAGAAAGAGAGAGGCCAATTATGCTTTCTTGGACTCCTTGCAGTGGCATCACTGGGGACGGAACTCGCCAGTTTCAGATTATTGCCCTGGAACACTATATTTTACAAAATTTCTGGGACACCTACACATACACCTACAAGTGCTTTTATAAAATCCTATTTTAAATCCATACTTATTAATGCGGAGTTGGTCCCCCTTTGGAGCTATTACAGCTTCCAAACTGTTCCCACAATGTTGGAAGGATACAACTGTCCAAAATCTCTTGATATACTGAAGCGTTAAGATTTTCCTCCAGTGGAACTAATGGGCCTCAGCCAACCCCTAAAAAACAATCCCATAGCATTATGTCCCCTCCATCAAACTTTACAGGTGGCACAATGCAGTCAGGCAGGTAATGTCCTCCTGGCATTTGTCAAATCCAGACGCGTCTATGAGACTGCCAGTTAGAGAACTGTGATTTGTCACTCGTCACTCCACAGGATACGGTTCCAGTGCAGTCCAGTGGCAATGCTTAACACTCCATTTGACGCTTGCCAACGCTTGCTGATGTAACCCATGACATGAAGCTCCCGGCACACAGTTTTCATGCTGATGTTAATGCCAGTGCCAGTGACTTGTGCGCACTATATGGCTCAGCAACCCTGCTTTGCAACTTTACATGGTCTTGCACTTTGTGGCTGAGTTGCTGTGGTTCCTAAACGCTTCTGGAAGGAAACATCCAGAAGGGAAGAAATTTTATGAGCTCTTTAAATTACCTATTCTTCCACAAATACTTGTTAAGCAAGACTGCATTTCTTTGTACTTGATTTTCCACACCTGTGGCAATATGACTGAATGATACACCTGAATTTGATGATTAAGAAGTGTGTCCCAATACTTTTGCCCAAATATTGTACTTTAGTCCATTTTTATACATAACAGAACACCACATCCATTCTTAATAGATTAAAAACCATAAACGCATTTAATAGATTACAAACCATGAAAGCACAACAACTAGACAAGAATTTGATGACACCCAATGCTCAAAAAGCTTTGTTAGCTATGTGCTAGCTACATTAGCTTTGAAGCTCCAGAGCTTTGAAAGATGAAGTACATTTGGGGTAAGAGGAAAAAATTGTACATAAGATTTTTGGCCTATTGTCTTAGGACCAGCAGAAACACTATGGAGAATGTTTTTGATTAGAGCCAAGCTCCTTATGGAACTGACTCGTAACCAATAAGGAGAGTCTTGTGAATGTATTGCTAATGCTAATAAGCATCATACATCCAGTATTATGCCTGTTAAACCAGCGGCTCCCACCGCTGAGACTTGTTACTGAGTGTCCTGCAGTGGATATAAATTAGATTTCCTGTCCCACCTTAATTGGTGTTACAGTTTTATTCAGACACCTGTATCCGCACTAGTGTGCAAATGCTGCCCTATTGAAGGTGAAACAGAAACTGGAATATGAAGATAACCTCAACCTTGAGAGATTAGCATATCAAATTAAGCACAATAGTGTGAATCTGGCACAACACGCACTGCTTTACAGAATTCATTACTTTTTCTCGCAATCCCAAATGTGAATTATGTGAAGATGCACAGCAGTGGCAAGAACTGCAACAACAAAAGACAAGTTTGCACCAAGAAGACAAAGATGAAAAAGCTTATAAAGAGAATGAGGATATATCTGAGCAGGTGGGCAGTGAGAAGTGCTGACAGGACCCACTCCGGCACTGTATGTAACCCACTCACTCTCTCACTTTTATCATTCAGACAATTCTCAATAAAGGGGGCCATTAGCAGTCAAAAGGCTTTTCACAGGATCAGTGAAAATCATCAGTCATATAGTTTGTCCTTGTTTTCTAACTGGTTCAAAGTAAAAGACCACCATAACAATGTCTGATGCTTAAGGACAATTATGACAGGCATATAGACCACTGCTGTGTCACCGTTACTACACATGGACTGGATAAACTTAGCCTATGCAAACCTACTCAACACAGAATAGTGAAGAAAAGACCCAAAGGAAAGACCCAAACTGACTGTTAGCTCCAGAATGCAGCTTTAAACATTCTCCTACACATGCTAATCCCTTTCAAGTCCGTCTGTCTCGTTCTTCTCTATATAATGAGGCGATGATTTGAGCTTTCCAGCAGCTGAGGCCCAGCAGCATGTGCATGTGCTCCGTCTCTGATAATGACATTAGTGCTGCAGCTTCTGCCTAAACCACAGAAACCTCTCTCCCTCCCTCTTTCTCACTCTCTCTCCCTTTCTCGCTCTCTCTCTCTCTTTGCATATATACAGACATTCTCACACTCACCTTGTGAGCAGCTCCACTCATATAACAGGGAAAAGGCAGCATGCAGAGGGATGTGTGCGCCGTCCCTGTTCCATCAATGCTGAGACGATGCCTGAAGTCAGAGCGTGTGTGTGCAAGTTGAGCAGCGTTCTGTGTGTGTGTCTCGCTGCAAAACCCTCAGTTTCTGCTGCATACTCAGCCAGCCTCTGCCCACCCACCTGGTCGTAGAGCCTCATAACAGCTCAACATTATCACTCTCTCTTTTTCTCGTTTACTATCTCTCTCTATCTAAAGCCTCTCTAGCCTAGAGAAAATGATGGCCCCATTATTACCTCCGAGATACAGAATGCCCCACATCAGACCTTCAATTTAGTGGAGGAAAAAACAATGTTGCTTGAAGCACACTCTTGAAAGGAAAGCTTTTATATGGTTCATGGACTTCTTATTGTAGAAGAGTCCTTTAATTGGCATGTGACTGTTACTATCAGTTATATTAATAGTTGTTTAGTAGCTAATCTAATCATAGTTATACAAATAAATATTTTAATTAATTATGGCATAAATTATAACATTAATTAATAATTAATTTTAGCATATATATTATATACAACAGTATTGTGATAATTATATATATTATATATATTATTTTAAATATATATATGCAAAAAATAATGTATGCTTTATCAATTTCCCACATCCTTATGTGGAGCTTCTTCAAATGTACAAATTGGTTCCTCAAAGAACCATCTGTTGAAACATTCTTTAGGGAAGCCTATATAGTTAATTTATGGCATCGCTCTGAGTGACCTTTTCTGGCACCCTTATCGTTAAATCTGTGTGTCAGACTTTAATATATATATATTGCACACTGTTAATATACTAGACATAAATTACATCTAAAAACCTGATTAATCTATGAGAAACCAAGCTTAGACACTTATAAGTAACAATCTGTGCAAAAGTATCCAAACACCTCTTCTTCTCATTAGCTGAATAAACTGCTCTATGGGGCACATATTTACACAGGTGATCACTTGCATGCTTGCATAATCTCCAAAGAAAAGCATTGCCAATAGACAGAAAAGCCAATAGCCAGCACCTGCACATGAGCCAAAAGTAGGTTAGAGGGATAAAAAGCCACCATGCACTGGGCTGTGGAGTACTCTGTGTTTTCTGGAGTGATGGAACTCCATCAAATATCTTTGGGATGAGCTGCAGTGATCCAGAGCTAATCATTCAGCATCAGTACCCTGACTTGGCTGAATGCAAGTGTACAGCCTTCCAAAAAACAGCGGAGGAGCAAGGGGTGGGTTCAATGTTTCTCTTAGAAGTAGAAACATTGAATGAGCAGATGTCTACAAACCTTTGGACACATAATGCTCCCCTTACATCAAAACTGTTACATCTCTCCCTTCAAACAAGTGCACGCCAAGCATGTGTGCTCCACATATCTAAAATGTACTTATTATATGCCAGTTGCAACATACTAAATGGACTACTTTGTTATGTCACATCACCAATTATTGATGAACTTATGAAGCCAGCCCACTCAGCTATGAATTATTTTGCAATGCTGGCAGGAAATCATTCTTTTGTCCAAAAGTCAGCCAGTTGTAAATATGCTGGCTATGCTTTATTCAGCATATTCCCCATCAGGACTGCAGCAGCACATTGCATTAAGTTCAAATAACACAGGCTGGTCAAACGATGCCAAGAAATCAGACGTTTATTTGTGAATGATGGTGCGCTATGAAGCAACATAATGGCATAAACTGAAGATGACGTCTAGGGCGAAGCAGCTGATAACCCAAGCAAGTAACTGTCCCGGGTTGGGAGATGAGAAGGCATCTGGAGACAACATATCTTTTGCCACTCTAATAATAATAAAATATATATAATGTCATTATTAGTTTTATACAGCTGAATATGAGTGGGCACAGGTACATACCGAGAAGCTGCACGGCTCGCTAAGACCGTGAGGCTGACCGAGATACTGATGTCCATATGCAATGCAAAGGAACTACAGCAGTTCAGCAAATGCGAACAGCCTACGAGCTGCATGCAAGTGAATAATCACACAGACCTGTGCAAGCTTACCTAATTATAATGGATGTGATCCATGTAAGAATGCTTCGCCGAAAGCGAGCGAGCGTCCTCCCAGCACGCCGATATGAGGATGTAAAAGCTAAATGTAGTTATGAATGAAAGCCCCGCGTCAGACACGCCCACCCTCCCACCGCCAGGCGAGGAAAGCACCGTATGACGTAGAAGGTGAGCTAAGGCGAAGGAGAGACAAAGACTAGGCTCCTTCCAGAATGAATAATGAGGGGGAGCACAGAAATCTGTCAGATCCTCTCATTATTTGACGCCAGATGAGGTACCCCCACCCCCACCCACCCAAGTAGCTCACAAGAGGCAATGTATTGTTTAATATTAGGCAATAATTATTAATATGGTAAACAATAAATGATAATTAATTCAGCCCATACTACAACAACGCTTATTTTCAGTATAGCACAACGCATTCTTTAAAGTCTTTAATAGAAGGTATATATCAGGATAGAACATTTTGTAACGTTTTGTGAAGGTTTTGTGAAGATCCGTAATGGTCAGTGACTGTCTTTGATGGTGCCTCGGCGCCACCTTGTGGCCATCACGATCACATACGGTCAAGCGTTGCACCTGTTTGCTGAAAGGGAATTCCGCGGGTCATTAAAATGTGTAAAATAGTCTGCAAAGACATTTACGTTTCGACAGCGTACTGTTTGGTGTCTACAATGGTGTGACAAAGTTGAAATGTAATTCCTCAGAAAGTTGTGACAACGTTATCTGAGAACGTTGTGAGAACGTAAAGGCAACGTTGTAAGTACGTTGTCACAAACTCTTAGAATTGTTCATACGTTTCATTAAATTGTCCGTATTGACAAAGTATGTATTATACCGTAAAACAACGTTAGTTAGTAGTGACGTTCTGACAGTCTTGTTCAGACAACGTAAGCAGCACCTTTCACAACGCTGTAGCAACGTATAGGTAATATGAGTTTGTTGGGTTTTTCGCCACAATATCTGCTCAAACAGTGCAGTCTCAGGGAGCGTCTGGTTCCCATCACAGCCCCTCTAAATGCAGCCGGCCTTGTGTGTCTGGATTTCCCCTCAAACCACTCGATTTACACCGTGCAGGGAAACTCCATAGATTAAAATATTTTAACCTTAAATGAATGGTTAAAATGCAAACTAAACCATTTGGTGTGACACAGGGGCGATTGTAGGCTTAGAGGTTTTAAAGGTGCTGAGGACCCAAATGAGAACAGTTCATGCATTTCATTTAAGATAAAAATAAATAGATTCATTAATTAAACGCATTTTCTTATTAAATATTTAGCTTCTGTGGGCTAAAGGGTGACCAGATGAGAATGAGAGAAATTCAGAGCATTGTACTTGAGGTGAGTGTGTCATGACAGAATAATTTAGAGTGATAAAGTACAAAAATATGACTCACGGCACCCGTGAAATAAAACACTGTCACCGAGAGAAAGAGAAGCTGGATCATACCATTTTGCAAGGCAAGGGGAGGGGGGCTGTGTTTTTGTTGTTAAAATACCATATACTCTATGATTTTACCATTTCAATTCGTCATAAACAAATTAACATTAGAAGAAAAAAAACATTTTTACTATAATCTTTAGAGGTGTTTGGGCTAGCTACGCTCCTGGTGTGACACTCAGATACGTCTGATAATTTAATGTCAGTAAAAGCTCCATCACAGAAAGTTATTACATGAAGTGCGGGCCTAAAAAATAAAAAAGGGCACTGAGTACATGACACAGGGCCCTACCAGCATGCAAAAATTTATGATGCTCATTTACTGTATGATAAAAGTAATGTTACATTATTAGGCACTGAAGACTACACACTGAAAGTAAACATTTTTAAATATTTTTTTGTCAAACACCACAGAAACTATTAACATTTGTTTCTCCACTGAAGCAGTTGTCACTGGGATTGTAGCATATGTTCTCTAGGGAGAGGATTTAACACAGCTGTTGAGTTTTAAACTGACTAAATTGATGTTAGCAAAAAAGCAGCTGAAGCAACCTGTTTAATTAGCAAGATTCTCAGCAATGCATCTAGGCTTACAATGTTAAGCTATCTATAAAACCACCTGAAGTGAGCATACTTTAATATTTAGTAATGGCTAATTGGTAAACCTCAATGTTTATATGTTCATAGGTCCCCACCAATGTCAAGAGCAAATCTATGCCCTTGGATGAAGTGTTGTCATCATTCTCAGTCACATCATCAACACCAAAAGAAGACATGGGCATGCCCTCTTGTGGCTTTAGATAGGAAATAAAATTGTTTGTGTTATAGACTAATAGACAAATCTGTTTACATCTCAGGAGTCAGGAGCTGAATTGTTCAGAAATCCTCCTTTAATGATTTAAGTATGCACAGATTTTGGATATTTCCATTTAGTAATTGTTCTTTAAAATAAAAGTTGTGGATGTATAAGGGGTACTTCGGCCAAGTCTGTAATGTTGTTATTCAGAGTAACTGACTTCCTCCAATATCGCTCCGCAGCAAACCGTGGACGTCCCCTGGGCTTGTTTGTATGATCTGGATGAAGATGTAATCTATGGATTCTCATAACGCACGCTTTGCGCTGCCGGTTATTCCACACGCCTGATCCAAATCATTAAGCTCCTGACGTGTTGGTTCAAGTTTAATATAGTTGGCAGGAGGGCAAATCATGTACAAAGCATGGGAATTAAGGTTTGGCTGAGAAAACTACATTTCCCATGATGCACTAGCAGCTCGCATTGACTTCTGGGTAGCTCCCGTGTGCCCTTTCTATCCGCCGAGCACTGAATGACTGGTTTGGGTTGGGGGATCTCTGGTTTGTATTTTTGTAGGCTGTACAAGTCCGTTTCTTGTCAGACTTTGTCAAAATGATGGCAGCAAGGTTCTTTCTTCGCCGTGCGGCTCCTGCTCTCCGGCAGGTGCGGTTTTATGCCGAAGCTGCATCCGCTTCTCCCCAGATGTCCTTCACATTCGCCTCCCCGACCGAGGTAGGGACATTCGGCCTGCTCCACACTCCACGCCCGACTGTCAATTTATATGAATTTCAAGTACCAAAGCATTAGTTATATCTTATTAGGACACTTGCCACGTTTAAAATGCATTTTATATTATGTTACTGTTTCTGCTGTTAGTCATTAGCTTGCTGCACACAGGCAGTTGCACGACTCTGCTGGATTGGTTAGCCGTTAGCTTGTGTTACTGCTAAAGTTGAGAACCCATGTGGAGCGTATGTTGTCTGCACTAAATGTCCACTTGAAAATTGGCCAGGTTTGTTTAACGTTTAGTCCTGTTGAAGCGTGACATTCCCCAAAATAGTGCCTCTGAAACCTCGTTATACGGTTAACCTAGGTTAGCTAGTTAGCTTGTCTAAGCTGTCACGCTAGCACTCCGCTTCACCTTGACTTGCAGTAGGAGTTCTGTTTAAAGTATGTTACTTTTTTAGTGATTTGATATAAAAAAACATATGCAGAAAGAAAACCTTATGATTTAAGTTGTTCTTTTTTTCCTGAATTCCTCTGAAGTTTTGAAAATAATTTAGTTGGATACCAAAGTGTTTGACCTGCAGGCACATCATTCTTAGTGTTCTTTCCCAACGATATGTCTGTCTCTCTGTAGGTGTTCTTCAAAGAAGCCGGTGTAAAACAAGTTGATGTCCCCACACTGACCGGTGCTTTCGGTATCCTTCCAGCTCACGTCCCCACACTGCAGGTGCTGCGGCCTGGTGTGGTCACAGTCTTCAATGAGGATGGATCTTCAGCTAAGTATTTTGGTGAGGTTTTGTCTCAATGTGGTTTTGATCAGTTTCATCTCCATGATTGTGCACAAGTGTCTGTTATGTCTGTCAGTTGACAAAGAAAAGTTAGAGGACAATTCCTAGGTCAAATGATAAAACAGGATTCTGTTTTAAACATTCAGCATAGTAAATATTGGAGCAACTTGCAAGGTCTTTTTCCCCATTCCATACCAAGGTTCAAGAGATTTAATTTCCTGCCCTTTTTTCCTTTGCATGGTTTAAATCAGAGCCATCAGAGCCCTTTAGCTTATAGCCTGTTATATTGCCTAGGTGTCTGTAGGGTTTTTTTATGTATTTATTTATTTTATTTTATTTTTTTTGGAGGGCCATCTAGCAGCAGCAGTTTTTGTACTATACATATAAGTTAAACAGCTCCACCAGTCCTGAGTGCATTCAGTAAGTATGAAATGGTGTTGACTTTCTCTGTTTGAGCTGGTACAGAAAATGTTTCTAACGTAATTGGAAATATCTTTGCAGCTTGTTTAGAAAAATTTGTAAAAATGTAAGTTTTTGACAGTTCATTAACTGTTGTAAACAGTGGCTTGGTGCAAAATGCTACAATACCTAAAAGCTACTCCCTCAGATTTTTTTCACTATGGTAGTAATGGGAACCCAGGAACACAATGTCTTCAACTGTATATATAGCCATTTTTAACATAGAACGACTAGTGAACCTGTATGTCTTCTGAGTTTGTATGTGTAATGTTGATGGTATATTAGCTGTCAATCTGCAAACATATTCTTTAGGGAGTATTTTATCTTACATGCCTTGCATGTTTCTCTCCATCACAAATGGATAAAAATGGTAGTAGGACAAATCCTCAGTTTATACTATCACTAAAACAATGTCTGATCCATTTCAATAATTAACATTGTGTTCTGTAGACATAAAATGCTTCTGCACAGTTGAGCATTTTGCACCACATCTGCATGACTACATCTCTATTTAAGCAGATTATTATTGGTGGAATCTCTTGTATTCTTTGCACTTTATTACTGTAGCAATTGATGATAAGGTCTGGCTTGTATGGGGGTCTTGTGTCATTAAGGAGCTATTTGTATGATTTTTAGTTTAAAATGTTACAAAAAAATATTCGAATTTGGAAAAATTATATTTTTCACAGTATGTTTCACAACGATCTAATGCACAAATAACTATTAACATGCTAACTAGCTAGCCCTGGCCGGTTATGTCTTGTAATATAACTCGGTACCTCAGGATAATAGTGAGTCACTATAAAGTTCTATTGAGTTGAATCAGTCTAACATGAGAGGACGAAGGAGTAGCACTGTCCCCATGACATATTTTGTCAAACATGTTAAAGGTCCTGCTAACAGTTAATATAATTTAAGCAGAGGTAGCCAGTGAAAGGATTAGTAAGTGCAATAATTGCTGGGGCTCAATCATTATATTGGCCTGTTTTTGTTTCTTGTAATCCAAGTTTGAAGAGATATAAATAGAAAAAGTTAATATTGACATTGCTTTCCACCACTGGAGACGCTCTTGTCAAGTAAAGGGATAAAGTTTGAGGCATAACTTGCAATGTTTGGTGAAGACTGGTAAGGATGGACAAGGGAGGTGTAGGGACTGTGTATTTTTGCTGACATGTTGCCCCCTATTGTATATTGAGTATAAATGAAAAAGGTTGCATTATCCACAGATTGCTTCTTTAAGGATTTTGTTGTCATAGTTTTTTATTATGAAAAACATTACTTCTAACAATGGACTACTTTTCACTTTCCATGTCATAAAAGGGGCCTTGTACGCTGATGGTAGTTAAGCTTTGTATGCTGGCAGATTTGTAATAAAGATTAGAACATAAAATATAAGTTCTGAGATTGACACTTTGTGAAATAACACAGTAATGAGTTATGTCAGCTTGTTGAGGTTTATTGTACAGTCCTCACTATCATGCCCACTATGTTTAGTTTAGTCGCCGCACTTGTCATAACACAGCCTGCATATGAGCAGTAATAAGTCGTTGACATTTTTAATTGCATGGTATGAGCCAGTGTCTGAAGATACTGTAAGATATGCTGATGGCTGCAATAATCAGTTAAATTTAACAGCTTTATCAAAACCTCGCTTGCACCATGCAGGCACTCATTAATTTATAAAATGTATTGTACTTGAAACTGGATTCGTTTCAGTTGCTTTTCTGTTTTTTGTGTTACAGTGAGCAGCGGTTCAGTCACCGTCAATGCTGACTCTTCAGTGCAGCTGCTTGCGGAGGAGGCTGTTCCTTTGGAAAACCTGGACCTTGCTGTAAGAACTTAATACTACTGTATGAATTGATAACAAATAGAAGTGAGATCTGGAAAGCAGTTCTGTCTGTGTCTGGGTTTGAGCATCTGTCAGCACATGATGCTGTTACCACATCAACAGATTATTTTATGTAACTGACTGTTGCGATAAATTATTTAGTGAAGAGCATAAAAAGTTGGTTATGAGTTCATCAGGTATTGTACTCCTGTTAGTTTGTGACATCAATATCTTTGTATATTAGGGGAGGACCCCTACTGGATTTTTGTTACTTATTTTTGTTGTAAATGCGACAGTAATTTTAAACAGAATCAAAACTATCTGCACCAGCTTCAGCAGTTATCTACATGAAAAATATCAAATGTATAGGCATTGCTATTCTCTTTGGATGTACTGTTCAACTACTGGAGCAAGGATCTACCAACGTCCATTGTTCTAAGGCAGACCTGCCAATCTTATGCATTTTGCATAGCAGATACACATTTAGACATCAAACTACACTGCTACGATTTGTCACTTCAAAATACGAGAAAAGTCATGGATGGCTTTGAGTTCAACTGTCTGTTCACTCTTCTATGGGTGTAACCACATTGGACAGCAGTCCGTTGGGAAAAGAAGACTTCGATCAATCATAGCGCTAGTTTTAAACTCAAACTCCGCTACAAGCGGAGAGCCGGCAAAACTAAAGTATCGAAATTTGTTTTCATCCCTTTTAGTCCATCACTGGGACTGGTTTTAAAGGGAGGACCGTGCTAAAAGCAGTTTCTGTGGTAACTGTCAGGGTATGGGAACTTAAGTTTGCATCTTAAAAACACAAGATGCAAACTTGCGAATTGTTATAACTTGCGTGTGTAAATATCACTCCCGCGAACGTAAAAGTGAAACTCGTGAGCACAGAAAGAAGTCCTGCGTGCGTATTTATCATCATATCGCGCTTAAACCACCTTTTTTCATTCTTGATACGATAGCTGTCCTCGAGTGCCATGTGAATCACCTTTGACTGTTTTCTGTGCTCGAGTGTTGGGTTGGGGTGGTTTTGTTTTTCATGAGCATGTGATCACTGATTCCCTTTGCCCACTTGCCTGTTCCCCCATCAACTTTAAACTGTGGTTAAGCCGCCTATCGCCAAAACCCAGTTAAACTAGCCGCGCGTGAAATGTATGCGCGCACTGCTGCTATGCACTTGTTGGTAGGAGTCATTGCACATGCAGACCTGAGAAAAAGCCTTTATTTCACAAGTAAAATTCACAGCTTTATAAAACAGCAATTTCAGCAAAGTCAATAGATATCAGTTCAGATTCCAGAATACTGTGTACATATGAATTATGAAGTGATTCTACTGTACAGTTTTTAAGGCATCCAATATCACCACCATGTTCAAGTGTATTTTAGTGATAAAATATATATCAAATATATATCATTCCAGGGCCTATTCAAGCAATAGCTAAATTTAATATTAATCACGAACTGATTTTGTTAATGCAACAAGTACTGTTTTTGAAAGTTTGTCAAAATGTTCCAGAGTGACGGGGCATAACTAGATTGAAGTATGGCATTTTAATATTCTCTGTACATTGACTGCAGGATTATTCTAATCAAATAATGTACATTTTCTTCGGTGATTAGATATCAGGATTATTTATGCTGCAATGTTTTGTAATTTAGAGTGATATTATAGTATTGTCCTGAAAGAACAGGTAATATCTTCTAGAAAGTCTTTATTGTTATTTATAATGTCAAATGTATTCAAGACACATAATATGCCATAGGACAATACAATTTTCAAGTATTTTTAACTGACATATTTCCAGTTATCATATGTCAAATGTCTTGGTAAAAAACATTGGAATATGTTCCAAAATTTGAAGTGTATGAAAGCACAGAAAACTGAAATATATTGCCTTGTATTCTTGTATTCTTCATATTCTCCTTGTGTGTTGAATAACTAGATGTGATGGTGAAGTAATGGGTACTATGTGCTTAGTAATAAGTTGTGATGAGCGAGCATGTGAACTCAATTAATACTGATCAGCACATGTACCTGACCTCGCGTCTTGCTGTGCCGTGATGTGCTGTGCCGCCCCACAGCAACTCAAAAACAAACTTCCCAGGTTGGCAGGTCTGCTATATCTGTGCTGTTTGGGACTTTGAGGCCATATACTAAAAGCAGTATCATTTAATGGCAGTATTTAACGCAGTTGCTCTGTTATTTTTATTGCTGTGTTTTCCCTTAGAGCGACTGTGTTATGTGTTTTAAGTAGCTACTTTTTAATAGACGTGTAAATCATGTTGTCTTCTCTCAACCATTGCATGCCCCCCCACAGTACGTGCATGTGTTATTCAATGTAACCCTCTATTGAAACTCATTGTAATGGATCTCCTTATGCCTTCAGAAAAGGCCTTTTCAACTAGACTGAAGTGCACTGTCAAGTTCACTCCATAGAAATGGGTGACTTTTTATTCTTCCTAGTGATAGCAGAGCTCGGGGGCCTGTGCGGTTAATAAGGAAGGGAAAGGTCAGTCCCTGTTGAAGTGGAGCAGATGTGTCAAAGCCCCACTGGGAGACCTTTAACTCCCAGCAATGTTTGGCCTTTACAGCTGTGTAATCGCCACCATAACAAATGTCTCTCGCAGGAAAGAGGCCATGTTAATTTGCTCCAGTACTGAAAGAGTTGTCGTCACTCGCACACAAGTGCTACTGTTTTTTAACATTTTGTGTTTGACCTCCAGTGTATATGTTTATGTATACTGAGCAGTTGCATCCATGTTTGCAGTCTGCAGGATGTTATTAATCCACACATAAAATGTCGGGGCAATGAGGAAAGGTCAAGTTTATCTGTTACGCCATCTCAGCAAGGACCAAATATACAAGGGTTAAGCAGCTCCTGGGTAAGAGGTTAGCTTGGTGAGTTTAAGCAACCAGTGGAAACCAAACATCTGTCTTTTTGCAACATTTCTCCTGCAGACGGCTAAAGCTAACCTGGAGAAGGCCCAGTCAGATTTGGTCAGCGCTTCAGATGAGGTGTCCAGGGCAGAGGTTCAGATCAGCATAGAAGCCAATGAAGCCATCGTTAAAGCTCTGGAATAATGCTGTCGTCTGCTTATTGGTATGTACCTCAAAATTACAACATTATGCCTATTTCTGGAAATACAAGAGAACTGAAAAGATATATCACAAGAGATATCTCAAATCTGATTGTATCAATCGATTGTGTCATTTTGCCTTTCGTTTATGAAATAAAAGACTTTTGACTCACCCTGTATATGTAGTAAATAGATACAGATAGATAATGTGGAACTTTTGTGACCTGATCTGTCAAATTATCCACTAATGCAAATAGGAATTGCCAGTAGACTCACTGTAATATGCTACATACTAGGTAAAATATATTTATGACTGTTACAAACATCAGATAAAAATATAGAATGGTTTTAAACTTTACATTTATAAAAATTGTTAATGTGATTTGCTGTTTCTTAGAGCTCGCACACCTTTCCAATTCTGGTGGTACAAGCAGAAGTTACCAGTGTCCTGTATATCTTTCTCTTTGTTTATTGACCAGGTTTTGACATTTATGACCCGAACTGAAAGCCTAGCCTTAGTTACGGTTCACTACTGAATAAAGGAAGTGATATTTTGAAAGTCGCAGCTCTGTGCTATGTAGAATTACCCACAGCCAATATCTGTTTGTCTCCAGGTTGGAAGTCTTTTTGTGGGAGAAAAAAAGGTCTCCATCTTTGCTGGTTCCCCATCCTGAAGTCAGTAACTGCAAGTCATATAGATCGCTTTGTACAGTGGACAAATATACCAATAAATTTATTTGGAATTACCTGTTTTGGTGTGTTTTTATGTCTCTGTGTTTAAAATGAGGCATGTCTGTGTTTCTTTGTGCCTTTTCAGACTTCAGGGTCAGCTGTATTCGTGACTGCAGTACCATATTGTACCAAAAGAGGGTAGTAGGGTTCTATGGAAATCCTGTCCAATTAGGCGTAGCTCTTTTCCATGGTTTATCTAATGACGACACAAGATTATCTCAAGGTCCTTTTCTTACAAAATGTCAAAGGGACAATGCTTACAGGACATGATGCATCAACTGTTTAGGAACAGATGTCAGATTATACACCCGGAGTTTACCATGTTGCATTTCCAGTTTTAAATGAGGCTCTCAGGTCCTCCAGAGTCCAATTAGACTGACCTCAGACTGCAGTGGCAGTGCCAATGGGTGGTGCCTGCTGAAGCGGGATTCCTTATGAAAGTGTGGGATTTTCTTAAGTGCAGGTTACCCGTGCAGAGCCTCGATCATGTGCTGACTGGAGTTCAAGCAGACAAAACCACAAGCTCTTTTACAAGCATTAGAGGGCTGTCACGACAACATGCTCAAGCTTGCTCTTGTTCCTCACACACTGAACTGGCAAGGAGTACCAATACATCATGAAATCCTAATATACTGTAACTAAAACCCACTTACCATTGTGCAAACAGTATTTAATACTCAAATACGTTATGTCTGCCTCTAATAGGCAGTTGCGAGGCCTTGTACCTTGTGATTAAAGTTGTATGTGTTTAAACATAGTAAAAATAATATGGAAGGTGTTATGTAAGAGGGCGGTGTAAGTAGTATTCTACCACTTTATAATACCACGATGGGGTATAATAGCAATATGGCATTTTAGCGTAGACTGTTCATGTTACAGAAACCTTGGCTTTGAGAGGTGCATAGTACGAATTCATCATCCACATTTTTTACAATTGTCTGAATTAAAAATTCTATCCGCCGTAAATGCATAATGTAATATCTGATACTATTCCGTGCTGCAAGTTGAGGGAAATATGAGTCACCACTGATAAAGAGGAGCTAGCCAGAAAACGGATCAAGCTAGTGGGTACTTGTGCTAGAATAAAAAAAAATAGTGTTACTCTTGGAAAAATGGGTGGGGAACTTCTCATTCTTCGAAAACTGGCTACATAAAAAGCATTGTGTAATTTTCAGCTGATTTTCCCTTTAGGAAATATGAAATCGTGGGTTTCGAGGGGGGCACTCCTTTGAGGATGGATAACTACAGTACAAGTTCATGCAGTTCTTTTTAGTTGCTTCTCTGAGAAGGTGCTGGATATGGACTCTATCTTTAGCGATGGTCTAAGAGAAGTTCTGGGTACAGTGTTGCCGTTTTTTGCTCGCAGTGTGCTAGGACTCTGGCTGTATACTCTCAGATAGCTGTGAGATACTGCACACAGGCTGGGACTGAGAGTTGAGAAGAAGTCATTGCTGCCTAGCCCGCTGTTTGTAGGTTGCCCTTTCATGCTGACGTTGTTGAGGGCTCTACACTAAAGGTGTCAGCCAACTGTCGTAGCCACTAGTTCATCTTTCGCCATCCCTGCAGAAGAGTGGAGCTGCCCATGAGTTTAGTCCCAGAACTAATCCAAAACATCTGACCTAGCTCAAAAGCCTGCCTCAGTGTTGCTTAGATGTTTACGTCTATGTTGGTGTTTTTCATTATTCTGTAGCCCAGGACTGTGTCCTTTCACGATTTTACTTTTTTTAGTGATTATTTGACAAATTGGAAATTGATGCCTGGCATATGTTTTTCCAACTAGCCATTTAGGCCTAGACAGCCAGGTAGCAACTTTTAGAACTTCTCCTTTGTTTTTGAGTAATTTATGTAGCTAGAGTAAAATATTCTCTACACTGTAACGAAGATTTGAAGAGTTTAGTAGTAAGACATTCAGCTTCCTAGCAACAAACATTAGCCATCTGTCTTACTTCTGCATTCACCAGCTAACATTTCAAAACAGCTAACCGCCAGAATTCCACCCAAAGCAGTTGTAGTTTCTTTCTAGTTTACCAGGCCTTCAAACTTACATCACCTGTACATTTTACAGGTGCATTTTTCATTTTGGCCCTAATGGTATATGAATATTCACATCAAATGCCCATTCTCTCCCTCCTCACTCCTTACAGACTCTCTTCTCTTCATGCCGCAGCTGGTACTTGCAGACTATGGCTTGCTTTGTGTGTATTTTAGGATTTGGGCAGGGAATTGTGAATCACAACACTGCCCTGTCTGTATGTCACTTGCAGCAAGGTGCAGCACCAAAAATAGAATCTAGGGCAAGTGTTTCGGAGAAACCTGCAACTATGCCAACCACATTCAGACAGAGCTTAATCAGCTTTGACCTCTGAATAGAGCTATCTTCAGGTAAGCATGTGTCCTTAAACAGAAATGTCCACATTAATATTTTTTACTGCTTTCTTAGATAGGATGCTTCGTCATTTCCTGAAACCACAGCTAGACAATTATGAGCGTTAATGAAACCAACCTTTAGACAGAGGCAAACTGTTCTTCTTAGTTTATGCAAATCAGCCATAAGCTGAATAATAATTCAAGTAAGCCCCAGGGGTTGTGTTCGATTGTATTTTAATCATACTGCTTATGTCCTAGTTGCACCACAAAGTGGTAAGGCCCCAGAAAAAATATATAATGATAAACCCTTCCTAACTTCTAATGTAAGTTAATGCAAAAAGTTATTTTAGAGGACTTGTATTTGTTCGTTTGCCCTAATATTTCCACACAAGATAAAGGACTACTGATGTGTTCAAATGATGCAGATATAAAGATGAAGCCAAGGCTTCTTCGAAAAGCAAAGACTAACATTTCTCTAACCAGATCTGAAAGAGTAAGCCTTACTCCACAATTAAATCTGAGGGCATATATGTTGGGCCCTAAGCACGGTTGTGCTATAGCTTTAGCTGTTGGGCCTCACACTCTCCCTTAGTCAGCTATCAATGGAGTTTGTGGCAGTCTTACATTCCAGAGCGCAAAGTGTCACATTCCAGCTTGGTGATCAGTGGAGGTGGTAGTGAGTGGGCAAGGGTGTGGGCATGTGGGCATGTGGGCCAGTGCCAGAGCAAAGTCCACCCACCATTCAACGTAGCGTGGTTACAATCAGCTGAAAGTCACATGACTACAGATCAGATCGTGTTTTATTTAATATTGCACTTGAAGGGAAATTTCATTGATATTTTTTACACTCAAAATTTCAACATTTCTGTATAATTCAATGACTGAGTCATTCAGGTCCGATGTGAAGTGGTCCATTGTGAAGGAATTTGCCAACTCAGATTTCTTTACAGTTTTTTTTTTTTACAGCTCATCGCACAACTATCATAAGACATTGTTTTAGGCATTAAGCAGAGTATTTGTAATGTAATGTCTTTCTGTGAGCTCTAGAATGGAGAATTTCATATTTGACCACTTTTAAAACTTTGTTTTAAACTTTGCAAACTTTGTTTGTTGCATCTAAGCCATTAAATTAGGCGGAAATATGAGGAAAAGTGAGAAGTCCCCTTTAACTTGACAGCAGTAACAGCACTAGGTGGTCTTACAACAGGAGTCAAGCAACAAAAATGAAAAACGCCCAAACCCACACTGTAAAAAGAGAATTATAAACAGAAGGAAACCTGAGGCAAATTCCAACATCTGAGAAGGTTAAGGTCATTGTGATACAGACATGCCACTTTCCTTTTCTAAGGTGGGTCATATTATGTGCCAGTGAGCTAAAGATTGTTTTGGCAGTTAACTAAGTAATTACAGTTTTAAAGGCCTCATTTGTTACATTAGAGGTGCACAACTTCCTGCAGACCTCAAACACCTCTACTAATCTGGCAAATCACAGATAACTTAAAGTGTGTCCTCCAGAACCAGAACTGAATTCATTTTCACATAACCAAAGAGCATTCCAGCCTCTGTTTATCCCTCAGAATTAAACAGGCTATTTTGTTCCTGTACCTTTTAGTACTGATACTGCATGTGAATTAGCCCAGTATTCGATATACAGCATGTTCTTGCATTGTGCCTCATGAAGCAGTCAATGCTAAAACAATTAATAAGTTAAGCATGAACAGGTCAGGCTGTACTGCTGTTGCTGGACAAATTAAGTTTGGTGTTTTCACGAGAGTTTTTATACATAAAAGAACTGACTATTTTATTCCAAAAAGTGAGGAAGAATTCTGTATGCTTGTAATAGGGACCCTTTATCTAAGAAAGCTATAAACGATAGATAGCTAGCAACTGTGAAAAGCCTTAGCACAAAAAAGGGCTACAGCCTGAAACATGAACATGAGGGTTCATAGCAAGACACACTCTTTTAAACCCATAGACGATATTGAGGGTGTCCACAAAGGGCCAGTGGCTTTTTCCACTGGGTACCAATGTTAGCTAGGTTAGCCAGCTAGTTGAAAGGCACTGGCACCAAACTTAGTTCTTCTTTATTCATTTAATTTTAATTTACCTTATCAACAGGAGCCATTCCATCTTCTCTTTCTCGCCACAAAAGCAGTATGAAGACAATTCAGTAGTTTTATGGGACCTTTAACCAAGCGAAGGGACATGATGCAGCATGAAAGTCGAGAGCCTCAGCCAATGCACTCTAGACTTGGACCTGAATGTTTTGACAAGTAGATTGGAGTTGAACGAATTAAGACCCTTATAAACTCTCAGAGGTGCCTCGCTGTAGAAGAAAGTGATAAATGAAGTTCATATTGGGATCTGAAGGAGCATTTGGACCTGGAAATGGCTAATACGTCAGTCTTAACAAGCCGATAACAGACCATTCATGGCCTTTTATTGTTTCCAGTAAATGGTCTTTGAGCAATACCTCAAAAAGACTTAACATAGCAAAAATTGACATGTTTACGCCCATCATTATGCCTTATCATCATGGAAACTGCCCACTACAAACTAACCACAGCCAACTAATCAAGAAGGTCAATTTTGATCACACATTTTTGTTTAATTGAGCATTTTACTGTAACTGAGTACTCCGGACAGCCCTAATAGAATACTCAGTGTGCACTTTGACTGCAGGCTCAGGGACTGTTGCTGCCACCCCATTGCAACATGCCTTTGTTTTTATGACGAAGGCTAAATTTTCCAGGCAGACTAACACACTCCCTCTTTCCTTCCCTCCAGCGCTGAGCACCACGTGAGCTGTCCATCTGGAGGATGGCACTGATTTTCCCTTGAGTGCCGCTTTTTTTCCTCACCACTTGCATTTTTTCCTCTGGACCTTTTTCAGCCCCTGCAGCATGAGCAGTATCACAGTGCGCAGCTGTATTGCAGCATGGAAAAGTCAATTAAAGGAACTTATTTCCTGAATAATGTTACGTAAAAAAACGCACACTCATATCTCCTCGGAGTAGCAGTAAGTACTGTCCTGTTCCAGTTCTGTTTTAACATGTTAAATACAGCTTTGTTCAACTCGAAAGGGTGCACCAAAACGTGTTGCACTTCATTCATTTGTTTTGTATGAGTGATATACTATGAATGCTCACTGTTGTACAGTCCTTATCATGCTGAGGAGTCATGAACCTCTGTGGCCTCTTTTAGACTGGCAGCCAAAATCCAATGTTTGGCATATCCAAACTGTATCCACATTATTTTTTGACACTCTGGACAGCAAAAAATTCCACATGAAATTTAATTTTTTAAATCTGAGACATATTTGCAGGTCAAATGTAATTTTAAAATGTCTTTTGCATCACAAACAATGAAAATACAGACTAATGAATGTGTTGGAAAAAGTACATGAACCTCTGTGTTAATGACTTGTCCAAGAGATAATTGGCAAACATTGTTTCAGTTTAGATGAAATTGGAAGTGTGGGTTTTACAGGCATTTTGCCCATTAAATAAGAAAATAAATATGTAAGGCAGCACAAGCTAATGTCTGTAATTGTGACTTAGATCACGATCAGACTACATTTATTAGTAACCAAAGCAGAAATCCAGGTCATTCCAAAGCATTTGCTTACTTTTTCTTGCTGTAGTTACTTATTCAATCCAACTACTTACAAATAGCAGTGTGGGACAGTTGTCTCAAAAGATTCGATTTGAGGAACAATTCCAAATTCCACTTGACTGCAGTCTGAACACAGTCTATGATTCATCAATGTTGCTAGGGTTCTCAGTTTATAGATAATGACTGTCACTGTGGGTAAGTGATGTCCCAAAGATTAAGAAAGGGTTTGTTACCTTTTGCCAGACTATTAAGTCCTTTCTTCTTGCATTCTTTTTAATTAATTCCCTTTTTTACCACGATAATGGCCCACTGTGCTTCTGTTTGTTTAACATTATGAAGGGGGCAAAAACTTTGTCAGAGTACTGCCTACATTAACATAAAGTTGTATTTAAGTATTTTTCCCCCACTATAACCCACCAGTATTCAAATCTTGAGGCCAATTATTAAAAGGATTTAAGTGGCAACTGAATAGTTTTCATATGAGTCACTTTCCCTGTCTCTCTCACTGTTGTAACCCAGACTAAAAGCTGAGAGTTGCACTGCTTTCCTAATCACATGTCTCTGAAGCTCTTGGAAAATATGCCATCAGGCTAGTTTCCATACTAAACAACTCAGGCAGACATGCTCAGCTCCTTTTACACGCTCGTGCTGGTTCATACAAGATTCCACTGCAGGGCCTCATTGCCTTCATGCAAATGAGTGAGACCTTCCAGTTCAGAAATGGCATATGACGCTCAGCCAAGGCTATCGATCAAACTCTGCCGCCATTTCTGGTGTCAGATTCATGTAAGTTCATGTGGGTGTAGCTGGGGAAAGGTTGCTGGGCTGAACCTTGTTGACTGGTTGCTGACATTTGTGGAGCACTCAATGACGGCAAAGCGTGATGACGTCTGAACTGATAAGCTGAGGCCTTGTTTTGTTACAGTGAAGGGTGCACCCTCAAACCATGGGTCACCCAAAGGACAATGTGCTGATTTATATGCAGACCACCCTGACGGCTTGTCCTTCTCAAATTTATGCTGTGACTACCTTGCAGGGGAACGTTCCAGAGGCATCCTGACATTGCCAGAACCTGTGCCAAAGCCTTTAAGACTTCCTATGCTGACACACAGTGAGGACACTATTCTTTGCTCATGTATGTACAGAGTTTCAGAGACTACCTGGTGAGAGACTGTCCATAACTGATATATCCATGCTTAGCCCACAAATTGTTACACTAATCCCTGTTTAGAATGGCTACGGTGATTCCACAATTGATTTGAATTTTTTTTCCCCAAATATGTATGTGAATCTGCTTTCTCACCGCAATGGACCCAGCTTAGAGCAACTCAATTGTCTCTGACTTTTTGGCGTTTCCATTAGACACACCTGGTACCTGGTACTGTTTTGGTATCACCTCTGTCCAGGTTCCAAGCAGGCTGAGCTGATACCAAAGGGTGGCATAAAAACGCTGTAAACTACTGACTGGCTGAAGGGAACCATCAATATCACCCTAAACACATATGCTAATGATAGCTACCAGGTTTGCTTCCCCTGGCATCCCTTAGAGCAACCAGAATCATCTCGTCATCTGAACTCTGATGTTGCATTTTCCACTCTTCTATTTTTCTCATTAAATAAAATGTGTTTAAAGAATGTCATACCAGTTTCATAGGACACTGTACCTGATAGCTGGTACCAAAAGCAAGTAGAGTCAAGTTGAGCCATACCATGCAGTGGAAAAGTGACATACAGGTGAAAAAAAAAAAACATTTTAAAGATCGCTACAGGTTCCTTTACAGTAACCAACTAAAACCCTTACTAAAATCTATATACAGCACTTGTCTGGCCCACTTTTACGGCACTTTACCCTAAAAAGCAATCATTAAAATTCATCTACCAAAAAATATTTAATTTAGATTTTTTTTTTCTTCTTCAGGAGTCATTCATTATAGTTTCTGAAAAACAAACATTCACCCATCCATGTTACTAAAATGCATTTACACAAAGGAGCAAGAGCTAAACACACACAAATCACTAGGATCATGTGGTCTCTTGAATTCTTAGCAATATTTGGTCGGTTGTACCATCAGCTACATCAACAAACTTCATCAAACGTTAACAGTGCAAATGCTTTATGTTATGAAGTCATTAACTGGCAAAAACAACATTGTAGCACAATCTCTGCTTATAGTAAAACGTTTTGCCATGTTTTCAGCTTTAATTGTACTTTTCCTGACTTTCCTTGTGACCTACTAATAAATAATATTGCATGTATTATTAATTAATTAATTTTTTCTTTTATTTATGCATTTATTTGTATATTTATTTGTTTTATTTTAAACAGTTACACAGGGCATCATATTTCTCTGCCATAGAGCTGTTTAAGCATCATGCTGTTGTGTCTCTGTTTGTTGCAGTAAGAGGAAAATATGACACACAACACTGAATTTATGTGTAAACGCCTCATTTTTTTACAAGAAAAACAATTTGTGTTGATATTCATAAAATAATTTCCCCTTTCTTAGCACTGACAATTTTTAACTTCGCACTAATTAAAACTAAACTGATTAAAAACAGCAGTAAATTCTACGTTTGATTGATCAAAAACCACACGACCTTTCACACTCACAGAAAATAAACATGGTCTGAAAGACAACACAATCCCAGTTTCTCAGTGTTCTCATTTGTCAACATTCTGTAAAGGTTTGTCAACCCTGCATGGTTTCCAAGATCATATCCATTCGCGAGCAGGGCATGGATGGGGTAAATCCGGACTTTGTGCCCAGGGCTTGCAGAGGGAAGAACGATGAATTTGCAGACGGTTTTGTTGTGGCATCAGTGTGCAGCATGTGCACTCTTTCCAACATCTGGAGAATGCTGATCTGGTGGTATGTGCAATTTTTAAAACAGGCTGTTCAAGCCAGGGCAAACCCCAAATAGATCCCACCCACAATTCTTGGAGTTGGCAGAAAAGGAAGAGGTATTCTGTGTAATATGTAGTAAGTTTCATTGGAAGCTTTGCATCAGTCAAAGAAAGAAATGTGCAAGGGGGACTGCGTAGATCAGACTTCTGCAAATGTAATAACCAGACATTTGTCATTCATGTAATTCAACCGGACATTTCATCATCACAGGAAGGGAACAAATTGCAATAGCTAAGTAGGGTAATGTTAGCTTTGCATTATAAACATGGCTTTACATAAGTTAGCACCAGATAGGTCAACAAGACTATAAAAATAGACACATCAGGCTAATTAACTGTGAAGCTGTATTTGACCTGCTGCTGCCTGTGTCAAATAACATGAACAGTAATGATATACCAACGGGACTAAACATAGACTAGGTAATGCTTAGTATGTCACAGGGGGAGATTTGATGTTATATCAGTGAGGTGGGCAGAAGGTTACTCTGCTAACAATGCAGTTTGCTGTACAACTTGACAGTCACGAGTTCTGAAACGGCATTTTGGCAGTCTCACTTTGGAATCGCAATGTTTCTGACCAGTTTCAGTGGGAGAAGAACGTGATTGCGGCACTACTGTATGTTCTCATGTCTGTCCGATGTCTCTGAGTCATGCCCATAAAGTGAAAGGTCATTCGCTAGATTGAAACCTCAGACTGCCACTAAACTCCTCTTGCTTCCTCAAATCTGAATGGCAGCTTGGAGGTGCAACAAATCCAAGTCATATAAATTGAAATCAAGGCTATGTTGCTGGAGAACTGTTTTTCTATTCATTCTCTCAGGTGAAGACTGTCCTGTCTATTGCCTGTATAGATCTACAGTTCTATTGATAACCAATAGAAAGGAACTTAAAACAAGGAAGAAACTAATTTGCATGTGATATGAGAGGGACAGGGGTGACATTATGCAAGTGGTCAAACTGTTCTTTTCTCCAAAATCTGATGATTTACATCCAACTTTGCAGACTATTTCATCATAATATTCAGAAAAATGATTCTTCTTTGCTTTGGGACCACCTGTACGCTGTTTACTCATCAAATCCACTCTCCAAACATGTGTGGCAAAACATTACTATTTCAGCTCGGCCTACTATTTGGACCACAAATGTAAAAACATCTAAAATATCAAAAAAATCACATTAAGGCTAAATTTCTGCTGGCACTCCTGTGGGATTCTAGTAGTATGTTAGCACTAATGTTAACATTTCTTGGCAGTTTAAGATTAAATGCAGAACTTTTAAACTCATACAAGATATTTGAAGTTATATATAAGCTTGTAACAACATTTAACAATGAAATAAGAGTATGACTACAATACCTGTAGAGTTCAAAAACAAACATGATGATAATGTTTAATATAAATAAACCAAAATTTACAGATATTTTTTGTTCCCAGATATTATGTATTATTGTCTGAAGGCCTTGATGGCCCTGAAGGTTCCCTGTAGCCAAGCAGGCATCCTCATACCACTGCTAACACTGCTGAAAGGTTCCAAACATTTTAAACATGCTGACCAACCTAAACATGCATGTAAGTACCTTTAGGTATCTCTGCTTATGCTTGGGGGAGCTGTGGAGCTAATATAACAGAAGCCTGACACTTTTTGGAGTAAATTAGTGAATGAGAGGAATAATATGGATTCCATCCATATTTGAGATTTTTACTTCAATTAGCCTTAAATGTATTGCAGGTTCTTCAGTTCTCATAAAAAATAACAGACAGGGTAAATATACCATATTGATGACAAACAGACCTGTTTGCATAATTTACCCCAGCATTGAGTGTGTTAAATGAACCGGCCTTCATGTAAATATTTTACCAGACGGATGATAGTGAACTTTCTCCGAAAGGAGGAAATGGCTGTAGTACAGCCAGAACATCAGGAAAGGGGGAACGTGTGGGGGCGGAGGGGGCCTGCATGGCAGAGTCTGATGGGAAATTACTACATCCTAGGCACAGAGTGCTATTTTTAGGGCCTGATTGGTAATGGACAGAGCCACAGCTTTGCTGGCCGGGCATAAGGGAGACCACGTGACTCCTACTGACCGTCTTGATCAATGATACAGAAATGGGGTGGTGACGGCAGGGTGCGGGGGAGGTGTGTAGAGGGGTGGCCCGGGGTTGAAATGTCACTCTGACACGCTCCCCACACCATGTTCCGGTTAAATTAGCTGCACGTGGGATGTTGCTAATCCCAGCCAACCCGGGATTACTGAGGAAGAGCGTGTGGGGTAAATGCGTGTGGGCAGGTGTGTGGGCGGTGGATAACGAGTGCATCTGGAGAGCAAATACCAGAGACCAAGCAGCATTCGCCACTAAAAATGAACCTCCTTGTCCTAACACGTTTCCTGGTACTGTCACTGGTGTCTTAATGATATGAAATGAAATATTCGTATAGGCCTTTCTGAATCACAGTTATTGTCTATTGTTCTCATTGTCCACTAAATACTGCAAAGCTCTCTGAAATGCCTGTAATTTGAAGGTCTTGGCAGTTGGGGCGTCTTTTGTTCAAGGCTTCAAGATGAGGATGTTATTGTGATCTCAGCTGTTAACACTAACACTGCTGCAGGCAGAGGCATATAGCCTTCCAAAGAATAAATTTTCATTTGTTTTTTTAGTCCCTGTGACTCACTGCACAACGCTTGGCTTCTTCTCATCGCTTCCTCGTTTTATTTATCTGACGCTGAAACGGTGGGCAGTATAGTGTCTGTCATTATCTCTTTATCTGATATGGGTGTAACTCTTTAGGTCTGGTAAATGCGTTATACACAAAGCCAACATTCCCACAATGTTCATCAGGTCTTGTGCATGAACTTCCTGTCGGCGAGCTTGTAAACCACAGCCCTTGGCCTGACGTAAGTGTGCCTATACATGCGCCTTTATGATTCAAGGAGGAATCACTGAGAAAAACACAAAAACAACAGAGGTGGGCTGACAGTTATGTGCACTGTCAGACCTCTATGACTTGAAGAGACTGTAAGAATTACTCCAATAGAAAGGAATGCTGTTCACCCACAAATGCACATACGCCTGTATTTGACCCATTTCATGTTTCTTAATTTCCTTAACATACTCAAAGCAGAAAGTTAAAGATCTCAAAGCTCACAAATAATGGGACAGATGTCAGACTTATGGTAGAGGGAGAATATCTGTACTTTTCTATCTTAGTGAGAAATCAGTCCATAATATCCTGTGGAACTTGTGGCTACAGATGGCAAATAACAGCACTTGCCATTTCAGTGTCAACTAAATTAAAGGAGTAATAAGTAAGATTTTTAGATTAAAACATTCCAACATCAACCAAAATTATCAAAAGAATGTTAAGAAATAACAGTTTTGACAGTATGTCAAAGGCCCTGACAGTCCAACTCTTAAGGGTTTAATTGTTTAAGTACAGCCAATAAAAGGAAGAGTAAACACAGCAATGGCTATTATCACCAAGGAAAGAAGTGATAGAGAAGTGATAGAAATTAAGTCAAATAAATTGATGCAAAACAAGAGTTATCATTGGCGTAGCCTTCTGTGTAGAGTTTTATGTTCTCCCTGTGCTTGAGTGGATTTTCTTAGGGTACTCCAGTTTTCTCCCAGAGTCCAGTGACAGGCATGTTAGGTTGATCGGTCACTTTAAATTGGCCATAGGTGTAAGTGTGTGCGTGAGTGTGTGTTGGCCATGCGATAGAGTGGCGATCTATCTTTGGTGTACCCCGCCTTCGTCCGATGAAGCTGAGATAGGCTTTCCTGATAGGATCTTGCTCCGGCACCTCTCACTTTTCAGGTACCCGTTCCAGAACTTATTTATGTGGATCCACCACCTCTTTGAGGTCTTTTTTTTTGTAGGACACCCAAAACTATTCATCCAGTGGCATTTCTGAGATTTTATGGTTGCAGCTCCTTACTGCATTCATTAAAGCTAGGATTATTTGATTGTATGGAATGCTACTATGTTAGATGGACACTTGAAGCACTGTTGTGTCTATGTGTTCCAGGACCTTTTCCATCAATGCCATTTGCTGGATCACCCCACCTTTAGTGTTCCATTACCTGATGTTTTACAAATTAAGCACTGGATGGATGGAACAGATTATTTGAGACTCAGATTATGCACTTTGTAATTATTATGTGGTGTTCAGACAATGATTGTAGACATTGTGTTATGTGCATTTGTAACCAGAAGATCAGTACACTGGCTCCTCGGTTTTGATTTGTATGGCCAGGTGTATTTATTATTATATAAATAAAAAATAGAAATGCTTGTAAAGTGTGTTTTTTGAATGCATTCAAAATACCTGAAATTTTGGAAATAAATTGTATTTGAAAAATATATATATTCGTAAGGGATAGTTAAGATGTCAGTGTGCATAGTATCTCTTGGTATACGGGGGTCTTGAGACGGTTGGCTTCTCCAGTGCTGATGGGCTGCTAACATCCACACATGAATTAAAATCTTACACATTTTCCCTTTTGTCTTCTTGTTGAGAAATAAGTCACAATTCACTCACATTTGGGATCCCCAGAATTTTGATTTTAGACATTTAGGGGGTCCAAGAAGTTAATAAGAGGGTCCCGAGCCCTCCAGGAATCCCTGTGTGCTGTGATGAAATTCCTACAGTCAGAGCTCATTTCCAGTGAAAATGATACGAAATTCGAGCCCCATGTCTGTGATGTCATAATATTGGTTGGCTTGTGTTGTTAACCTGCATGGATTCTGCTTTGTGACGTCGTTGTTTATCGCCGTGTTCTTGTGTATCCAGGCAGTGTGTTTTGCTGCGCCGGTTGCCTAGCGTCATGTTTTTTCTCTCACAGATATGTCGTCATAACTGGTTACGCCTCTTCCGTCCCAAAGGGCGTTCTCTTCTTTTACTAGGCTGCTTGTTAAGGTGGAAACGTTTCCCGACGACAAACTGCTCTCACACTCAACTCGAAAATGCTAATAAAGTGTCATTGCCACGTTATGTCGCGCTGATTATAGACTTCTTGCTTTATTAAAGGTTCTCAGGCGTGTTAACTACGTGTTTGCTGTCGTTGGACACAGTGTATATTCGGGCTCGCCACCTTAAGTGGCACGCTGACATCGCAGTAATCGCACTCTCCACCCACTCTGCTGGGAGCCTAGTAGAGGAGCTGTCTCAACTCTAACCTCAGGAATACACTCGCCTGTTAAGTCACAGCGAGCCAAGCAAGCACGCTGGAAACGAGAGCCGGAATACCGGCGTTCATACGGACTGATATAAGAGGGAGGTCTACGCAAGTACATCGACATCGAGTTGATTTATAACACTGCAACCGTTTGTGGATACAGGCTGCTGTCTTGGATCTGTTCGAGTTACAGTTCAGCAGATTTCCACTCAATACATGCCAAAACTGGGGACTCTTGAAGATTGTGAAACTTTGTCGCGGAACTTTGAGGTTTTCGCCACTATAATTGGTAAGTTTGGCTGCCAGAGCCGCTCTTGGTTAGAATTGTCTTGTTGTAGCGTTTAAACCCAAACGCTAAATAAATAACGCTTAACTAAATAACAAGAACTATTGAGACTTTGGAATAGCCAGGCTATTAACATGCTGTATCACACCCAGCTGAAGAGTTAACGCAACCCTTCAGCTCCTCCGCTCCATTATACGTACTTAAAAAAACAACATTTATCTTTTATTGTCCAGCGGCTTTAAAGCTTTAATACTTGTGTAACTTCTCCGTTCTCACGAAACCTCTTCCACCGTGTCTACTACAATCGCTTTCAAAGCTCAACTTGGTTTTAAACAGCATAATATATGTAACAACTAAATCCTGGTTTGGTTCGGGGAATAGCCTTATAAATCATTTAAAACCCTATATCATGTACATCATGCCGTGACTTCTCACCCCCATTGTCTATCTGAACCTCTGAACGCGGTGTCGTAATCCCTCTTACTGAAATATGACGAAGACTAACAGTAAGAAACGCGTTGGTCGCAGTTTCCTGCTGGACTGAGCAGGTGGGACTGAGCGATGGGCGACCACTGAGAATCACAGGGACTATAAAATTGGCTTTATTGTGGGATTACAGTCCTATGCCTTTACTCACCGCTGGTAGGCGATCGCGTATCTGTTCTGCTTTCGTGAACCTCCGCCACCGCTACGGTAACAAGGTAACAGGACTTAGAGGACCAGATGACTATACCGCGTGCAGTTGGCTTTCGTTTTCGTGCCATTGCTCAATTTATTGTAGTCTAAATAAGTGGAATAACTTATGTTGTTATTGGGTTCCTATGAGCTCTGTTTAACTATTTTAAATATCCTGTTCGGTTTGTACAAGGCATAATATCTCTGTTTTCCAGCGTTTAGGATAGATCCACGTCCTGCTTGGTTTGACTATACTGTAACTAAGCCCATATCAGGTCAGCACTGGACTAAGGACCTGGCACTGATAAGCGAGGATAAAATGCTGCTGCCTTCATTACAGTGACGAACGACTTCCTCAGAATGCCCTTTATACTGAACCCCCAGCCTACAGCCGCCTTTACTAGCCTAACTATACAGGGCTGTTATCTACTGCCTAGTTTAGCTTGCTGTGTCTATTTAACAGCTCTCGTGTCTGAAAGTCAGCTTCACGAAATCTTCAGCAACAACAAAAACCCTTACTCGGCTGTATAAGCTTCAGTTTTAACATGGTGCCAGAATATATGTTACTGAATAAAACAAAACACAGGCTTGTGCTGGATTCCCTTTTGTTATGGTAGCAGTTTGCATTATGAATGGTGTAGCAGCGGAGGGCGGAGCTTGGCTGTTCCTAAGCCGCTCAAGCCCCGCCCACTCAGACGCGATTCGTCGTCAATGAGGATAAAAGACGTAGTTCGGAGGGAGGTGTTGGTGGGGGTTGTGGGAGGGGCATGTCCTCCACGTGGGTGTCCACATCGCACTCCGATTGGCTTGAAGTAATGACGTCTTCGCCATAGCATCCTGCGATTGGACGGCAGCGTTGGGATGTGGGTGGAATCGTAACACGGTGTCGGCGAGGTGCATTGTAAAGTGGGGGAGGGCAAAAAGCTCATTTTGATGCCGTTTCGGCGGAGATCTGCTTGCAGGAGGAGTTTAGGCTCTGGCTGGTGGTGTGTGTGCAGCTGTCTGTACGGTCTATCGAAAGCGACAGCGATTAAAAGTCCAGTGCGCGCAATGTGCGGTTTGTGCGCGCACTCGTCGTGTTTATAGGCTAAAAAGGGGAAAAAAGGCAGCCGGCGCTGAAATCCGCCTTTAATTATTCCGGATCATCTCCTGTGGACGTCGACTGATACGGGAATAGGTGTTCGTCCGCGTGATTTTTGAGGAATACTACTGCCTTTTATTCCCGCGCTGGAGCATTAACGGTGTCGTCAGAAAAGCAACGGGACCGGTAGCCTAATTGGAGGGACACTGAGCCTGACCTTTCTATCTATCTCTCTCTCTCTCCCATTCTCTCTCTCTCTCCTTTTCCTCTTGCCACCTACCCGTTACGCGCAGGCTACCGAATGGAGCAGCAGCCGAGCGCGCGGAGCTGCGCGAGCCGCGGAGCTCCGTCTTGCGAGGCCGTCCCGGGCGAGCCGCCCATCAGTTTACACATTCAGTCCACGACGGGCACGCGCTTCGAGCTGTCCCTTCCGGCCGAGGAGACGGTGGAAGGACTGAAGAGGAGACTGTCTCAGAGGCTGAAGGTGCCCAAAGAAAGACTTGCTCTGCTGCACAAAGAGACGTGAGTAATCATTCGCTTAGTTTTGTAGGTGTATATAAGCATAAGCCTACGTTCCTTTTTTCTTATTGTTTAATTCTACGCGCTTTTCAAAGGTATATAGCTCAGACGTGATTTAGCACGAGAGCCTTGTAGCTTATAGTAAGTGGCTTACAATGCTCACTATGGTGGTCGTGTTTAGCCTTTATGTGGATCAGTCCCGTCTTCGTGCACTAGAGTGAGAGTTTAAGGCTATCTCCGTATAGATGCATGTGTCTTATACAACAAAAGCCCTGCTACTCATTGGAAGTAAGACTGTTTTACTGTGATCAGCTGATTTTACAGGCTGGGTATATGGTTTTGCAAAGACTTAGGTTGGTCTTTGCACCCACTTGGCTGAAATCCCACTCACTGGGGTGGCATTTGAATAAAAAAACAAATGCATTTCTCATCCACTTGCATATACTCTGGCACATTTCTGTATCTTATACGTGGAATTAGGGCCCAACAATTGCATGAATCTCCGTCTCCATGCGGCTGCATGGATCTCTCAATTGCACTAAGCATGGCTTAGCAGATGTCAATGTAAAGTGGAAGCAGGACAATAAAGGTGCCCCTACAGAGACTCACAATGATGTGCTAGAATATTCCTCCCTAATGTTGAAAGGGGGGCAATGTTAGTTTCAGCGAGCTCTTCAGCCTGCCTAACAATAGCACAAAGGTGGTAGGACTGGGAGGAGAGCGAGAGAGAGCCTCTTTGTCACTTGCAAATGACCCCTAACAGTTGCATTGTTTTCGCCTTGAATCAGGCCAGCTTAACAGCCTCCACAAGTAATCACCACCAAATAACATCATTCTGTAAAACCAAGGGCTCCAGCTTAATGTCTTCTTCTTGGTTTAGGTGCCTGCAGGCAGCGTACTGAGTCTCTTTGTTCAGCAGGAGGTGACATTTAGTCCTAGCACATGTCTATATGTGTACATCAGCAGTTTGGGGGTTGCCTTGCTGCTTTGCCTAATAATAGAGGATGCATTAAAAGCTTTAGGCTTTGTTTTTTCTATAGTTCAAAAAAACAAATCCCAGATGGCTTTTGCAGTGTTTTATAACTTAGAATTAGCAATTTAAAGGTAAGGTATTGGTGAATTCTTGTTTCATAACTATAAACTGACCAGAAACTGTATCTGGCGGCAGAGTGAATACATTTGCATGGCCAGGTTGCTGATAAGTCATAGCTTGATAGCACTATCTGTCACATACTGGAAACACTGTAGTTAATCACGTGCTTGGGCGATTGTCATGTTATAACAAACTTTATTCATCCATTTTGACTTTGACACATTGCCATCAAACTGAAGGAATTAGTAGTTTTATTTTCACCTCGTAAGATCGCCAGCATGCTCTGAATGCTTATTTAAATTTTCCGTCTTCTCCACAGGCGCCTGAGTTCAGGGAAACTTCAGGACTTGGGCATTACAGATGGGAGCAAGTTGACTCTCGTCCCGACAGTTGAAGCAGGTCTAATGGTAATGATTAGGCTGACTTCATGCAACAAACCCTTTTTGACACATGCACAATCTGACAGTACGTCCAGAGAAACTGACTTTCAACTCTTTTTTTTTTTTTTTTTTTTTCCTTTAAGTCTCAAGCGTCAAGACCCGAGCAGTCAGTGATGCAGGCCTTGGAGAGTCTGACAGAAACACAGGTAAGAAAACATGCGTGTACTAAAGATATGGTAGCTGTGCCTAAATAGATGGATATGTGTGTGTAGCTAAACCTCAACACACTTAGTATGCATATTTTAAGAAACACCCTCCAGTTTCCTGGCAACATCTCCGAGCTGAGACAAGCCAGGGCAAGCTCCACCTAGCACCCACTTCAATAAGACCCCAGTCCTTTTTGAAAGCAACCATATGCTTCCAGAGTCGGGTTGCTGCGAAATAGAACCTGCAAGCTGACTTTCATTCACTGTGGCAGTATTGTTAGCGATACAGCGTTTGCTTATTTACAGTTGAGGGCTGTATTAGTGTTGTCTGGGTAGTATTTTGGCTTCAGCTGCATACAGTATAATTGGCATTCTGTGCTGTAAACCAATTTAGATGGAAATTAATGCCAGCTTTTCTCTGTCTGCTCTCACTTAACTCAGTCACTCTCCAGCAGCTACATGAGCACTAGAGATTCTTGCTTTGTGTGTGTGCGTATATATGTGTGTAAGAGAAAGGAAAAAAGAGCCTATAGTGATGACAGAGCAGTAAGGTTGAGTATAAGCGAGATGACGAGGGAGGTTCTGTGTGTGTGCTGGGGGTTGGCAGGGGAGTGCACCATTCTTCTCATGCTGCACGCCTTCTCACAGCAGCTGCAGTGTTGACCGTTTCCTAAAGAAAAGCTTTTCATATGGTTCTGAATGCAGCCTTGCTCTGGCCCATGGCTTCTTCCAGCACAATGCTAGCTGGAAGCATTTGCTGAGCTGCTGTAATGATATGCTGAAATATCCATAATGTGTATTTCAACTGGATTTTCTTAGAAGCACCTTTACTGTGATGGCAAAATGCATGACAATATGCTTCGTCAGGGCTGTTTGTTGAATGGCGGGTTGTGTGCTGTTTCAGGACTGACGGGTTATAAATAGCAGGCATATGATTAGCTTTTGACAAAAAATGACTCTCTGACCGAACAGCGTTCAGTTCCGAGACGAATGCTGGGTCAAACCCACCCACCCAATTATGTGGTTGATTTTCTTGTGCGTATGTGTGTGTGTGCACATGCGTGTGTCAGAAAGAGCAAGCAGATTAGGTTTATGTGCTTGGAACCATGCTCATAGGGTTACAGCAGATAAGGCCACCTTACAGCAGTGTCAGGATTCCAAGGGCTTCAGACACGGAGCACTCGGGTAGCTTCCTGAGAAAGATCTATCTTAGACTTCCCTGTAATGAGATGGAGAGTGTCTGATGGAAAAGGAAGAACGGTAATTATTGGAATAGTATTTTCCCTTGTTACTGCAGCTCTGTAATTTGAGGCTGCTGTGGTTTTACATGTCTCAGTGACGTCTCATTTTTTTTTTCTCCTCTCATTGTAGTTAAATAGAAATCCGAACCAAGGCAAAAGAAATGGAATCCAAACCAAGACATTCTGCACTTATAACAGGATTCGAACTAATGTTGTTCGCTCTTCCCCTCCCCAATTTTAACTGAACCCACAGTCTATGGGTACAAGCAGATAAACAGAGGGGACTGAAAGCAAACACATAATGGGTTTAACGTTGGTCCCAGTGACCCTCCAGCAGAAATAATGACAAGTGTCACGTTCTCCCAAGCTGGAGAGTTCCCTAATTGGCAGTATCTGTGCTAACCTGCCTCTGAAAGCAGGTACATCACTCTTTCTATCCTCTGGGAATAACAAAGCAGTTTGTCTCTCAAAGCTGCTGCATACACCTGGTCTCACTGTTATTCTCAGTCATATATTACTGTTGTAAGTCCCCACCTGTGTTGGTGAGTGTCCACAATGAGCCAGGACTTGTCATTGTGTCTGAAACTGGACAGATGCAAATAGTGTGATCTAACAATATAGGACACCTCTCCGCCCCCCCCTCTCGTAATACCCACCCCCTCCCCCTCACTGGCTAAGATTGATAGGGAGAGCGGGGGAGGGCTCGGAAGTGATGGATATTGTCAGCAAAGCGCAGGCTGAGAGCTGCCCTTTCTGATGCCCCCACTTGGGTTCTCATGGAGCGTATATGAGATTACCAGAAAGGACAGCGGTGACTCAGAATGCTGTATATTGGCAGGAGATAAAAATAGGGAGGAGGACACAAAAGATTCCATTGACGTGGCCCCTGCTGGTCAGTGATGACTTGTACAGCAATTAAAACAAAACGAATGTCATCAGAAAAGGGAACATGAATCAAGAATTTGTGTTATATGATCAGCTGGTGCTGATGCTGGCTAACAGGAAGAGAGATTTGTTTGCGTTTCCCTAATCGGCAATAAATACAGATAAGGGGTGTGTACCAGTATATTTGCACATTGCAAGATTAGACAGCCGACCACTCCGATTCATGACGGACACTGTTCTACTCTCTATTTCAGCATTTGTAACTGAAGGACGTGGTTATAGGTGACAAAGCTTATTTGCAGAGGCTTGGATTAGTCTCTCACGATGGCCTGTTAATGATTGAACCATGACATGGCAATTAAATGTATGTACATATATCTATGAAATACAGCTGTGCCTCACTATTATGGATGTGTAAAATATGTCTTGCATGGTCTCTCGCCAGTTCGAGCCAATTCAGTCTAAGGCAGAAGGTGTTGAGCCTTCACAGTTCAGGTTTCTGATCACATAGAAGGCAGAACAAGAGGGAGGGAGGGAATGAGACAGAGAGGACCCAGCAGGAGTTAAGAGCAAAGTCTATGTGGATTGCTTCTTTGTAGCCCTCAAAACACCTCAAAGCGATTTGACCGTTTGGTTTGGATCGGATATAGAAAAGAAGGTGGATGACGGAAGCTTTAGCAGGCGGCCCGTCAGACATGCCACTTTCGATTTGGTAATCATTCAGCTGAATTCTAGCCGTCGCCCACTACACCTTCCCCATTCCTAAAAATCTCAGCTAGACCTTGAGTAGGTCAGCATCCCTTCAGTGAGATCTTTGAAGATGATTTTTTTCTTTGAAGAAGATCTTCCTTTAAGATTAGAAGATAAATACAATCCATTGATTAATTTACAGGGGTTTTATTGCATCCTGACCCTCTGAGCCTGTCGGCGGAGTCTATATCAATAGACCCCAAACCTACTGGTCAATGCTGAGGATTAATAAGGCAGTTTTGAACTTTCTGCACTGACCTAGTCTTAAGACACAATGACCAGGACATTGTGTTACCTTGAAAGGGTTAGCCTTTTGATTTGACCCCTTCGGCCGCTCCATAGAAGTCATTGAACAGTGGACAAATGGCGTCGTTGTGTTGTTCCAGGCTCCAGCTCTTGGCCTGGTGTGTCACAAAAAGCACACGCTGCAAATGAGTTCCTTAAGCCACAGGGTCCCTGGTACGTACACACTGTAGACCTCTGAGTTTGGGGGGTGGGGATGAGGAGCCAGAGACGCACTCTCACTGAATATTTCATCACCATCCAACATCATCTCCACTCTGCTGCCACCCCCACCTGCTTCTCCCGCAACCGAGCACCACCCCCCCAGCCTGCCCCCTGTCTCCCTTTCTCTCTTCTTCACTCGCTCTTCACTGCATAGCAACCACAGCCCACTGCAGAGCCAAATGCCACTGTAACAAAACAACAGAGATAGGGGTTGACAGGTAAAGAGTTGGTAGCTCTAGGTCCTCCAAGATAAAGCATAGTCCGAGGGGGCGCCTGTTCACACTTGGAACCACAGTTCCCCCACTTCTTACATCTAGCTTTATTTTAGCTTTATTTTGGCCTTTTGGAAAGCGAGGGTAGAAGATGCAGGTTGGGCCCTTTTTTTTTTTTTTTTTGAAGGTCAGATGAGTTCAAAAACATGATCTGTCATCCCTGGCACAAGCACCGAAGTCAGTGGCCTTTAGAACAAAGAGATGTGTTTGAACAGAGCCATGGTGGTCGCTTTCGAGCATCTGACCCATTTCAGGTGCTACAGGCCGTCACTGTAGAGGTTACAGGCGAACAGGGTCATATACATCATCTCTCACACCCACAAAGTCAAGGCTGTCTCTTCTAACTTCAACCTCTTTGCCATTTCTAGCTACAGGTCACATGTGTTTTCCTCATCTTTTTTTTTTTTTTTTTGAAAGGAAGAATGCTGAGGTCTGGTAGCTGACTAAGATCATTCTTCAACAGCTACTGCGTGTTATCCACGATGGCTTTCTAATGTATTTTAGTTGGGTTCTGTTTTCCACCCATTGGTGCAGACCCTACATGTGAATAAAATCTGTGGTCTCTGGTTGCTGGTGGCTATAATATTAGAGAAGTCAAGAGAAGGCAGTTAAAAAATAAACTCGTTTCCCTGCAGTGGTCATTTGTTGTTTTTTTATATAAGCAAAGTATGTGGTGGGCGATATATTGACAGTCTGACTGAGTCAAGCGACGGACTGCTGTGGGGAATGTCTATGCCGCCTGCAGACTGCAGATTGTCCTCGCCTCTCAGGGCCACTTTTACTGGTTGGTTGGGGTTAGCGCACTCTCTCATTATGTGGGTAGTGTCTGGGCCTTGCGAATGAGTCAGTGTGACTCTTTGGCTCGGGGGGGACTGATCTGTAAGGCTAATGCGGGGTCTGCTGTGCCCACTCGTCGACTCACAGTCCCAAAGCATGGTGTTCCTTGGGGGCTTCGTGCCAGAGCCACACATTCTGATGCGGAGGCTTCGCCTCGCGCCTCAGAAAAGGTTATTCATGTAGCTAGTGCAGGGACTTCTCTTCATTGTCTGAATCGTGTAGGCTGATGCAAATCAGTATTACTGTTCACCTGACGGCTGTCAATCAGTGCAGGAATCCTCTCTGCCCACAATGTGGGGTGACTCATTAGTGACCTTTGCATGGAGTTTCCCACAGACCCCGTTTCCTCAGCTTTATGTCAAAATATGTGGATAACGTTATCAGTTACTGAACATCCATCAAGGAGAGCCCTTCTGTCTTAATTCCTGGCTGCTGTGGTAAAGGTCACTGATGAGAGAAAATTGTTGGTGGAAAGATGAGGGAGGAATGTTGGAGGAATAGATGGGAGACTTCATTGAAGCACAAGGTTAATAGGAATTTGTCTAGCATAACTGCAAAAGCAAATGGTTCTCTTGCAGAACTTGTCTTGTACAGTTTGTGCACATGGCTTCTCTGCATAAACTGTGTGCTTTTATGAAGTAAACAGCATGGGAATTTATGTAAATCTAGAATTTCTGTAGTATTTTCTGTAGCATTAAGTAGATTTCCTAAAGGATCTGGAGCCACAAAGCTCAACACAATGAAGGAAGCCCTTAGCATTGGTTAGGTGCCTTTTCTCAAAAAGCACAGTCTTCAGGGTGCATGGTTGGTTCTTTAAAATCTGCACATGGTGCTCATAAATTTGAAACATGTGTTTTGCCTAAGCACTTGGAGGTGACATACTAGCTAACCTAAGCAAATCAAAAAAGTAGGAATAAGGATTCTTTACCAAGGCTGTCCATTTAAGGTGTCTCTATCCTTCTACTAAACCATTAAGAGGCAGCTGTTAGAAAGAAAGCCTGAGGCCTAGAATGGGACAAGAGGAAAGTTGTTATGAGTAAGCTTGGGAAGCCAAGTCAAGACAAGCCCTGTGTGCTTCGCTTCCTGATTTGTAGGGGTCAGAGCCCCCATGCTTGGCTCCGCTTCCCATTCTGGGCACTCCTAAAATGGGCAAGCCTTCCAGATCCGTCCCAGGCCCTCAAACAATCGGCTATTATGCGACTGCAAGGCGAGTGGGTCTGCATCCTGTTTCTATGGTGGATTTTTCAGGCCTGAGGCCAGACAGAAGTTAGCCCTTTGTGGGTGTACTGAATGGTAGAGTTCAGAGCCGGGGGAGTGTTTGTGTGTGACTCTGTGTGTGCGCTTTTGCATAATCGTGCTTTTTCCTAAAACACCATTCACAATCTTTCATTCATTCAGCTATTTTGACGTATCTGTTCAAACTGAGTGCTGTGCACTGGGGAGATTCCTAAATCCTCCCTTTCCCTCTCTTCCTGCTCTTAGGTCAGCGACTTCCTGTCTGGCCGCTCTCCTTTGACCCTGGCCCTTCGAGTAGGCGATCACATGATGTTTGTCCAGCTGCAGTTGGCAGCACAGCACTCGGGCAGCCAGCATTTGCAGCACCGGCACCTCATCTCACGCGGGGCCTCAGAGGGCACGACGGGGCACTCGGCAGGGGCCACAGGTTCTGCTGCTCGAGTCTCGCACAGCCCACATCCACATCCACACCTGCACCCACACCCGCATCCACACCCACACCCACATCAACATCACACTCACCCCCACCATCCACACACAACACTCCCACCCAGCCCTGCAGCCTTTACCCCACCCCCTTCTGGCCACTCTGTGCCCCTCATATACCCCGCCTCAGCCTCCAGACACTGCAGTACCCCACCCTGCCCCACGTCTCTCCCGGATGGCCTCCTCCGCTCACAGCAGCTACCTTCAACCTGCTCCAGCTCCCAGAGCAGCCCAAGCCCTGCAGCCCCCTGTCCAGAGGTAAGGCTCAGTCATTTCAGTCCAAATCCTGCAAGATTATTATGGATCATAGGATTAAATAGACTGTGAGATAGAGACAGGTTTTTAACCACCTGCTCTTGTCCTCAACAGGCGAACTGCACTGCTAAGTCTGCCAGCAACTGCAATGCTCCCTCGCGCTCCCGCAAACCAGGTGCTATCATCGAAAGCTTTGTCAACCATGCTCCGGGAGTTTTCTCTGGAACATTTTCAGGTATTCCAACTGCTGCCATTTCTGAGCAAATTACATTTTCTTTGTGGAGCACTATGATGAAGGCCCACCCTTCGTTCCATTTCTTTTTGTTGTTGATTTCCCCTCCACCCTTCTGAACTTTGTATTTGCGTCATACAGACATAACGGTGCTGAAAAAAAGTGTAGGGAGTAATACATTTAACTGAAAACCCCTGTTAAACAGACCGTTTGTCTAAATGGTTTACACACTATACAATATTAGGTAACATAATGCAACTCTAACATTAGCTAGTGTTTACTTTAGTTTCTTTTCAAGTCAAGTTTGAGAGGTTGTCTATAGAAACATCCCTCAGCTCCTGTGAAAATTAGAATGCCTTGCAAGATGTGCATGGGAACTCCAGACAGCGACTGTGTCCACATGTACAGAGGAACACAGGACAGGTCATGACTTTTGGTGTCTGTTCCTTTTCCTTCAGGCACTTTGCATCCGAACTGTCAAGATAGCACTGGGCGCCCACGACGGGACATCAGCACCATCCTGCAGATCCTAAATGATCTCCTGAGTGCCACCCGCCACTACCAGGGCATGCCCGCTTCCCTCACACAGCTCCGCTACCAGACACAGTGCAGCAGTTCAGGGTCTCCAGCACCCTCACCCCCACCTTCCCCTCCGGCCACGTCTGAACTTGGCAGCATCTCCTCTAAAGCTACCTCCATGCCATTGGTGAACCAGCCCTCCATTCATCCGTTGGTCCAGTGCCAGAGCCAGGTCCGAATGTGCAAGCCTCCTGGTGAGTGAAATTTGTTTATCAGCTTCTTTTCTTTGTATTGTCACAGCGGGCTGAAAAGAAGGCTTATTGTCTATTATTCAGTTCTTAATCTCGAGAATATTCCGTAACAATGAGCTGTTTTGTATTTACTCTGAAATATTAAATAAATTTATGTGAATAAGTGGACCCGAGGAACTGTGAACCTGCAAATAGGCCCTTAAGGTAAAGGCACTGTTTGATGGAACCGCTTAAATCTGGTGTTTGTGGTGCTGTAGATAGTGAAGGAGAAGTAGAGTGAAGTGAATAGATGCAGCTATCTTGGGATTCCAGTACCTTCCTTGGCAGACTTGTTCTGTTAGGCTTCAGTGGCTGCGATCTGGCAGCAGCAGCAGCAGGTCTGGCTTTGTTTCTGCGCTGACGGTGTCAGCTTTCCTCTAGGAGAGAATGAATGGGAGGGGGAGGAGGGCGAGCTAGATAGTCAGCTAAGATCTTTCACGGGCGTGTGGCAGGTACCCTGCTTTGTCTCCAGAAACTGAATTACCTTTCTTCAGCATAAGTGGAGAGGAGAACACAGCTGCTGTTGAGCATTCGCATAATGAAACAGTGCTATCTGTTTACTGCGGAAAGCATAGCCGATGTCATTAGCATGTGAAAATGCAAAGTGTGAAAGAACACCACTGATTATTTGAACAATACAATGATTTTAACCTGTTTTGTAGGGGGCGGAGAATCCTCCATGCTTTTGTGATAATGCATAGTTGATCTGTGTGCTCTGTGCACTCACCCCCTGCTTCTATCATCAGCCTTTGTTCCACTCCCACATTTCCAGTCAATGGGCCATCCTACTGTTTCCACTCTGGCTGGCCAGCACACAGGCCCCATCTGTAAAAGCCATCCAGGCACCACGAGCCAGGCCTTCTCAATGACGCCTTGTTTTCCTTTCGGTCTTTAAATAGAGAGATTTATACAAGAAACATGAGCTTGAAGAGAATGCTCATTGTGTTTGGAGCTCTGCAGGAAAGAAAACAAACCCTACCAAGAGTCCATTCATAAAAAAATGGTGTTTACATGTGGCCAGGGGCTGCCAGTTGAGTAATTGGTGCTTTCTTTTTCTTTTCTGTTTGTTAGTTGGTGCTTTCTTGGTCTGCTTTAAGTGACGTAGGCAACAGGTGACCAAAAAGCCAACTCAGGTTTTAAGAGGCTTTTTTTCTTGGAATCTGGTGACTGAATTGCTTTATGACAGTAATAGTTTTCACAGAAATCTGCTTCTGTTAGACTACAGGAATAGCTAGGGAGACAGACATCTCAGTGTGTTCCACGGCTTCTGGGTAAGCTCGGCTCCTGGAAATGTCACATACTTGCACTGTCTCCATGAGGCCACTACCTCTTCGTCTGCCTCTAGTATATGTAAGTGTATGTGGGGGGGGAGCACAACTGACACCCGCTCCCTCTACCACCACCAACACACACACACACCTGATTTGATCATACTTTTGGCTTTGAGTGGCTGTGGGCTGCTTGAGTGAGGGGAGGGGTAAGACTGACTAGATTATGAGCCTGATGAGGGGAAAGGTCTCCTATGGAGGGGTTTTGATGACTGGAGCAGAAGTCCTGTGCTCAGTGGGGGTCTCGGCACTCCCTGCCCAGTGTGGGCCTTCCCTTTTATTTGTCCAGGGTGAGTAAATAGCGCATCAGAATACCAGCCTGCTCCACTGCAGTACCACAGGGAGGGAGGGAGGGAGGGAGGGGAAGGAAAGAAAAATAGGCAGATAGACAGAATGAGGTCTGGAAGGCTAAAAGATTAGCTGAAGCTTTTAGTCTGTGTCCTTTGGCTACAGAGATCAACAGAGGGACTAAAATGGGACCAAACTGAGTCTGAAACATGGCTGTGGGGGGGCAGGTGGTGGGGGAGGAATGCCCTCCTCCTTCTCCTCCCCTCACTATCTGTCAGGTCAGGTTAGTTTAGTTTGGGCTCAGGAAGAGAGAGCCTGGGTGGAGTTGTGTTTCTGGAGAGAGAGAGAGAGAGAGAGAGAGAGAGCAAGGGGGGACTGGGGTGGGGACTGCTCAAATTCCTCAAGTCACTCCTTTAATCCACCCAAAAGCAAACGCGCCCAGCTCTTGTGTACATTCTGCGAAACGTGAAATGTCAAAATTTCAGCTCTCTTTGTCTTTGGCTGCCCCTCGTTTAAACAGTACCATTGCTTTCTTTGCTGGAGCCCCAGCTTGCCACTTTTTTGCAGATCTCTTTGAGCTTGAGTGCCCCAGGCTTCTCTCCCTGTCGCTATGGAGCTCTGACCTGCCCATGCCTGGCTACGGTTCAATAATTCATTCCCTGGTGCAGCTATGCCATCAGTGAGTGTGTAAGAAGCCCCCCAGGCTGCCTGTTGGCTGCTGCAAGGTTGTAACTGAACCTGCCTCCCTTCCTGTTGGGCAGGGCTGTATAGAACCCCCTATCTGATGCCCTTTATTGCTCCCAGTATGCAAATAACAGTTATTTGAGATGCAGGCTCCCTGTGGGGGTCATTGATGGCATCACATCCAAGAGGGGCTGGAGATGGCGGGGCTGGTAAAGGCTCCCCTGGTTTAAGGCTCCAGATGGCTGAGCACAATGCATGTCCTGTTCCGTGCAGCAGCTCCAAGCTTGCCTTTCCCCCTAAGGCAGAGCTGGCTTGTTCTCTAGCTCTCTAGGAACATGCTGCAGCTGGATCACAGCATAGTAGCATGCTTGGATTTGGTAGCACAGCTGGGCATGTCCATGAATTTGTGGAAAGTCTATAGGACTTTTAATGTATCCACACATTAAAGTAGCTTTGTTCATTTTGACTAGCCATGGTCTTTAATTTAGGTGTTTCAGACCAATAGGACTGAATGGCTTTAGACATAGTTTTGGACTTGCTGTGTGTCTGATATCCTCTGCTGCTGCAGAATTGACATTTGATTGGAGGGCTACAGCATCTCGATTTAAAAAGATCACAGAACTTTTGGGGGGATAACAAACAGACAAGCAAGTCGAAGACAACTGTTAATTAAGCTGATCTTTAATGGATCAATGGAGGGAGCGCTCATCGGTGCTGCTCAGCTGTTGTAGAGTGGGCTGCTTGACTGGGCTGAACTCGCTGCTTATCCTCAAGTCTTCTGTAACTGACCCAATGCCTACAGCTAAGCCAACTGCTTCAAGTCTCTCTCTCTTTGTCTCTCTCTCTCTCTCTCTCTCTCTCTCTCTCTCTCTGTCTCTCGCTCACTTGCTCACTCACTTTCACCTCCCCCACCCCCACTCTTTCCTCGCATCTCCCTTCCATTTTCTTCCCTCACGTGGCGTTCAGCACGAGGGCCTGGTGTAAATCTTTCTCCCCCCAGTGCAGCAATCAATACATTCTCATGCATCAGCCTCTTTGCCCAGATGCACAAGGCTAACCGGAGTCTGTCCCCATTTTGAAACACAGTTCTAGCGCGAGAAAAAAGCAGAGCGGCAGCTTTTATTAGACAGTGGCTGCTACTTTGAGATTCCAGAGGGATTTCCAGTGTAATCTTTTCCAGCCTCTTGTTCTCCAAACTTGTTCTCATTTGCCTTTTTTTTTAATTTTTTTTATGTCCCTCAGAGGCCCCCGTCACGGTGCTGTTCTGGGGGAGGGGCGTGGGTGGTAGCGGGGGTAGGAATGGGGGTTGGAGAGGAAGGCCAGGTGTATATGTCATGTGCAGACTGAACAGCTGAACACCTCCTCCCCCACTCGCACGTGGCTTTGGGCACCAGCTTTGGGGTCTGCATTAGCGCGTAGTGCTCTGGGTTTGGTGTGTTTGCGTCGCATGTGACTGAGGACACTGCAGCATACGGCTCACGCGGAGACAATGCTGCGTTGGCGTGGGGACCTGGGCTGGGGTGGAGGAGGCTAGCGAGGGGAGGATGGGAAGGGTGCAGAGAGAGGGAGGGGGTGAGGACTGGCGGAGGCACTCTCTTCTCTCGACGTTTCGTCCCTCTTGGCGGTGACCTGCTCCGCGTTCACACGTAATTTGCTGCTGGCAAAATCGCTCCTGTGTGTGTGTGTGTGTGTGTGTGTGTGTGTGCGCGTGTGTGTGTGTCTAAGGTTTAAAAGCGCAAAAAGCAGAAAAGAGAAAGGAAGCATTTTTACTGCTTGCTCTTGCTTTTGTTCACAATGTATCCCCACTTCCCCTTCACCCAGCCCCCACGCTTGCTGCCTGGCCTCGCTCCCCAAGGCGTTCTCTCTCCTTCTTTGTGTCTCTCCTTCCCTATCTCATTCTTTCTCGCTCTTTCTACACACTTATGTCAGCTGAGGCAGTGCTAAAGGAAGGCTGCAGGCTAGGCCAGCCCAGCCACAGATAATCGTCCCCGCTCCCCGCTTTGGTCCACAGTGTCCAGCACATAGGCTCTTTATGATGTTAGCAAGCAAGTAAACCTGCATGTCAAGTCCCGTCCACGTTTCCCTAAAGACAAGAGCCGTATACCTGCTCCTGCAGTTTGCAAGGCTTAGACAGAAGTAGACTAAAGTAAAAAATACCCCCAACAATAATATTGTTAATATTGCAACATTGCCAATATGATAATAATCAATATATTGGCCAGCCCCATCAGGTATGCTATTTGGGAGGGGGTCCCGGTTTCCAGCACCCATGTGTGGGAAAGGACACCAGCCAGAGCTGCAAATTCTCACAAAGAAGAAAAAGCACGCAGTCAAACAAAAAAAAGCTTGGCTTGGTAGGAAGGGGTCTCCCTGAGCTTCTTTGAGCCTATTGTGAGTGCGGTACAATACCTCTGCAGTGGCATGCCGTGCTCCGTGCTCCTAATGAGCTTCTCTGGCCTTTTTTTTTTTTTTTTTAAGCGTTGTCCCTTAGAGCACTTCAGCTTGCATGCAGAGTATGTGGATTTTTTTTCTTCCCCCTGCTTCTTGCAGTTATCACAGAAAGGCAAACCTGACATGCTCAAGGGTGAGGGTGACTGCCCTACATTTGTGTGTGCAGCAGCAGCAGCACTGGGACTGCTGGAGAGGACATGTGAAGGAGAGAGCCAGACTAAGGGAACAAATTGCAGTGATGCTTTATTCTTTTCTGCTTTTAGAAAAGGGGGAAGTTGATGGTAGGTGGAGGGCTGCTGCTGGTTGTTTTGGGGGGGGGGGGGGGGGGGGGGGGGGGGGGGGGGGGGGGGGGGGGGGGGGGGGGGGGGGGGGGGGGGGGGGGGGCGTTTGCCTATATTGCTGATGTATGTACGCAGGCAGATTGAAGCAGACTACTCTTGCTCTACCTGGCACCCTCTTTTGTTTGTGCTCATGCCACATATGGCGTATTTCAGTTGGAAGGAGAAGCAATGTGAAAATGCAATGAAGCCTTTGTTTATTTGGCCTTTCCTCTCGAGTGACTAGCTGATGGGTTAGCACAAGCAGCAGACAAGGCGGCATGCAGAAGTCATTTTCTGCAAATGTTTTTTTTTTTTTCTTCTTTCCATGGAAGAACATTCTCCCGCCCCATGGAAAAAATAAGAAACTAATTAAGTACAAAGGGAAATTGAACCCACACAATCACCCGCTTTCAGGAAGGGAAGCAGATTGATTCGGCTTCTGCCACACATATCTGATCCCCAGCCCTAGAATCCATCTAGCTGCGGTAGAATGCCACATCATGGACCTCCATATACTTTACGTCTCTTCCTCTGTTAAAGCAGGCGCAAGGGGTAAGGGGGGGGGGGGCTCTCTCTTTACCCGGGGGTGGGGGGTAGGGGTGATTACTCGTTCAATGAGCTTAGGCCAGGAAAAGGGTGGTGGGGGATGAAGCCTGGCTTGCTTCTCTTACAATTTCCATTCGCTTGCATTTTCTATTGAAAGCCAATAGCCGTGTCCTCGCCTGGAGATGGATTGCCGCACTAGAGCTAAGGTTTAATCAATAGGTCTTTTTAATTTGCCATCGATCCATGTTAAAAGCTACTGCTGCTGCTGCTGCTGCTGCTGGTGTGTGTGTGTGTGTGTGTGAGGCAGACTGCATCCAATGAAAGATGGTCCATGCTTTGGATTATTGACATTCTACCCCTTTTATTTCATTATTTAATTCTGGGATAGATCCTAATGGAGCTAGCTAATAGATTGTGGTTGCTTTTCCCCCTTCCATCCTGCTGAATATATTTATAAATGAAATTAAGGTTGGGCCAGAATAGTGCGGTCTGATGCTCAAGGAAGAGAGAGCCTTGGAAGGGTTTTTTTTGTTTCAGTAAGCACATAAACAGCTCAGAATGCATTTAGTATTGTTACAGTGATGTGAAGTGATAAGCATTGGAGTAACCTGTGAAAGAAACCTCAGCACAGCACCTGGCACCTGGGTAGTTGATGCCTTCCATAATGTGAGCAGACTGCTTCGGAAATCTCAAGGTCCACCCGGACGGTTTGAACTAACTATTCTCTGATAAGGGCCGTTAGAGAGGACTTTGGGAGATACAGTTTAAACTGCTTTATGCGAATATCAGCTACTGCAAGCACATGCATCTGCGTGTGCCTGCAGAGAAAGAAGGTGAGAGAGAGAGCCACTGGAACAGATCACAGCTTGTCTTTTTAAAGCATTTCAGCATCACAGCTTAAGCTCTGGTGTATTTATTCTGAGCCGTCACCTTAGCTAACACTGCACAGGCTCAGCAGAGATGTGCTGAAGCTTCACTTTCCGAATACTGCGACTGTGTCTCAAATTGAGGACTTTTCACAGGGCACAGCCGCTTTGAGAAAGTCACACCTTCACACTGGGAAATGCTAAGAGGCTTCGTGCACTGTTAATACAGGGTGATGTGCACGAACTGCTGGAAAAATGAAGTGCAGAACATTTCACGCTGTTTTGGTTGCAGGCTGTCAGAAGTAGAGGAAGGGGAGGGGCCATTAAAGGAAGCTGCAGAGTGGCTGCCACACCAAGTGAGGCCCCCAACACAAATTAGTAGCAAAAAATGTTAGGCTTAAGTTCCAGTTAACAGTTGTTAGTCCAAGCACTCGTGATCCAGGCGTGATCCGATTTCCTAAGGTACTATTTGGTCGTTTGCGTGCAGATGGGCTCTCCAGGAGCAGGGCTGGTGACCACTGGGGTAGAGCGATGAAAATAGTTCCGCTCTCTAGCGCTGTTTCCTGTCGCTGGTGCTGGAGTGTGTCATTTGTTTTCCCTACTCTTAACAATAAATAAGCAAATAAACAAGCTAATTAATCTCACTCTCTAATCTTAATCTCAACGTGCCCATATGTAGGCGGGCCAACATGTCCTGCATAACTCAAATGTTAGATAACAACAGGACAATAATTCCTAGTAGTGACCTGAATGAAAACTCTTAGTGGCTCATGTAATCAGAAAGAGGGTTCAAGGAGTTAACAAGGAGTTCTTATGCTAAAGTGGATGGTTCACCACAGAAACGTTGGTATTTCAGGTCCAGAATTGTTATCGACCTTCCTCCAGGTACCACGCTGCTGCATAGCAAGTGTTTTGCGTTGTAGCATGTCTCTAATTCCACCTCTTCCTTCTTGTTCCAGGTGACCGGCTGAGGCAGACAGAGAACCGGGCCACTCGCTGTAAGGTGGAGCGTCTGCAGCTGCTCATGCAGCAGAAGCGCCTGCGCAGGAAGGCCCGGAGGGACTCGCGCGCCCCTTACCCCTGGCTGCCCAACCGCAAGGCTGGCCGCAGCAACAGCAACAGCAGCATGTCCAGCGAGGGCTCCCTGGACCTGGACTTTGATGATTCGGTGTGGAAGCCCGACGTCAAGGCCGACATGAAGTCGGAGTTCATCATGGCCTGAAACGGAAGTGGAGGACACAGTTTTAATCGAGGAGGGGGACGAGCCGACGGAGTTGAGAGAGTTGTGTACAGGAAGGGGAACCGTGTGAAACTTCAGCCTGGTGACGACTGAGAAAAATTCAAAGCATTGTATGCTTCCCTTCAACCGCAGACTCGTTTCACAAAGGAAGTTAAACTGACTTTTTACCCTAACGTCCCTGTCAGCGTATGATTATGGAGATGGACCGAATTTCAGGTTGATAATGCCGTGGACGTGGGTTGGACTGACGGCCACAGAGGACGCAGATGCACACTGTCGCGAGTAGATAATAAAAAATGAATCGCAAGAACGGAGCATAGCAGACTTTAATGGTGTTGGGGTTTTTCCTTTATTTTTTTTTTGTTCTTTTTCCTTACCCAAGGAGAACACAGGGCAAACGCAGCTACCACAAATCCAGAAAATTTCACTGGTCTTGCTGCCACCTTTTTTGTTTTGTTTTTTCTTTTCTTTTGTCTTTCCCACAGGGGCATTTAAAACAATTTTAGGAGCCATGAAGCAGATCTCAAATGGGGGGGTTATTTCTTCTTTGTTTATGCTTTTTATTACTATTAATCAGTTTACTATTTTTTGAAAAAAAAAAAGAAAAATATGTAGCATTACCCACATAGCATTCAGGTTTTGATCTTACGGACAAGGAGGTTTTATTTGCACATATCTTTTGATTTATAAAACTAAGAAATGGTACAATGCATGTTCAGCAACACACAAGCTTCTTAAATGCAGCTCAGTGTAGTGACACAGGTTTAAAGTTGGATTCATTCTCAGCAAACAGAAAAAAACACCAAAAACAAGAAACAAAATATGATGAACTGTAAAGTCAGTTTATATACATATAAATAAATAAATATATATATATAGATATACATATATATATTTTCCTTTTTAACATGATACTTTAAAAAATAGTTACTGAATATGGCTCGGTTGAAGCCATGAAATAAATTGTGTAAGTCATATAGCTATCAAGACACAGAGTTCCTTTCAGTTTGTCCTCATATCCGTGAAGAAAAAGGTACATTTTTTTTTCAAGAGTCCGTCAACATAGCTCATTCTGGCAAGGCTTTTATTCTTTTCTCTAAAAAGATCAAGAAGATCCTGATTAACAAACTTTGGACCCCATCCTTCTCCATGATAACTACCCTGTCTTGTCTGTGTAATGGTAGTCTCTAGAGCAAACCTTTTGCTAATTGTTCTTAAATTGCCCTTATTTAGACCCCTCAGCCTGTCTGTTAGATCAAGAGAGAGAACAATAGGCCTGCAGCCGCCATCTTCACCTACTCGATAGTGCCTCACCGGTAGATGCACTAACATCCAATTAGGCCTTCCACACACCCAACAGTTCTGCTGCTAAATGGGACTTTACTTTGCATGCAAATGTGTGAATTAGCCTCATCTTTTTTATAGGAGGAAAAAAAGCAACAGAACCCAAAAAAGTGGTGCTTAAAAGACAAAAAAATGCATGGATTTATGAGAAGAAGAAGAAAAAAATACAAATGTGTTGCTCAGCTGACTGGGAGTTTCTAATTAGAGATGATATTACATATCAGTGGCGAGCCAAAACATGGGGCGGGACTTTTTTTTGTTCGTCTTTTTATTTTATTTTTTCTACACAGTATTCACGGATCATTCCTGGACTGTGAGGAGCTTAGAGCAACTGAACTTTTTCTGCACCCAGCAAAAAGGGGTCCACAGAACCTGCCCCAGGATGTTTAACCAGCGTCTGCCCCTACTGACTCAAACTGTATTCGAGAGTTTGTTTAAAAAACAAACAAACAAACAAACAAAACAAAAAAACTGAAAGGAAAAGTGATAAGAAGAACACGATTGCACTCACTGAGTTTGCAATGAGATTACTTGCTTGAAGGGGAACCTAGTCTCTTTTTTTTCTCTTTTTTTTTTTCAAGTGGCCTTAACTTTCACAATGAGACACTTGGGGACTGGGGGACTAGATAGGGATGTTCTCTTTTTTTTTTTTTTTTGCTGTTGTCAATATTTATGTTTTGTGTGGTTTTTTTTATTTGCCAAAACATCATCAGTTTCTCCAGTAATTTGGGCAACTCTTTGCATTTCTTGAAGGTGGAGGCTCTAATATGTCAAGGCTTCTGTGCCTTAATAATTGCCCTTCAGAGACTAAGAAAAAAAGATGAAACAGTTTTATTTTCCAGCCTTTGCAGATTCTCCAGTATCATCTGAGCTCTGGTAGAATAATATTTTTTGCAAATATTCAGCACTACCTGGATATAGAGGAATGACTTCAGGTCTCCATACTTTGTTGTACTTTAAACCCTAATCTGTCCTACCGCCAAGAAGCTGAAAAGCAACAAATTTACAAATCAATTGTAAAATAAAGAAATGGATAAGAGAGAATTAGCGAGGAAGGTTCCGCTGTAGTGCTACAGCTAAAAAGTGCCCTGACTCTGAACGTCCTTTAAGGACTGGTTACTACATGCACTTCCTCCCTCCTTGGACAAAAGATTTCAAAGGACAAACCCCTCCCCCCATCCCCCACCCTGACACCCACCCAGACCCCCACCCAAACATTTTTTAAGTTCCATATATGTATGAAATATACTCTGTGTGTGCCTCACCTATATGTGAAATGAGAAAAAAAAGAAAATGGAAAAAAATGATGAGTATGAGAGTGGGACTTTTTGAGGGGTGGGGTGGGGCAGGGGGGTGTTTACAATACAGTTTGTTGAAGTTCACATCATTTAAGTTGCCTGTTCTTTATTGTAGCCAACAATTAAAGATAATAACAAGAGTCAAAAATACAATGTTCTAGCTATAGACCGGTGTAGCACATGTGTGACTGTATTAATTTATAAAAAACCAAAATGGTAACTGTGAATTATGTATTTCTTTGTGCATTTTTTTAAAAGTGGGAGAAGGCGAAAAAAGGGCATGGCTATGCCCCTGTTTTTGTTTCTGTGGAATATAATGGAAATAACCAAGTTAAAAAAAAAAAAAAACAACACAAAAAAACAAAAACAAAAGAAAATATCTAAATATATTTTTTTCTTAAGCAATACATTTCAGTGTGACTTGTGATAGGACATTTTCTTTTTTAGGTAATAAATTGGAAGAAAACATCCTTATTGTCTGTGTCGTTCATTATTATAATATGACCCCAACCAGGGGCTTCGTGCTGGCACTGCGGGTGGTTAGTGAGAGAGTGATAGAAAGGTCACTGTCAGATTAAATTATGTTTTAAAAAAGATTTGCTAACAAGCCACAATAAGACTAAATGTAACTTTTTATTTTATTTTGGGAAGTCATATTAACAAAAAGTGATATAACTGCTGAATAGAAATGCCAGGTGAATTCTATTATGGGATGAATACTTCAAAGTGTTTGGAGCAAGTCTAAAACAAGCTTACAGGGATAAATACATTTGGGAACTGAAAATAAAAGCCTAACCATAAAATAATTTCTTTAAACAAAATTCATTTAAAGGGCAAATTCCACCAATTGTTAAATAGTTCTACACAATGAACTTGTTCAGAATGTTTTTCTATAAAATGCACTGTTTCAGAAAAACTTATTAAGTCATAATAAGTGGCTTAAGTTACATGCAAGGCACTGTGAGGCAAAATAGTCTCCAAAGAAAACTTCCTATTTTCAGATTTGCCTCTATTTCATCAACATCAACACTCAGAAGACATGTCGGTGCACTTGTGGTTTTGGATAATAAATAAAATGGCAACATTTGTTATGAAGACATTGTGATCCCTGGTTCCTATGACTACCACTGTAAATCTGTGTTGGAAAGTTTTTTCACAATTAACCATTTCCCACTCTAAACCACTCTAAATGACTATGCGTACATATTTATGATTAGATTATATAAACAGAAAGAGAATTTCCCTTCCAAGTTAGGCTACTTAGTGTTTCAGTAGATTAGTTTAGGCTAACACAGAAGTTGTAATTAGAATTAAGAATGTTTACATGTTTAGGCAGAAACCTATAAGCAACATGACGTAACACCTGAAAAATCCTGCATAGGACAGGCAAGAGAGCTACACTGCATACAGCTACACTCTTGGTTTTTTTTTTTTTTTTTAAGTTCTTTGAAGAACCATCCCATAGATATTGAACTCCATAGAACTGCTAATGCACTTACATGTTTGCCATGGTTATAATAACTGGCCCTTCTAAACAACGCTAAAAGAATCCTATTTTTGGGGTTTAGATAAAAAGCAATAACCCTAATGTGTAATCAGGGACCAAATGCATCCACCAACAAGCTGCTATTCTCCACCTCCCTGGGGTTGTTCTCATTTCCATTCATTCCTTCTGAACCATGCCCTTCGGAGTGTTTGATCAGAGGGAGCGAGCAGGACGCCACACTCGCACACACTGCCCTGTGCCATCTCTGCGAGCTGCACAGCTGTATGGAGATGATGAAAGGTGGTATGAAAGCAGACGTGACTGCTGCTGGCTCCGCAGTGGGGGGGCTGGATCAGAGCCAGGCTCTAGGGGGGTGGGGGTAGGGGTGGGGTGTTCACAGAGAGTCCAACGTTCTCCCCCATCTGTCAGCCCGCCCGCTCACCCACTGCAGGAGAAAACACAAGACAAGCTGACTGATCGAGGGTGAACTCTGTTTTGGACCTCAAGCTAGTGCAGCAAGCAGGGGCTGCCTTAAAGCATGCGTAGCAGAGAAACACTTCAGGCAGTGGTTTGATTATCTCTTCATTCCATACATAGTCAAACAGTCAAGTCTTTTTTGGTGACTGAAGTTTGTTTCTTTAGTATTGCACTGGAGCTACAAGGCTAACGTGGCTAACAAATGACAGACAATCATTAGCATCATGCCTCATCGCACACTACATCAAGATACATCAAGCCGTGTTCATGTGGCTTCTGACATTGTAAAAATTGTGAAGGGTATGCAGCTGGAAGATGACACCGCAAACCTGAAAAGTTCCCAGACGCTCGCACTTCGCACAAAATAATGCAGGGTTTACTGAGTGGCTAGCTATACTCAAATCCTGCCATAGGTAGATACACACTGCATGGCCAAAACTGGCCTATTTTTGTTAGACCACCCTTAGCTTTCCCATTGTTTTTGCCATTTCACATTGTTTCTTCAACTTTATGCAACCAAGATCACTAATGATAAGCCTCTCTGTAAAGTCTTCTCCCACACATTCCAATGATCGGGGTTAAGATTACGACTGGAATAACCTGGTCATTCACTACATTCAGGTGGTCAGCTGACTTCAATGGATTGCCACATAATATTGCTAAGCCTCAACCTTTCCAACGGAAGCAAACCCAGAACATCACACTGACTAAAGAGGCTGGTACAGTAGGCACTACGCACGATGGGTGCATCACTTCAGACATCTTACTTCTTACCCTGATCACTCTGGAACACGGTAAATCTGGGCTCATCAGATCACATGACCTTTTTCCAATTATTAAGCTGCCTAGCAAATGAAAGACTATTTTTCTGATTAGCCACACTAAGAACTGGTATTGCTTATGGCCACAAAGCTGTTTAGTTGGTTATTTTTGTATATAAAGTGTTTGATTTGATTAAAAAAAAATCATAGGAAATGCTGACATATGAAAATGTTTGGATTGCTGTTGGATTTTGTATTCAGGAAGAAAAATATATCTATATTTCTGGAGAGAGAAGCACAACTCATAGCTAAAACAGATGTAGCAGTTAGTTTAAAGCCTCAAAGTTTGTAATTTTGTCAATTATTCCAGATAACTGTATATCACACAGTGTCAGAAACTACATAAGCAAGTATATCTGAGATTACATAGAAATTTAGTACAGTTGGAAGCTTGTGCGTTATATTGTAAATATGCTAATTTGTGGTCTAAAAGCTTCCATTAGTTACATTAGCCTCTTAGCTCCAGTGCCCATCAAAGAAACAGACCACAAACAACAAACACATCTTGGCTGATCAATTATTTGTACCTTCGTTTCCGGCTGAAACATCACTTTCAGTCTCCAGGTTTCACAGAGGCTCAGGACAGAAGCAGGAAGCATTCTATGAAGGCAGTAGGGGAGTTTAAAAAAGGCTCATGTTGCACTAATAACAGGGAAAGAGAGATAATTAAGGGTTGAATTTTGAGATGGTGGAAGCCTTCACCGCCAATCATACGGTGTGCTCACGTTAAATCCAAACTAACAAGCCAGATCGTGCAAACATTTCACTCAGCCGGAAAATGATCCTTTGGAGTCGCCCTTGGTTTGAGGCAGAGTGCTAATGTGCTAATGCATGCTAAAGAAAACACGGGCTATGACAGACACAGTATGTCCCCAACTTTTGACTTTTGAATGCTGAAAGAAATTTCCCCATTCACACTACATTGTTTACACAGTGATTACTTTTACCTGGTCAGTAGGCCAGTTTCTGTTAGTAATAATGAAAAAGAAAAAAAAAAGAAAGCTAATAAAAAGCTTACAGCCATCAGTTAATGGAAAAAAGTACAGAATGTTGCAAAAGCATTTAATGGCATACTTACAGATAAGAGTTTGTTATTTACATAAATAGCTCAATTTGACATAACACTCTTAAATCAATGGTTTATCAATGGTTCATAGTATAATAGTAAAGACAGTGGGTACAAGATTATTGGAGCTCAACGTGTCACATTGAAGTCAACCTGAGTTGGAAATCATTGGAAATCATATTTTTCTTTCTGTTTTGTAATATTTTCCTCAGTTCAAACTGATTCCACTTTCTACTGATCCCACTTTACAGTAGACAAGTAAAGTTGGTCTATTCCTATAGCTAGTCATTCTGTAGTGTACATTATGCCCATATTTGAAACTCCAGGTCTAATCTTAAATTCTCTATGGCCAAAATGAATTGGGTTTTCAAAAAATCACCTTTATCATACCATTTAGTGAATCAAAAGGTTCAGAACCTGATACATTTTGTCTTGTGCATATCACTGGATCCTCTGATTTGCAGGGTTGACATCACTACACAAAAAAAATAAGCTACACAAAGGTAAGGCTCTAGGTAGGATTTTATTTAATGTATTTATTTAGTTATTTCATTAAGTCAATATCAGTTTATTAACCAGCTCTTTGCCCAAATTTTCCAGTTGAATCTTAATTGGTGCAGCAGTTATTATGATTCTTATGATGCCTCATGTTCCAAAATGTCACGGCTTCGGCATTTAGAGAATGGGAAAATTTTATCAAGAAGCTGATGAGCTTGATGAACTACTGTGTGTGAAAGTCTTAGGTACCTAAGCTCATAACTTAAAACCCTTCATCTTAGCAATAAGTATATTTTCACAAGTAAGAATCTTTTTATCTGAAAATTAGCTTCTAAAATAGAATATCCCCATAGAGAACTTTACTTGCTCTTCGTTATCTACTTGCTGATTGTGTGATTATGACACAACAGGTCAGGACACAATAAGAAGACAATGGGTGAAGAACTGATAGAGAAGGATCTGGGTCTTAGGTTTCCATCCTGGCTGGCATTGCAATCCAGAGCTTGTTGGAAAGGGGAAATTACACTATACTGGCCTGTGGAGTCTGATTTTGTAATTGATGTATAGTCAGAGTCGCTTGTTGCAAAGCATTCTCTTCCTGTGGTTTTATCCATGACGTCATTAGTGATTAGATGATGCTGACTCAACTTTCATCACATAATCATCGTCTAAAAGCATGCAAACCCCATTACCTATTAGCATTAGCCCTGTAGCTCCAGCACCAATCTAAAGAAGCAAACTTCAGACACCAGTCATGTCTTGGTTATTTCACCATATGTGGGTTGAGGAGAAAATTGGGTAATTTGGATTTCCCACCTAACCATCACTTTTTAAGCCTTTACCTACTAAATCTCTCTAGTTCTGCTCAACACGTGCAGTGCACTGTACATTTTTGCTTTCCACAATCTTAAAGCTCAATGGATTTACAGTCAACAGGCCTCATCAAGCAGTTAGCATCATACTATCTCCAGCCTTGTGGTTTCCTGTAGTCCATAAAAAAGATCATTAGCATTTGCTTTTGGTCATAAAATGAATTTAATATCTATGTCAGTGGCCTGACTTCTGATAACACATGTAAACGTGTTGCACTATCGAAGCCTGCTGCTGTAGCACATAAACGCTTTTTCAGCAGGCGGGGTCAAAGGGCCAACCTTTTCAAGTTTCCAGTAATACTACAATTTCAGTTAAGAGTGTTTCCCAGAACCCACGGCCTGGTTCTGCATTGCTTTAGCTTTGCATCTGCCTCCACACACCCGGCTGCAGAGAAGAAAGACTTGTGCGTGTGGCTCAGCGCAGAGCAGCGCGCACTGAAATCGAAACTGAGCGTTGAGGAAGAAAGTCACGGCTGTGGCTAAGGCCCTCTGCTGTGGTCCAAAACGGCCCAACGATTCTTCACATGGCTGATCGTCCTTGTCCTCCTCCTCCTCCTCCTCCTCCTTTTAGTGGCCACAGTATTCACAGCTGAAGTAGCTCATGTGATGATGACTTTTTTACACATGAGTGCTATGCATAGGAAAAAATTAGACAAAACAATTCGGTGTATCATCTGACAGCAAAATATCTTATACTTTATGTTTTTATCCAGCTTTTTTATTTTCAATCTATTTATTTTTTAGATTTTCTTGGACATGCTTGGAGCAAAGGTGCCAGCAGAAATTCTGGGGCCCCTAAACATTTCATGCATGGGACACTTGCCAGATTTAGCCAGATAACACAAGCCCAAAGTCAAGCCCTTCCAATAGGACTAGAGCTGGAGGACATTTATGTTGGAAAGTTCTAAACCAACTCAGGCCTATGATTCATATTTTCTGATTCATCATTACAGTGGACTGACTGAATGTCTGCTTGAAGCACCAAGTATCTCTGTTTAACCAGAGTGTAAATGCTAATGCTAACGCATCACCCCTACTCCTCTACCCCAATCCTTAAAAAAATTTAAATAGACTTACGTGGCACTGACATCTGACACTGTGTGATGAATTAAAAAGTAACAGTAACACTGTACTTGAACCTTGCTGCATAACATTGACATAACCATGCTATAAGCATATCCTGATATAGTTATATAATGTTGTGATCATTATGGCTAACTGGAGTGCACATTAAAAACTAGCATGTCACATACTGATAAGGACAACTGATAAGTTTGATCATGTGACATCTGCCACAGCATGTTTTTGCAAGCCCAGATAATCCCATGGGTTGTATGGGTGCATGCCGAGGGGCCCAAGCCACTAAGGAGCCAGCAATTATGAAAAAATATAAAACAGCTGCCTTATCATGAGTTATGGCTGTTTGTTAAACTCTTAACATCTTTTCTAAACGTCCACTTTATTTTTTTCTTCAATTAGTCATTCACTGTCCACCATTGCCTCGTTCAAGCCTTAGTCAAATCTTCTATATTTAAAAGATGTGAGAGTAAAAGCGATATCTGCTACCCAGACAGAGCAGAGGACTTCCAATTCAGTTATGCTACACACTTGCCATGCTCACTGTGGCAGTATGCTTTAGCTTGGTAAACTTGACGATTTCATTTTTAAATGCTGGTGTTGTTTTCTTCAATCCTGTTATGTGCATATTTCAGCTGTCTGATTTGAATGAAGGCAGGTGCTTCTTTTTTAAGGTAAGCTCATGTGAGCTTGTGAACACTTTGATGAGTTCTGCTTCTGCTTGTTTACTGTGAAACAAATAATGGCTCACACAGAAGAAGCATGACCAAATACACACAAGCAGGAATTAATTTCTGTGTAAATGTGTTAGATCATCATACTACATGACATTCCTGTAAGCTGCTACTACTAGGGCTGTATAATTTATAGTTTTTATGGTGAAATCGCAATTTGAAAGAGTACAATTTCCAAATCGCAAGGGCTGCAGTTTTATTACAGCCTATAATATCTGTGTTTTCAAAAGTTTCAAAAACTTGGAGCTTCTGAATGTGCCTGTTCAACAAAAGCAACCAAACACACACGAAGAGGTGAACAATACAACACATTTTTTATTATCATGATAAATATTGTTAAGCGTCATTGGTGTATTATGTTCTGTGTTGTAGTCAGAAAGAAAATGTATATTCTGATGCCCTTATTTCACAGAAAGCACAATTTATTTATTTTTTAAATTTTTTTGGTAATAATTTAATTGGTTATAAAAATCTCAGCTAGATGTTTTTCCCAAATTATTCAGTCTTAGCTGTTATGTAGTTATGTAGCATGATCTGTTGATTAAAGCCAGCAGCATCAATGCAAAACTAAAGAAACCAGTTCCAAAGCATTTTCATTTAGAGGCATTAAATGCATCACAACCGTGAACAATTTTACAGTATTTCACATCAAACCACTTTAAGTGACTTTGTTTACATGTCAACCATTTAAGCATGACACAACGTCAGTGGAATTCCACATTTATTGTAATAAAATAGGTCTCACTACTGAGGCACCAAGTGAAAGTCCTGTGTTGCTCCCTTGTCGGTTTCCAGTGCAGTTTGAAAGGAAGAATGGTAATCTGTTTAAAATGTCACATGGACCTTATTTATGCAGCTGCTTTAACTAAATGAACCTTTAATGCATTTTTTCCTGTCTTTAACTGAGAGCCGAGATCGCTCAGGACAGCACTGGATGTTTCTCATGCTGTTCCAGCTGTCCAACCATATCACTGCGCACTGCCCTATCACTGTGATCTGGAAAAAAAAGACCATGTGATATGCAACTCCTCATAAAGCTGGAGGAGCTCCAGAGAGACCCTCAAGAGACAGCTGCTGATATGCAAATGGCTTTATGAGCCTAGCGTGTATGATGGTGCAGTTTCGTCCACCCACACTCAGGTTTCCCACCATGAATGCAGAGCTGCTAGCTGAGTTTTGGAGACATTTGTAAAGTGTTCTTATGAGTGGTCTTACTGTCTTATCTCTGTCGCTGTACTAACAGGGTCATCATACACAAGCTTAAGCACATGCTAGTGACCTTTAGCGAGTGAAGCAAGACTATTTCGTCACCTTCCCTCCTCTCGCTCTCACCCACAAGCCACAAGCATGCCCCAGAAATTAATAATCGCCGCCTTTGCCCGCACACACCCCTCATCGCATCTCATTTACCGATCATGACAACAAGACCTAACCTGTTGCTCTCTGCATCTTAAACCATAAGCGCTGCCGCAGTTAGTGGTCCAGACATGTAGTCTAATTAGGAGCTGTCGAACTTAATTGTGTTCGAAGAGGGGGGTGGTGGCTGGAGAGGCCTGCTGTAGAAATGATTGGGTCTTCTTAAAGGCCAAGCCATCGTTTTAGCTCCTCGCTCAGCAGGTGAAAGTGCAGCTGGCTGTTTAACGTCTCCAGCAAGGCCTCCACTTCACTTGAAGCCTCAGCTAAACGCTGACCTACGCCTTCCAAATGTCAAGAACTGCCTTTAAGGGAACAAAAGGACGGGGCCGATCTCAAATCACCAGTTGAAGCTACTTTTGTCTGACAGTAGGAGCTGTGACATGTATTTTCTGGAGAAAAAACCCCCAGCTGAAATCACTGTCACACCTAAACAAGTTCCGTAAGATGTGGCATGGTGCCAGGTTTAGATAATGTCTTTCAAAGGACTAAAGTAGCGTCCGTTCATAGTTGCAACAGCATGTCAATCAGAGAGCATGGCTGAGTCTAATAAAATCTGTGGTTGAAGTCAGGAGCCGCATTTGCAAGAGCGTACAGGTCTTTGAGGTTTGATTAAGTGGAAAATACAGAGAAGCCCACACATATGAAACAGATCAGCCAGTAAGATGTTCTCGTCTTTTGGCATATTGATCAGAGAAAAGAAAAAATAGCCAGAGAAAGAGAAGCCAGATGACACAGTCTCTCTATATGTATGGTGGCGTTGTCTTGCACCAGCAAATTTAAATTAATGGTACCACTTCTTGCATTTACACACTTACATTGGTGTCATAGTGCTGGCTCTGTCTGCTTTGCTGTAAGATATGACTTGAATTGCTTCAAGTCAAGGGGGTTTCCCTCCAGATAAACATAAAAGCTGTGATTATCTGAAATGAGTTAAATGTGCTGAAGATGAGAGGGTAGGCAGGAAGTTGGGTGAAGACCCAAAATGTGTGATAAAAAAAATACTGTGCATGTGACTCTGGTCATTGTCAACAATCCAGAAGAATAACAGGTAAAAACCCAACAATGAGTTTACGCTTAGTACTGTACATTCCTGTAACACAAGTTTATATCAAGAGCGAATATTCAACTGAAAATCTCCTCCCTCATTTAAAATTTCCCTCATTTAATACGCACAAAATAGTACACATTACTAAAGAAAAAAAAATACTTTTTTGGTGGGTTTGCTCGGAAGATTTAAAGACATTTTTGTTAACATTCACTTAAGTTGTGTGGTGTAATGTAGCTTAATGCAAAAATCATTTGGTCTTACATATCATCACTGAATACATGACTTTACAGGAGAAAGGAATAATGTTTCTAATTTTCAATGTAAGTTAATCTGACAAGACTTTTTGTGATTTTGCATCATTTCCGTTGGTCTATTTGTCATGATTTTTTGACAGAATATAAATGCAGGTAGAATTTTAACAAATGATAAAAAAAAGGTTTTGTTTCAGCAGCAACGATATGCAGTATTTGTGTATTATTACAGCTGATTTATGTAAATACAAACCAAACTCAATTTTAATCTCCTTTCAACTTAAGTATTGTTATTGTTTCTTTAACAAAGACAAATCAAAAACCTATTAAAAAGGTGTCCTGTATCTTTCCATGTCCATATCCTTATATAAACACCTGCTATTTTTGTTCCAACCAAGAACACCTAAATATATTAAAAATCCAATTGAATGTATTGATGAATGAAAATCTTAATAATCAAAAAACCAACATAACAAAAATGTGATACTATATATACATATTACACACCAACAATTACATGGCAACATAAAGGAACAAAACCAAACTGAAACAGAATATAATTCAATAAATAAACATATGAATAAATCTATTAAAAAGATAAATGATGGAAAACATGTCAGTGTGTCTGTGATCATTCTAACCCATAACTCTTGAACTCAAACTACGCCCAGGTCCTTTTATGGAAGAGTTAGCTGCAGTCAGCCCAGCTGAGGAACACACATGCAAAAAAAAGTGAATGAACACAGGAAACCTCACATGGGCAGGAAGTGGGGCTGCTGCTATGGTAACAAACTGAAAGCAGGAGCCCTGGTGGAGCTGCTGCGAATCGCTCTCTTTTGACGTCATTTCGCGCTCAGAGAGAGCGAGAGAGAGCAGCTGCCCAAGACATAAAATAAACAAAGAGAAGGATGAACTTTAAAACGCTCGCTCAGAAATGCGGCATGAAGAGGACGGCCAAATGTTTGGAAAGGCTCTGTTTGTCTTTTTCTTTGACGGAGGCAGAGTTACCTATCATGGGGAGCAACACTTACATAATAATTTTATTCTGGACTTAGCAGATAAGGAGATAAGTTAGGAAGCTGAAGTATTTAAAGCACTTTATGTTTGCTAAAGGTCATGGATTCCTACCATTCAGTTCAGCCTGGTTCAGCTGCCTGATGTAATTAAGCAGCACACCAGGATTATAAGTAGCTGTGTACGCAGTTCTCAGTGGGGCAGGGACTGTTTACTAGATCTAGTGTCAGATTTGGTGTCTTTAGTGTGAGAGCTGCTGAGGCTGAATGAAGTTGGGTGGTGACGTGGTTTCCATTTATGGCCATGGCTTTCTCAGAACAATTGTTTAGTCTCACACTCTCAGCGTTTTCGAACTGAGACACTCATTCTGTTTAACTTTGTGTGTGTATTTGGTAGGAGGTACAAAAGGGAAGCAGAAACTACATTGGTGCCACCCCTCCTCTGACCCCTCCCACTCCAAACTTATACACACACATCTTTTAGCATCGGTGCTTGTCACAACATATCAAATCAAATCAAAGTTTATTTGTCACATACATAGTCATACACGGTACAACTAGCAGTGACATACTTTGATAACTGTCCACTCAGAGTATCTGAAATATTAAGAAATGTATATAAAAGCAAGATGAAACAAGCATAAAAAGATAAAGTATGTTCGGAGATAATATTATAACATCACAAAAAAGAAGATGAATAAATAAAAAGAAATAATACATATAAGTATAGACTATAGGAAACAGACCGAAGTGTGCAGGGGGAATGAGGATTGTTGAATGAAGTGCAGAATGCAAAATGTGCAACAAGGGGATGAAATGAATGAAAAAGCAACTAGTGCTGTGCAACTGAGCAGAAGTCCTATGTATGATATGTGTGTGGGAGGCAGTCCTAGTTGCTGCCCTGGTTCAGAGTCCAAATGGCCTATGGAAAGAAACTTCTCCTCATCAAGGTCTGAAAGGTGATAGACCTTAACAGTTGTCTCTCACTGTAGACATGTTGGATGCAGAAAAAACAAGCAGACGTAAAGACTTGAATGATTCTGACAAGAGCCAAGTCTGTGGCCAGACAACTGGGTCAGACCCCTGAAACAGCAGGACCTGTGTGGTGCCCCTGTTCAGCAAGGGTGACTACCTACAAAATTACTTTCAAGCAGGGACAATCCATGATGAGAGATTGTCGGGTACCCTGGGTTTTTTGATATATGAGGACAACAACGGCAATCCTATCTGCTCTCAACCAACAGAAGGACTACGGTGGCACAAGTCAGTCATTTTAATGATGGTTTAATGACATATGAGGCACATATGAGGCTCTGCCAAATGTCGTAAATAAAAAATTGGTAAAAAAAATAGCACATTGTTAGTGGTTAAGTAGATTTCACACAACAAGTAGCTATCATGGTGAAGGAGCTTGCTAACATTTTCAGAAGAAAATTATGTTACACAAAAGCAACAGAGCCCAAGCAAAGGTTGTAAAACATTGCTGACAGTAAAAAATGCAGTTGGAAAGTTCATGGAATCACAACTAATCCTCACAACACAGTGAGCAGGAAAACAGGAAACAGGAAAACAACTACACATTAAAACAACAAAACCAACTAACTGCATTTCAGTCTCATCTGTCTTGTGGCCCACTGCTAAAAAAAGAAGCACAGACATGCAGGACAAAAATCCACACCCAAGCAATTAGATACATCAGAACTCCTTATGATATAGTTTGTTCAGACGAAACTAAAAGAGAACATGCAATGATTCTGTTTTATGTGCTTCGAGAAAGATGGGTTGTGCATATGTGAACACTGTGCCACAGTAAGGCACATATACCACAGTAAGGCACATATACCACAGTAAGGTGGGAGCATCATGTTATGGGACAGCTTCTCAGCAGATGGTACAGGGGCATGACGTGTAAATGAAGAAAATATAAATTGAGTGATGTAGTGGGACATATTAGAGAGCAAACTTTAATCTCACCAGACAAGAAATTAAATCTGGAGAGAAGATGGGTGTGTCAACAACATAGTCCAAAATGGCTCAGAAATAGAATAAATAAATAAATAAATAAATAAATACTGCAAAACTGTAACGAATTATGTCTTATCCTCAGTTTTGCAACAAACTGATGTGCTAATATTATTAAGTTCTAATGTCTAAACACTCTTGTTCCTATCAATATTAATTTTAATATTAATGTGTAATGTTTATTTATAATCATTTATAATATATTTATATATTTTTTTCATATGAATAAGCAACAATCTGTGAGTATTATTATTGATGATGTATTTTTTTGTTGATTTTATTACAGTTATTACAGTCATATGGCCAAAATAAGTGGTTTTCAGTCATGTGACATGTGATAACACAGAATCCAGGTGGAGGGCAGGTAGGTTAGAAAATATTACAAGAGAAAACACATGTTGGTGCATGTTGGACATGATCCTAACGGTATAAAAAGGACTGATTTTTCAATTGAATTAAACTAAATTCTGTAAAGTATCAGAGAGTATTGTGACACTGCTTTAGGATATAAGCAAGCATGTTTACAGCAGATGTAGCAACATAATTTGTATTTTTAGCTGGAGTTTCCCTTTAAGCTTAAATCCTGTTAATCCCTCCCCAGCCCCCCACAAACACACACACACACACATCTCCTCTTTTACACACCCCATTCAACCACCTGCTTCGTCATCATGGGGGCAGATCGGCCGCGCTCTCTCTTTAATATGGCTACGAGAGAGCGGAGACAGGTGCCATTACAATCAGCATGTGCTGTGGTTGGGGGTTGGGGCATTGAGGGGGGTCACTGCTCCTGTAGCTGTGTTTATTTGGGTCTGAGGTGTGTGACATCCAACACTGAGCATATACACCAACTGGAATCAGACCAGACGTGTGACATCACTAAAGCTAATGACATATGTTAAGCTCATCTGTGACCAAAGTTATTAGCTGTGGGTGTCAATACATCCAGTGCCAAGAAAATATACCTATATTCAGTTAATTTGAGCCTAATCAGATTGTCAGGTTATCAAAAAAGAATGTTTTGTTTTCATGTTTTTAAACAGGTTATTCAGATTTTCACTGCCTGTTAAAAGTTTGGCCATATGGTGACTTCCTTTGAAATTTAAAGTACTCTTTATCTAAGTGGCTGTTGGTTTGAATATACAGTTAAGTATTTAGGAAATGAATGTTTCAGCACTGTTACTGTTCAGTTATGTAAGGAACAATGCATTGCAATGATTTTGTAGTTTCAACATAACATTACAATGTCAACAAAGGGATCATTATATGCTTTTGGCATTGCTCATAAGATAGGGCATTGTCAGTGTGTTTAAATGATTTTTAATGTAAGCAGTCTGATAAAGACAGTATTCTTATTGAAGCATTTTGTAATGGCAAGTCCTCAAACCTGTGGTAGCCACTGAATGCAGTAACATAGGGAAAGCTAATCAGGTGTTAAATAGATTAAAATGTTTTGGCTGTGGATCCTTTGACTCCTTCGAAATGGCATCTACCCATATGCATATGGTTCACTCTTAAAGGGCATCTCAGAATATCTTGGCCTGCATCCATCTGTTTTCCAGTCTGATCCTATGAGGACTGCAGAGTATATATATATATATATATATATATATATATATATATATATATATATATATATATATATATATATATATATATATATATATATATATATATATCTGCTACATGTATCTCCATTACTGTCGATTATAATATTTCTACATTATTTGAATGCAGCAGCTGCTGTTTACATTGCGTAAAAATTCCACAATAAATGGACCAATAAAAATGCTCCAAAATAACTAAATCAAATAAAGTCTGGTTCTATTGACTTACATTAAAAGTAAAGACCTCTCCTGTACTCTCCTGTAAAATTGGCATTTTGGAGATAATTGTTTTTTTTTATGATAAAAAACTAGTCGAATGTCTTTAACATTTCAGGATCACTGCATCACGAAGGGCCTGCACATACCCATTATTAACAAATGACAAACCTGGACAAAGTTGTTTCAGGCGCCTTCTGTTTTCACTAGCAATATTTATTGCTTCTTTGACCTATTTTTGGTGCTCTAGGCCAAGTCTGCACAAAAAAAAGAAAAGCCTTTACATGAAGTAAACACCTCACAGCTTGATCCAATTGTTCATGGTGGGATCAGTGGAGAACCCAGGAGAGATGTCCTTACTTCAATCTGGAGCCTCCTGGTGCGTGGGGAGCTTAAATCAATAGGGATTTTGTAATAGGGATTTTGGGGGCAGGTGCAGATGGGAGGAGAGGGGCTTTGGCCACTGGTGATTGGTGATTGGTATGTGAGTGATGAGGTGGCAGATACCACTCAGGACTCAGGAGAATCAGCACTTATTGGCGTAGCTCGCCTGAAACGCTGTCTGGCCGATTGATCAGGGAATGTCAATAGAATGGCCTCGAATGTGCTGTTAACCTTGGTGTGCATTGGGGTGTAAATCTAAATCACAATGATTCAAAGTGATTTTGATTGTTTGAGAAACAATTCAGTGCATTGTGACTTTTTTTATATGCAAGACATACAAATGTGATTGGATCAACCACTCAGTTGAGTGAACTCCACCACACTGGAATTCAGAGAATGCAGAGAATTGTAACTTCTTTTTCTCTTCATTTTGATGTGTGACAAGATCCCAAGAAACATTTATTTTGACAAGCAAATATTTAAGGAATACTGACAACATTGACTACAAAGATCCTAATCAATGCATTTGGGCATTTTTAATCATAAAGGGTGCACACAGATACTCACATGAAAACCAAAACTCGTCTATGGCAGTGCAGGCCAACTACCCCAGCCCAATCTTTATCTATTGAATTTTCCCATGAGAAATAATTCAGATGCAGGCATGCTTTTAGTGGGCTTTTTGTACAAACAAATAGCTCCAAATTGGCTACTGCGATGACATCAGCGTGCGGTTTATTTTTGGCTGAAGCTGTGTATGCAGTGTAGTCGGAGGTGTGTTTTCAAGTCATTTCTGGTAAGCACCTCATCACAGGACTTCACAGGAACATCAGCTGTGTCATTTCAGTCGAGAAGCTGAAGCCCAGTTTCACATTCACACACATTCACATATGTGCATGCACGCATATATACAAACATAAGAGGAGACACATAAGTGCACTCTCAGCGCATCACAGTCGCTTATTCATTTCAGTAACACTCACTGAGCTGCGTTTCTTTGAACTTGCATTGTAAAACAGACCTGTTTGGAATTAAAGGCAAGTCAATGCAACATTGATTTACTCAAAATGCTCTTTCAAAACTGTTCGGAGATTGCTTTCTTTCAGTTACCACCTCAGACTGGAACCAATGTGAAGCAGACCTGTTTTGAGGAAGACTGTGGATGTCCAAGCAGCAAAGCAGATGGGATTAAGTCTGTGTCCAAAATCACTACATACTACACTGACCATACTATGCTAATGACTGCATTACTGAAGGTGGTGTTCTCTTTTGACTTTCCATATTCTCCTGTCTCGTGTGACGACACTGTCAGAAAACAGAAGTAACCAGTTTTACTATTTTCCTCTGTAAACTAAACATTACTAACATTAACTTTTAGCCATGAAAAGTAATCACACCGATGAAAGCTTTCGATGTTCATCATGGTCCACACAGTTCCCTTGGCTCACCTAGATAATCGTTTTAATTTGTTTTATTCATAGATAATGCCACTTTACCCTGTCATTTAATGCTGAAGCCTAAAATCCTATATTCATGAGCCAGTATAACTGTATTTATAACTCTTTGTCTATGTTATGTCATAGTGCATTAGAATGACATTATAAAGCATCTATTATACATATTACCAATTTTAATAATATAAAAAGTGTAAAAATAAAACAATGACCTCACTGAGTGCTTCAAGTAAAGTGGTTGAGATTTTATGTTATTATATAACAAATCAATAATAATATATTCTTAACTTGAATTTGATGCAATAATACTGAATTCCAAAAAAAAATTGTTTGTAAACATTCAGTCAGGGTTTCGTCATGGTAAGCTTATGTAGGTGTCATGTAGCCTTATAAACAGTACCCTAGAATAAAGTGTAACCAAAGAAAATTTTAACTTTGCATGTTGTGCAATGTGTTAAATTACGATAGAAACACATTTGCTGACTAAATACTGCTTATAATATTATACTGCTCATAATAAATAATGCACTGCTCAATCTGTCTCCACTGTTCCACTAGCGCAGCCTGCTGAGACAAGAATGGGTTTTCCCTACTCTAACCATCAAGTTCATCTTTCAGACATTCCTAACAGACCGATAGCATTATTATTATTGTGTATCCACAAAAAAGTATTTGAATGTGAAAGAATTACTATTAAAAATTGTATGATAGTAATTAATTACTGTAAAAAAATACTTTGTACAAATCCACCAATATTTTACATTTTGAGTACCTGAGTAAATATAACTAGTTACTACCCACCTCTTAGACAGGCACACAAGTCTTCTTGTTTGACCTATTTTAGTTTTTACTATAGCACCTCAGTAAGGATAAGGTGGAATGAGAAAATTGGAACAAGAAATTCGACAGGTAGCCTGAGCTGTCAGCAAAACTGCTGTGACATTTAAGGTGGAACGGAAAAATTAAAAAAGGAAGCCAGACAAGCAGCCTGAGGCACCAGCATAACTACTACATTTAAAACTTCAAGAAAAGGCTGAATTAGGCTGTGTGTAAGAATGACAGGTCAGCTCACACTTACAGGTTTTTGCCCACTTTATCCTGTCAGTTGCCACCAACAACAGCTCTTAGCTTTCACATAATGCTAGCGGCAAGAAAAAAATTAATCTGGATCCTGAATCGGAATGAACTTTCATTAATCCTGAATCTGAATGCACTTCCATTCATTTTAGTGATTCATTGTATTCACTTTTTCACATTTTGCACTATGCAATTTATTCAAAAATGATATATCATGTATGATGGTGTTTTTATTGTATTTTTTATGTTATTATCTCAAAATATATTTTTAGTTATTTTATGTTTATTTTAGCTATTTTATGTTTCTTATCTTACCTTTATTTATTTCTTTATATTTCAGATATCCTATCTTGTTTCATGTGAGTGGTTAGCAGTTGTCAAAGCATTTCACTGCTAGTTGTACAGTGTATGAATATGTATCTGACAAATAAACTGATTTGATTTGATTTGATTTGATTTGATTTGATTTGATTTGATTTGATTTGATTTGATTTGATTTGATTTGATTTGATTTGGCAAGGGTTGAGTCCCCCAATTTATGTAATAAGGGAGGCCAATTTACATAAATTTACATAGATTTTGAAATCCCAGATTTTCTGATCTAAAACTGACTGGTTTATGGATTGGTCGGAACTCCAGATACTCAAATGCACAAGAGATTTATAGGTGGTGTAGCAGTGTACTTATGAATACAGCACTGACAAAACGCAACAGATTTGTCATGTAACTGGGCTAAAATAGCATTTTGTTAAATAATGTGAATGTTGTTTCCAACATAATGAGCAATGCTGACATAGTTCATTAAATATTATTCACACTCAACATTATGTAGTGTCTTTTGCGTTATGTAGTGAGTGAGGTTGAATAGGGTGTTCACTAACATTCTGTAAAGTTTGTTCAACTTCGTAACAGTTTCTTTAACTGCGTCAGTTCACAGGAACTTCAAGGAACTTCATGTGACAAATGCAGCTTTAGCTTTTCTTTTAGTCACTAACCATGCATTCCATTTCCTCCAGTCTTGAACATGAAACCCCCATCCTGAACCACACACGTTATGCTAATCATTAGAGTTTACCATGCAGTCGGCCACAAATAACAGAGCAGTGCGCCGGCCCCTTCGGGTCGATCTAGGTCGAATTCAATTTGTAAGATATTATGTATTGATTGGTGCACATTGGCCTGAGAGAGAAAGAGAGAGAGAAGAAGCGAGACAGAGAGAGAGAGGGAGGGGGGAAGGATGGGCAATCCTTTGACCTCCACATGCTACTCTCATGATCATCAGACCACTTCCCTTAAACTGAACTGCAGTCACATCACAATAGAATGATGTCCTGGTGGTCTTTATCCCCATAATGTTGCAGAAATAACTGAACACTGTAGAGCACCATGAGAAATGCATTGTACTTTCACTGCCTGTGTGTTTCTAAAGACAAATGATAGTGGACACACAGTTGTTTTGCTAGCCCTGTAGAGGTAAGTAACTAGAGCATGCTTTCATGCCCATATGACCTTATTACAGCACAGAGGATTATTGTATTTTTATGATGGAATCGGAGATGGCCGGACCTCCCACACGCACATCCGAGAGGCGCAGAATAACATTTAGCCAAAGCAGCAGGTCCTAAATCTGCCCGATCAATAGCCCTCCACCAGGCAGTCTTTCATGTGCGCGAGTAAATCATTCAAATGAGATGAGTTCGACTGAAATGTGGAAAGGGTGAAAAATCTCATTGTGAGCCGGGCCCGCTGCTCGCCTTGCTGATATTTCTCCTCGCCTCCAGGAGCAGGAAAAGGTTCTGTAAATCGCAAGATTAAATCAGTGGCGGCTTGACAGGATCAACCGAGATTTGGGTCAGTTACATTCTGGCCTCTTTTGGCATTAGTATGAAATATTTAAAAGTGTTGTATAAATGCATTTAGAAATCAGAAGATGTTTTAAGTGTAATAAAGCAGCAGCTCACAGTTTAGTTGGGCTTAAATAGCATCCAGAACAAGAAAGATTTAGAAATGGATTAGGCCGGAGCAAATGATTGCTCTTGTTAGAGCTGAAAACTCCAAATGTGAACAAGAGAAATGAACAAAGATGCAATGGTTGAAATGCATTTAGACAAGCACTTTTATCTTGAAGAGCCTAAACACAGGTGAGCTGGTGGAGCTTTGTTGAGCAGGAAAAGCTAGTGGGTAATATGCAGGGGTGTAGCTAAAATAAGACCCCACCTATGGCATTTTTGAATAAGGTTTTTTCATTTAAAAGTAAAACATTATAAAACTAAACCTTTTAACTACACTTTCAAAGAAATGAGAAGAAATTTAAAAATAAATAATAGGGGTTAGGGTTAAGACAGATCACAATAAAAAATGCCCCTTAGAATCCTCGTAAATCTAATATCTAAATACAAAAAAACTATTTAGAACTATTTTTCTTTTTTTACTGTTAGACGGCAGTTTGAACTAATTTTATATGTGTTATTAACAGAAGCAATAAAAGTTATTGCATGAACAAAAAATTACTTGATGCAACACTGGTCATAGAGGTCATAAAAGCAGTCTGAAGAAAGAAACCTTTTTTTGTTTGTTAATAGAAATCAAATTGTTTTCAACACTGATTTCTGGAGAAAACAATATTTTACATCTTTGTAAGCATTTATAAGTACTGCAAATATGCAAGGTTTCATTTTCCTCCAGAAACCACACTAAACTCTATATTGATTTCCAAGGAATCTCCTTTAATTCACTAGCCTTGTATCACTACCACTGTCATTCAGCAACTAAGAATACATTCTTATTTACAGTTGCATTCTAGCAGGAGACATTGCATGTTTAAGCCAGGTGTTTTCAAATCTCTTTTAAATGGAGAAGTCACCAACATGGCATGTTGGCAGAGCCTTAGCTGTTCTCGAGTGGGCGGACGCTGTCTGGAGCAGCACAGGGGGCATGGTTCCCTCGCCAGGGGCCATTATGAGATTTTGGCTCCTATCTTAATAACAACAGCAGCCCAGCCGAGGTGGGAATCCCTCTATTTACACTCCACTTCCTCTCCCAGTAGGTGACAGGGGACACATAGAGCCTGCACAGGAAGAACCGATCACAAGGGTACGCCCCGTGACTTCTGCCTTACACTCTGTAGCTGTAATAAGAATGACATGCTGATAGTAAGAAGTTCAACCGTTCAAGCATCTCTTTATTTTCCTGTACGTTAGACGCATTAGGCTCTAATATCAGTCATTCTGTTTAAAGTTACTAGACAATATTGCAGCATCTAATTTAAGCAGTTCTACTTAAATTAGCCATAGACGCAACAGACAGACTTAATTAAGGTTATCGGCAGTGTTCAGTCTCCAGTCAATGAATATACATCAGCTTTTTACTCATAAAGCAGCCAACCCAAAGACAAAGCATCTCAAATGTGCTATGGGCCAGCAGAAGCCTGGCAGGGATTAGCTTGCTAGCAAAGATAGAAGATTAGCCACGGAACAATGAAGTCTGGACTGTCTCTGCTAAAATGGCTAAAAGAAAGCAGATGCTAAGCCAGGCGGCTGGACGGACAGGTCCAAGGCCAGTGATGGAGTGCCGGGGCCTGGTGTCGGGAGCTCCAGATCTGACCCCGGCCTTTTTAGTTTTAAAGAAGCACCAACTCCACCCAGCAAGACGGATGGGCTTTTAAGCTCATTAGCCCTGCAGCACAAACTGTTTTATTTCAGGGTGGGGGATAGGGGATGAGGGGGTGAGGGGTGGTGATCCTCTGTTTGCTTCTGTCTGGGGACTGAATTAGAGCCCCATTCAGGATCCTGAAGAACGAGAAGGTGTCGCAGTTAAGACGAAGAACAGTCAAACACAACAGCCTCCATGTTCTATCACTATGCGGACAGTGAGAGGAAGTAAACAGTGGGCAGTCATGGTCAGGCCTGCATATGAAAAACCTTGTTAAGTTTCACTTCACATGTTCTGACTCAGCAGGAATTCACTCAGACGGGAAGGCGTATTCTAGAAACTGGAAGGCTTCTCGGTGTCATCACTGTCATAACAAAACCTCACATTTCCACAACAGTAACATTATAGGACAAGAAAAAAAGTTCTGAACTGTAATATACAATAGTGGAATGAGAAGCTGAGCATTTCTGCACCATTTCTACCATGTGTTTGGCACATAAAAGCACAAAAAGTGTTTCCAAATGTATAAAAAATTAGCTTTTAGGTTTATATGCTTTAATAAGCTTTCACTTTACCTTTCACATTCCACCTAAGACTGAGATAGCAAAAACGTAGAGTCAGTACTGTTACTGTTCTCAGGAGTATATCTTTCTGTATGAATGCATCCTTCATCCTGGTGAGTCACAGGATAATGTCGCAATCATTTCAGAAGAAAGATTATTCATTTCTCATATACAGTTACTTATCTATACATGAATATGGACTATCACTTTTCACTAGTGATAACCAAAGATCTGCTAGAAAAATTGTGAGAAGCTGTGTTTACAGTGAATGTCATTCTTGACATATCATGCCCCCTACCGTCTCACTTCTTCTTCTCTCTCTCTCTCTCTCTCTCTTTCTCTCTCTCTCCAATTGCAATTCCAATTGTTTAAAAATCCCCCTTAAAGAAACACCCATATATTATCATATTATCATATTTGAATATGTTTGTAAAATAAGTAAAAGTACACAGGTTGTGTTTTTTACCCACCACCTGTTCTCATCTCACCCGCACTCACTGAGACTTTACCTTTCCTCTTTCTCCTCTGTCGGACGCTGCCTATTGAACTGCTAGATTGATCCTGGCCTATGTCCATCTGTTGTGGGCCTGGCTCTGCAACCTTAGTGGCCTCCCAGAGAGGAGCTGCAGGATGCCCAGGACAGCTGGCCCTGATAACCAATCTGCCTCTTGCTGGCTTTCTGCAAAACAAGATAGCAGGCAACCAGATAGCGTGAATTAATGCACAGACAAGTTATACCCTGCAGAAGAGTGCTAGGAGCAGTTCACAGTTTGCTTTTCCGTGTATTTTGGAAAAGATCCCTTACAAATGAATCATTACGTCATGCTTACTTGAATGCAGCTAACACTATCTTTTGTGTATGGATCTCCAACTTTTGTCCAGAGCACCTGCATTTGGTGAGGTCATCCTGGATCATCCTAAGCAAGGGTGTGAAACGTTGGTTTAAAGTGGTGTTTAAGTAGGATTAGTTTTACTACAGGAGGGTCTGTAATGTAGTTTGTGGAATATGAATGGCCACATTGTAGTGAATAAATATGTTGTTTCTTCAAATTCCAACCTATAGCTTATATAGATTCAAACTTCATAGGTTAGATAGTCATGTAAGCATTATATGATATGACACTCAGTAACAGTAACAACTTGCTGTGCAGCCATGTCTATTAGCAGGTTTTGTCCTTTCATTATTGTGAGGGAAGCAGTTGGAGAATTTAGGACTCAAAACATTCAGTAAAAAACACTGTACTTTGGGCTTGGACCTTTTTGTGAAGACCATTTTTTCTGGGAGTGTATATGTTTTTCCTACAGATCAACCAAACTCAGCAGCGCTGAGCTGCCAAAAGTACCTAATTGTCTCATATAGTAATGTTCACTTTGTGTTTTAAATTGTTATGGTTCACAAGTTTGCTAGCATGTTAACCAAAATGAAGGATTCTTACATTGCCAGTCTTTTGCACCAGCCCCGGTCACGCCCATTTCACAAGGGGACACGAATGTCTTGTATGACTGTAGCTTTGCACTGAATTCAGGTCACACAGGCCTTTGTAATCAGTTGATGAGTTGCACCAGGTGTGTTAAATGAGGTAGAATGCTAAACTCTGCAGTGTTGTAGCCCTCCAGGACCTTAGTGTGACACCACTGATCTACAGAGAAGCAGATGCAGTGCAGCCCGGCCCGCAGGAGGCATGTCAGTAATGCGATGATTATCAGCACAGAGAGAACACAGAAGGCCTCCTGTTCTTGTCGCTGCTTGGGCCAGAGACGCAGTGGCTGCCGGCCAAACCAGGTGTGCCTGGACGAGTGAAGTGGGTGCAGAGAGGAGCGAAGAGGGAAGAAAGGGATGAGGCTTTGCAGTAATGACAGCAGCTCACGGGGCTGCTAGACAGCTGTGATGCCAGGCAACACACCTGCTGGTTAACCTGTTAACGTTCAGGCTTATCATTCAGTTATTAATCTTAAAACAGAAAGTGAAGACGGTGAAACTGGCTGAGGGCATTCACAAAGTGTGGTAAAACTGGCCCATCAGGACTTTTGATTAGGCCTTCCAAAAATATACCCTATGTACCAAATGAAATAACAAACCTATTTTTATATTATATGTAATTTTTCAATTTCTTAAAAAAAAGGATTTGTCTTGCCCTGATTTCCTGTTTTTGCATATTTGTCAAACAAACTAGCTTCAGGTGCTCATACAAAAGGTAACATAGGACAACAAGAGCATGATGAAACACCAAACACAGTTTCAAATAGTCATTTCATTTAATTGAATGAAAAAAACAAACTATAACTTCAACACATGTATCTCCCATCTAAAGAAGCACTTGCCCTCCTGATAACCTGATAACCAAACAACTAATTCAGTCATACTGGAGGGCCTTCAAGCATGGGCTGTTCTGTGACATTTGGCTTCAGGACAGGACTTAGACTAGGCCACTACCAAAACTACTTTCACACTACTTTCAAAACAACCTTTTTATTTATTTTGAGCCATTTGAGGTGGACTTGCTGTTGTGTTTTGGATAATTATCTGGTACAAAGCATGCACGGTCCTGTCAGTTATGGCAAGTGGCCCCGGCATTCCCTCACCATCACACTACCACCATCTTGTCTGATTTATGATATTCTTTTTGTGCAATGCTCTGTTAGCTTTATGCCAGCTGTAGCTAAGATCCCTGTCTTGGATAGTGGTGGTTTGGTCTTGGACTGACCCAAGGATTGTATTTTTGCTCAGTGTCTTTGAACCAGTGAAATTATGAATGTTAATCTTATCTGAAGTGAGCAAGGCCTGCTGTATCTTTGATGTTCCTTTTGGGTTCCTTTGTCACTTCCTGGATGAGTCGTCACTGTAGTCTTAAAGGCATTTCAGCAGGCTGGCCACTACATCACTGTTTCAAGTTTTCTCCTGTTAGAGATAATGACTCCTCCTGTGGTTCGCTGAAGTTACAGTGCCTTACAAATGACTTTGTAACCTTTTCACCATTGATATATTTCAATAACTTTATCTTTCAACTCTGCTGTACTTCATTGAGTCATTGAGTGCTGCTTATCGAGACCTTGTAGCGTTCCACATTACTGGAAAGATGTTATTTAAGTGAGGTTTAGATTTACAGGCCTGGCAGTAATGAAGGCCTGGGTGTGGCTTGTTTAATCCCAACTATTAAATACATTTGTCTAATTTGCTGAGTAACTAAGGCAGTAATTGCTTTTTCATGCATGGTTGATAACTTGAATAACTGAAATGATCATATATTCAGAGCAAAGATGCAAAAATAGAAGCAACCCCCCCGCCACCCCCCAACCCCCACCAAATCTCTCCAACCCTCCTCCCCCACTGAAAAAAAATGTTTAGGTGTCCCTGCTATAGCCCACTCTGACAACAAAGCTGCTCTTGAAAGGATATTTTTGGGTGATGGACCACTCTCGAGCTTTCAGTGGCACAGCTACACCAGCAACACACACACACTACCTACTACTATGTCACTGTGAGTAATAACTGGTCAACTGTGTGGCTAGAAACTGACCAATGATGAATGGGGTAAACACCATTGGACAAATTGTGCAGCAACAGATACTCTACAGTCTGTAATTGTACACCTAGTGGACCTATAAGGTGGGTGGGGCTCGTAAAGTGGCTAATGTGGAGGTACAAGGTAGGTGTTTCTATCAAAGTGGATGGCGTGACTCTGTCAGCCTTCTGGAGAAAAGCTGCAGCACACCCAGGACAGCTAGCTGTGATAACCCAGCAAGAAGAACCAATAAATATCTTTTATTTTGACTCACTTGTGTTAGTGAGTGCAATGTTTTTGCCTTGACGATGAGCTTTCAATGAGCAGTTGTGGGGCATACACTGTGGTTAGTACCGCACATGAAAGCTCCAGAAAGTGTGTGTGATGACTGCACTTGCACGCATGTGTGCGCTTCTGCAAAAGGGAAGTGGCCTAATATGCTAGGAATCAGACAAAATGCCAACTTAGGCAACGCTTTGGCTGAACCTAACTGGTCTGAACTGGTTGAACTCCTGTTGATCTTCACTGTCATCATAAAAAGTATATATATATATATATATATATATGCAATAATAATATTAATAGCACACTGAAAGTGGTGCAGATTAATGTCAACACTAATAAAACATACTACATTGTCACTTAGCTTTCTTAATCAAAAAGTTAGGTTAAGAACTCTTTGTGCTGTCGACAGGGTTTTTGTTGGTTACCCAACACTTACGTCTGTTTATGGAGAGGTGTAAATATAGAATTGAATTCTGAAATGCTATGTATTCATTGGTAACAATTTTGAACACAACAAAAGCTTTTAATCCCCCCATAATATTTGTGATATTTGTGTAAAAAAAAAAGCAATCACAACAATGTATTATGAAAAAAATAATAATAATAATGTTGTAGTCATGTATAATTTAAATGAGTGAAACCCTTCAAATATTAAGTAACTAGTAATATATCAACAAATAGAAATGTGCTTTCGATCACCAACCAACCTGCGACATATATCATTTGTGACATCTTTAACCCATTACATATAAAAAATCTAATCAAATCCATAAACGACTGCATCATTACACCCATTAGCGCAGCACCCAGTGCAGCATGCTGTATCTTTGCAATTTTTATCTCATAAGGTGGAATTAAAATTCCAGGCTAGTGCTGTAATGTGCATGTGAATGAGACATGTTGAAAGACAGTCATTCATGTAGGATCAACTCAAGGAAGCTAAAAAAGAATTCAGTCACAGACAACCGACAACAAACATTTCTGTCAGTTTTACACACATTCCTCCAGGCCTATGTAATTAAGTCAGATTACATAATGCTAGGACATAAGCCTATAGTCTATGCTATAGGCTGGCGGTGTTCAAAACTGGTTCTGGGGGGCTTGCGTCCAGTACAGTCTGCATAAATTGCTACAGTCAATTCCTCTATTCAAAGGCACATTACTAGGTATTACAGTTATAAGGGTAATCTACAAATGCACCTCCTCACCATGTACACATTTAAAAAAAGATTTTTGGCCAAAACTATAGTTATCTATAGTATAGTTATCTCAAAACTATCCTAAAGCAATGTTTCAGGCATCAGACAATATATTCATAAAGATTTGCTTCCTTTGAGGTAGCTTTTAAAGGCATGAAGCACAGATGTCTGGTTCCTATCATCAGCAGTGTGAAGACTAGAAAGGAGCATTTAACAGGTTAGTTGAATCAGAGGCGTTTAAGCTGGACACTGGCCTTCCAGGACCAGAGTTGAATCCCCCTCATCCTTTTTTCCCCACCCCCTGCCAGCAATAGTTGGTACTATTAAATACGACTGCAGCTGAAAATAAAATGTCAACATGTTTGCAAATAAGCATTGAAATGATTGTGGCCTAGCGCCGTGTAAGGTTTAACCGCAGTGATATTTCCAGCTTTGTGTGGGCCCATTGACATAAAGATCAATAGCAATAGGACACCGGGAAATCAAAATAAAAGCAACAAATGCACATTTGATTTCAGGGAAATGTCATTAAGCTTGTGTGGGTGTGTGTGTTTGTGTGTGTGCGTGTGCAAGGCTGATGAATGGCTTTTAGGAGAACACCATAGAAGCACAATTAAGATTCCATCAGGATAAAGGTAATGGTGAATTATTTACATTAACGAGGTACTGGGTTCATCCAAAAACAGCAGCACAAGTGGAAGAAAGGCCAAAGCTGCCTTCCAGAGATGGTTGGGACATTAATTAAGCAAGTATAGCATCAGCAATGGAGAGAGGAAGTGAGAGAGACAGACTATGTGTTTAGCTCTTTGTGAGGACTAAAAGAATGTGCCCAGGTTGATGGACACTTTGACTTTGTGGGGATAATTGCTTGTATTAAAATGAGATAAAGGAGTAGGAGAAAAGAAGTAATGCTATTGTATCATCTATAAATGCGAGCTAATAATAGCATACCCTCATTTCTACCATGCTTACTGATGGCTATTACCTTCCATTCAATATTAGCAACCTTTTCATTGTTTGTATTGAATCCCTCCTCAGGATAGGACTGGTTTATGTGGAGCAAAGAAACATTTAATTAAAGGAATGAAGAAGGGTATATCTGTGAGTTCAGACTGTGCCTTCAACATGTGGTGTTAGGATGAAGGAATATGGTCATGTGGCTGGCAGAACCAAAGGGGACAAGGGCATTTGAGCCAACACTTTTCAAACTACTCCAATTTTTGAGTTCAGTACTTAGATTGGGGAAAGACGATCTATCTCTCTAAAGTGCAGGGGGCACTGACCTATAGGGATGTAGGGATGATGAGTCTGAAAGGTTGTGTAGCCCTTAGAAGCCCTTACTGAGAAAAGGAAACAAACAAAAAGGATCTGCAAATTATAGAACAGTGGAGAACAATAGGCAACAATAGACTGACCAGAGTCCAGACCTCAACATTACTGATCGTGAAAACCAATAAAAACATGAAATTTAGAAGTGTGGAGAAATAACCCAGGAAATTTGCCTCTTAAATGCTGAAACTTTTACCTGAAAAATATATTAAGGAATGATTTTTTAAGTCCTTACACATAAATATATAATACATGAGACAATCTGTATGTATGACCTTATTCTCTGATATAAAACCAAACATTCGTATGTGGATGCGTGTGTGTATTCTGGTCTTCATCACAGTTCTTCACAGTTAAGAAAGGTTATCTACATCTCTTGTTGTCCTCATCCTGGAGGCCAGCATTACCTGGTTTTCCACAACACAGTTTCCTCAGCGCTGTTCAGGATCACAAATCACAGCCTGAAATGTTAAGGCTGAATCACCTGCCCTTTCAGTGATAAAGCTGTGAGTTTACCAAAGTTACAACAGCACTGAAACAGCAAATGTAAGCCTCTTGGCATTGAGGAGTCCCAGTAAAGCAATCTCAGTATCGTGAAAAAGGCGCAGTCTTCAGCAGTCTGTTATTCAGAACGGCCAACTCATAACAATCCTAACCTCAGACCCTTCACACAATCGCATTTGTTTAGAGGTTAGATATGCAAACATTTGCACGCATTCTCGCCTTTCTCAAACAGGGTGTGCGTTTCGCTTGGGTTCAGAAGGCATGCGAGGGTTTCTTGGCAACTGTGTAGCGTTTTGGCCTTGTTCCCTTTTCAGAGAACTATGAAGAGGAACTGGGTGAGGAACAGAACGCAAGCGAAGAAACGCTGAACAGATACAAACATATGGCTTAGTGTTTTTTTCATTGTTGCCTGATATGTTCATGTTTATTCAAACCTCTTTACAAGATTGAACCCAACATGAGTGAATCTGTCACAACTGGCGTCCGTACAGTCTGCTATCTGGCTTACCGCTGGTTGGACGCCTCACTTTAACAAAGAAGTCTCCAAAGAGGCCTTTTGTTTGAATTCCACACCACTTGCTGCTTTTTTTGGTTGCAGGCATCCATCTAAACACTTTCATTTATTCATGCCACCTAATTTAGAGTCTGTCTGGTGATGTCATTTATGTGATACTCTAGGTAGTATCTCAGATTAGGTTTGCATATGGACATGAGACATGTCCTTACCAATATTGTGGGAAGTGAGAATTGCCTACTAATATTTGACCAAACTCTACATTGTCTTTAGAGTGAAGTCATATTAGACAGTTCCAGGGGGTAAATGCCATGAGATAAAAATGATGTTGCGTATCAAATCACATAAATATTATTCTATGTTCTTTCTCTTTTAAATTTCCTAAAGTTTATTGTTCTTTTAATGTTTGATCTGTTTCTACATATGTTTTTTCTTATCATTTAGACCTTGTATGTTATTAAATCCTTTCATTTTTTAGCATTAAAATGAAAATGGGTAGGGGGCAGGTGCTAGGGCAGTTAGGGACATAGTTGTTAACTTTCAATTAATTATTTTCATGATAATACAGACTCACATTTTCATCACGCAGATCATGCAATATTTTATCTTTGCCATTTAATTGTTCAGTCAGATTTCAAAATTCTTTGTGCATGGTTTAGGTCAGAGGTATTTAATTAGAACTCAGTGAGGTCCAGTTAGAGGAGATTTCCTCAGGCCAAGGTCTGGACCATCATCATTCTAACTTTGATTCAGCGGTGTATCCTGTATACTGAAGAAGCTTAGTATCAGCATGTTATACCATCAGCTACTGAAAGACACACATATCGTTCAGTATATTTCAGTATATTTACTGTTTAAATTCTGAACTGAATTAATTATTAATAAACTTCTAATAAATGTTTTTTACTCACTTTAATAAAAACAAGAGCTACATTTAAAAAAAACAGAATGCTTTTGAAAAAAGTGCATCTTAAAGTGCTTATTTATAGAGAAAGTAAATAAAATGTGCATCTTCTTGTTAACTCAGCTTCACGATTAGACAAGTTGGTTTTACACAGTGGTATTCTCTAAAACTAGACGAGCGAGTCCATTTCATAACTGTTCCTGGTTAAACAGTCAGTTTTCACTCTTGACTTTTCTGTTTTTACTTTATTCTTTCTGACTCGATTTAGTCTTCTTACTTCGTACCTCGCCTGTGTGCGCACTGCATGCCTAATCTGCACAGATCTGATTGGCTGAGGAGCGCCTACGGTGATGTTACAGCCCACGTGATTGGTCTGTGAGTTTACTGCACCGTAAAGCCTGTATACCATAAAGACAAGAAAAGCTCAGCCGCTTAAAATAAACACAGTCTAAATTCTATCATTCTCAATAGTTTATTAGTTTGGGTTTGCATAGGACAAAGTCTGGGTCCGGACCCAGACCGTGGTCCGCCTATTAATAACCCCTGGTTTAGGTTTAATTCATAACTTTACCTTAAGATAGATAGATAGATAGATAGATACTTTATTGATCCCGAAAGAAATTTAGCAAGTTAAGTACAAATCCAATCTTTTTCACTTTATATTTTCCTAAAACTGTCTTCCTTAATTATTTTTTCATAAATAAAAAATACTTTCTGATTAACAATTATATACATAATATAGAAAAAAGTAGTAAGGACTAGTTAAATAAAGAGTTTGGTACATACTGCACATAGCCGTTTCTCCCTCAAATGCAAATCCAACATCTGTAAAAAGAGAGCAGTAAAACAAGCTAATTCCAAAATCGACTGCATTCCAAAATCGACTAAACGACTGCAGAGCACTTTTGACTTAATACTCACACCCCCAAAGTGTGCTACCAAAACAACAACAAAGTGCTCTGTGGTGAAATCTACTGTTCCACGCTGTGATGGTGATGTTGATACTTTTACTACGTTTCCCATGCTGAGGTGGGTCTGATGTTGATTTTTAAAAGATTTCTATTCCTCTCAGCTTCATCAACATTCAATTCTACTGATTTACAGAACTAGTAAAATTACATCAGTCTACATAAAAAAGTATGTGTCTTCAGCTGGTGCTAAAAATTAGCACCAACTGAAGACACATACCTTTTTATGTAGACATTAGATAATTATTTTATGCTACGTGCAGACCTTGCTCTCTGTGAGCTGAGGCAAGGAAGGGAAACTCTGAGAAACTTTTCTGAAAAAAAGGAGAGTGGAGTGTAATGGTTTACTGAGGAAGAGAAGTTTAGGTGCGGTCCTTCTCCGATATTTTAGTTATTTCATAGCACTCTTTTATAAACCTGAATGTTGCAGTCCAAAAATTTGACTGAACTAAGTTAAAATACCACGGCATCCCCCCGTAAGCTTGTGTGACCATAGACAGACATAGACTCCTGGGTAGTATTAAATCTTGAAGTAGTTGTGACTGTTTGCTTAAAGATGTATTTGTGACTACCGTCATGGCAAAGTATGTGGGATGAGCAGTGGTGTCTCCATCTCTAAAGAATTGAATTCTGTATTAATGCCACTTTATTAAATTTATTGCATTAATTAGGCTAGACGATCACAAACAGACTAAACTTCTCCTCTTTTGATATTCAGTATCTGGGTTTGAATTGAAGTGAATGTTTACTGTAAAAGCTGTAAAGAGTAAAGAATATGTTATTTTAATCATAGGCGCTTAAACAATGGGGCAAATGGAGCATGTGCACCCCCATGCTTATTAGGTGAGGCCAAACATATGCAATGACCCACTTTTTACTCAAACAAAAATGTTACTTCCAGCTGAAATGACTCCATAAGCATGAAACAAAAAGTATATCATTCATGCAATTTAATGAACCTAGAAAATACAGCTCTCACCTGTGCATCGCATTTTAGTGGGTTATTTATTTAAGCTGTAATTTGGTGTGCCACAATGCTGAAGTGTACAAAGATTTGGATGCACATTCTTACTGTCTTGCTTGTTTCTGGAGATTTTAACTGATTATGGGTAAATAATGTCTTATTTTCCCATTTTGAAATAACAACAGACACAGTGCATATTCCATAAAGGCAGGGTGTTCAACATCACATAAAGAAAATGTTCTGTAGGTTTAATTCCTCCTAATGAGCCCATGTGACCAGCAACATTAGTAAAGCCTTGAATAACGTGGCATCTTTACATTGAAGTTAACTACTATCCAAGTATTTTCAACTTAACTATAACGTACAGGATAGTAAATATGCCAGAAATTAAAAAACAACACCAGATTTTTTAATTACGCTATGGCAATTACAAAATTACCATATTATACAGCCCATACACGCTGTTTTAGTTTTCTTACACACTTTCATAGAAATCTAGGCACCAATATCTTACATGCTTCAGATATCAGTTCTTTTGGCAGCTCTTGGTAAATTAAATGGCATCAGATTCAATGTGGAAAAAACAAATGTGTGCTCAGGAAATCACACTGCAATGCTAACAAAAATGAGCACAATCATTGTGATGGTAATTTAGTAAACAAAAACTACTTGTAAGGTGAAGCGTTCCACATTAACATGAAGAGATAATGTTAATAAACTCTCACCCAAACTAATCCTGGAACCTGCTGTTACAGGCTATTTTGACAAGGCTATTGAAGCATGCTAATTTCCTCTGCCCTTAAAACAGGCTAGCAAGTTGAGCATGGTTTGAAAAGTGCGTGCTCGGAATGTTTCCGTGGCAAAGCATCATTGAGTAACACCAGGCAGGTTTTGCTCTGCTTCAAGGAACCGCAACATTAAAAGGAATTTCAAGTGGATTTCAAGGGTACAAAACTTGATTCCAGTGCTCTTGTTTTGCCCTCCTATTCAAATGGCTTTTGAAAGGGTTCTTTGAATTAACAAATGACTCATCAAATCTACTTTAACAGGGCACTTTCTGTGGGCATGCTTTTTTCATCTATAGCTATAACTCCCTGTAAACTGACTTTAAAGGACTGTATCTTCTTTTCTTTACTTTCCTCTAGTGTACATCCGAACTGTGAACACCTTAAACACATTCGCTTACATTCACCCACGGTCCTGTGAATTGCTTTGATGGAATCAATCAGACGAAGCACTCGAAGGCCTCTGATCTATCAATGTGTGCGTGTATATGTATGAGTGGGTGAGTAAGCAAAAGGGTATTGACGTGCTATTCCGATATTCCATCCGTAATCCTGCCTGCCTGTCAAAAGTGCTGATCACTCTGACATGTGAGTGGCCTGGAGAACATGGCGGTCTGACCCCATCATTTGTCATTAATGAAGCAGGGGGAGGTTGCTAGGCAGAGTCACCATGTGTCTAGAGCTTAGACAGAAACAATGTACAGGAAATGTGCCCCGCTTGCCCTTGGGTAAAATGCAGCAAGAAGCCCCTCAGGGTAAAATGTCCCACCCTTTTACTTTGCCTATTGGTCTCTTAATGTCTGCATATTGACCAAAATGGGGAAAAACACCTGATAATGATCAATGGTGCAAGCGCACCTATGTGAACATTATTATTCTATTTTTTAATTTGAACTTTGTTGATCACTGTGTTTTTAAGACTGATATATGTGAACAACCGTCCTTCTGATTGGCTGTCCTGATTTGTAAACATTCCCTACGCCAGGATCACACAACATAATATTTACATAATTTATCACCCTGTCTTGAACCAAGTTTGGCAACACTACATGTTTTATGCCAACAGTCATCATTCACATCCTCGTGTGAGTTCATAAGTAGTCAGTGAGGAGGTTCAAGCAACTACAAGGTCACTTCTAACTACAGAAGCACTCTGTGTGATACTGGTGGCTTTGTGTTTAAAAAAAAACAAACAATTGTGGACATGTTCCTGGGTGTCATGAAGAGCGCAGTATGTGCTGTCTATCCTTAAAAGAAGTGGTTTAAACTGTGGTTGCAGTGAGCTGTGATCAACGATTAGCCATTAGCATTTTGGTAATATGTTTGTAGCACCGCTTAGTGTTGTAGTGCAGTTAAATTCTGAATGGATGTGAATGGGATATATGTGATTGATGCAAAAGCAGCATCCTTCTTTTATGTGTGCCACAGAGCTTTCTGTCCGCCTATGAATCAACATCAAGGAATGTAATTTTTTCCGTAAGAAATTATCCAACTAGGTGGAAGATACAAAAGATTCTGACATGCAACATTTTTCCTTGCACTGCCATGAGGCCTCCTAGATGGCACATCGCTGTGCTTTGATTATGTTACACTACACAGTCAGTTTCTCATTCCTTAAGCTCATATTCGGGCCTGACAAAGGACATTTTTCTGCTGTGTCTAAATCAGTCTGAATTTGTTTAGTCGGATCCTGACACGATAGCTTCAGCATGAACTAGCAGAGCTGCTGTAGACTGTATAGATGAATATGTCTAAATGTGTTGCCCTTGTCACAAAAACAGTTAATACAGACTAGCCTATTATTATAGTTATTACAGAAGAAAACTCATATTATTAATTTTACATCTTCCTCTATACACTGTGTGATGTGTGTGTTCACTTCCAGAGTTTTAAAACAATTCCTCTCCATTGCTACCTGCTGGTTTTGAATATAAAAGCAGAAATGACAGGCTGCCCTGCACAGAAATGACTCAGCAGTCTTTTGATATTAATGTTCTCTAAACCCACTTTAAAGTCAGGGAGGTGCTCTCTGAGTTTCTGCTGATGCTTACTGAAACTTGGCATGTGTGGTGTAGCAGTGGGCTGCTCTGGACTCTTGTGTGTTTGGTCGAGCGGTGGGCTGCTTTGGTGTGTGTGCCACTGTGGTCTCTGGCAGTCCTCTGGGCTCAGTCTGGTCAGGCTGGTTGAGGGCAGACCTGGAGCAGCACTAGGCCAGTGGCTGCCTTAGAGTGGACACTCTGTGGCTGGACACAAAGCAATGTAGCAATGCATACTTCTCACTTCAGGACGAAACTCTGGGCTTCAGGCCAACAGTACACTCACAGAGAGAGAGAGAGAGAGAGAGAGAGAGAGAGAGAGAGAGAGAGAGAGAGAGAGAGAGAGAGAGAGAGAGAGAGATGGAGCAAGACAGAGAGACTGGCAGAGAGGGAGGAAATGACAGAGAGAGAAATCAAGAGAAGAAACAGTAATAAAAAGAGAAACAGACACATAACAGAGAGGCAGAGGCAGGGAATGTGAGAGCCAGACATACAAAGTGATATATATGCTCACTCTATCTCTATTTCTCTAAATTGCTTGCTTCAGTTGTTTGATCATTTCATACTAATCCTGTTTACAAATTCTTTTAAAGTATTTTATTGTTTGTCTGTTGTTTGTTCAGTGGTGCTTATACAATACTGTAACAAACAATACTCATGCTAATACAGCTTGCTGAACTAAATTGATTTCATAGAGGGAAAAGAAGAGAGAGTGTGGGAGAGAGAGAGACTTGCAGATAGAGGTGCTAAGACAAAAAGAGACTGAGTAACAGAAATAGAGAGATTGAGAGAACAGAACAGAACAGAACAGAACAGAACAAGTAAAGCAAATAAGGAAGCTACTGCAACTTAAATGGATGGAGAGAGACAGAGAGAAAGACAGAGAGAGAGACAGACAGACAGAAAGAGCAGATAAGAGACAGGCAGATACACCGACACAGAGTGAGACAGAGACTGACATAAGAGAGAGAGTGATAGAGGGAAAAAGACAGATAGAGAGAGAAAGACAAAGCGAGACTGAGTAACAGAAAAAAAGAATGAGAGAATGGACTCTCTGCCTCCGCTCCACCACTAGCCACTACAAACAGCTTCACTTATTCCCAGTGTAAGCTCAGCATTGGCTTTCTGAAGTTGAGCATGGCCCAGCCGTGTAGCCCCCTGTAGCCCCCCATGTTTGCTGCACTCGACCATCGACGCCAAAGGTTGTTCACTTCACTTCTTACTGGACATCCCGTTTCCCACCTTGCTAAGGTTTGAGGCATAGACTACTGTGCTGTCCCCTGGTTCTCCAGCGCTAGCACACCACTCAATCTGATGCCACTTTTGAGGCTGATGTGGGGGTGGGGTAGGGGGGCATGTTGTTTATTCCTCAAGCTTCTCTGCTGCACATCATCTTAGCTTCTCTGTCAGCAAGGAAGTGTTCCAGCACCATCTCCTCCTGCGTAACCTTCTCGAATGTCGAACATGTCCGTCAAACCATTGTGTTCAGCTCCACAGTCAGCATGCTTATCCACTCTTTCTTTAGCCTCTACCTCAGCAGCTGATACTGACATTGTTCTCCCAAAGCACTGATGGAGGGCTACAGTCAATGACACTGGGTTGTAATGTTGTTCCGGCAGCAGGAAATATAGCTGTGCCACAGTGTTGTTTAACCATTTGCTGGGCAACCACTTGCAGCTGTGCGGAATATGGCACTCAGGGCCCCTCGCTTTTTGTACCATGGAACACGGATGTGTGCATCTCTCTTTTGCTTGGCATCAGCCAGGCTCTGCTGCTGAGCATCGCAACGTCTTTCTTTGTGCTGTGTTCCCTAAACAGATGCCTCGCAGTCCAGGAGGTGGCAGGTGTTGGGGTTAACAAACATTAAAAAATTACCCAGCCCTGTGCTAGTCCAACACAGAACATTGGGAGGGGGAGTAGACAAACACACACTACAAAACCCACCCACAATTCAACAAACATACACATCTACACCCATCTACTAACCCTAACCCTCAAGACAAATAAAAACAAACATTTTTTAACCCTAGGAATGTGGCACGTGCCAAGAGCTACACTGCTTGGTCACACCCCCTAAGCATATACACCCCCTATATATATATATATATATATATATATATATATATATATATATAGAGAGAGAGAGAGAGAGAGAGAGAGAGAGAGAGAGAGAGAGACTGAAGAAGAAAAACAGTGGTGTCATTTCTAATCAAGTACTTTTCCATTTGCCATTATGAGCAGATGCATTCTAATTGCTTAAGTAGACACACAGCCGATGTAAATACTGTATGGGTGGAATTCCGTGCTTACACATTCACGTTTGCGTGTGTGAAATGAGTTGAGTGGGAGGATCGCCTGAGGCTACTGCAAAGTTAGCATCCTCCATCCCTGCAGATGACACGCACTTCACCATGTTTACGGCTTAAAATCCTTTTCGAATCGCAGTACAAGGATACTGTGTACTGACAATGCTGTTTTAGGCCTGTAGGCATTTTTTAAGAAACAACAGATGTGCCTGTTTTGTAACAGATTGTACTATTGGACATATGATGTCTGAGCAGACATAAACACTAATGCGGTCAGTCAGCAATGAGATGGCCACTAGGGACTAGCGCGTGTCCTGAGTAAAGCACACGAATGCAGAAGCCTCTTTTGTTTCATACGGATTGTCTTGTTTCTGGTTATGTGTGTGTGTGTGTGGTGAGATGGTAAGATGGAGGAGAAACCCCAGCTGCTCACACTCCCACCCTCACTGCTCCTCTCATGCTGCATCCACACTCAGCGGGGAATAGCTGCAAAAACAGCTGATCTAAGATCTGCCCCTCAGAGGATTTTTCTGCTTTCGGTAATCATGAAGAAACAGTAGGGGCTGATCCTGGGTCAGCTCTGAAGCTGAGTCAGGAGCTGATGGGAGAGTGCACTGATATGGTTATTATATAGTAATGAAATGTTTTATTCATCAGGTGTGGCTCCGGTTCAGTCGACCATGCAGAAAGGATCCCGGGCCAAATAGCAGGAGTGGGCAGAAGTGGGTCAGTCGTGCCGTGTGTATGTCTGTATTTATATTTAGCTCTGTGTGGGGACCAAATGTCTTCAGAATGATGGAAACATAAAAACATAAAAGGCGAAGGCTGCCATTCCCCATGAGGAAAAAGCCTGCTTTTTTATTTATTTATTTACTTAGCTACTTATTTATCTGACAAGAACCGCAGCTTTTAATAGAAAGGTAAACAGACCAAAGCTATTTATTTGTTATGTCAGGTTAAATGTAGTGGCATTCAGATGCAGTCATACAGAAAGACATGGGGACATATTACAAAAGCCCTATTCCAATCGGATTAGAATATCAGGCTGGTGTCTATAATTAAATTCGTACACATTTATTCAGTGACAAAACACTTGCCTGCAGCTAGAAAATGAATTCATTTCTAGTGGGTTGTATTTTCTGTGAACCTGGATCTAAACCTAGATATGGTCACATGTTTATGCGCTATCCGAACTGGGACTGCAGAGATGCTGCATAATAATGGAATATAATGGAAATAAATTCATTAAAAAAATGAATAACATCATACATAGTAAATATAAATATATAGCAATATGTTCCGATCATTTCATCCTGCTAAAAGGTCCACCCCAACACCTATTTGGCTATCATTTCTTCTGTCAGTTGGAATAAACTTAACTCTTTGTGCTTTGTGTGAGGTTGTGTTCTGCTTGCTCATAGGCAGACAATACGGTTTGTGTTATGAGATGATGTCACCTTGTATCAGAGAAAAGGGCTGGAATTTCAACAAGGTGTTTTAGGCAGCTGGGAGAAGTGGTTTCTGAGGGAGAGACTTATTCTTTATGGTGAGTACTTTGGGCTTTATGACTTTGCAGACCATTTACATGCCTGAAAAGCCACATAACACAAAAGGAAAAGGGGAAAACTGGAAAAGCATAGAAGATCACATTTAAAATGGTAGGTAATACATCCTGTTATACTCTTAGGGGAGAAGGGAAGATATCTAGCTTGAGCTCTACTAAAGATGAAAGATGTGATCCTGAGAATATCACAAACATCATTTCAGTGAAGTCACTATATCTAACTGTGAAATAATGTAAAATTGGTGTGTTTTTAATTCTTCTCACTGAAACTATAACTATAAAGTGAGATAATCAGCAAATTTGGCCACTTTAGGCTTGTAGCTTAATAATCAAATACAATAAACAAAACAAGTGAAATGAAGAAGTTTTCGCAAGGCCTACCACATCATCACCTCCCTGTTCCTCAGTTTCCTCTGTCAGTTGAGTAATCTCAAACAGAGTTGGTTAGATTATTTCTAGTCCTGGATTTCCAGTCCAGTTCAGACAAGGTGATGGTCTAATAGTTACATCACCGGTTTAGTTCAATACCATTGAATACAAAACAGGAAATTTCAGAGATTGGATTTAAGGTCCAGATTTGAAGACTGTTGTTTAGGATACACTGTTATCAATATAAAGGGACAAGAAAATGGGCCACATGGCTAAAAACAGTAGCTGGCCTCTTGAGACCTGATTTTTGTCCATACCTTCATGCTACATTAAGGAAATTGGACATTGACAAGTGATGCTTATCATGGGGCTTTGCCTCCACAGTTCCAAAAAAGTTGGAGAGATGCACTTTTACATTGCTGTAACACCATAATCCTTTAAACTGCATGTATCTGATCTCCTTCCTCCCGCTGCTAATTTCTACTCCCGGCTGCACCCCCTCAGGACGAGCTCCAGCTCCAGCGACACATTGTTTTCTGCTCCTCTTGCCATAAAACCTCCTCCAAAAAAAAAGCCTCAAACTCTGCCACAGTGTGGGCCGCGAACAGAGACAGAAAACGACAAAGCTCGTATGCCCGGCAGGCTTTGATCCGCTGTGTTTGGGAGGCTTTTTTGGGGGGGTGGCATTGGCACGGCTGTTTTTTGCATCAGACTTGTCTTTGGAGCGAGAAAGAGAGGCCGTCCTCCAGGGCTTAGCAGACTTGTGTACACACGCAGAGTGTGGGTTGTTTATTTACTGTGTCTGCTGCCCACCTCTTGGGTCTCCGGGGGGAAAAGGCTCCTATCCCGTCGCCGTGCAGCCCGGCCGAGCTGCGGAGGAGAGGAACTCGGATGGCCCAAGGGCATTCTTTTCCTCCCTCTTATTCTGTCTGCCTCTCAAAAAAAGATAGAAAAGGGAAAAAAAGACAAAAAAAAAACAGTCTAAGCCTCCATATGCAGGCAAACAAACATTTCCCTAATGCTGGAGAAGAGCTTATTAAATCACAAGCTGGCCAGTCAAAATAGAAACTGTTTGTTTGCTGGTTATTCACCCCTGCCTCTCTCTCATTCTCTCTGCTGACATAACCCTGCCACAACCCCATATCAATGTTTTGAAGGGACAGATCAAAACAAGGATGGATTGCGATGAAAAATTAGACCCTGGACTTTTGTCCAGAACAGCCCACCAAAATCAACCAGATACCAAGCATGCTTATGTTGTACCCACCTTCAATATACACTCACTTGTTAAGGGGCAGCTTTACAGATTTGCAGAATTACCAGCATGCTTTAATTTTGTCCACACCACATCCGACCCAATGCCACCTTAAGGGTACATTCACTGGTTCCTTTATTTCGACTTTAGTAAACCAGCTAGCATGCTGCTAGCATGTTAGCAAACTGCTTTACAGCTGGTTTATCTGTGTAGCTCATGCAAGAAATGCTAAGTTCAACTTAACTTGTAAATCTTACATCGACCTCAAGGTATAAAAGTTATAAGATGGGAAAAAGACCTGACTGGTTATTCCTGGCTGGTTTTGTGCAAAGCACTTACCCCCCTGCTGCCCCAGGAAGCACTGCTCAGTTGACGATGTAGATTATCTATGTAGTAAGTATATTGTGATGTCCCGTACCAGCTGGCACAGAGCCTTGGTAGCTGGAAGCATGGCCACACACAGAGCCCTCTGGTAGAACATCGAACACACAGCAACAGAAACTATAAATCCTGTAAAATGTTTGGAATGATTGTGTATAGTCTGAAGATTTATGTACAGTGCTGCTGTTCTGTGCTGTGAAGCTGTTAGTGGGGCAGTGGTGCAGTGTTAGGGCGTACCGCTAGTGTGAGTTGTGTGGCTGTTCATGACCTGCCTGCTATCTTGGCTGTTTGGGAGCACTGAGCGGCACTAGATACCATGATCAGTTCCAAACCTCCTCTGGCATTAACATTAGTACAAAACTGTATGCAGGGAACTTCATTGCATGGTTTCCAGGGCTAAGCAACTGTATGCAAGGCTTACATCATCGAGTACAATGCAAAGCGTGAGATAGAGTGTAAAGCCTCGCCACTGGACTCTGGAAATGGGTTCTGTAGATTGCTTCTCTATCTGCAAGTCTGATGGCTGAGTCTGCATTTTCTAAATACCAGGATAATGTTATTTGCCTGACTGCATTGTGCTGCATGTAAAGTTCAGTGAAGGAGGGGTACTGCTATAGGGTTGTTTTTCAGGGGTTGATCGAGGCCCCTTAGTTCAAGTGAAGGGAAATTTTAATGCTTCTGCTATGTGTCATACCAAGTCATTTTGGATAACTGTACGCTTCCAACTTTGTGGTAAGACCCTTTTCTCTTTCAGCATGACAGTGTCCCAGTGCACAAAGCAAGTTAGACACACTTCATTATCTTGTAGAAAGCCTTCCGAGAAGAGCAGATGTTATAGCTGCAATGGGAAGACCAATTCAGTATTACGTCTATGCATTTAGAATAGGACGTCATAAAAACTTCTGTAAATGTAATGCAGAGGAGTCCAAGTAGTTTTGTTCATATATTGTGTGTTAAAACTGCACATCTCCAGTATGTACACTTAGCTTCATATTGCTGTACTACATTTTCATTACCATATATTTATGCTTATTTTTTGTTAACTGCTGTTTGCACCAGTTCTAACCACTTTCTGACACTGACAGTGGCAGTTGTTGCTTTTGCACATTTTATAATTACTGGCTTTGCACTTATTGTCTCGTGTTTCTGTCTTGTTTTCTGTATTGTCTTTTGTATTTGCACTATTGTTTATTTATCTCTTTTTACTTTGTATATATATACAGCAGCACATTTCTTTAGTAGATTTATTTAACAACAATCTGTAAGTGTTTGGGAACAGAGTAAAATCTTTTCCATTCTTGCTTCATATAGGATTTTAGACGCTTAGTATTTTTAGCATATGTTGTCTTTGTATTAATTTCAATTAAATAATATGGTTTAAATGATTTGCACATCAATGCAGTCAAGTACAGAAATTTGTATCTTTATCATCTATTCCTCTACACTGTTCAAAAACAATTTAATTACACATTGGCTCTCAATGAATGAAAGCTTCTTTATTAATATAATAATGATATATTGTCTGAGAGCAAAATGACATAACAACAGTCAGTAGAAATCAAAATAATCAACCCACTGGGCTGGATTCAAAATCACGCCGACAATCAAAGTAAAAAAAAATCACAGGTTGATACAATTTGCATGCTTTTCATCATGGCAACTCATAATGTCTAGAGTTTATGGCCCCTACGTGCCGGTATGCACTTCTGACAAGGTCTGGGCATGCTCCTGATGAGATGGCAGATGGCATCCCAGGGGATCTTCTTCAAGACCTGGATGAGGGTATCAGTGAGCTCCTGGAGTGGTGTACTCTGCGGCATCAGCTGATACATAACGTCCCAGAGGTTCTCCTTTGGATTCAGGTCTGGAACGTGAAGGCCAATCAATAACATCAATGCCTTTGTCATCCAGGAACTGCCTACACACTCTGGACACATAAGCCTGGGCATTGTCCTGCACCAGAAGGGACACAACGCACCAGCCTAATCCCGGTACCTAACAGCAGTCAGGAGGGTGTTAGTTATCACATGAAGGTTTGCACAATGGCTCCCAAACCATCACTAAGCCACTGCCAAACTGCCAAATGTTGCAGGCAGCATAACATTCACCACAACGTCTCCAGACTCTTTCACGTATGTGACATGTGCTCAGTGTTAACTAGGTCTCATCGGTGAAGCGACTAGGGTGCCAATGGTGGAATTGTGGTGTTTTGTGGTGAATGCCAATCAGGCAGCACAGTGCTGGGCTGTAAGCACAGGTCCAACTAGAGGACATTGGGCACTCATGCCACCCTTATAAAGTCTGTTTCTGATAGTTTGGTCAGAAACACACACCCCAGTAGTCCAGTGGAGCTCATTTTATAGGGCTCTGGCAGAGCTCCTCCTATTTCTTCTACAGCCTCATTCAGCTCTCCATGGGTAACGGCCCATGTCCTGGTATCAAAACTCCTTGCTTTCGAAACTGTGTTACACAGCAAATATTCACAGCACATATTGATGTGCCATTCTGGAGAAACTGGACCACCCGTGAAACCTGAATGGGGAGCTGGTCCCACCTCATGCTACCAGTACTGACAAGAACACAAGCAAAGATTTAAATCTAGAGAAGCGCCAGTCAGGAAGGATAGGCAGAGAGAAATTGTTTGTGGAAACTATCTGTAAAACCATTCCTATTTTGGGGATTATCTCACTCTTCAGTGCACTGTTGACTCTTCAGGTGTCACTTTCATTTGCACCAAACCCTGAACCAAAAAGTGATTGTCAGTCACTTATACTTCCTAACTAGACAGATTGATATCCATGAAGTTTAATTAATTTGGTGTTATACTGCAAGCATTGCCTTAATTCTTTTGAGCAGTGTATATTCACACATGCAGTACAAGAGGTGATCGTGGTTTTGAAAAGAAGAGATTGAGAAGGAGGAGCACATGGTGGTGGGATGAGAAGGGGGGTGAAAGGTAAAAGAGAAGACTGAGAGGGTGAATGATGCAGAGGAAGCATGGCCTCTGCTGTCCTGCCATTTGTAGCTCCTGCTGACAACAGGGGAAATGGTCCCCGGCGTGAAAGCTACCTGTCACATACATGCAAGCCTGTCTCTCACCAGAAGCTGCCGGTCTCACGCTGAGCCTTAACATAGTTTCAGGGAGCAGCAGTAATGAAGGGTGTACTTGTACAACATGCATTTGCACACACATGTACACGCATGCCCCTCCCTCTGCGAATTTCTCCCCCTGGCTGCAGGATGAGCTCCAGTCACTGACATTCGGAATGAGTTTTTTCATAAATATAAACAAGACTGTAGAAAAGTTGAAAAAAAGTGAAAGAATGAATTCTTAATCAAAATCATACTCAGTTAAAAGTGTAAATATGCAGCCAAAAATATAATTAAGAGATAAAAGTACAAAGTCAAGTCTATAAAATCAGGGTTGTAACAGATTATTGGATAATTTTGATGCTATGTCATACTGTGACTACTTAGTAGCTCCAATTATTTATGGGCAACTTTTAGAATAAAATTAACAGGGTCTGATGTTGCAATAAACAAATGGCCTTGACGTGTATCTTTGAAGATCTAAATGAAAATTGAAGCAGTAGTAATGTGCACATCTGAGGAGAAAGCCTCTGTTACTTATTCAACATGAAAACCTTCTCTTGGGAACTCTTGTGTCTTCAGTTCTTTCCTTTTTATTTAGCTTTCATTTGTTGAGACATATAAAATCAGCACTCGCACAGCATACTTTCTCGGCCTGTCTCAAACCCTAACCCCTAAATCTTACCACTAACAGTTCAGGTTCCACATTAATGTGATTTAGTCAGATATCTGAACAATGTAATATTCATAAACACAAAAACTTTCTTGCTTTTTACAGATACTTTTGTTTGAGTGATAAAACATCCCAAATAGAAATACAGCTTTTTCTGTCCAAACAGGATAGATCTATTGATTTCTTTTACAAAATATTAACAAAATATTCTCAACACTTGTTTATAGAGACAGGGGAAGATAGGGGATAGCATTTGTACCAAAGCAAAAGCTTTTCAGTTTCAAATTCTACTAAATTTAGATACGATATCAGCAGCTTGCGGGAAGCACCTGCATTCACAAAACATCAAAACAATTCAATTCAAATAATATTCAAGTAAATAAAATATTCCAAAAGTTAATAAGTATTTCTTGTTTTGCAACATATATTTTGTAAAGTAACCTGATGTTAGTGTGTTTTTGCTCATTGTGTTGTGAATGACTGGTAGAGAGTTTTTTATAAGGTATGTATGAAGAACATGTTTTTTGTGCATTTGTGCTGTGAGGGGTTTTTGAAGAAGTGAAGTCTGTATTGGGAACTGTGAGTAAAAACTGTAATATGACTTCTAAATGCTTGTGTATACAAACAGACAAACCTCCAGTCTTTCTGTCTCTGTCTGTACTTTCTGCCTTCTCTGAACTGAGCAGACCAGCGGTTGTAGTTTAAACCCGTACTTTAGCAGAATTTTCGAACCCCTCTTTGAGCTTCCACTGTGTAATCTGTGCCCCTCTGCAGGCCCCTGGCCCTCCAGCCCCAGGCTCCCTTTGCGTTTATGAGCCGTCTCCTTAACGGCAGGCTGCTGGAGCCACGGCCTCACTCCGGCACGCCTGCTTTCCATTTCTTACACATATCACATATCCTGCGTGTTATTTCCCTCACCTCCTGCAGCGGGTTCAGCCTGTCTGACCCACCACTCATCAAGAATCCATAGTTTTCATTGATCCAGAGGAAATTTCATGCAAATAAACTTACAAACACTAACCAGGTCACAGGCAGTAGAAACATATCATGAGTAGCAACAGGAGACATGCTCTTTTTGATGGTTTGGCTAACAACACATTTCTGCAGTGCTGATTCATATCTGTCACAGTTAAATGTTAAAAAAGTGCTGCTACAATAAAGCTCATTTCTGCTGGAGCCTGTATGGGTTTTCTAATAGTATGTTAGCGTCAAGATGATGCTGGTGTGTGTTAACTTTTTTTATTATATTCAACAAAAAGATTTGGATTAGACAAATTAGGACTTTTTTCAGAAGAAGAAGATCCTGATTTCTGATTCAAAATATTAACTGGTCATTTTGGGCATTTTAAACCTTTTAACCCTTTTTCTCAACTAAAACAATGACATGAGTTATAATTATAATATTTAGTTATGTGATACACAGTTATACTGTGAGGTGATACCTAAGGTGTTACTATGCCATTACTCCGGTGTCTTAGTTGAAATGGTTTACATTGATCTTACCCATTGATGTGTTATTCCAGGTGGTTGCTAGTATTGCAAGGCCATTGCTATGGTATACCAAATAGTATTGTATGTATGTGATTCTGTTTGAATAAACACTATACAAAAACTGTACATGCTGTATGAACCTGATGTTTCTTGGTTCTTGATGCAAACTGTAACCCATGAACAACTTATAAAATACAGAAAAGCACATAATAATAACAATGAGAAGAAGAAGAAAAAGAAGAAGATCATTATGCCCCCAGAAATCATTATCTTAATGGTTTCACTTTGAGTTTTACACCTAGTATTGGACTGTGGTTTCGTACTTTCCAGTTTTCTTTTATATTGTTTAAAACATTTTATTGATGTTAAAAATTTTTTGGAAAATTACATTTGCTTTTTCCTTTTTTAACCACTCAACAGACTTCAGGGTCCACAACTGTGTAACTTAACAACCAGGCATGGGTATAACCACTTCTCTGTGACACTGCTTTTGTTTTTGCTATTAAAAAGCCATATTAGCAATAATTAGCACAAACTTGCAGCATATTACCTTTGGCAAATAATAATAATAATAATAATAATAATAATAATAATAATAATAATAATAATAATAATAATAATAATAAAACTGCATCAGTGAGTATAAAACATTAAAATATCAAGATGTATCAAATAAGCTAAAAAGCATATTGTCTGATAAGTTCTGTCAATAAAAAGTTTGCCTGTGAGCAGCCTGGAACTAGCAACAAAACTGTTACAAGCAAAAGTATGTAACATATTTGTAAGGCAGGAAGGAGGCCGGGGGCCCTCATTCTAAAGATCTATTGGCATGGAGGGAGGAATGTGCAACTTCCTTTGTTTAGTTGTTTGGTTTAAATCACCTTTATGTTCAGACTTCAGAGGAAGTTGCCTCCCTGACGTCCCCAGTGATCAAAACCAGCTTTGCTCCTCCGTGTACATGTGGAAAAAGGAAGCGAGGTGTCCTCAGGGTTTTGACCCTGACCTCATAAAACATGGCCTTTCCAAAGTGGCATCACGTATGTTGTTTGAACACCGTGACTTTGGTGTTCTGTATCTAAAAAGAGTGCTGCAATAAAGTAAACTGGCTTTGAAACATTGTATTTTTCATTGTGCAATAACAGAAGCTAGAAGTTCTAATCAAATAACAATCTTACATATCATGTTTGTTTCTGATGTTGGATTTTGCTTCAAAGTATGTCTTCTCTATCCTGGGTAAACGTGGTTATGGTGTACTAGGATGGCCAAAGGTACACGTAACGTTACGGGGGGTAAACGGGGGTTTCAGCAATGCCCCAATAGGGTTCATGAAATGAACTGTGGATCATTAAATAAACTGGAAGTCAAATGCACTCAGTAAAGCTTACAAAGTTATGCTTAAAGACAAAAGTTCAGGGAGTTGTGTCTATGGAAACACCTTTTTCTCCCTGGAGTTCTCACAGGCGCCCAGCACTGTGCCAGAGTTGACTCGCACTATTCTGATGAATTCTTGTAAATGCTTTAGGGATTTACAGCAGGGAACCAAATTTCATGCACTCTCAAAAGCGCTGAATGATACAAAAGCGGTCTTGCAGATTCTTGTTAAAGGGGAACTGCAAGTATTTGCACGATATAAGAACATCTCCCGTATTAACAGCAGTGTTACAATTTGATTACAGCTGGACTAGAGGAGCCCATAATGTATGTTTTTCTTGTTTGTTCTTGAGGTGTTATAAGCAAGTTTTGCAGCTTAGTTTTCATAAGTAGGTTTTTACCTCACAGACCAGATGTTTGATTGTACATTTTGCTTTTAACTTTTAAGATCTTACATCAAAACAATTTATTTAAAGGAGTAGTGAAAGCTGGTTAGGCTGCATAATAAAACCTACTGAATGCCACACTCCACCCCTGCATCACAATGCTTTTCTTTTTCTTGTGTTTTTGTGCTAAATAATAAGTATGCTCCTCCTTTTCTTAAAATTTCGGTTCTTGAACGTCAAACAGCACAAAATAGTTAGCCAGACCCCATCGAGTGGTCCTAGCAGGCTCATGTCATTGGTACAACACAGTAAATCAATATTTTTAAACAATTTATTATGTTTTAATGTTAATTCAGGACAGACCCCTAACCCACAACATTGTCACAATGTTAAAAAGTAATTCCTCAGAAAGTTGTGAAACTGTTATCTGACAATGTTGTGAAAACATAGTTGCAACATTGTCAGTTATCCTTTATACATTACATTATATCAGCATGGGACAATTCAGTAAAGTTGCCAACAGGTAATCATGATATTTAATAGTGATGGTATGTTCAGACCACGTAAAACGTAATCGACTCGGACACTGTCTTGGTTAAAATTGAGCGCCATTGAGGTGATCGACTCCATAAAACCTGGGTTTGTGCATCACTAGATTTAAAGAGCTTATTTGAAACCAATAAAAAGACATTAATCTGTAGTTGAAGGTAATTGTAAACTAATGAATACATAGAGTTTTGTATAATATATCCTGACATACTGCTCCTTTAAAAAACAATGGAAAATTTTAATTCTCCATGATAAGAGCTCGAACTCTGTGGAGAGGGATGTGTTCTGTGTTTTTAACTTTAGGGTTTTGTGTGGATGTTGATGGTTCTCGACTCAGAAGGACAGATGAACACGCGCATGATGTTGCATGTGGCGAAGTGAATAATAGGCTAATGGCCGGTATAAACAGCTGCCCTCTTCTGCTGGCCACATTTACAAACCCCGGCGTTAAACCCGGCCGGAAAGGAGCGGAGATATATTTAATTGTGCTCGTGCTCAGTGTGAGCGCGCGGCTCTATTTTCAGCTGCTTTACATTCACAATGCGGCTAGCGCCGTCGCCTAGCAACGCTCGAGATTCAGCGCCAGCAGGAAGGGGATCCCCGTCCGGTGGTGCGCGTGCGCGCCCGCTTGACCACGCTGGGCTATTTTAATCTCCATTTTTGTCAAGCACTGCGTCCGTTTTGCGCCTGAAAAGCTCTGTTCCGTTTGCCTTTTTGAGCTTTAACACAATGGGGGTGCTGGTTGGCAGTTACTGGACACGCGGTAAAAGCCACCGTGACCTGCGCAGTGCGGTCAGTTAGGGAGAGAAGGCGAAGGGGCTGCGTCCACCATCGTTGGCCTATACGCTCCATTGTCCATTCATTTAGATGTGCATCTATTTGCACAAAAAAGGAGTCACAGATGAAAGGCTTGTGCAAGGAATGGTCAGTGAAAGGCTAGTAGGGAATACCAGTCTATTTAAAGGGCTCATATCTTAAGTTTTTCATGTATTTATTCATTTATTCTCTGTGAGGTCCATGTTTAACGCCTTTGTGGGTTTATGTATCAAAACAGGCATCATTCATTTACATCCTTCATGTGGTTTTTAAGCAGCCAGCCTTTGTAAGTGCTCCTCAGAAGCTCCTGATTGCTAGTCCACAGCCTCTAAGTAGCATATGGTAAGTCTGGTTCAAAATCAAAATTCAGAGGCAGGGAGAAAAAAAAAAAAAAAAAAAAAAAAAAATATATATATATATATATATATAAAATATATATATATATATTGACACCCCCACCAACAACACAGCAAGACATTTATTTAAACAAATTGCAGCACAATCACTGTGACTATGGCAGCTGTGAAGTCCATGCTTGGCACACTTTTTTGGAAGAATAAGTGGTTTGTGTACATGTTGCTGCTGAGTGGGTTCCTCCTGACACGCATGTCAAATGAGAACTCAAATCCTGTTGCACACCATTTCGCCAAAACGTGATTTCACCAAGAAACTGTAGCAAAATGGTGCACAATGATTGAATGTGCCCCAGGGCTTTGAGAAAAATCAGCACACCGCTAGCAATTACAACACTATTCAGTTGTTTAGGTGTACTCATCTTGTACACATTATCATACTTTTAACATGGCTTGAAGGTAGTCTTGGTGCATTGTGAACTATTTCTGATTGGCTCCCCTCTGTATTTCAAAATGTGGCATAAAACACTTGAAAACATAACGTCAGTGTGAATGAGTGAAGCAATGCTGCTGATAGGTGAGCATACAGCCCTGGGCCATATCTTTAGACACTTGCTTTTTATCAGGGAAACCATTATCATCATTCATCTGCTCAAAAAAAAAATCTTAAAGTATAGTCAACAGTAATGCAGTTTCCAAGTCTCTCATTGAGGACGCCCAAGTATTAAGAGTGTTTACTTCATTTTATTTTCCTGCCTGTGTCTGTTTTTCGGTGTGTCTGTTTGGTGTGAGATATCTCAGCGTCAGTAAATGAGAACAGAGCTCATCAAAATATTTATGAGTTCCCCAAAAAAAGGAAAAACAGCTTGGTTCATTCTAGGGGCAAATCATATGTAGACATCAAAGAATACGTGCATTCTATGGCATCTTTAATTGTAGTCATTATCCAAGACCTGGATTGATTGATCAATACTTTGTTATGTTAAATCAAGTGATGCTGACAGAATTGAATAGAGTCATGCAATGGCTTTGGGCGTTAGGGAGAAATCTGCAACCAAGCTTTGTTTTTCAAACTAGATTACAACATACCAACTACTCTTTGGAATACTAGAAAATCTTGTTACTTATTACTGTATTTATGTTTGTATTGATTCTGATAATATATTATCACGAGTACACAAGTATGTTTTAAATAATGAGCATAGGTCACTAAGCCTATACTGTAAAAAATGTTTTTATTTTTGACATCACAAAGATTGGACTAGGATCCCCAGTTTGTACCTATTTGTTTGTACTTAAGTATTTTTGCATCTTTATTAAGTATTTGGTTAACACTCGTTAGTTTAGTCTTTTCCTAAATTAAGTTACACCACAAATCAATTCATGTCTTAACAAATAACATGGGAATTAACATGTGCCTTAATTTAACATGACGATACCAAGTTCAGAACCGGGCTGCCATGGAAACATGATGCCAGCTTGTGCTGAATTTGTCCGTGGAAAACCAACCAACACAACAGCAGCACCAGTGTAGACATTTGGGCAGTTGCTGAGCAGGAGCTGTGGGTGTTAGCTGAATGTTAAGTCAAAACCATGGTGATGATGAGAGATGTAAGTGATCACAGCCAAAACAAGCCATGTTTTTCTTTCTTTTTGAGCATTTTATATCGTCGCTGTCCTAAGGATCTCCAAAATAGAGTTACAGGAGAGACCAAAAACTTTCTAATGTTTTAGTGTAAACTAATGGAACCAGAATTTTTTTCAAGCTATTTTGGAGCATTTAAATAGGTCCTTTCTCCATGAATAGTTAATGCAATGTAAACACCAGCTGCTGTGTTCAAATGATGGTTTCCCCAAGACTTACACCTGCTGAGGGGGCGGTGTAAGTCTTTAATAACTATTAAGCTCAATGTTAAAACTAGTTGGTCTGGTGCAACACATGTTGAATTAGTAGTATGTAAACCTGAACTTAGTAAACACATATGTTAGAAGTAGCCTACGTATAATTTACTTACAGATGGTGCAGTTGGCCCCTGGGAAAGTGAGTGATACAGTGCTGAAAGCGCCCATATCACAGAAAATTATAACTATTATCATTTTTTTACATGAAAGAGTTTAACATTGTTAAAGTTTTAAAATGTAATGCTCACTTCCCAGACCATATGTCAAAAGCAAGCTGTCATTAGTGGCTTTAGCAGCTATAAACTTGTACACACCATGAATTTTGTACAGTCTTGTTCATTTTCAAATTTCTATCTTGAAAATAAAATATTATGTTACCATGGCGGTTAAAACAGTCAGTACACAAGAGGGTGAATCTACTGTTATTTTAACAGCCTAAATATAGACAGTAACAGATTACAATCTGCTTTACCTGTTCTATTGGATTCAGATGGAGATCAGGTGTCATATATGTTTACTTAAGCAAACCTTTTCCTGTGAGACTCACCTGCTCTTCTGCTTTGACACACATGTGGTACGAGACAGTTTAATGGCTTATTAAAACTCAGTTTCTGCTGATGCTAATGACGACTCTCTGAAAAACATTCCCCCTTCCTTTGAGTTGCCACTGGTATGAGTATGGTAAAGTATATTTCTGGCCTAAAGGTAGCCTTCAAGCAGCTTGTGCGTACTATGAAGTAAAATCCTGCTGGCACCACTAGCTAGGATAAAGTGTGTTTGTGATGTCACGAAATCCAACACATATACATTTACCCACCTATTCAGCACACAGCAGTTGAGCTCCGCCCATTCGCGTTAAAGTTACAAGGAATGTTTTTTGAATGAGGTACGTTAGCCAATCAAAACAGTGATCATTTACATATATCAGTCTTAAAGGTACAGTATGATAAACAGCCTATTCTATGATATTCTTCATCCTGAACCGGCTCTTACCCTGGCGGACTTAATCATTAGCAGGCTGACACTGCCCATTTATTTATGTGAGTGAAAGCATGTAATTTTCACATACACCTATATAATGCTGATTTATTAACTGAGCCCTACGAACCCCAGTACCCCACATTTTTTTCACTGGAACCTGCTCTAGTCCCTGCTTGTCAGAAGTCCACTTCATTAGTTTGCGGAGATGCTCCATTTGATGTAAAATGGACATCATTCCTCTCCTGGCCCAGAGCCAGTGGAGTGCATAGAGTGGAAGCTTCTTCAGTCCTCCTCTCCCTCTGTCAGCTTGACAGCTTCTGCAGATGATGATAAATGTAGAGGTGGAAAAGCAATTACTGCAGTTAGGTGCACTTAGGCCGAGAGCCATCGGAATAAACCAGCATGGAGCTTTGACCACTAATGACTGAATGCACTGCACGGAGAACAGTTGCTCAGTTGGCTACAGTATCTACCTTCAATATATCTTTGAATTTGGTCATATTTAAGGTCATTTCCTTATATTTGGGAAGAAAAATATGTTAACATCATTTTAAATGCATGCTGTAGCTCCAGTGCTGTATGTGTGTTGTTCACATCTGTGGCACTGTATATGGTACTATGCAAGTCAGAGACTAATGGCTGATTAGTCTAATTGGGTTAGACTAATTTAATTATTTACTATACAATCAAAAGGCCATTAGTACAAGTTATTTATTGTTAAGATTTCTGAGGAGATCAGATATATGACAGTCCACATGCAAAAAGAAGGAGAAATAAGTTTTTTTTCCAGATAATTATTAAATGTTCTCATAACAATATCCAAGACCCCGTAAACACCAGATAAACAATAGTTAAAGCATTCATCTTTGAGATAGAGAGGACAAAATCAAACTCAACTCTTGCTTTATACCTGAAAATTGTTTCTGTCCTTCCTTCCGCTGTGAAAAGACAACTCAATGCTATGAGTATGAAAGGATGTGTAGCTGTCAAGAAGCCTTTACAGAGAAAAGGAACATAAAACACAAAAGGAAGTTCTATTAATCTCAGAACAATAGACTGACCACCCCAGAGTCCAGCCCTCACCATCACTTAATGTATTTAGAATTACTTGGTAATTGGAGATGTGGAAAACATCCCTGCAGATTTCTTTTGAACAACTCAAAATAAGTCTCCAGAAAAGAATGGAGGCTGCGATAGAGTGGACAAAGTCTCATATTAGATTTTCTGAGAAAATTAAATAAACAAAGAGCAGTCTTTGATTTTTGCTCAATACTGTAACTTGCCCACATATTAACTGAATGTGCTGGAGCACTAGGTTGTGTGCTGTATTGCAATATCAACATTCAGTCTCTCCTTCTGTGTTCTGCCATGTGTGTTTAAATATATGTTCAATGAACATCTACTTCTTTTTAATTAAAGACTTAAACAGAGACATTCAGAGTAGGTTGATGTAAAATCTGCCATTCTAGGAAAATGTACCAAGTGGGAATTGTTCACTTTTTGACTTTAAAGAACCAGACATCCAAAGTGTTTAATAACTTATAAAGCAACCTCACATAAAACTGGTAACAAGTACACCACCTCACACTTTGTTTTCTGGTTGGTTTGCAATATTTTGGCCGAAAATGTATTTTTGAAAATATGTCAAAGGAGAAACATACATCCAGGGTGTTGTAAGGCAAAATAGTCCCCTAAGGAAACTTATATTCTGCATTATACTGCAGTATTTTACCATCATAAACATACAAAACATAAAACTACCCATGTTTGTGTTGTAGACATTGTGATTTTTGGTTCCTATGGCCACCACCGTACAAATAACAGAATTCTCAGGTTTCTCTACCAATAACCAGTCCACATCAAACTTATTTGAGTGGCTTTGTTTACATCTCCATAATTGCATTGTAAAGCAGTATTGAAAAACCAGTGAAACTGCCCTTAAAGATCCCTTTAACTGCATGCTATAGTGTAGCATGCACTTAGCATTTTATATTTGGCTCAGCTCTGGGGTACATTTTGTCTCAACAAGGATCTCTAGCATTTCAGAATTTGATGCTTTGCTCTGCTTCTGTATCTCTGCTTCTTTTCACTACTATTGAAAAAAATGTGAAAAAGCACAGCAGTGACTGGGTGTTATTCGCAATGCTGCCAGCCAGCCCCTGTCTCCTCCATCCACCAGTCTCCGATTGGCCTGGCCTAAATGTGGAGGAGCTATATTCAGACGGCTACAAGTGTGGGCGTGCAGCGCGAGCGGCTCAGGCACAGCGAAGTTGCCTACACAGTCCTTCAGTCTGACTCACTCTTCACAGTGCTACGCCAGGACAAAAATCAGGAGCAGAGAGGCTGGAGAATCAGACTGATTTAAACAAAGCCTGAGCCAGCCTTAGCCTCCCCAGAGCCCACTGCCACTTTCAATCATGCCCGTGCCTACCGCTTCACCCTGTAGCTAATATTCTACCATATAAACACCTAAAACACCTGCTCTTGTTTGGTCTGCCCCTAGCAACTGCTCATTCTGATAGCTCACAAAGCTCTTCCTCCTTGGCACCTCCTTTCTTTGTATTCCATGTAGGTTGGAGGTGGAAATCAAGCCACAGATGCCACTTTGGAGCTCCCGGCCAAGTTGCTTTGTTTTTGTGCCCTGCCCTTATCAATTGTTAATCAATTGTTTACATATTCTCTTCCATAATTTGTAACATTTTTTTCTTATTGTATTTGTTTGCACCATTTGAAAATACCAGCTATTCTACATAGAATGAACATTTCAGGATAGAATAGCTGTGTAAAAAGCATGGTCTATTATTGGTCTATTAATTGCTCAGTGGCTTTGTCTCAACAGGTTCTTTCTACTCATAGCTAGTTATTCTAGCTGTTGTTCAAAAAACATGGATCAAAAAAAATAAGTCACTGTTCAGTTGTCTTCATCAAGATACAAACAAGATAGCATTTCCATTATGGCCAAATTATTTATTGGGGTAAAAATACCCGATTAATGAGCTGCAGCTTCTCTCATTAAACACAAGCTCATACTCGACTGTTTGGGCAATGTCTCAACCCCCAGCTGGAGATGTAGTTGATTAGTTCTGCTAAAGAATTTAACTTTATGCAGTTTATTAAAAGCAAAAGTGTTTTACACAGTTGAGTCAATATGGCTGCGTCTGTCGATTACTTTAGTAATCATAGTATAAGCTCGATTATATTATATTGATTATTCCTTTAATCAAACTAAACTGAATATGCTTATATTGGATTGGTGCGTTTTACACTCCGTTTGCTTCTTACACCACCAGACATTTAGTTTTCTGGGGTTTTTTGCATCACTGTAAGGGAAGTAGGTGTGTGAGGGGTGTATGTTGGGTGTGTGTGACTATGATCATAAAAATAACATTAAGCTCAGACTTTCAGTTTTTGTGATTATATTCTTGAGCAAAGCTTAGCTAACTTACGGAAGCTAACTTCATAAGTAAGAAGGGCTCATAATAATGTAACTCCGCTGTGTATATGCACACATCTTGAAAAAAAAAGGTAGAACAAATGCTAGGTGGCAAAAATGGCATGTCTGGGAAGAAGAGGACATATAGTCTCTCTACAATTTAGCCAGTTTTTTTCACTACAGAGCTGAACGGTGAGCATGGAGGGTAACTGTTTCCAGTGGATTTTTTTTTTCAAAAAGTTTAGCTAACCGTACTCCGGGCCATAGAACCGATTGGTGGGATGATGTAACAATGTAGCTATTTGCTATTGGTTCTGATTGATTTTACGTCTGTATTATGCCACCACATCCTACTGCATAATAAAAAATGTAGATAGGCAGCTACAGGTTAAACCCACCACAGTACAGGCTCAGTTTTAGTAACTGACTTTCAAATAACACCTGTTTAAAAGCAAAATAATCTGAGGCCAAGAGAGATGTGTGTTGTGGTGTGTAGGAACTCCTTTGGCCTGTCCAGAGCCTTGACCTCAACACCACTGAACACCTCTGGGATGTAGTGGAATGTCCATCACCAGCCAGACCCCTCTGTCCAACTGTGACTGACTTCACAAATCTTTTTTGACTGAATTCGCACAAACTCCTGCTCTAAAATCTTCTGAAATGCCTTTTCAGGAGAGTGGTAAGGGTACACTACTTTTGGCTACAGTGTATATCCATGCTACCTTTGGTTATACTCATCTTGATCACTGAACAAAACTTTAAAGACATTAATAATTCTATTTTTATCCAACACAAAATGAGTGTCAAAGACATTTTTTATCCTTTCGGAAGGAGAAAAGAACCCACACTAAGGCAACAAAGTTAGGCCTGCTAGCTTTGGCTTTTAGCTTGTCCTTTTTATGTGATCAAGCATTTCTGCTGTTTAAGGAATCCTTTCTCTCTGTTGTAATCATCATTTGAAGACTGATACTACATTTCTATATCTGCAAAAAGTTACTTTATCGATTACCAATCGATAAAGGGGACTTTAGCTGGTTTTTGATCGTATACTGTTGCACCACTGTAGCAGGAGACTAGAAATGTTGATAACATATGCAACAAATTACAGTTACATTTTTCCCTTCTCCCTTTAATATCAGCAAAATCAGTTCTGATCCATTACGAGAATATACCTCTAAACTGTCCTAGTGGCTCTTTGGCCTATATCCGAAACCACACCGACCAGACACTCCTCTGTGTAACAGTTTAACTTCCACCAAAAACATCCTGAGAAGTATGAGAAACATCATGTACTTCAGTCTCCCTGTCTAGCAGTTGCTGCGTGTGAAAGTAAAGTACAGTGTGTTTCTTTAACCTGTATGCTCCTGTACTCTTGCTGTCATTGTCAGCACTCTGTCCGTGGGCGCCAGTAAATAAAGTACAGCCAGCTAATTCCCTTGACATTTACACAGCTACCTCAGTGAGTCAGGCTGGAGAGAGAGAGGGAGGAGAAGGAGCACACTATTAAAGAATGAATGGATTGGTTTGCTTGCTTCTGAATTGCATTGAAAATGGTTCCTCTGGTTTTGCTTCAGCTGCTGTAATCTCAGAGAGAGCACCAGTGTGTAAGTGTGTGCGTCATAAGGGGAGAGCGTTACCTCATGGGAGTCAGCACGGGCATTCAGAACACAGCACTGCCATCTATCTCATGCCGCTCAGTACAGAGCCATCTCCATACTCTTCAATGAAACCATTCACTTCTCTTTAAAGAATAAATACACCGGGAAAGTCATGCTGTTTTTCAGCATAAATGGATAAACTCTCTGAGCACTTCTGCTGTCTTTTATTTTAGTCGCTCACATGCTCATGCTTTCAGTCATTAATGATCATGCCATGGAAAGCAAGGTGGTGAAAAGCAAAAATGTTCTACCTCTTGGCACAGAATTTTTTGTCCACTAACTTTTTTAGAATTATTTTTTGAGATATCTGTTCCAACTCCAGAAGGTGTGGTCTGATTGGTAATGGAGTGCTTATATACAGCTTTTCGTGCCAATGTGTGTTCGTACAGTCTTTGTAAAGTAATGAATGGAATAAGATAATCCTTTATTACAGTTACAGCAGCAAAGGGATAGCAAGGCACTCAGTACAAAAAATAGATGAATAAATAGCACAGTATATACACAATGTAAATAATAAAAAGTCAAGAGCTCTTGAGATTGCATAACAAAAGTTATACAAAAGAATGCAAAAGTTGCATGGCCATCTACTATACTTCTGCTCCACCGAAGCTCCATGATTTCAAGATTGACCCACACTCATCCGTTTAACTAAATTTACAGAAAAGGCTACATTCACACAGCAAGTAAAAGAGGCCCAAACACAATCTTTTTACTCATATGTGACACAGATGTGTTATGAATGTCATTCCTACCAGTGGCTATCAGACTTTATAACTCCTCCCTTAACGTACGACACCTTTCACATGTACAGTGATACCAGTAGAACTATAATTTAATTATGTATGTAAGAACTCAAATGTGCAATAATTTTCCTACTTCTAAACTCTTACTGCTGTATACAGTATATCTGTACTTATTACTATAGACACAGTCACTTTACATTTTATTCTTTGCATTTTATTCTTCTATTGTAATATATGGCTTATATATGTGTACATACTACAAATTTCTTTTATGTTGTAAATTATTATTAGAGTGTATATTCTTCTTCTGCTACTGTAAAAACTGCAATTTCCCCCTGGGATCAATAAAGTATTTCTGATTCTGATTCTGAATCTGAATCTGAAATTCGATTCCAATACATACCGGATTTTAATACCACATATGTTCATATTGCAGGCAAATCAGTTCCGACTGCAAATGTGTCTGTAAAAATTCAATTGTAATTACATTTCAAACCACTTTCAAATGTGTTTTGGATCCGATTTGCTGTCAAGACTATCAAAAAGGAATCTGGATACAGTCTGAATGTGCCACAAATTGGATTTGAGTTGGCAGTTTGAACAAAGGGTCCCAAATCAGAATAAAAAATGTCACATTCAATGTGTTTTTTTCTGTAACTGCAACACAGATAACACATCTATATCACGTATATGGATTTGGGCCACTTTCTAAACATAGCCTTTGCCTTTTTTCATCCCTCTTTCTTACAATAGAGTTCCATTTTTTTACTCCTACACAATCTCTATTCTTTTCTTTGTCTTACATCCACTAAACATTATGTACTCATTTAGTGGAGGTCCTCATGGTCCAATCCACAGCCATACAGACCCAGGTTCCTCTATGTGTCATTTTTAGACTCCCATCCATATACCATGACTTTTTGAGTTTGTAAGCTAAAACTGTTAGAAAACTAAAGTCTACATTGTATTTTAATTGACTACTGATAAAATTTGCAGTTATATTTAGTGACTATACATTTTCAGGGCATATATGACCTAGAATGTCTGGAATTTAGCTTTGCTCTTATGTTGACAATTGCTTTCTGCAGTCTGCCCCAGGGTTCTTTCGCCCCCAGTTTACCCTAGTTTATTCCAGTTTAAATCTACAGTGTCTTTATGCTTTTACACTCCATCAGTAGTAACTCTGGGGCAAATGATTAACTGAACCAAGCGCTTCCTCGATAAATGTAGTCTTGTTCAAATTGACTTTATGCTAATGGAATAACGAAGACTGCTAATAGACACAGCTGTGTTGTTATTGTTTTTAAGTGTGGTGCCTGTGGCGCAACACTGGTATTAGTCTCACAAGTTCTTAGTCCTCCTTTTTGACAGGAATGGGACATTTGACCGAGAGTTCAATAATATATATATATATATATATATATATATATATATATATATATATATATATATATATATATATATATATACAAACCGGATTCCAAAAAAGTTGGGACACTTGTAAATAAATTGTAAATAAAAACTGAATGCAATGATGTGGAGGTGCCAACATCTAATATTTTATTCAGAATAGAACACAAATCACAGATCAAAAGTTTAAACTGAGAGAATGTATCATTTTAAGGGAAAAATATGTTGTTTCAAAATTTCATGGCATCAACAAATCCCAAAAAAGTTGGGACAAGTAGCAATAAGTGGCTGGAAAAAAGGAAATTGAGCATATAACAAACAGCTGGAAGACCAATTAACACTAATTTGGTCAGTTGACAACATGATTGGGTATAAAAACAGCTTCTCAGAGTGTCAGTGTCTCTCTGAAGCCAAGATGGTAAGAGGATCACCAATTCCACCATTGTTGCGCAGAAAGATTGCACAGCAATACCAGAATGGTGTTACCCAGCGTAAAATAGCAAAGACTTTTAAGTTATCATCATCAACCGTGCATAACATCATCAAAAGATTCAGAGAATCTGGAACAATCACTGTGCGTAAGGGTCAAGGCCGTAAAACTCTACTGGATGCTTGTGATCTCCGGGCCCTTAAACATCACTGCACCTCAAACAGGAATGCCACTGTCAAGGAAATAACAGAATGGGCTCAGGAATACTTCTAGAAAGCATTGTCAGTGAACACAATCCGCCGTGCCATCCGCTGAAACTCTACAGTGCAAAGAGGAAGCCATTTCTAAGCAAGCTCCACAAGCTCAGACGTTTGCACTGCGCCAGGGGTCTTTTAAAATGGAGTGTGGCAAAATGGAAGACTGTTTTGACTGAGTCACGATTTGAAGTTCTTTATGGAACACTGGGACGGCCATGTCATCCGGACCAGAGAGGACAAGGATAACCCAAGTTGTTATCAATGCTCCGTTCATAAGCCTGCCTCACTGATGGTATGGGGTTGCATGAGTGCTTGTGGCATGGGCAGCTTGCATGTCTGGAAAGGCACCATTAATGCAGAGAACTATGTTTAGGTTCTAGAACAACATATGCTCCCATCTAGACGTCATCTCTGTCAGAGAAGACCCTGCATTTTTCAACAAGATAATGCCAGACCACATTCTGCAGCAATCACAACATCATGGCTATGTAGGAGAAGGATCCGGGTACTGAGATGGCAGCCTGCAGTCCAGATCTTTCACCTATAGAGAACACTTGGTGCATCATAAAGAGGAAGGCGCGACAAAGAAGGCCCAAGACGATTGAACAATTAGAGGCCTGTATTAGACATGAATGGGAGAGCATTCCTATTTCTAAACTTGAGAAACTGGTCTCCTCTGTCCCCAGACGTCTGTTAAGTGTTGTAAGAAGAAGGGGGGATGCCACACAGTGGTAAAAATGGCCTTGTCCCAAATTTTTGGGATTTGTTGACGCCATGAAATTTTGAAACAACATGTTTTTACCTTAAAATGATTCTCAGTTTTCTCTCAGTTTAAACTTTTGATCTGTGATTTATGTTCTATTCTGAATAAAATATTAGATGTTGGCACCTCCACATCATTGGATATTAGTTTTTATAATTTGTTTATTGTCCCAACTTTTTTGGAATCCGGTATATATATATATATATATATATATATATATATATATATATATATATATATATATATATATATATATATATATATATATATATTCTCCAAAAACATATTATTGTCTCTCTGAAGAAAAAAGCAACTGTTTACTACAGGTGACTAGACTATAGACAATACTAGAGTGGTGACTATAGCTTGATAAACAAAAAATTGCTTTCCTTGCCTAAAAGTCACATACATTTATAAATAGAAAAAACATGCAAAATAAGGCATATTAATACCTTTGACATTTGTCATACATTTGACATCATGCCCACATCATGATGGGAATAATAACAAGATTTCTAATCTACATGATATTTGGAAACTGTAGGAAGTTATCTCCAGCTTAACCCACAATAAGCACATATAAGACACTTTGTGTGAGTGTAGGCAGAGTGTCTGAGGCTGACCCTAAGGTCGTATGAACTTTTGGGCTATGATAATCTATTCTATCTTTGAGAATTTGGAGAAATTACACTGATTTTCTAGTTTATTATTTAAGAAATGTTCTATGAAATCTCTTATGAACCACAGTAAAGAATTTGTTAATAGTGTTTAAAGACCCAGAGAACCTAAATCAATTTTTTTTCCTAATTTGGTTCATCTTCTAGCAGAATGCATGAACTAAGACATGAAAACATGAACTAAGTATATTTAAATAATGTTCCAGTAAAGTAAATGACTGATTTCAATGTAAACTGTGCAGTCTTATTGTTGTGTAAGGCTTCTCCAAACATTCCCCTCACTAGTCACAAGGCTGATGTCTCTTGCCCCATCCCCGTCTCTTGCCCAGTCTGTAGCTGCCTGTCATCCATACACTTATTTATCCATACACCAACATTGTTTGTTTGCCTGTTCTTTCATCCATCCCCCCATCAAGTTTAGTATCATACAGACATTTTTGTGTTTCGTTGGACTTTAATATCAATTAAAAAAGAAATTCAAAATATATAAGTCACATTGGGATGTAGTGCACATGGTAGCACACACATAAAAAATGTTTAAAGACAGGACATGTGCATGTAAGAGCTTTCTGTGGGAGCTTTGTATGTTGTTGAGTCACGCAAGCCCCCTAGAACCATCTGACCATTACAGTAGCACCCCCCACTCACCAGCGAATAGTACTCATGCGCTGCCACGTCTTCCAGCAAGGACACACAGTACACTGTTGTGTTAAAAAGGATAGACGGACAGTTGTAGTCTCAAGGCAGTAGCAGACTGCACTAAGCATCAAGGGAGATTCCCCATTTAGAATTAATGTGTTTTTCAAGGCTAAACATTAAAAAAAATTGTTCACATATCTCATTTACAAAAATTGCTGTTTAACAAACCCGCCACTAAAAGGTTCTTCAGGAAGCCAATATTCCCCTTTTTGACAATTTGATTTTTAAATTGAGTTCCAAGTCAGATTATCTACAAAAAGGTTGGAAACTGGAAGAATAATGGTCATTGTAATTTCTCTTTAGACAGAACACATGAAAGGTGACATCTGAGAGGTTCGCATCAGTGCTTGTTGACTCACATAGCATATAACAATGCCCTAGTCACAACCGGTCATTCCTATAAACAAAACAATGTATGGTCAGATAAAAAACATCTCAAATGAATCATCCTTCAACATCTTTTTCCTTTGAAAGTCATGGGATACAATGCAAACACACTGAAAACCTGTACTGTACAATGTTTAACTTGCCTTAACCCTCCTGGACAATGTAAAAAACCTTAATTTGACCATTTCCTGAACTCTTTCCTGAGTTTTTAGACAATAATATATTTGAGTGCTCTTTTGGATTTTGCTGCCTTGATTCAACCCTGTTCAATAATGTTAGGAAATGATATAGTCACAATATTTTAAATCCAGCACATCATCTCATTTTCAATGTTACTATGTTGCAACAGTATAAAGTAATGTTTCAACATTAAGTCTATTTTATGGAACCAGAATTGGCCTTTTTCAAACAAAACTAAAGAACCAATAAAACAAATATTCTCTGCTGCATGACAGCATTGACTGTTATGGCCATCTAGTCACTAATGTTGCGTATATGTAAAAACATTAATTAGTTAATTCTAAATAAACATTCTAAGTAAACAAAAATAC